>JANAVB010039816.1:5107079-5823461 GCA_029216955.1 Iris pallida | reverse complement strand
GATCAGGTTCTTAGTATTTACTGGAACATGCTTCACACCTTGAAGCGTCAGAGTGTTCCCCGATGTGAGTTTCAGCTCCACCGTCCCGATCCCCAGTACTTCAGCTTGTGCCTGGTTTGCCATTATGACCTTCTCTGAAGTTGGCTCATAAGAGACGAACCAGTCTTTGTCTGAACAGACATGGCAGTTCGCACCAGTGTCTATCCACCAGTCCAAGTCAGCCCCCACAGTTGCAACCTGCTATCATGGCAACTAGATTAGTAATCATAGAAACCTTACTAGGCTCACCTTGTTCTTTGGGCTTGGACTTGCATTCGGATTTGTAGTGGCCCTTCTTGCCACAATTGAAGCAAGTCACATGGGACTTGGACTTCTGCTGCTTGAAAGCAGGACCCTTCACTTTCAGATTCGTAAAGTCCTTCTTTTTGCGATGAGAAGCAGCCTGCTTCCCCTGGTACTCTCTGGTTTGGACCAGATTTGCCTTCGCCAGTTGGGACAGAGTATCCATCTTCTGTTGAGAGCGCATCTCGTCCTCAACATGGATCTCTTGCAAGAAATCTTCCAAGCTAATTTCCATCTTCTTTCGATGCTTCCTTGCATAGAAGTTGCTCCATTCTGTAGGAAGTTTTGCGACGATCCCTCCAACGACAAACTTGTCGACGAGGGGCATGTTCTCGTCTTCTAGTTTCTGACGCAACTTCAGAAACTCCTTCACTTGGGGCATCATCGCCTTCTCGTCTTCGAAGGTCCACTTGTGGTTTTTCTACCATGAAGATCTTGGACCGGTTCTCGTCATCTTCATAGAGCTTTCCAAGGAGTCACATATCTCTTTGGCAGATGTCTTCTTGGAGTAGGACTCTGCCAGAGAGTCTTCCATGGAATTGAGTATCAGTAGTTTGCATATACTGTTTTCTCTCTTCCACTTCGCTTGCTTGGTCGTAGCAGCGGCCACAGCCGCAGCAGATCCATTAGTTGGAACGATCGGTTCTTCTTCTGACAGCACGTGATCAACATTCACGAGTTGAAGATTTAAAGTGACCTTTCGTCTCCATATCTGGAAGTGTTCGCCATCGAATTTCTCCAACTTGTTAAAGCCGGTATCGATGAGCGAAGCACGAGAATTATCCATCTTCTCAATAAAGCTTTGAGATTGTTATTGCCGAGGCACAATTTTCGATGGAAAATTCTGAAACTGAAACAATTGTACACACAACGTTTCAAATGCAGCACCTTAAAGAAGATGTGCAACAGAGATCCTGGAGGATTCTGAATTACGAGGATCTAAAAAGATTCTACGTAATACACAAAAAATCTAAAGAGACTTTGTGCAAGCAACTATCGGCAGTAGAGCTTCTAAAAAGAAGTTACTGTAAAAGGCAACAGCAACGATGACAGGCGAGAATGAGATGGGGTGAATGAACCACCGTTGCTCAAAGCTTTATTCGCCCCACACGAGCACGAACAGCTTCCAGGAACCAGCAAGTTCACGAAGAACTTCTGGAACGCTCGTAAGTCAATATTTGAGACTTGAACGGGCTTCCTGGACTTAACAGACTCCCTCAACTCTCTTCTTTGTGCATCTTTCAAAGGAGGCCAAGGGGATCTATTTATAGAGTGTAGTTGAGACTTCACCTCTTCTCCTATCCAATGTGGGACTAAAATACCAATACTCAAAAATAGAGTTTGATATTTTAGATTATCCCACAATCATCATAGAAGTGTGCCAGTCCACGCCTACCCCCCCGAACACTCTCGTGCATGCACGAGACATCCTGGAGTCCGTATCCGAGTCCGAGCCCCACAACAAAAATCAACTTGTATCCTTGTTGGATTTAATCCTTTTTTCTTCTAGGAAAAATACTCCCACATGGCACAAATTTGTGCCCCACTACATCTCATGTGCACACCTCAACACAAGCAAAGCATTATATTGAGATACTCTCCAATTGGTGTAGCCGATGTGGGACTATCTTTTCTAGTCCAAAGGCAAAACACCAACAGTGAATGACTATTTGGGATTGATGTTGCTGCCGCTACATAGGAAAGAGGGAAAAAAGAGGAGAGTAGACCTGTCAATTGAGCCAGGCCGGCCGAGCCCGGCCCAAAAAATAGGCACATGTGTCTGTCGGGCCTGATTAATCGTGGGCCCGGGCCGGCCTAGTATATTGGGTCGTGCCGGGACACGTATATTGGCCCATAATATAGGTCTGGTCCAGTCCGAAGACCAAGCCCGACCCGGCCTGACTTGAAGTCTGACCTGGTTGCAACATCTCCTGCACAATCTCTTTGATTTGTCCCAAATCCTACCAGCTAACAGCAATATTGTCACTTTCACAAGGAAAAGAAAAGAAAAATTTGTACACAACAAACACTCTGCCCTAAATATGATTTGTACCACTGCCTAAAGCAACAAGTGCAAGTGGTGGTGGCCTCTGTTATTATTATGATTAGGAATTTTTTTACTTACCCCCTACTTTATATGTCACGACCCGCACCCTAGAGTTAGGGCACGAGACGTGGGTACGTCCAGCCTACGCCGCAGTGTCGGCGGTAGAACGCTGTCCTAGGTCACACATCTAGCAATATAAAGCTAAAACAGTTTATACTCCCCGAATGGGGGTGACATGATAAAAGTAGACTCAATCACAATTAAGGAAGAAGAAGCACGATATGATAAAACTCAAAGAAAAACAGATGATAACATAGCTGATAGATAGATAAATAAAACTGCTAAAATGAAAGGAAATCCCAAGTACATCAGAAAGTCTAAGTGTCTAAGATAATACAAATCCCAGATCCCAAGTATCAATAAGTACAATCATCCATGAAATACTAAATGAAAGCATCCTAGTCTAAGGGTGTGTCATCCACAGCTAGTGGGGCCTGCTGATGGTCCAGGTCCAACATCTCATCTAAGGTGGCACCGTAATAGGTATCCACACCAGCCTCCTCCTCGTCCTCTGTAATATTTTCAACAGGTCCAGTCAGGACATGAGCGAGCACAATACATCTCAACAGATCATGACATGTTAGAAAAATATAATCATGCAGTAAATTAAGATACAGGATCTGAAAGAAATACAGTATGTAAACAGAGAGAGAACTGTAATAGAAATATCTACTATAAGTAGAGAACTAACAGTGACTAGTGAATCAGAGTACAAGCTAGACATGTGAACAGGTAGAGGTGATTCAGGAGAGGTGGTTCAAGATTATATTATTTGGAATTATTCACATGTTATTTCTACTCCCCCGTATCCCCAATCAATACACAAGGATCCAACCAGGTTATGTTATGATTCCATGCAAAGGCCCACAAGGGGTGATACATGGATAGCCCATAAATGGGTGATTCTGGGAAGACTCTGTGATCATGAGAGTACATGTCACAAGTGATCGAAGAACCGTGAAGCATAGTGATACACCATGTAAGTGAAACTCACAGAACATGTAGTATACGATGCTCCCTGAGGGGATAACATCTCAAGAAAGGATCCGTATAGTACTAATCCGTGTTACCAACGTGCCAGCATCAAGTATAGTAATCTAAAGCAGGAAAATAATTCTAACAGGATATGAAATGATCAGAGAATGTACTCGCCTGGTATCTAAGTGTCTAACTAAAAAGTACTGTCCAAGGAGTGGTGTCTGGCTCCTATTAGAACAGCACAAGTCACAACAAGTCCAGAATGATAAATAAAGCTCTACCATGCATTCTACATGAATCTAGGTCAAACTAGGCCAAAGTCAACTCTTGATCAACTCTGGTCAACCCTAGAAGTCAAACTAGGTCAACTATGGTCAAACTAGGTCAAACAAGTCCACACTAGGTCAAACTAGTCTACACTAGTCTAGTAAGTCTATTCTAGGTCTAATAAAGCTGCACTAGTTAACACACACCATTGCAAGGCTATGCAAGCCTAAATCAAGCCAACACACATATTCATTATAATGTCAACAAGTCATTTTAACCTCACCATGAATAAATACTCAACTTGGCATTGTATTCATTTATATGCATATAGGGAAACCTACTCATCAACATACATTATACCTATATATACAAGCATGTGCATATGTATGCATTATACATACATATGGCTTAAATACATATATATATATATATATATACATATGCATTATATATATCCATACATTACATATAGGTATACACATATTACTTATATTCTAGCATATGTATATAGAGAGGGGCAATGTGTGTTAGAGTGTGGCAAAGTGTTAGGGAATGAGTGTAACAGTGAGGGTTACACAGGAAACAGTGAACATGTGTCCATGTGTGTGTGTAGGTGAGAGAGTACAATGTGTGTGAGGGTTAGAGTGATAGGGTGAATGGGTGTGTGAATCAAGGACTTATGTTACATGGGGCTGTGGGTAGTATAGGCAGTCTAATGAATTATAAAATTCTGAATTCTGGAACCTATCTGTGAAGATGAAGAACCAACATTGCATAGACATAATTCACAGGAATAAATCAAGAAGACAGTGGCTATATTCATGAGGAAAACCAGGAGTGATGCACATGACAACATGAGGTTAAGCTCAGATAATGGGAAAGGAAAAAATCAGTGAAGGACACACGAATTTAATTAAAACAGTTCATGCTTTATTAGTTCAGTCTACAAATCTACCTCACTCAAGTTAATACAATATTAGAAACATCATAGCCTCACAACAAAACCCAAAGAACCATTTCTCATTAGTTCAAACCTCATTTTAAGGAATATCACAACAGGAACATTGAACTCAAACTAAACTATCAGTCCCCAAACTTAAATTCTCAGATTTGAGCCCAAAACCCATCAATTCAACCTCAAATGTGACACACAGGCAGATGACATATAGGAGAACAGATTAGAGCCTTAAAACATGCATTTAATAGTGATTAATAGGTTAAAACATCAGACAAAACTCAATTGTGAAAACTGGAAATGTAACAGGAATTTCGAGTATCAGTTAACTTGGGTTAATGAGAAATCAATTAGGAAAAATTAAAAATTCATGAATCTAATGGTTGGTAAATGAAATACAACTTGTACACGTGTCTTACCATGTGTTTATGTCCCAGAACGAGGACACAAATGTGTCCAACTATATTAAACACGCAAACAGTGCACACAGGCACTGTGCAGTGTGCACAGGCTCGTGCGTGTGTGCACGCGTGTCGTGCACTCGACACGACACGAACGGGACACGTGGTTGTGTACACACCTAGGTTAGGTCTAGGTGCACGTGTCTCAGCGCCTATATCGACCCACAGTGTCGCGTGTCCAAAGTGTCGAGCCGAATCAGTGGCAAATAAGCACAGTGCACAGAGCAGTACAATTCCCGTGCGTCGAGGATTTCTCCCTCAATACGCCACGTGGGCCCACAAAATTTTACATGGCGTGTCAGTGAGTGCCCCAAGGGGTGTGTCAAATCTCGTGTCAAGTGATCAAGTATCGTGTCCTGTGGAGCCCCCGCACAGTAGGACACGCGCGGGGCCTTGTCCGCGAGTCCATTACGACTCAGACACGACTCGAAACCACCCCAGTCATTCGAAATCATGTAAGCGACATCAAAACATAATTTTCCATTCAGACATTATTCAAAAATAACACAAAATAATCCACAGTGGCATTTCCACAAACACTAAGAACAGGACATTGATACGTGTCCTGTTAGGACACGAAATGACACAAAAACCTGGGGATTCCTATTCCTATAGTTAGGTTAGGTCTAGGGCTCCCTATACATGCAATTAAACCAGAATTCTATGGTGAAAATAGAGAGTTACCTCTATGTATCAAAAATCTCAAAAAGCTCTTAATGAGTGATGTTCTCCTTGATGGTGAAACTCCTCCAAATTGATAGAAAACTGAGAACAACCAATTCCAACAGCAACAAAACAATAATTAGAACCTATTGCAACTTGTTTGGATTAAAAAGGAGGAAAAATGAATTTTCTAGGGATTTTTGAACATGGGGACTCACCTCTTTCTTCTCTTGTAATAAATTCCTAAGGAAGAGGCTAGCCCTAGATTTTAGGAGAGATTAAATAGTGGGGGAATCCCTAGGTTGACTGGACAAAATGTTAGGGTTGCTAATTTTGGGCTTTGGGCCAAGTCACATAGGCTAAGGCTAAGTTGTTTTATTAAATGGTTAGAACCATAAGTTATGACTTATGAAGTCTTAAGCCATATTAGCCTAAACAACTCCAAATCACTCCTAACTAGTTCCAATGACTTAAACCTCATTAAATTAGGTCAAACCAAGGTTACTTAACCTAACTAAGTGGCCATAATCTAGATTAATCACTAGGTTAGTCTTCTAGTCAACACAAGTCAAAGTCAACTATAGGCCCAAAATCAATTATCCTAAAAATCACCAAAAATCATATTAATTCTAATAAATCATAATACATAATAATTCCAAAAATTCCCAAAATTTGAAAATTGACCAAAATACCCCCAAGCTAGAAAAGTGGTAGTGACAAATCTACCCTCCTTAAAAGAATTTCGTCCTCGAAATTGAAAGGCGAATACATCTGATGAGAAGGATAGAAAGCATACCTCACGGTCCAAAAAGATAAGGGTAGCGCTCGCGCATCTCATCCTCCCGCTCCCAGGTAGTCTCTCTGGAGAATGATGCCTCCATGCGACGCGTACCAAGGGTATCACCTGGTTCCTCAGAACCTTCTCCCGTCGATCCAGAATCTCCCCTGGCTGCTCTGGATAGCTGAGAGAAGGCCCAACCTCTATCTCTGAATGATCGAGCACATGGCTAGGGTCAGCCACGTACCGCCTCAACTGTGATACATGAAATACGTTGTGGACCCCCACTAGTACAGGCGCAAGTCTAGCCTGTATGCAACGTCATCGACTCTCCCGCTGATAACGAAAGGGCCGATGAAGCACGGGCTAAGCTTCCCGCCTCCACCGAAATGTATCGTACCACGAGTCGGAGATATCCTCAAGAAAACCTGGTCTCCGACCTAATCACAAGCAAGGTCTCAATTAATTATAATAAACAAACATGATCAAAAATCTCAAACAAACAACCTAAATCTAATCCTACTCTAATCTGTACCTCAAACTCCAACGGCCTCCGGTGGCTATCGGCCCAGTGCCGATGTTTGTCCTGCGCCACGCGAAGTCAGTCCCTGATGAGCTTCACCTTCTCGGCTGCATCAACAACCATCTCTGGCCCCAGTAAAGCTCGCTCGCCAACATCATCCCAAGATAAGGGTGTACGGCACCTACGTCCGTACAGAGCCTCAAAAGGTGACATCTCAATGCTGGCCTAGAAACTATTGTTGTAGGCAAACTCCACCAAATGAAGATGATCCTCCAGGAACCTCCAAAGTCTAGGACGCACGTCCGCAGCATATCCTCAAGGGTCTGAATAGTCCGTTCTGACTGTCCGTCCGTCTGGGGGTGGTATGCAGTACTAAACTTGAGCTGAGTGCCCAAGCTGGTCTACAGACTCCTCCAGAAATGGGAAGTAAAACGGCTATCCCGATCTGAGACGATGCTGACCGAACTCCGTGAATCCCGACTATCTGCCGCATATACAACTCCGCCAGCCTCTCTGTAGACGTACCCACCTTGAATGGCAAGAAGTGGGCTGATTTGGTCAACCTGTCAACGATGACCCAAATCGCGCCTTTCCCTCCTGGTGTGCGCGGCAATCGGATACGAAGTCCATAGTGATATGCTCCCATTTCCACTCGGGAATGGGCAGCGGCTGCAACAATCTACCGGGCCTCTGTCTCTCTGCCTTGACCTGCTGACAGACCAAACACCTAGCCACGAAGCGAGCCACCTCCCGCTTCATCCCTGACCACCAAACATGCTCCCTCAGATCTCGGTACATCTTGTGGCACCCGGGTGTATGGAGTACTGAGATCTGTGGCCTCCTGCATAACCTGCTCTCTGAGATCTCCACTGGGCACACATAACCTGGAACCGTGCCTCAAGGCACCATCCTCTGCAAGAGAAAACTCGCCCTCCAGCAATCCTGCTCGAACCTGCTCTCGGAGACACCGCAGAGCAACGTCCTCAAACTGTGCCGACTTGATCCTCTCCACCAAATCTGACTGGATCTGCATCCCCCATAGCTGCATCTACACTCCAGGCGATCACCTCAATCCCAAGGCTCTCCAAGTCTGCAAGCAAATGCCGATCCATGGTCAAACACATGGCTGTCGGATACCTACTCAAGGCATCGACAACCACGTTGGCCTTCCCTGGATGATACTGCAGTACAATGTCGAAGTCCTTCATCAACTCCAACCATCTGCGCTGCCTCATGTTCAACTCCTTCTGAGTGAACACATACTTTAAGCTCTTGTGATCTGTGAAGATCTCCACCCTCTCACCATACAGATAATGCTTCCATAGCTTCAGAGCAAATATTACTGCTGCCAGCTCCAGGTCGTGGGTAGGGTAGTTCTTCTCATGGGACGCAATTGCCTGGAAGCATAGGCAATCACCTTCCGTGTTGCTGCAACACACAACCCAGCCCCTTTCCTGAAGCATCACTATAAATAGTGAAACCACCCGATCCTAAAGGTAATGTCAGAATCGGAGCTGTCGTAAGCCGCTTCTTCAACTCATCAAAAGCTGCCTGACACTCCTCTGACCAAACATACTCAGCATCCTTCCGGGTCAACCGTGTCAATGGCTCTGCAACCCGGGAGAAATCCTGCACAAATCTCCGATAATATCCTGCCAGCCCCAGGAAACTCCTGATCTCTGCAACTGAAGTCGGCGCTGCCCATGCCTCGACTGCTACAATCTTCTTGGGGTCAACTGAGATACCATCTCCAGTCACAACGTGCCCCAAGAAGTCCACCCGGTCCAAAAAAACTCACACTTGGAGAGTTTTCCATAAAGCTGCTCCTTCCTGAGAATCTCCAGCACTATCCGCAGATGCTCCTCGTGCTCCTCCTCAGTCTTGGAATATATCAAGATATCGTCTATGAATACCACCACAAACTGATCCAGATACTGGTGGAACACCTTGTTCATAAGGTTCATAAACACTGCTGGTGCATTGGTTAGCCCAAACGGCATAACCAAAAACTCGAACTGTCCGTACCGCATCCTGAAAGCGGTCTTGGGAATATCCTCCCTCTTCACCTTCACCTGGTGATATCCCGACCTCAGATCAATCTTGGAAAATACCCGAGCTCCGCTCAACTGGTCAAATAGATCGTCGATCCGCGGCAGTGGGTATTGTTCTTGATCGTGAGGTTGTTGAGTGCCCTATAGTCAATACACATGCATACTGATCCATCCTTCTTCGGCACAAACAACACTGGTGCACCCCATGGCGATGAACTCGAGCGGATGAAGCCCTTGTCCTGTAGCTCATCCACCTGCTTCTTCAGCTCCACCAGCTCACTGTTGTTCACCCGATAGACATGCTGAGAGTGGGTTCCGCTCCTGGAACCAAGTCTATCGAGAACTCTATGTCTCTGTCTGGTGGCAATCCCGGCAACTCCTCTAGGAAAACATCCATATACTCTGCTATCAAGGGGTGTGGAATCGCCTGCTCCTCGACTGAGACTCCACAGAAGACTCCGCTGCTCTGCTCTGCCTGACATCTGGAGTACTCGAACTCTGGCTCCCCCGGCGCTCTGAAGAGAACTCTACCCCCTCTGCAATCAATGCTGGCATGGTGCCTGCTCAACCAATCCATGCCTAGTACTATATCGTAGTTCGGCAATGGCATTACGAACAGGCTCACCTCCAACTCACGGCCTCCCAAAATAACTCTCCGACCCTTACAAACATCACGTACGAGGATAATGCCACCCCCGGTCGTGATCTTGTAAGTCCTAGGCAACGATTCACTATGATACCATGTCTAATCGCAAAAGATACTGATATGAAGCTATACGAAGCACCGGAATCGAATAATGCAAATGCTGGACTGGAGTCGAGAAGAATCGAACCTGCGATCAGCTCTCCTATTGCCTCTGCATCCTTAGCCGCCATGGCGAAAGCTCTCTCCTGCTGGCCTCCCCTGGCCTGCTGCTGATACTGAACAAATCTCTGCTGCTGGGTCGGCAGGGCTGGCCCCCTCTGCGGTCCTACTGGAGCCTTGGCTCCGGCTCCCTGAGCTGCTCTGCCTGTAGAGAGGGAACAGTCCTTCATCTGATGCTCTAACGATCCGCAAAAAAGACACTTCCCCAGTCTCCACCTACACTCAGTCCACCCATGCCCTGGCTTCTTGCAGTAGGGACAACTGGTGGACTGCTGTCTCTGGGCCTGCTGCTGCACCCTCTGCTGCTGATGCTGCGCTGATGCCTCGGCTGCTGAAACTGCTGCGGCTGGAACCTCTGCTGCTGGTGGTGCTGCTGCTGAAAGTGCGGCCTCTTGGCCTGTCCTCCGCTACTGCTGCCTCCCTGGGAGTCTCGCCCCCTCTTGAGCCTAAGCTCAAGATCATCCTCTGCAGCTAGTACGTCCACCAGGATCTCCTCAAATGTAGCACTGCGGGCGTTCTTGGTGTAGGACTTGACCTCCTTTACCAAGCCCTTCCGGAACCTCCGGGCCTTCGTCGTCTCGGACAAGTCCTCCATAAATCTGCTCAGGCGGCAGAACTCTCCTGCGTACTCCTCCACGGACTGGCTCCCCTGGACTAGGGCCTCGAACTGGGTCTCGAGGGCTCCCAGTGCTGCGTCTGGAAAGAACTTCTCCTTGAAACTTCTTGAATGCTGCCCAAGTCTGTCCTGCTATGCCGACTCTCGGGTCGGTCTGGTACCATGTACGGGCCAGATCCTGCATCATGCTGGCCGCTGCCTCTATCTGGAGCCTCGTCGGAATCTCAGCCAGCTTGAAGATCTCCTCCATATGCTCGATCCACTCATCGGCATACAGGATCCCCTCTGTCCCTCGGAAGTCTCTCGGGTGCATCTTCTGGAAGTCCTGGATGCCCTTCTTCCGTGGCTGGTACGGCTGCTGGACTGCTACTGGCTGAGCCACGACTCTCTCCACTGCTGTCACTGCCAGCTCAATGCCTCGAGTGAGCTCTGCCGTCTGCCTCTGCTGCTGGGTCTGCTGACCCTCCATGTACTGCCGAAAGAAGGCTAGTAGCTGCACTGCGTCCACTGTCCCTGGAGGTGGCTGCTGGTAAGGATCCTCTGGAAGAACTGGGTCATGCCTCCCTGCCGGTGGAAGCATACCCCCTGCTGCTGCCGGGGCCTCAATACGAGCAAAGGTGGCAGGAGCTGCAGTCCCCTGCCCTGCTGTACTGGCTGGGAGGTAGCAGTCCCCTCCATAGCATCCTCATGAATGGTACGCTGCGATCGAGTCTCTACCATCCTGAAGATAGACAAACAAGAGTATCAATTTCTGAGAAAGAAGCGAAATAACAAAGGCGGACAATTATAATTCAAAGGATCAGCTGACAAAAGGATTTTAGATGGCAATAAAAGAAATTTTCTAAAGTGATTGAGTATCTTAAAATTTATGTCCTATATCCTACCGCAGGCTGTAGTGATACTCTAATTCGAATACCACTACACTTCTAGTCTAGACCTGCATGGGCCACCACTAAAAACGTGTCACGACCCGCACCCTAGAGTTAGGGCACGAGACGTGGGTACGTCCAGCCTACGCCGCAGTGTCGGCGGTAGAACGCTGTCCTAGGTCACACATCTAGCAATATAAAGCTAAAACAGTTTATACTCCCCGAATGGGAGTGACATGATAAAAGTAGACTCAATCACAACTAAGGAAGAAGAAGCACGATATGATATAAAACTCAAGGAAAAACAGATGATAACATAGCTGATAGAGAGATAAATGAAACTGCTAAAATGAAAGGAAATCCCAAGTACATCAGAAAGTCTAAGTGTCTAAGATAATACAAATCCCAGATCCCAAGTATCAATAAGTACAATCATCCATGAAATACTGAAATAAAAGCATCCTAGTCTAAGGGTGTGTCATCCACAGCTAGTGGGGCCTACTGATGGTCCAGGTCCAACATCTCATCTAAGGTGGCACCGTAATAGGTATCCACACCAGCCTCCTCCTCGTCCTCTGTAATATTTTCAACAGGTCCAGTCAGGACAGGAGCGAGCACAATACATCTCAACAGATCATGGCAGGTTAGAAAAATATAATCATGCAGTAAATTAAGATACAAGATCTGAAAGAAATACAGTATAAACAGAGAGAGAACTGTAATAGAAATATCTACTATAAGTAGAGAACTAACAGTGACTAGTGAATCAGAGTACAAGCTAGACATGTGAACAGGTAGAGGTGATTCAGGAGAGGTGGTTCAAGATTATATTATTTGGAATTATTCACATGCTATTTCTACTCCCCCGTACCCCCAATCAATACACAAGGATCCAACCAAGTTATGTTATTATTCCATGCAAAGGCCCACAAGGGGTGATACATGGATAGCCCATAAATGGGTGATTCTGGGAATGCCCATAAATGGGTGATTCTGGAAAGACTCTATGATCATGAAAGTACATGTCACAAGTGATCGAAGAACCGTGAAGCATAGTGATACACCATGTAAGTGAAATGCACAGAACATGTAGTATACGATGCTCCCTGAGGGGATAACATCTCAAGAAAGGATCCATATAGTACTAATCCGTGTTACCAATGTCAGCATCAAGTATAATAATCTAAAGCAGGAAAATAATTCTAACAGGATATGAAATGATCAGAGAATGTACTCGCCTGGTATCTGAGTGTCCAACTGAAAAATACTGTCTAAGGAGTGGTGTCTAGTTCCTTTAGAACAGCACAAGTCACAACAAGTCCAGAATGATAAAATGAAGCTCTACCACATTCTACATGAATCTAGGTCAAACTAGGCCAAAGTCAACTCTTGGTCAACTCTGGTCAACCCTTGTAATGACCCGCTCCGCCCTAGCGGAACGTCGATTCAAACGGCAAGTGCAACGACTCAAACGAGCCGTCGACTCGAAGAGTTGCGTCGACCCGATGAAGTATCGATGCGAATCGATGCAAGACTTACAATGGCCCGTCAAAGATGAATCCAGACTTAGACTATCAAAGGCGCGCTCGGAGTATCGCTCGGCCGATGCGAACATCGCTAAGGTGGGTGGCTCCGATGAACCCGTCTTTGCTTAGCCTAGACACATAATAATACGGACACTATCACTGAAATCGCTAGGCGATAACACCGCGCATACTAATAAATGACCCAACGCACCTAGCTAAGGGATTAATCCCATCTTGTATGCTTGTATAGAATATGGAAAGGAACATGAAAAAATACGAGAACTCTCGCACCGCGCTCCACGCTCGTGCTAAGGCATAAGCTTACGTTCAAGTCCCTTATGCGTTCAACAATGAAACAATGAATAGTTTACAACAATGAAACGGAAAGACTATCAACATAGTCGTTCCGAGTAGAGCTTAGCAACATTGAAAGGCTATGGGACCGATGGGTCGCCAAGGCGACTCCCGCACGGGAAGTTGCATAATGTATATATGAAGAATGAACGAATAAACAAGTGAATGAATGAATCAACGAAAGGATGAATACTAAATTGAATCAATGAACGAATGGACAAGTAAAAACAAGGAAAAGAAGGAATGAATAATAAAAGATAAGAAGGAAAGGTGGTTAGCGACAGGTGTGACGGGCACGTGCATCGGGGCTCGCTACCCGCGCTGCACGGACGCCAACCTGGTCGATAACGCATTGAGGCTAAGGGTTAGCCTACGGCTCAGAGACAGCCGTTAAGTTAAAAAGACAAGTTAATACGAAATGGTCGTGGACAAACGGTACGAGCGAGGGGTGGCGAATGCTGTGACCGTAAAGAAAAAGGGATTCCGCGGCATGATCAAAGGGGGATATGTCGGCCTAGACGGAATCAAAATATGGCTTACGGGCTGCCTGGTGCGGACTCGTCCACCCGGGGGACGTAAGTGCAGGAGTATTTCAAGAGACTAACGGGGTGTGTGCCAGTCCTCACCCTACGCTAGTTGAGAAATACCACGGCTTGGATGTCCAAAATGGCTTGTGATGCCAGCGACCGGTGCATATAGATTTAAGTGGACTTTGCTGGTGGCAATCCATGTGCAAGTCCTTGCATTGAAATCAAAGTAGTCTAAGTTAATCTGAACAAAGCACCTTCTGAATAAGCTTGAAATGTGATACACCAAATGATAACGAAAATTCATACAAGTGAGTTAGATAACGTGCCTACGACGTGCTAGAATCCGAGGTAGGGACACGCACTTGACATCGAAAAGTTCATATTGAATTGTTGACTAACTTGGTTTACTTTGGACAGGAAAGGCCGGACGGTAAGTATGGGTAAGTCGTCATGTATTTCAAATGCGACACTTGAATTTGGCAACACGAGATAAATACAAAATATGCATGAAACTGGTCTTAAGGCAAGATTAGAGAGACAATGAATGATAGAGATGCACAAAAGTAAATGATATGTGTTTGGTAATAATAGCATTGTGGGCGAGCTAGCCTCCCCACCAGTGCATAACAATGTAGATAACCCCACAGTCTACTTGCAGGATGCATGTATCGTCGGCGGATGCGGAGCTTCCATCGAACGTGCTAAGGCACGGAGCTATCTCTGGGGCCTTGGAGCGTTACAAGAAGCTGAAGCACCCTATACAGGACATAATGTAGAACATCGCCATGAATCATTCCATATTGTAAGCCACTTGGCATGCCTTTTATGTTTCAGAGAGAGAGAGCTTGAGCGATTTGTAATATCGGCCTAGCGCCGCTTGTAAACTTCTTGAATATCAATAAAGAATTCGAATTCGCTTCCACTTGTGTTCATTTACTTTCCGCTGCAAATGGGGACACTCTGTGCGACTCTGTGGCCTAGCTCAAATCGGCCGTTTCTGGACATAGCCTTGCACGGGCGCAATCTAGGCCCGTGCGGCATCACGCCTTAGCGAGGACGATCGCTCCTGTGGGAGCGGGGCATGACAGATTGGTATCAGAGCACGGCTTCACGTCCTTGGACTTCATTTCGATTCTCTCAGTTTTGAAAGCTCGGTTTTGAAACAAAAGAAGTGTACGCTCTCTCTCGTTGTGCATTGGGATGTTCCATACAATAAGTCTAATATTTTCAAAAGCTCGTACGAGTACTCAGTTGGACGGAATCGATAGGCGAGGGCCTTTGCGCCACCATGACGGACTTGAGTTGGAAGGAACCGATGCTAAGAATTAGCAAACACAGTGCGTGCTTGAATGAGCTTACGCTGACAGCAAACGAGTACACGAGACCAAAGTATAGTTCGAACGGGATGGTTACGCACGCAGCCTTTTGGCTAAGTTGTGCTGTATGTCGCGCACCTCGACTTCTGGTGCAATCGAGTGGCGAACGATATCAAGTACCGCTCGATCGAGAACGGAGATACACTTTGAGTGTAGATCGATATGAACGCTATCAAACTAACGCTTAGGTGCACGAAAGATTGGCTTGGATTTTGAGGATTAATGCGAACGACTTAGTACGTCGAGGCGACGTGAGCAATTACGCTAGAGATTCGTCGAACGAATCTGAAAGATGTCTTAGCGCATGACGCGAACGTGATTGAAGACTAGATCGTATGGCTTGAATCCGAGTGGTGTATGTGATAGGTTCGGAGAAGAATAAAAATGAGTATCGATGACTAGTTGAGTAGCTCGAACCCTGAGTGGTGTATGGACGTTATAGAAATTGTTCGAGCGAGACTACAAGATATACGGATAGAACGGGTATGTCGACGAGGCGATGCGATCGCGCAAAGCCTTAGAACGCGTCACGCTTAGTTGGTCGGGACTTCGAATGTCCCGAACGAGATGTCGTTCGGACAACTTGTCAATGGGCAACGCAAGTTAGAAAACGATTCGAAACGATGAATGAAAATGAATGGTCTTGATCGAGGAAACTTAGAGGATCACGCGCACGATTTTGGATTGATTCAAATAAATGACTTGAGTTTGGACAACGATCTTGGAACTAGCTTGAGAATAGCGATCAAAACTTGATCTCGAATATCGAAGAAATTGTGGAATATCCAACTCGGACAACAGCATCAACGCACGACTTGAAATCGGTTGCAAAGGCAGATTGTCAGGTTACGCATATCGTCAATGGTATTGAGGCGTATCAAAGATCGATATGCGATAAATCGGGGGTACTCTGGCTCGGCGAATGACGGTCGTGCAAATGTCATTGTTCTGTTGGATGCTATACTTGGGATGTTAAAAATGTGTCGAGGAAAAGATAGATTCGGTTCGAGGATTTTCTAGTTGAACGCATGACGGTCAGACTATCAAATTGATTTGGCTTGGATGAAAATGTGAATACTTGGATTTGCTTCGTTGACAACCACAACGTTGACGTTCTTGTCTTATGCGAGCGCAACTCTAGCCTCGTACATGCGTCGCGCCGGATTATGACGATCACTCCGCGTGAGCGCTGATATAGTGATTCATACAGCGGGAGTGATTGAACTTGGATGGCGTGGCAATCTGATTGCTTCGACTTGTGGTTTGACGCGAAGGTGGACTCGAGAATGAATTTTGTGCTTAAAGAATTGAACTTGAGGATTAAGTAGGTCCAATCCGCGTATCGAGAATGGGTTAGTCTAAAACTCAAACAAGAGTTACGCCCCGATGAGAATGATTATTCCGCGGGAGCGTTGCATGGTGATTCATGAACCGCCGTGGATAATCGGACTCGCGTGAGATTGGGGCGCAATGTATTGTCGAGCTGGATGACCTCGTGATCGAATACATGAATTGGTTAGAACTGGTGATTGAACGGAACTGAATATGTGCAACGTAAGTCTTGATGCGGATTAGGTGATCATGCTCGATGTTTAGAAATCTGAGTGACGCAAGCTTGGGTAGGAAAATCTTGCACTACCGACTTTGGTTTGACCCTAGGATTGGGGTCAGTGTTGGCATTATTGTTGGGGAACTATGATTCCAATCCTGACATTGACTTAGCCTTGAGAAATGGCCTAGCGGATAGGCGGACGATCCTATGCCGAGTGATTGAACCTGTGCAATTGACATTACAACATCGTCTGGACGGATGATTGACTTTGGGCAGCAAGACTTAGAGTAGGACGGTAACAGGAGTGTGCGTGAACGACGATGAGATTGGCCCCAAACAAAGCAAATGATAGGAATGGATGATGCGCAGTAAAGTTGAGATAACGAATTGAATCATTGATCGGAAGACGTACTCGACGATAGTACAATACTTGGTCTTGAATCGGACGAAAATTACTTAGACTTGGTCGACCCCGCTAAGAAGAAATCGTATTGATTTCATTGACAAGAGCGCTTGAGAAGCGAATCGGATAATCTCGAGGACCGAGATAAATGATATGTGATATATACATGAGTTCGGTTTTAAATCGAAGTTAGCGAACGATCGGCAAATCAAAACTATCACGAGTAGCTTGTCCGACTTCGCTAATCGCTAAGCTTGGTTGAAATGTACGTATTCGGGGGACGTCTTGAATGCGTGCACGATCCAAACTCAGCGATATGATGAACTCGAATGCAGCTGCAAGTGGGTGTTGAGATGCGCATGAACGAATGAGTGAGTTTGCCTCAGCCTACGACTTTCGTGTTTGACGAATTACAACGCACCTCGTACGACCATTTCAGTCCCATGATACGTCAAAATAGCAACCAAGTCGAAGAAATGCTTGAATTGAATAAGTACCATCAACTCTAAAATGAATGAAAAGTTATTCAATAAAAATCGACCAAACGCATGCGACACGAAACTTGAAAAGGTACCGAGCATGGTTCGATGCCATCAAACGATAGAGCCGTTCGATAGAATTGTCTATAAAACACGATGACACGAGTTAAGGAATGGTAGGATGACCTGCACTCAGGAAGTCTCGAGGACGAGACTTGTTTTGAGTGGTGTATTATGTAATGACCCGCTCCGCCCTAGCGGAACGCCGATTCAAACGGCAAGTGCAACGACTCAAACGAGCCGTCGACTCGAAGAGTTGCGTCGACCCGATGAAGTATCGATGCGAATCGATGCAAGACTTACAATGGCCCGTCAAAGATGAATCCAGACTTAGACTATCAAAGGCGCACTCGGAGTATCGCTCGGCCGATGCGAACATCGCTAAGGTGGGTGGCTCCGATGAACCCGTCTTTGCTTAGCCTAGACACATAATAATACAGACACTGTCACTGAAATCGCTAGCGATATCACCGTGCATGCTAATAAATGACCCAACGCACCTAGCTAAGGGATTAATCCCATCTTGTATGCTTGTATAGAATATGGAAAGGAACATGGAAAAATACGAGAACTCTCGTACCGCGCTCCACGCTCGTGCTAAGGCACAAGCTTACGTTCAAGTCCCTTATGCGTTCAACAATGAAACAATGAATAGTTTACAACAATGAAACGGAAGACTATCAACATAGTCGTTCCGAGTAGAGCTTAGCAACATTGAAAGGCTATGGGACCGATGGGTCGCCAAGGCGACTCCCGCACGGGAAGTTGCATAATGTATATATGAAGAATGAACGAATAAACAAGTGAATAAATGAATCAACGAAAGGATGAATACGAAATTGAATCAATGAACGAATGGACAAGTAAAAACAAGGAAAAGAAGGAATGAATAAAAGATAAGAAGGAAAAGAATGGTTAGCGACAGGTGTGACGGGCACGTGCATCGGGGCTCGCTACCCGCGCTGCACGGACGCCAACCTGGTCGATAACGCATTGAGGCTAAGGGTTAGCCTACGGCTCAGAGACAGCCGTTAAGTTAAAAAGACAAATTAATACGAAATAGTCGTGGACAAACGGCACGAGCGAGGGGTGGCGAATGCTGTGACCGTAAAGAAAAAGTGATTCCGCGGCATGATCAAAGGGGGGATATGCTGGCCTAGGCGGAATCAAAATATGGCTTACGGGCTGCCTGGGTGCGGACTCGGCCACCCAGGGGACGTAAGTGCATGAGTATTTCAAGAGACTAACGGGGTGTGTGCCAGTCCTCACCCTACGCTAGTTGAGAAATACCACGACTTGGATGTCCAAAATGGCTTATGATGCCAGCGACCGGTGCATATAGATTTAAGTGGACTTTGCTGGTGGCAATCCACGTGCAAGTCCTTGCATTGAAATCAAAGTAGTCTAAGTTAATCTGAACAAAGCACCTTCTGAATAAGCTTGAAATGTGACACACCAAATGATAACGAAAAATTCATACAAGTGAGTTAGATAACGTGCCTACGACGTGCTAGAATCCGAGGCAGGGACACGCACTTGACATCGAAAAGTTCATATTGAATTTTTGACTAACTTGGTTTACTTTGCACAGGGAAGGCCGGACGGTAAGTATGGGTAAGTCGTGCATGTATTTCAAATGCGACACTTGAATTTGGCAACACGAGATAGATACGAAATATGCATGAAACTGATCTTAAGACAAGATTAGAGAGACAATGAATGATAGAGATGCACAAAAGTAAATGATACGTGTTTGGTAATGATAGCATTGTGGGCGAGCTAGCCTCTCCACCAGTGCATAACAATGTACTGATAACCCCACAGTCTACTTGCAGGATGCAGGTATCGTCAGCGGGTGCGGAGCTTCCATCGAACGTGCTAAGGCGCGGAGCTATCTCTGGGACCTTGGAGCGTTGCAAGGAGCTGAAGCACCCTATACAGGACATAATGTATCGGAACATCGCCATGAATCATTCCATGTTGTAAGCCACTTGGCATGCCTTTTATGTTTCAGAGAGAGAGCTTGAGCGATTTGTAATATCGGCCTAGCGCCGCTTGTAAACTTCTTGAATATCAATAAAGAGTTCGAATTCGCTTCCACTTGTGTTCATTTACTTTCCGCTGCAAATGGGGACACTCTGTGCGACTCTGTGGCCTAGCTCAAATCGACCATTTCTGGACATAGCCTTGCACGGGCGCAACCTAGGCCCGTGCGGCATCACGCCTTAGCGAGGACGATCGCTCCTGCGGGAGCGGGGCGTGACAACCCTAGAAGTCAAACTAGGTCAACTATGGTCAAACTAGGTCAAACAAGTCCACACTAGGTCAAACTAGTCTACACTAGTCTAGTAAGTCTATTCTAGGTCTAATAAAGCTGCACTAGTTAACACACACCATTGCAAGGCTATGCAAGCCTAAATCAAGCCAACACATATTCATTATAATGTCAACAAGTCATTTTAATCTCACCATGAATAAATACTCAACTTGGCATTGTATTCATTTATATGCATATAGGGAAACCTACTCATCAACATACATTATATATATACAAGCATGTGCATATGTATGCATTATACATACATATGGCTTAAATACATATATAATATATACATATGCATTATATATATCCATACATTACATATAGGTATACACATATTACTTATATTCTAGCATATGTATATAGAGAGGGGAATGTGTGTGTTAGAGTGTGGCAAAGTGTTAGGGAATGAGTGTAACAGTGAGGGTTACACATGAAACAGAGAACATGTGTCCATGTGTGTGTAGGTGAGAGAGTACAATGTGTGTGAGGGTTAGAGTGATAGGGTGAGTGGTGTGTGTGAATCAAGGACTTATGTTACATGGGGCTGTGGGTAGTATTAGGCAGTCTAATGAATTATAAAATTCTGAATTCTGGAACCTATCTGTGAAGAGGAAGAACCAACATTGCATAGACATAATTCACAGGAATAAATCAAGAAGACAGTGGCTATATTCATGAGGAAAACCAGGAGTGATGCACATGACAACTTGAGGGTCAAGCTCAGATAATGGGAAAGGAAAAAATCAGTGAAGGACACACGAATTTAATTAAAAACAGTTCATGCTTATTAGTTCAGTCTACAAATCTACCTCACTCAAGTTAATACAATACTAGAAACATCATAGCCTCACAACAAAACCCAAAGAACCATTTCTCATTCCCAGATTCAAATCCTCAGTTCAAACCTCAGTTTAAGGAATATCACAACAGGAACATTGAACTCAAACTAAATTACCAGTCCCCAAACTTAAATTCTCAGATTTGAGCCCAAACCCCCATCAATTCAACCTCAAATGTGACACACAGGCAGATGACATATAGGAGAACAGATTAGAGCCTTAAAAATATGCATTTAATAGTGATTAATAGGTTAAAACATCAGACAAAACTCAATTGTGAAAACTGGAAATGTAACAGGAATTTCGAGTATCAGTTAACTTGGGTTAATGAGAAATCAATTAGGAAAAATTAAAAATTCATGAATCTAATGGTTGGTAAATGAAATACAACTTGTACACGTGTCTTACCATGTGTTTGTGTCCCAGAACGAGGACACAAACGTGTCCAACTGTATTAAACACGCAAACAGTGCACACAGGCACTGTGTAGTGTGCACAGGCTCGTGCGTGTGTGCACGCGTGTCGTGCACTCGACACGACACGAACTGGGACACGTGGTTGTGTACACACCTAGGTTAGGTCTAGGTGCACGTGTCTCAGCGCCTATATCGACCCCACAGTGTCGCGTGTCCAAAGTGTCGAGCCGAATCAGTGGCAAATAAGCACAGTGCACAGAGCAGTACAATTCCCGTGCGTCGAGGATTTCTCCCTCAATACGCAACGTGGGCCCACAAAATTTTACACTGGCGTGTCAGTGAGTTCCCCAAGGGGTGTGTCAAATCTCGTGTCAAGTGATCAAGTATCGTGTCCTGTGGAGCCCCCGCACAGCAGGACACGCGCACAGGCCGCGCGGGGGCCGTGTCCGCGAGTCCATTGCGACTCGGACACGACTCGAAACCACCCCAGTCATTCGAAATCATGTAAGTGACATCAAAACATAATTTTCCATTCAGACATTATTCGAAAATAACACAAAATAATCCACAGTGGTATTTCCACAAACATTAAGAACAAGACATTGATACGTGTCCTGTTAGGACACGAAATGACACAAAAACCTGGGAATTCCTATTCCTATAGTTAGGTTAGGTCTAGGGCTCCCTATACATGCAATTAAACCAGAATTCTATGGTGAAAATAGAGAGTTACCTCTATGTATCAAAACTCTCAAAAAGCTCTTAATGAGTGATGTTCTCCTTGATGGTGAAACTCCTCCAAATTGATAGAAAACTGAGAACAACCAATTCCAACAGCAAGAAAACAATAATTAGAACCTATTGCAACTTGTTTGGATTAAAAAGGAGGAAAAATGGATTTTCTAGGAATTTTTGAACATGGGGACTCACCTCTTTCTTCTCTTGTAATAAATTCCTAAGGAAGAGGCTAGCCCTAGATTTTAGGAGAGATTAAATAGTGGGGGAATCCCTAGGTTGGCTGGAAAAATGTTAGGGTTGCTAATTTTGGGCTTTGGGCCAAGTCACATAGGCTATGGCTAAGTTGTTTTATTAAATGGTTAGAACCATAAGTCATGACTTATGAAGTCTTAAGCCATATTAGCCTAAACAACTCCAAATCACTCCTAACTAGTTCCAATGACTTAAACCTCATTAAATTAGGTCAAACCAAGGTTACTTAATCTAACTAAGTGGCCATAACCTAGATTAGTCACTAGGTTAGTCTTCTAGTCAACACAAGTCAAAGTCAACTATAGGCCCAAAATCAATTATCCTAAAAATCACCAAAAATCATATTAATTCTAATAAATCATAATATACATAATAATTCCAAAAATTCCCAAAATTTGAAAATTGACCAAAATACCCCCAAGCTAGAAAAGTGGTAGTGACAAATCTACCCTCCTAAAAAGAATTTCGTCCTCGAAATTGAAAGGCGAAATACATCTGATGAGAAGGATAGAAAGCATACCTCACGGTCCAAAAAGATAAGGGTAGCGCTCGCGCATCTCATCCTCCCGCTCCCAGGTAGACTCTCCTGGAGAATGATGCCTCCATGCGACGCGTACCAAGGGTATCACCTGGTTCCTCAGAACCTTCTCCCGTCGATCCAGAATCTCCCCTGGCTGCTCTGGATAGCTGAGAGAAGGCCCAACCTCTATCTCTGAATGATCGAGCACATGGCTAGGGTCAGCCACGTACCGCCTCAACTGTGATACATGAAATACGTTGTGGACCCCCACTAGTACAGGCGGCAAGTCTAGCCTGTATGTAACGTCACCGACTCTCCCGCTGATAACGAAAGGGCCGATGAAGCGCGGGCTAAGCTTCCCGCCTCCACCGAAACGTATCGTACCATGAGTCGGAGATATCCTCAAGAAAACCTGGTCTCCGACCTAATCACAAGCAAGGTCTCAATTAATTATAATAAACAAACATGATCAAAAATCTCAAACAAACAACCTAAATCTAATCCTACTCTAATCTGTACCTCAAACTCCAACGGCCTCGGTGGCTATCGGCCCAGTGCCGATGTCTGTCCTGCGCCACGCGAAGTCAGTCCCTGATGAGCTTCACCTTCTCGGCTGCATCAACAACCATCTCTGGCCCCAGTAAAGCTCGCTCGCCAACATCATCCCAGGATAAGGGTGTACGGCACCTACGCCCGTACAGAGCCTCAAAAGGTGACATCTCAATGCTGGCCTGGAAACTATTGTTGTAGGCAAACTCCACCAAATGAAGATGATCCTCCCAGGAACCTCCAAAGTCTAGGACGCACGTCCGCAGCATATCCTCAAGGGTCTGAATAGTCCGCTCTGACTGTCCGTCCGTCTGGGGGTGGTATGCAGTACTAAACTTGAGCTGAGTGCCCAAGCTGGTCTGCAGACTCCTCCAGAAATGGGAAGTAAAACGGCTATCCCGATCTGAGACGATGCTGACCGGAACTCCGTGAATCCCGACTATCTGCCGCATATACAACTCCGCCAGCCTCTCTGTAGACGTACCCACCTTGAATGGCAAGAAGTGGGCTGATTTGGTCAACCTGTCAACGATGACCCAAATCGCGTCTTTTCTCCTAGTGTGCGCGGCAATTCGGATACGAAGTCCATAGTGATATGCTCTCATTTCCACTCGGGAATGGGCAGCGGCTGCAACAATCCACCAGGCCTCTGTCTCTCTGCCTTGACCTGCTGACAGACCAAACACCTAGCCATGAAGCGAGCCACCTCCCGCTTCATCCCTGACCACCAAACATGCTCCCTCAGATCTCGGTACATCTTGTTGGCACCCGGATGTATGGAGTACTGAGATCTGTGGGCCTCCTGCATAACCTGCTCTCTGAGATCTCCACTGGGCACACATAACCTGGAACCGTGCCTCAAGGCACCATCCTCTGCAAGAGAAAACTCGCCCTCCAGCAATCCTGCTCGAACCTGCTCTCGGAGACACCGCAGAGCAACGTCCTCAAACTGTGCCGACTTGATCCTCTCCACCAAATCTGACTGGATCTGCATCCCCCATAGCTGCATCTGCACTCCAGGCACGATCACCTCAATCCCAAGGCTCTCCAAGTCTGCAAGCAAATGCCGATCCATGGTCAAACACATGGCTGTCGGATACCTACTCAAGGCATCGGCAACCACGTTGGCCTTCCCTGGATGATACTGCAGTGCAATGTCGAAGTCCTTCATCAACTCCAACCATCTGCGCTGCCTCATGTTCAACTCCTTCTGAGTGAACACATACTTTAAGCTCTTGTGATCTGTGAAGATCTCCACCCTGTCACCATGGCATTTTCATATTTCGAGTGCAGGACCTCGGCCTGCTAAATGGACCGCTTCCCGGCGTTCAAAGCTCAACAGCAATATTTAAATTAATTTATGTAAATAAGTTGTAAGGACATAAGCCCAGTTTTCTATTTCTTTTCTGCGACCCTGTATTGTGTAGCGTAGACTTTTTTTTTATTTTTCTGGGTTGTTGACTTGGTCGTTAAACGCGTAGATTGTTAAAAATGAATATCTATTTTATATAGAAAATTAATAAGTTTTTTCTCACATTAAGTAATTTTGTAATTTAACAAATTTATTATTTCTCATTAAAAAGAAAGTCTAGTTTTATATATATTACGAAAATACCAAGTTTTGACAATTAACCTGGAAAATGCTATTTTTCCAATAAATATTAAATTGACTTTTACTTCGTAAATTAATTAATCGCAACGATAAACGTGTTCCGATAGAATAATTTTAACAAACTTAAAACTTGATTTGATCTTCTTTTAGAGATTGTAACTAGCATACCTAGATATGGTTCAATTATGATTCTAAGACGGGATTCTCAACTGTAGGATTTTGATGACGAGTTTGACTTTCCCGGTACCGACTTCCAATCCAGTCATAAAGCAAGGCAAGTACGGTTATGTTTATTTGGCAATTTAATTAGTAATTGTTATATTGCATGATTAAACCATATTGCTACACAGAACTTTCTCCTAGAGTATTGATTGTTATTAATTGTGGGATATTGGGGGAGTAGTGTAGTATTTTATGACCAATACCTTCATATTGCATTGATTATGCGAGCTTACCCCTCTTACATACGGGGATAAGTCGTATCGTATCACTAGGATACTATTGTACTACCCAAGCCGATCATATACATTACCTATTCAAATCACATTGTTTTCAATTGTTGGAAAATATTGTTCAAGTATTTCAAAACTGTTTAAGATTGCAAATTTCTATTATTATTTGAATTGTTAGATTTTTATAATTGTACTTTGCCCCTTTCCTGACTGGATCCCCCACCCCAATAGGTAACATTGATGAGGCTGAGCTATTATATAATAGCTATTATGATCCAGTGCTTTACCCTGCGGTGCTTCCAGAGTCCCACTTGGAGGATGTTGATCCCGAGGCTGATGAGCCGGCTATCTAGATAGTTGTTGTTTATTTCTAGTTTTCTTTGTGTTGGAGTTTAACTCTTATTTCAGTACCTTATTATCAGTTGTATCTTTCTGTGTTGGACAAATTAAAGTTTTTAAATATTCGAAATATAAAGTTATGACAAATGTTTAGTTGTTGTTGAGATTACCTACAAGTGGAAACAGCTTACTGTCGCCGTCTCACAACGGTGCAGGCTGGGCATGATCCGATTCGACCCAACAATTTGGGATCGGGTCGTGACAAGTTGGATGAAATTCCATCAAGGGTCTTCAATATTGGGGGTAAAGATGGTCAAGCAGAGGCTGGAAGACAAGGTGATGGTACACAGGTTGATGAGGAGAGGTTACAGAGGCAGACTGGACACACATAGAGGGTACAGAGGCAGAGGAGGAAGAAATACATGATGATGAAGAAGAAACAGAGGAGGAGGATAAAGAATATGTACCAAGCAGTGAAGACAGAAATGAAGAATGGGGTGAAGAAACAGAGTTTCAGAGGAAAGAGTTTCAGAGAAGAAAGAAACTTCACCTTGATGAACTTGAGCTTGAAGAGGAATACCATAGTTGTCCATCATCTGCTTCTGAATGTGATCATAGACATGCTGAAGTTGATGACTTATACAGTGAGGGTGAGATGGGTGAGGAGGAATACAGGGCTCCAGTTGTGGGTGAACTAGTCTTAGGTCAACAATGGATGAATCCTACTGAGTGCAGAAGATATTTAAGGACTTTTGCTATAAAGAACAGGTTTGAAATGAAATTTGTTAAGAATGAATCAAATAGGATATGGGGTGTGTGTGAAGAAGAGACATGTCCATAGATGTGTAGGGTCAGAATTTCACCTGACAGGACTACATGTACACTTAGACAGCTTAATGGAGCCCACACTTGCAAGCACACTTCAAAGCTCTCAAATAAAATGGCTAACAGTAAGTTCATTTCTGATGTGTTGGAAGATGATATTAAAGCACACCATATCTCATGGAAGACAAAGGATATTTAGAGGCAGATGTGGTCCAAGTTTACAGTTAAGGCTTCCTATTGGAATGCACATATGGCATTATTGAGAGTGAAGGAGAAGATTTTTGGTGGTTATGATGAAAGTTATAGGAAATATCCTCAGGTTGCACAGCAGGTTATGAGATCCAATCCTGGGAGTGTAGATTTCTGTGGGATATAACAGGGACCACTGAATTTGGCTATTTATGCATAGGTTACAATGCAAGCTTCACAGGGTTCATTAAAGGTTGTAGACCATTAGTTGGGTTAGATGGCTGTCATTTGAAAGGAAAGCACGGGGTTGTGTGTTTGTCAGCAACTGCCTTAGATGGTAACAATTGACTGTTCCCTCTTGCCATCTATCTTTGCACATCTGAGTGTGAAGCAACATGGGGCCACTTCCTTTCAATTATTAAAGACAAGTTGTTGCAAAATCTAGGTAAGATAACATTTATATCTGACATGCAGAAAGGCTTAGAAAGTGTTGTTGACATTGAATTTTATGAGCACCCCCACAGATTTTGTTTCAGACATTTCTATAAGAATTTCAAGTCTCGAATCAGTAGTAGCCAACAGTTGAAGCATCTTACCTGGGGTGCAGCTAGGGCATACAAAGAGGTTGACACTAAATGGATCAAAGCACTTTCTGAATAATGTCCAGAGGGTCTTCAGTATCTGATGGAAGAGGACATGAGAAGATGGTGTAGAGCATTCTTTGATAAGACAACCAAGTGTGAGCACATAACCAATAACTTCTCTGAGAGCTTCAACAGTTGGATAAGGGACATCAGAGGGAGGCCCATCACTATGATTGTAGAGATGTATCATATGATGGTCATGCAATTGATCTATGATAGGAAGATGGTTTCTAAAGACTGGGGTGAGAATGACTTGACTCCAAAAGCAAAGAAGATCATTGAGCATAGGACAAAGCAAGTCAACCAGTTTCAGGTCAATGGTGCTGATGAGGGGTTATTTTGTGTCACAAGTGTGTTCTCCATTGAAAACATATGGGTAGTTGATATTAAAGCCAAGACTTGTGACTGTCATGTATGGGACTTAACAGGGATACCATGTGTTCATACTGTAGCTGCACTATTACCTATCAGGCCCACATGGACAATGTAAGTATAGATTATAGCAGTTAGTATACATAGCAGTATAGATACATAGTAGTTAGTATACATAGCAGTATAGATACATAGCAGTTTAATATACATAGCAATATAGATACATATAGCAGTTTATATATACACTTACCTCATAAATTACTTGTCTTGGTATAGGTTCACAAGCCACTACTATCATGCTAATACCTACAAGGAGGCTTATGCTGGAAAGATTTTTCCATTGCCTCAGCAAAACTTATGGGATACAGTAAGTTATGCTGGAAAGATTCTTTATCCTATTTGTGTTCTATATATTGCACTTTCTTATGAAGTTGGTTCTACATATTGCACTTTGTTACAGCCACCATATGAAGTTGGTCCACCTGCTACAAGAAGGCAACCTGGAAGACCAAAGAGTGTTAGGAGGAAGGAGGCTGATGAGTTACCAAGGCATGCCAAGAAGCAGAGGATTTGTGGGAGATGCAAGTTACCATCTGATCATAATGCTAGAAGTTGTCAAGGAGGACCAGTTGGAGGGAACCAAAAAACACCAAGGGCACCAAGGCCAACAAGACCACCCAAAGATCCAAAACAAAATGTACAACGAAAGACTAACACTGCTTACAAGAGGCCAAAGACTTCAAGGGGGTAAGAAGAAGGATGCTAGCTCCATGGATACAGGACGACCACAAATACCTTCATCACCACAACAACAACCAGGTCCTTCCAATTCAACTCCCAATTCTTCCAATTTGATGCATCCAAGTCCTCCACCTCCTCACTCATCTACCATTCCCTTCAAATCTGAGAGTGAATGGATTCATCAAAACCTGGGAGTGCATGGCAGGGCTAACATTGCAGCTATTCTACCACCGGAGGCCAATTAATTCTGTTTTAGACCTCCATGGAACAATAGTGTCAGATTAAATATGGGAACAAGCAGCAGCAATAGCAACAATCCTTCAATCCTCCAACAACAACAACAACAGCAATAGGATTGTACTTGTTTAATGTTGAAAATTTTGAAGCAGCACTAACTGTATGCTTGCTTGACTTTTGAAGTGTACTGAATGTTCATTATTTTGAAGCAGCACTAACTGTATGCTTGCATGACTTTTGTGTAATTCGTAAACTCTGTTATGTTCAGTTTTTGTTCACTTTTTTGGAGGCCAACTGTGTGCTTGTTTATATTTGTTCAGTTTGTGTTCACTATTTTGGAGGCCAAGTACATGCATGCTTATATGTTCAGTTTGTGTTCACTATTTTGGAGGCCAATGTTTGAAGCAGCATTTTTAAGAAGCATACTTCTTCATATGTATTTTGTCTGCATTTTTTGAAGGCTAATTGCTGCATAATACTGTCTGTATTTTGAAGGCCAATTGCTGCATTTTTTAAGTAAACTATTTGGAAGCCAATTGCAGCAAACTGTTTCAAGCAGCAACAGCAAATGCTGCATTTTTTTGAAGTTGTTGCATACTTCTTTGTTTGTTTACGATTCTTGAATGTTTGTTCAACAATACTTGAATGTTTTGAAGGCCTATGTACACTTCTTTGTTTCTTCATAATTCTTCAATGTTTGTTAAGGATTCTTTAATGTTTGTTCAACAAACGTTTTTGAAGGCCAATGTTTGAATGTAATGAATGTACAATGTTTGAAGCAGCATTTGAAGAAGTAAAGTGATCTTTCTTTGTTCAGCAAACATTCATTTTGAAGGCCAATGTTTGAAGCAGCAAACTAAACTTTGTTTGAAAGTTCTAAATTTGATACTTCATATGAACTATAGATAATGCTTGTAGTGAAACTTCTATGAATATGCTCAACATTCAAAAGAGAGACATGAAGTTGTTGACAAAGTAACATAAGCAATCGACTTCAATTTATTACATAGATGGGAAACTTCCACTCAACTACATGATTTCAACTTTACATGCCTAAATCCTTTCTAAATTTTTGGCACAACTGATCTAAAGTTGTGTCCACTACAATTTGAACAGGAATTTCACATTTGTTCTCCTCTTAACAACACCCTCATTCAACCATTGGAATGCATTATTGCATCTCATGCATTGCAAGAATCTCCTTCCTTGCTGTGACTCCTCTTTGACATCAAGACAGCTCTCTTCCCTCCACAATGTCGATTTGGGCAAGTATTATCTTCCAAAGGACATTGTTTCTTCCAATGCCCTAATTTACCACATGTGAAACATCCTTCCATTTGAATTGTTGAAGAAGAACTTCCAGAGCTTGAATCCAAAATAGCAGCATCCAACCATTGAAAATTCGAGCAGACAAGGCACTTCAAAAACTTTCTACCAGGATTTGCCTTAGTATTTGACTTCAACAGGTGCCTAATCCCCTTGCAGTTCCTGATCTTGCAAGGCGAGCTCAAGAACGAACATTTATCGGCAAGGTGGTTGTCCTTGGAGCAAATTTAACATTTCTCCTACAAGAAAGACCAAATTACTCAGAATTGAGAGGGGCAAACCGCAAACCACAAAACCAAAAGTTTAGGGGGAAAAAAATCAAAAGCAATTTCATTGTACCAGTGTTGCAGATGTCGCCATGGGAGGTCGCTTAAGCTTGGACGAACCCTAATAGTGACACGAGAACAAATAGAGGAGAGAATTTGGGGGTTAGGTTAAAAGCACGTCGACTCTGGTTATGAAATTGGGAGAGCGGTTGGGATTTAAAAAGAGGGGTAGTTTAGGAATTAGAAAGAAAACAACACGTAAGAGATATCACAGAGGGTATTTACATCCTAAAAAGTCCACGAAGGGGGATTTCTGTTAGTCAACAACGAAACTGTTAGAAGTGGCGGACGTTGTTCATTAATGCAAAACAGTGGAATGCACCCTTAATATTGACATATAAAGTGGGGGGGGGGGGGGGGTAAGTCAAAATTTCTCTTATGATTATATAGTATAGTAGTGAATTGAATTGAAATGAAGTGAATGTTTGAGCTGAATTGAATTGAAATTCATTTCAATACATATTAGTTGCAAGTTGCTGTAATAACAACATACATGAATTCATTAAAATGATGGCCTCTAGTACGACCCGGCTCCGGCCCGGGACGACCCGAAACCCACCGTGTTGTGGGTCATGTGTCGGATTGGACTTAAAATTTCCATCCATAGTCCGGTCCGATTCGGCCCATTACAGTTCATGGGCTCAAGGGGCCCGGCCCGACCCACCCAAATTCGTGCTCTAGAGGAGAGGGAGTATGAAGTGGAGGTGGTGACGATAGCGTCGGATAGTGACGCGCAAGGTCTGGTTGGTGTTGTGGTGGTTAGATGTGAGAAAGAAAAGAAAAATTCTGAAAAGAAGGGGTGGACATTCGATTTAAGAATTAGGTAATTAAGTAAATAATTAGATAATTAAAGAATGATTACATAATTTAAAATTTTTGAAGAATTTTTTTTGAGGTGTCTTTTTCTAAGGACCGACAAACACAATCGTACACATTCCCACGGGACCTCCAGTGTACCCGACAGACTACACCCCCACAAACTAATTAAGAAAGTAATTAGGTAATTAAGAAGGCCATGTGCAAAATCTTTTGTTTTATTCCACTTTTATTTTTTAATTATTTGTGTGAACCATTCAATTTTTGGTTAAAAATATAAAGAGAAATTATGAGTCGCACCCAACTTGCTTTACCCAAATTCAAGGTGCACCCCACTGCTTTACCATATGTACGATACCCCAACTTTTGACGGTTTCCGTCCTTCGTTAACGGCCAACTCCTTTGACCCATTTTTGGGACAAAAGTGCCCTCTTCTTTTCCGCGACCCCTCGTTTCAAGACACCCCGCTGCGCGCATGTCCCCGTCGGCTGCCGCCCATCCCCTCTCCGTTCCACCCCCGTGCCCCCCTCCACCCCCCCAAGCTGCCTGCCGCTGCTGCTGCTGAGCGGGAGCGGGGGAGGGGGTGAAGCGGGGCGGGGGCGCAGGGTCGCGGGGGCGGAGCGGGAGCGGGGCGGGGACACGACAGCCGAGCGAGGGCACGGGGGCGGCGAGGGAGCGGTGGTGGTGTTGGTGAAGGTGATGGTGGTGGTGATGGTGAAGGTGGTGATAGTGAAGGTGGTGGTAATGATGGTGGTGGTGGTGGTGGTGATGGACGCGGCAGCGCAGGATGGGGACGGGGGCGCGGCAACGGCGGGGTGGGGATGGGGGCACGGCAGCGGGACGAATTTCGATTTGTGAGAAGACAAAGTATTTTCGTCAAAAAGTATCGGCCAAACCCTTTGACCGTCAGCTATTGTCACGACCCGTTACCCAAATTGTTGGGCCGGGCCGAGCCATGTCCAGCCTACGCTTGGTTAAAGAGTAGTAAGTGTTCTAAGAATAGACAATAAAGGATCTAAGCTGCTAACAGTTCTAAAATCACATTTAAGGTTCATCACAACACAGCATCTATAAGCGAAAGTAAACAAGTACAGACTTAATAATATACTTCCAAAGTATCTAACTGGAGACAAAGTCCAATATCCAAATATAAGTTCAAAACAAAGTCTAAGTCTCAAAACACATGAAAAGTAACTAAGCAAGGTTCCCCGCTGGGACCTCTACTGGAGCAAAGGCCAGGTCCTCAGTGCAGTACCATAATATGTTGCATTTCCTCCTCGAAAAGTATACCTACAACGTTATCCTGTCAGGACGGGAGCAAGTACAACCTCTACAACTAAAGTACTGATATAATAAAAGAGATGTACAACAAGAAACATGGTGTGATAAGTCTATAAAACAGGAAATACTGGAAACATGGCCTCATGGTACAACTGGGATCACAGTATCATAGTAACATAGGGAACATGGCATATCTGGAATCATGGTATGACTAGAATCACGGTAAAATACATTTGTCGAGGTACACATGTATATCTAATGTTTAAAACTGGAGCAGGTACGTGATCGTCAATAGTGATAAAATGTACTGTGGTACAAGTATCTAAAATGTACTTCCGTACAAGTAAGCAAGCGATAGATGTACATACGTACAGATACAGCTGGTGCGTCTACGACAAGGTATACATATAAAATGTCAACCTTGCTCGGTACGTACGTACGGGAGAAGGGGCATGATCACGTACTCAACTATCAGTTTCCCCATAATCCATATTCTATCATGTGAGAGATACGAGAACAGCAAAACATGTGAGAGATACTGGGAGTAGTATAAGCATGGCAGGTACTGGGAGCAGTATGAAACATATGAATACTCCGAGTAGTATAAAGCAAAGTGAAACATGTACTGAGAACCAGTAAGAAGCATGTGAAGATATAAGAACTGTCCTAAGCATGGTAGGTACTGAAAGTAATACAACATGTGAAGATTTAACTTGCTACCTCAAGGATCAGTATTTTAACAGGGTTAATACATGTTCTAGCATTAAAAGACTAAATGAGTTTGCAGATGTACTTGTCTCGAGCAAAGCAATAATACTAGTACGACGATATAGATGCCTGGTGTCCTGTCAATAATGATATACAAACTCAGTTCTAAGCTATGTTCAATATTACACTAATGGTGTGACACGACTCCTAACTGGATACTAGCTAAGGAAACCTAGTATAAAAGTCCAATGTGGGGTGACACTATATCCAAACTAACTTCCTAGGATCTTTATACTAGTGCGGGGTGAGGTCCAATACGTCTATAACTCAAAACAACACAAAACTTGCAAGTCGTAACTATTCAATAAATAAATCAAACTGTACACTGAGTTTCAACAATTTTTGAGATAGACAAAAAGCTCAAATATACATAAAAAAAAGTACCAAAATGATCCTTGTTAATTATAGAAATTTATACTAATTTTTTTGGAATTTATAAACCCTCATAAATATTTATTAAAAATCAGCAAACACATGTATCCTGAAAATGAATTCTGTTTTCCTTTTTATAAAATACCAAAAGTACTTATTAAATACTTAAAAAATTATAATAAATTAGATAAATTAACATAGTATTTAAATCCAATTTTCCCAGATTTTTACAGCAATTAAAATATATAAAAATTCAAAAATAGAAAGTAATAATTTCTGAAAAAATAATTAATTAAAATTAAGGATGATACATAAGCAAAATCTACAGATGTTGTCGGATGATAAAATAAATAACACCAACGTGTCCAGAACGGTCAAATTAGCTAGGATAGTCTACCCATAAGTCAATTTAGACACAGGGGCAAAACGGTAATTTCGGGTCAAAATGATGTCCGTCGTTGGACACACTTTACCAAAAAACGTGTCAGGATAGAAGTCTACAAAACCTAGCAAATTATATGTCCACAAATCCAGAATGATGATACGAACCCAACGGTATGTCCGAAATAGAATTCGATGTGCCGATCTCAAAATGATACGTTGACGCGGACATTTGGAATCCAGTTTGCACCAAAGTGCGTGCCGGAGCAAATGTTTTCAAAATACAATAAATTATATGTCAACAAGTCCATAATGACGATACGAACTCAACGGTATATCCGGAATTGGATTCCGATGAGCCGATCTCAAAGTGACCCGTTGACTCGGAATGTGGGACCCGCTTTGCACCGAAATGCTGTCAGGGCCCACGTTCTCCAAATCAAGCAAATTTTATATGGAAACATGCCAGAACGACGCCACGAGTCTACTGGTGGTGTCAGAAATTGAATCCGGAATCCCGGGTTCAAAATAGAATTTAACAAGTACAAATTAAAGAATTCGAACGGCCAACTTTGGCGTCGAATTCGACCAACCAAACGTGCTTATAATAAAACAAAACTTAAAGGAGGCAGGAGAGGGTTATACCAGATGCGTATAGGAACTGGTAGTGCGCCAACCGGAGTTGCGATGGCGGAGTTACGAGCTGACGAAGTTGGCTCCACGAAACTGTCCAAAAACAGTTCAATTTAAAGTGTCAACTTGGTGGCCAGTTTTGAGGTATCAAACGACTAAATTAACAGACGAAAATTGAGGGGAGTGAAGTGCTATATACCGAGATTGAGACGGAGCAAGGAGTTCGCCGATCCAACGGTCGGATTGACCAAAAAATCCGTACGAAGTTGCTGCGACGGGACGCCATTTCCGAGTTCAAAACTCGCGGGTCACGACGGGATTCCGTTCAAAACGCACGAATAGGCTATTCGGCGCGTCGGAGAAGCGGGCGGTGGCCAGGGGGGTTCGCCGGAGACTCGTGCACGGCCGAGGGGGGCTCGCCGGCGGCGGCGGCCGCCGCGGTGGCGCGTGCCGCTTCTGCGTTACTGCGGTGCTGGTTGCTGTCGCTGTTGCTGCAAGGTGCAGGGCCGGCCTGGCCGGACATGGCGACGGCGGGGCCGCATCGGCGACGGGGCCGCGTCGATGGCGGGGGTGGCCGGGCATCGGTCGTCGGCGGTGGCGAAGGTGTTTGATGGTGGTGGTGATAATAATGGTGGTGGTGTTGGGCTTGATGGTGATGATGAAGGTGGTGGTGCATGGTGATGGTGTAGTTGATGGTGGTGGTGTGGTGGATAGTAGGAGGAGGAGAGGGAGGATGATGTTGAGGGTGGTGGTGATGCTTGCTGCCATGGAGGGAGGTTCGGCCGAGTGTATGGAGGAGAGAAAGAACTTTTGTGTGTGTGAGTGTAAATATAGAAAGAGTGAGAGAGAGTTGTGTGTAGGTGTGTGTACATATAATAGAGAGAGAGAGTGTAGGAATAGAGAGAGTGTGGGATATTATAGGAAATAAAGAGAGAAGGAGGTCGGCTATGAAGGGGGGGGGGTGTTGGTGGAGAGATGGTGAGGTGTGTGTGTGTTGGTGTTTTAATGAGAGATATTTGTTTGTGTGTTTAAAGAAAATAGATAGATATTTAAATATAGGTATTTAAATAAGTAGAGAGAGGAGAAGAGATATTTAAAATAGGAAAAGGAGGGAAATTACAGGGGATGTTTGGGTAGTCACGAGAGGACAACATGGAGCTTGGGTTCGGGTTCGGTCGAGCCGGGTCGGGTCGAAATCGTACAGGAGGCAATAATTGAATTTAAATAGGTATTTATGATCACGGACAAAAAATAATATGCGGAAACTCAAATAAATGGAACACAAGTTTCATGTGGGTAGTAGGCTTCATGTGGGCCATGTCCCTACTTTGGGTCGACTATGTTGGATCAATGTCGGGTCCCGAAACTAAATTGGAAAATAAATCAGGTTTTACGGTAGATAATTAATTGGCCTAAATTGACCCGAAAATTGTGCGGAGAAAATGAAGCACAAAATGGAGTGTCTGAGTGGGACACAAAGGTCATGGGTGAAGAACGTCTCGAGTAGATCATTCATGAGAAGTTGGTTCTGAGAAAACGACTGGTCTGGTGCTCCTAAATTAAAAGTCACGGTAACGTGCAAACGATGATCAAAGATAAAAGTGGGAATAATTATTCAACGGTTAATTGGTCTAAGTTGACCCGAAGTTGCGCGATACAAAAAGAGTACAAGGGAACGAGTTCAAGTGGGACATGATATATCAAAACGAAGATAATCTTGTCTACTTCAAAACCTATAAAGAGAGTTTACAGAGATTGGCATCCCTGACGCTCCAGAAGTCAAAGTAACGGAAGGAACATTAATGTTCAAAATAATTAAATAATATTTATCGAAAATAATTCATTCAGAAAATTTAAAATAAACCCTGAAATTCAGGAGGCTTACAGCTATAGACAGTTTCCGTCAAAAGTGGAAGGTGTCGTACATTATGGTAAAGCTGGGATGCACCTTAAATTTGGGTAAAAATGGTACGACTCAAAACTTCTCAATTATAAATTTAAGGTTACCCATTTCAAATGTGTTCACCATATCTCTTCTCCATTTCACTTCATAACAACATCCAGAAAAGAAAAAAAAAGTACACTTCCAAGTTGAGTTCAACTAACAAACAACGAAAGTATAAACTTGTCACTTCCTCACTTCTTCAAACCATCGAAACAACTGAAATATAAATATAAATATGCAAGAGATGCATATGCAAAATTCAGATTTCATATTTCGCACTTGCATCTACTTTATGCATCCAAACAATCCCTTGTAATCGATATATTAATATTCTAAACTATTATTAGACAAGTTGATAGTGTGACGATGTTGACGAACAGTATAAATAGAGAAAATTTAGGAAATGCTCAATAAACGAAAAAGTTTTATGAAAACCCCACCGCACAATAACATTTCATCGCGTGCCCAGAATTAGCAAAATATATATAAAGAGGGTTCCGAATGACCTTTTTGCCTTTCTTCTAATTTATTGAAAACACCCACGAAACTACTCTTAAAAAAACGTTTCGATACTTCATCTTCTTCCATACGTTGCTCACTTTCGAATCTAGCTTTTCTCCTCAAAAATCTTCAAAAACTCGTCGAAAAATTTCGGAAAGACCGAGACAAACGGCAAAAGTGCTAAACGGAGGTCAAAACATCATTTTTTTGTGATTCTAAAATTTCGGAAGGACGACAAACAATAAAACAGTTTATCTCAGGCTCCTTGAAGATTCGCTTATTTTGCGACAAACCGGACCTCGTTTCGATCTCCCAGTCAAAAGTTATGGCCCTCCAAAGTTTCAACTGACCATAAAATACAAGAGAATGGCCATTCTCCGTGTTAGAACACGAAGAATGTTAATTTTGCATGAGGGTGGTCATTCTCCGTGTTAGTAACACGAAGAATGACATTCTCTGTCTTAATTTACACGAAGAATGGTCATTCTCTGTGTTAGACACGGAACACGGAGAATGACCATTCTTCGTGCTAAATTACACGAAGAATGACCATTCTCCGTCTTAAATTACACGGAGAATGACCATTCTCCGTGTAATTTAGCACGGAGAATGGTCATTCCAGTGTTAAAACGCAGGAGAATGGCCAACACGGAGAATGGTCATTCTCAGTGTTAAAACGTAGGAGAATGACCATTCTTCATGTAATTTAGTACGGAGAATGGCATTCTCCGTGCTAAATTACACGGAGAATGATCATTCTCCGTGTTAAATGACACGGAGAATGGTCATTCAAATGTTAAAACACAGGAGAATGACCATTCTTCGTATTAGTAACACGGAGAATGACATTCTCCTTGTTAAAATGCACGGAGAATGACATTTTCCTTATTAGTAACACGGAGAATGACATTCTCCGTGTTAATTTACACGAAGAATGACATTCTTCTTGTTAAAATGCAGGAGAATGACTATTCTTCGTGTTATATCGACGGAGAACATTTGACAGAAACCTAATTTTTTTTTTTTTGTTTTGTGGAAAGAAATTTGACATGAATAAAGATTCAAGAGTTTTCGTTCTTCTTTCAAAACGATGCTAACTCTTATGGAAAAGAAGAAGAATATCTTCTCTCATAATTGACCTAATTGTCGAAAAAGAAGAAGAAGATGAAGATGAGCGATGATCGGAGTTCGACTGAAAAAAAAAAAACACGGTGAACTACGAACGATCTTTGTGATCTCTGCTGAAGATGAGAACAATAGAATTCAGATCTCTCGTGAAGAAGAAGAAGAAGACGACGACTAGAATCGCAATCCAAATCTGAGTTTGTGCGGAGGGGTAGTTATGGTATTAATTTTGTAAATACAGAACATCTAAAGAGAATCTTGAAATACTTAACGTGAAAATATAATTCTGGACATTTCATAAAACCCATCCTCCGGATGGATTTTTCATAAAAACCAACCCCAAAATTGGGGTTCTCAGCAATTTCCAGTATAAATATCCAATTATCCATGGAGGTAGTAACCCCTCCACTCTCCTCCCCAGACCCTTCCCCTTCTCCCTCTCCCGTGTCATTGACCCCTGCCAGTCCATCTAGGCACGCCCTTCTTCCCCTGCCACGACATCCCGCCGCCAAAATCGCTACTACACCCTCCCCAACCTCCCCTTTCCCCCTCCTTCGTCATGTCCGCCGCCAAGACCCGCTCCACCCGTCGTCCACTCCTCTCCAACTGTAAGACCCCTCCAAACTGCACAAACACAAATTATGATTACAACACTAATTAACTAGTCATGCTTAAGATATTGTACCTCTAATAAAAAACAAATACCTCAACTAATAAACAGAAAGGGCAATGCTATCAGTTACTGAATGACCCATCAAAATCTAGGACCTCTCAGACTAGTCATCATTGTAATAGATGAAACTAAATAATAGAAACTAGGTAGTAAAGCAAAAAACAAGGTTAACTTGTGTTTTGATGTCGACAGGCGCAGCAAATAAGCTTAACATTACCAGCCAAACAGTATGGGACCTAGGCACAATGTTGATGATGGATAGGCGGTGAAGTAAAATTTAACCTAGGAAATTTAACCTAGGAAAAATCCGAACTTTTATCATTCCCTTTAATGTTGCAGGCAGTAACCATCGACTCAATTTCCCATCCAGGAGAAATTATTCAGAACGCTCATATTCACCACTGCCATGTGGTGAGCCCGTCCCAAGTGTCAGAGTAAGGGCTTCATGTGACAGCCCCAACACTAATGTAATTCACATCACCGAGATGTCACAATACAGAATCGGCAGATCAGAACGGGTTGGACATTTTGGAAATTCTTTCCGATACATCTGATTTCCTTTTTCAACATGAAAACTAATAGCCAAGCACTTCAAGATCAACTTCTTAAAGTCCAATTCACACAGTGTCTGCATTCTCATCTCAAATTCGTCAGTAAATTACTAAAGTTGTTCTATTTCCCTTCCTTGGCCTGTCACATTGCTACTTGAGACTAATGATGATGTTCAAACCAGAACAGACACTGTATAGGCATCCCTCACCATTCTGAAAATGTAGTCTCCTTTCAGCAAAGGTCATCTCCTTTAAAATCCTTTTGTACTTACACAGTGAAGATAATCCTCGACCAGTCTAATCTTACCTTTTCAAGAAACTTACATCCTATATGTATATTCTCCTGAGCATCTAAACAGTTCTAGTTGTCAAAAGACCATGCACACTTCCTCGTCTTCTCCTTAAATTAGGATCTTGCATGAGTAATTATATAGGCATGCAAACCTTGATCATCAAGTAATAATAAGTCTTAGGCAAACTTACTGAATATAATTAATCCTAATATGAGATACTAAATATCATTAATCTTATATTTAGACCATGCGATCCATGAGCATGAATAATTAAAACAAATGAGCAAAAAATAAACCTACTAGTTTAATCTCGAAACTGGACCAAATTTTCCTGAACTGTCCCTCTGGCATATCAAGGATCAACACTAAGTCCTTGTTTTCATTAATTATGGATAAATTACTTATATTATGGATGAATTTCCAAGGTGCATCTTGTTTACTGATGATATTGCACTAGTAGATGAGACAAGAGAAGGATTATGTTAAAAATAAAACTCTGGAGGAAAAACTTTGGAATCTAAGGATTTTAAATCCAGTAGGAGGAAAACATAATTATACAAAAAGTAACTTCAACCTACAGTAAAAAATAAGAGAGTATACATTGATGGATAAGATAGACATAGGAGAGAGGGTTTTCGGTATTTAGGATAAATCATTCATTGTGATGGAGAAACTGAGAAGGATCTTGATGATAGGATTATAGCAGGATGGCTGAAATGGAAGAGTGCTTTTGGAGTTCTTTTTTATCACAAGATACCGTTGAAGTTGAACTATTTTTTTACAACAGATATAAGATCTGTCTTGCTTTATCGACCAAACCGTTTGGCAATCAAAAAATATTTTCTAGAAAATGGGCATAGCTGAAATGAAAATGCTAAGATGAACAAGAGACAATGCCTGAAAAATGAAATAAGAATTAAGTACAATTCTGGGAAGTTGGATGTGACCCAATTGTGGATAAGATGAGAGAATACGGTTTGGATATGCGCAAAGTAGAACAATAAATGAACTAGTTATGAGCGGTCAAATAGCATGGTATGCCTAAACAAACTTGGATTGAGATTGTAACATGGGATGTGGTTTTTGTTGATGTTGCAAAAGACGTGGCCCTTAGCAGAGCTGAATGGCAGATTCGTGTAACAAGGGAGATATAGTCTTGTTGATGTTAGAAACAACATGGTCCTTAACAGAGCTAAATGGAAGAAACGGATCCAAATAGCTGAAGCCAAAAATTGGGACGAAGGGTTGCTGGTTGTTGTTCTAGTATTTCACTTGCATTAGAAGTCTTGTAAAGCTAAGCAACATTATGGCTACTAGAGTATTATGAGAGTTACTTTGGTTGAGTTTATATTTTATCTATATAAAAATTCAGTTTCGAAGTGTTGCGCTTGTCAATGAGAAAAGAGTTACCTCCTTCCAAGTAGAATGCATAATTTTGTGGCCATACGTATCTCAGATAGATTTTACTTTGAGGCATATAGTGTAGAGCAACAAAGATAAAGAGCAAATTTTAGTCGCATCTTCAAGGAAAACTATAATAAATTGACTAATACGAAAGCACACATTAACTTAAGAATTGTAAATTGAAAGCTTACTTTTAATTAGGCTGTAAATGATCGCCCCTTTATTAAAGTAAGATGGGAACAATCATCTCAAAGAAACAAAAAATTGATGCATCCCTGTGCTGCTGTTAAGTAGTATCATGAACTTTGAGATTTACCAGGGCTCGCAAGCATCTTCTTTGATTTTCTGCACAGTCGATCAGCAAAGTCAGTTATCGTGTTAAATTAAATTAACATGAAACAACTATGTCAATGAGGATTGCATCAGGTTGGGTTGGTGTTGAAGAGTGTTATATGTGCTTAGCCATTAATTAATCAGGGTGTACCATTCGTCTCTAAGTTAAGCAGCATAGCTCCGAAGTACTCATATCAATCAATAACAAGTTGACAAAAGTTCAGATGAAAAAAAGAGAGAGAGGTAGTTGACAAAAGTTTGAAACATAACCAATGTATGACTCATGGGAGATTTCAAAGTCTAAACTTGAACAAGCTATCATGGGCAATGGGAAGGTTACTAATAGAATGACCAGGTTAACCGTCAACTGTTAACAATAATAGTCAAGTTAACTAGTAATGTCCTTCCTACAGCTACTTAGGCTTGCTTACTAACTCAATTTATGTAGCAAAGATAATTTTTTTGAGTATATAATTGCATAAATACAACGTAGATAAGCTAGAATTGAAGAAGAAAATTACTTCTTGGTTGCTTTATCAGCACCAACCACACCCTTCAATGTACGAATATCGACTCCACGTTCACGCATGATCTTATCATGGTAGATTTTGCTTCCAATCTCTACTAATTTCTCCTCTACTTCGTCCAATGTTTGGTCTACATTGAGTTTCACCTCCCCTTTCTTAATCACAGTAACACTAAATCCATTGGCTTTGGCTTCACGGAAAGCATCCTGCAGGGCATATGACACATTAATAAGTCATAATATCCAATACTGGGAATGGCATCAGCTAAAGATAGATCCACATATGAACCCTAGCATCAATTAAAAGTAGACTTACACATGCAAAAACATATGGAGGATTTCTTACTGTGACGGAAAGTATATGTTCCCTGCAGCCGTTGCTTAATGTATAAAGAAAATTGTGCTTGATGCAGGAATGTTTGCATAAATCAGAAAGACATTCAGGAAATAAAGCCAAACCTAACATCATGGTTGAATTGGGGTGATTCGTGGAACAACTTAAGGGGTAACCGTTACAGGGGGGGTGTGGCCAAAGGTACATAAAAGCGTAAATATGTAAGGTTTTCTTATTCATTCCTACACGACAAGGACACTTCAAGAAATACAACAGGATCGCCAAATTTGGTACCCCCATGTACGCTTACAATGCACCAACATTGTGAAACTTTGAAAGTCTCATTGGTTCTATCTACAAGAAATTGGAACTTCCATGGTGTTCCATCCATGGTATTTCCATGAAATAAATAGTGGAACTTTTAAAGTTTCATTGGTTCCTACAAATATTTTCTTAAACAAGCAAAGGAAATTATGTGCAAGTGAGTGGATTAGTTTTCAGGGGCCCACCAGCTACTTCACTACTTCATTTTCCCCCTTTTCAAGTTTGAACAGTCCCCAGTTGAACATGGTCTCAGTGAAGAGGAATGAAAAACACTTTGATCATTCTAGACATTCGAGATGTATAGGGTGTGCCCCTTCCAATTTAAAATCTATAGGTCTATCTGACTGCAAAAAGTTCTGAAGGTATCCACCTCTGAATTCCTCTAATCAGTTTCCAAAGTAAGAGCACTCCCTATTAAGAACCTTATAATTTCCATTAGAACTGTGATGTATGCTGCATCAGAATGTTTCCATAATGAGATCCATATGCCTTTTCTGAATTAACGATTTTTCTGCATGATTTTTTTATTGTAACATGAAAAGTTATGTCGAAAGATTCAATCTAATGATTTTTCACGTTTACAGTTAGATATTTCCACCAGATGGGAGCTTCTTCAAAAAAAATTAAGCTTGCAAGTACAACTTTCAGGCACATTTGACAAAGAAACCATGATCAAGCTACCCTAAGGTACTGTTTGGGAAGGGTGGAAATGGGAGGAAGGAAAAAGTTGAGGGAAAAGTGAGAGGAAAATTTTAAATGATGGTGTTTGGAAAGGAGGAGAGAAAATGGGGGAGGAAAATTTAAGAGGAAAAAGTAGGTGGGTCCCACCAAAAAAATTTTCTCCCAAAAGTGGAAGGAAAATGGAGATAGATGAGGGAAATTTGAGTGAATTTACCCCACCACCCCTCAAAAAGTTAATATTAAATCATCATTTGAGAATACCAAGGAGGAAATAGTAATTATACCTTATCCATAAACAAATAAAAAATTGTTTTTAAACTTTTCCTTTCCCTACTTTTTGTTCATCCAAACAAAGGAAGAAAATTAACTTTACTTTCATTTTACTCTCCTCCATTTTCCTTCCCCTCAAATTTTCCTCTCCCTCCCCACAAATGTTCCCAAACACACTGTAAAAAATCATTGGAGAGACGGCATAAGAGATTTTATTTTATATTAGATGGAACCCCCACATGAAGATCTATTAAGAAACTTTATAGGAGATTTTATACAAATGAAAATCTATAAACAAGACCAACAAGACCTTCTCAGGTAAAAAGTGGAATAACATATATAAAAAGAAAAGAAAAAAGTTACGAACATTGAACTATGAGCATACAAATCTCCTCCCTCTTGGCTTTCCTATATCCTTTCTACTTATGTGCCTTAGTCAATCGTCAATGGTGAATCAGAAGAGAACATCAGTCATTACACTAGCTGAACAACCTAGACATTACTAAGCCTCTCCTATCTTCAAACTCTAAGGCTGTGTTTGGTTGCTAAGAAAGTAAGGGAAAGAAAATGAAAGTGTTTCATGTAGAAACATGATCACATTTACATAGGAACAAATTTCATATTCCCTTCTTTTTCCTCATTTTCTTAGCAACCACCAAACACAGCCTAATGTACAGTCCAGCTCCCACTCAAGGGAAGCATGACTATCCTTCTTTTTTAATAAGTGTAGGGCCATTGGAAAGGTAGAAACGTGTATTTCAACATCATCCACTGTTTTACTTAACAAAATGCCTTAAAGGCTTTTGAAAGAAAACGAGAGAAAGTGTACAAAAGTACAAGTAGATTCTGGAAAGTATTGCTATGGAAGTCTGATCTGAGAGCGATCACTTTGTTCCTTGGACCACACGATGATGATGAAAAAAACTGCTTGGAGAAGAACAACTGGAAGAACTAAGTCACCAGAAAGGTATCGACACAATTGGCACTGATGGCACAGTCGAATGCTTTCCTGCTTTACTTCACTCTGTTCTTGAAGAAAAGTTGAAGAGAAATACTCTGGAAAATCACTTTGCTCTGAAAGTATGTGGTCTCCAAAATCTTGTACCTCTTTCTTAAAAAAAGAAGTCTTTATATAGACTTGTCTTCTGTGCGTAAAAAGCATCAATATTGGGTCTCTACGCAGGCTATTAGGATAACTGTCACCCACGTACATAAATTGTCTTCTACGCATGTTGACACGTGTCCCATAATCCAATAAAATAAGGAGAGCACGTACACATGTTCTTCGAGAAGTGTGGTATGAAGGCCACGTCAGGAAAACACGTTCCCACATAATCAGGACAAACTGTGCATAAAAAATGTTGTTTAAACATGTCCCGAGCGTAAAATAGCTCAAAGTAAACTTCCTGCGTAAAGTGGCTAAAAATAGCCTTTGAGCGTAAAGGCTCAAATAAACTCTACGCGCGCAAAAAGAGTAGCTGAGATAGCCTTGAGCGTAAAAGTTCAAATAACTCTTATGCGTAAAGTGGAAGCGGTTCCTCAAGCGTAAAGCAGCTCATTGGCACACTAAACAACAAACTCTTTGGCTTCTGTGCAATTATTTTGTCAGAAAATCAATCTGTCAGGACAGAATCTTCGTGTATTTAATGCAGCATAGACAGCTCATTCGCGTAGAAAGTTAAACTATCCTCCGCGTAAAGTCTGAATGTGAGGCCTGCGTAGAGTTTTGTGTTTGATTCAATTTGACCTTTGCGTAGAGTCTATTTTGGAACTGTCTTTGCGTAAATATCTCAATCCCCTCTCCTATCTTCAAACTCTAAGGCTGTGTTTGGTTGCTAAGAAAGTAAGGGAAAGAAAAATGAAAGTGTTTCATGTAGAAACATGATCGCATTTACATAGGAACAAATTTCATATTCCCTTCTTTTCCTTCATTTTCTTAGCAACCACCAAACACAGCCTAATGTACAGTCCAGCTCCCACTCAAGGGAAGCATGACTATCCTTCTTTTTTAATAAGTGCAGGGCCATTGGAAAGGTGGAAACGTGTATTTCAACATCATCCACTAAATAAGTTTGGCTACATCAAGACAAGTCAGGACCAAAACCTTTCCTCTGGAATAAAGAGGGCAAGCAAATCAACATCATTTTAACTAGTAGGCACAAAGGCTATAAGCGAAGGTTTGAAAAGGGAGAGCGCGCCAATTAGCAATAAGTGGCTCACTTGTTCAAGTCCTTTCTTATCTAACAAAAACAAACAAATACTCTATGTTTAAAGTTCATCTTATCAGCCTAATGCCTTGAATCTCATCATGCTTGGCAAAAGAAAGTACCATGAGATACCTAGAAAGCTGAAGGAATATGTAACCTTGCTAGCACGAAAGAACTGTTGAAAGTTGAGGCTACATTGTGAACAGTCGGCTTCTAATTTTATAAGGGCTCTTGGCCATTATATATAGGAAACACAAAGCACATAAAATGACATCATTAACCCCAACTAGAAATGAAAAATACATAAAATAATAAATGCAAAAACTAAGATAACAATTTATTCTTCAACACGTCCCCACAAGTTGAAATTTGGTGAAAGCAACTAAGCAAGTCAGCTTGGAAAGAGAGAAAGTGGATATAATGAAAAAGGAGGCTGGAGCTTCGACATCAAAGAAATTCCGGAAGAAAACTGAAAAAACCATATGATGAAGGTTGGGGGGTCCAAAACCAAAGAAATTCCATAACGACCCATATAGTTGGAGCTTCCCAACTGAAAAAAAAAATCCTGAATTTAATCATCTAAAGTAGACTGAGACACCAAAAAAGAACAAATTCCGGAAAAGAACATTCAAAGTAGGTTGGGGCTCCAAAATGAATTTTTTTTGGAAGAAAACATCCAAAATACTTGGGGGCTCCATGTGTCGAAAAAATCATGAAAACGGGACTCACATATCGAGGAAACCTGAAATCATCTCAAAAAATAACCTCAAGATAGTAGGGCCTTCACATCTGAAGAAATCTCGAAAGAAAGATAAAAATAACCAAAACATCCATACCGGAAGTAGCCGACGAAGAGGCTGCGAACATCGCCAAAGAGGAATCTATATAGTATATACACAAAAAAGAGGAGGATAAGAGAGAATATAGAGCTCTGATATCATGTTGAAAGTGGAGGCTATATTGTGACTAGAATGGCTTCTAATTTTATTACGACTCTTGGCCAATATATTTAGGAAATACAAAGCATTTAAAATGACATTAATCCTAACTAGAAATAGAAAATACATGAAATAATAAATGTAGAAAACTAAGATAAATAATTTATTCTTCAATAAGAACCTTGCATAGTTTTCTCATCTTCTTTAAAGATACTTCATCTTTGCTCCTCCTTAGGTAACTAGGCTCTAGGGTTCCTGATGCATACATGAAAATAGATTTAGAGAAACAACTAATGCCACATTTGGTTCACGGAATCATGGAATTGGGAAAGGAAAGTGATTACTTTCCTATGTTTGGGAGCCAAAAGAATTGAGGAGAAAAAGGAAAGTGATTCCCAATGGAAGGGAAGGTAGGGAGAAAATGATTTCATCCATCTAAGTAAGGAATCACTTTCCCACCTCGAAGTATTCACTTTCTTTTCCAATTCCTTGGCATTTCCAAACATCAGAAAGAAAAATCAATGGAAATTGTAATTTCCCAAATGAAAGGAAATGCCAAGAAATTGACTTATGTTAAGTGTTATATTAGAGTTATTAGTTAATGGGCTTTAGTCTCACATTGCTTAGAATAATAGGAGATGGGCTATATATATATATATATATATATATATATATATATATTCTCTCATCATTAATAAAGTTATCCGATTATTTCATATCTACATGGTATCAGAGCCATAGTCCATCCACCCTTCTCCCTCCCCACAAAGAAAAAAAAACCCTAACCCTAAACTACCCCCCCCCCTTCTAGCCGCAACCCCCTTCCCCCTCCCCCCTTCTCCTTGCTGTCGCTGCTGCTGTTGCCGCCCATCCCTACTGCTGCTGCTCCCGCCCTCCCCTGTTAGCCCCCCCCTCTCGACCTACTGCTGCTGCTTCCCCCTCTTCCGCCCCACTGTTAGCCACCCCCCTTCCCGGCACCCCCCTCATCTCCATGGCTCAAGTACGAAACCATAACCCTAACCGTTTCCCCTTTTCATATGCCGCCGCCCTAATTTCTAAAAAAAATTGGGATTCTCAGAGAGTAAACATATGATTGTTTGCTAGAACCTCTGACTCTCAATGATCAAATCAAAAATTTAACAAAGAGCAATATGGTTTGTTTTGCATGAATTTTTATTTCTTTCCATGACCTTCATACCAGGATCTAACAGATGTTAACTTGGGTTATCTCTATGTCATGGCTTGTGATCCACACTCTCTGTTTCCTATGCGCGCGTGCCGGATTCTGGCTACGTTTTTAGCACATTGGCAGAGTTGATATGATTATCCAGTTGGAAAGAACAAATCAACAGTCGAATCAAGAATCCTGAAAGATGACAGACACTACGACGAATAGCAGTGCCACAGACACTAGTGTCAGCAACACACTAACGGGACCAACAGGCACTAGTACGACGATTTTCTCAATTCGACTTATCAATCGACGGTTGGAAAGACCAGAGGACTACTCGACATCGAGAAAGAAGGTCGAAAAGACACTTCGAGGAATGCGATTGTCCAAACATCTGACTGACAACCCTCCCGCAGAAGATGATCACATATTTGAGAAATGAGAGACAGATCATAGTCGACTGTTTACACAGTTGATGAATTCAATAGAACCATCGGTGGAAAACATGGTTCAAAATACAGATTCCGTGAAGGAGTTATGTGAGATATTGGCAGCGGCGTTTGATGAAAAACACAATTTGTCTCGTATCTATGACTCGGTCGTTGGTGTATACCGAGCAAATCAGGGAGACAAATCTCATAAGGACCATTTACGGACATTTAAGGCTGTCTGATGAGATCGACCGCGTATTACCACTTACGTCGGACATTAATGAAGCTAGGGCTCAACGTGAGTAGCTTCATGTTGTCATAACTGCTTTTCAATAATTAGTGTATTAATATTTTATTATATTTCCAGCTAATTAAATATTTTGCTCAAATGTTTTTATAATCAATAATTGATGTAATAATAATAATAATAATAATGTTTTCATTTCTTATTTTGAGTTTTTATTTCAAAAAAAAAAAAAACCTAAGAAAAAAAAAAAAATATAATAATATATATTTAGAGAAAGAGAGGGGGCAGCCACATCCACCCTCTCTCCCTCTCCCGAACTCTTTCCCTCTCCCGAACTCTCTCACTCTCTCTCTCTCTCTCTCACTCTCGAATCCTCTCACTCTCTCTCGGACACTCTCTCTCTCTCTCGAACCCTCTCTCCCTATCTATAAATCTCTCCCTCTCACACTCATCTCCCTATCTCTCTCTCTCCTTCACTCTTCCCTTCTATTCCCTCCTCCCTCTTACCCCCGCTACTGCTCCCACTACTGCTACCGCTGTTGCTAGCTGCTGCTGCTGCTGCGGCAACCGCCGTCGTCGGTCGGCCGCCGGCACCGCCCGCCTGCGCCGCCGCCGCCCGCCTACGCCGCCGCCCGCCTGCGCCGGCCACCCCCTCTCCGGCCAACCACCTCTTCACCCTCCTCTCCTTCCTCCATCAACACTTCCCACACCACCATCTTCACCCCCATCTCCACCATCACCACCACTACCATCTTCAAAATAGAAAAACCTAATCCCTTCAAAAAAAAAAGGAAGAGGAAGAAGAAGAAGAAGGGGGAAGAAGAAGAAGCTCGAAGAAGAAATTGGAAGAAGGCTCAAAAACCTAATTCCGATCCGAAATCGGTTTCCCCAAGGCAAGTCCTCTTTTCCTTCCTTCTTCTCTTGAAGATTCTTAATTGTTCATCTTAGTTAATTTTGGAATCATTATAAATTCATTAAAATTCTGAAATTACAAGTTAAAATCATAAGCATTAAAGATTTTGGTAGTATTTGGAGGTTGAAGTAATACTGGGAAGCAAGTCTTCTTCTTCTTCTTCTCAAATTTCCCATTTAGGTTAATAAAAATCATATTTTTTTTTATCATATTAAAATTCTGAAATTACAGCTTCATAAATATTTTGGTAGTACTAGAAAGTTGAAGTATATGGTTTAATCTTCTAAAAATCTAAAACTTCCTATCACAAGATTGGAATATAAGTTAAGATAGTATCTCTGGATTTTGTTTAGTTAAATTCTGAATTTAATAATACCTAAATCGAGTCATGATATATTAAAATGTTGCAAATTCTAATTTCTAGTAGATATTTAATTTGACATAGTATTAAATATTTATGGTATGATATTTCGAACAAGTGAATAATCGAATAGACACAAGTAGAGAAATCAATTTTGAACACGGACTTTGGACTTGCGATTTATGGACATGAACTATTGGACTCTCCATGAACAAACAAACACAAATGAACATATGGGACTCTCCAATGGTAAGTTGTCATAAAAATTTTGGAACTGAACAACAGAACCGTTCACGGGAAGGTAAAGTATGAGGACTTGTTATTTTTCTACGTTCTTAATTCCTTTATGTGTACGCTATCTATATATATATACATACATATTACATATTGTATACATATGTACTATCTACATAATATATATATACATACATATTGTATATAAACTATTTACAATACATCTATACATATTATATAGATATGTACTATCTACATAATATATATACATACCTATTATCTATATACATGATATATGAGTATATGCAAATATATGTATATTAACTACATACTATCTACCTAGTATATAAATACATATATATATATATATATATATATTCATGTTTTCATTTTAAGTCTCTACATGTTGCCTAGTATAACTTGCAAAGGAAAATTTTGGCTATCATTGTATTGCTTGCTAATTGCAAAAATCGCCTTCCGACTGATTGCTAAAGAAAAGGTAAAATATGCTTGTTCCCTCGCTTGCCAAAGGTAAAAGATGTCTAATTATTTATCTTTCTTTACTTTTTATATAAACTGCATGGTCCGGTGTTGAGATTTGCTCCACCGAAGGGGCCGGCGAGCCCATTATATTTACTGCGTGGTCCGGTGTTGAGATTTGCTCCACCGAAGGGGTCGGCGAACCCGATTTTCATATTATATTGTGTTTTGTAAATTTTCGGGGCTCCTAAATACAAAGGAGACTCTGCCAAAATTTTTGAGAAATTCTAGAGATAGTTAAATTTCTGACTTTTGGAAAATTTTAGAAAGTTTCATATATAGGAAGCATTGGGCGGGGAGAACAACTGAATATTCCTAGATATCCCGTAACATAATAACAATAAAAGCTGATCAGTATTTCGGAAATCCGTACTTCTATTTTCAAATAGAGAGTACTAGCCCAAGGGAGGCTCGGAAATCAATGCATCTATTTCGACAGTAACATCAAATAGATGGTTTAGCCCAAGGGAGGCTCGGAATTCACAGCCTGATCCCAGGTTAACGGGATTGTTCACGGGAAGCATCTAGAGAATTATTCAGATTATTGTTCTCAATTGCATTATATTAGATTTCATCTTACTTCAAAAGTAACTCATACCTACTTTGGTAGGCAGTTTGCTCAAGGGAAGCAAATCTTACAGAAAGCTCAAGGGAAGCTCGGAAATCTCACAATCCCTGGAGTAGGATGATGGTTACATGTGTCATTTTAGTAAACTTAAGGGTATATATATACATATATATATACTTACATACATACATGCAGTTGCACAAGTCTTTTAAAGAAAACCGCATATTTTAATTTTATTTATTTATATTTCATCGCCCTTGACCGAGGACTTGCTTGTCGTTTCTAAACGACCTAGTTTTGTTCACTAGGTGAAGAAGAAGACGTCTCTGCTGAAGTATCGCCGCACTACAACGAGGAGTAAATTGTTTGGATTACCTACAGTTGTAACTAGCTCTATCGTGGTTATCTTGTAAATTACTTTTGAAATAAACCTGTAAAAGCATTGTTGGAAAAGTTCCCTGTAATATAACTACACTATATTTTTAATACCATGTAAACTCCTTGTATTTTCCATTCTTGCTGATGATTACAGGCGACAATCGCGGTTTCGGTGCGTAGCCTGGAGATGTGTTATGGCGTCACCGTTTCAAATATGGGAAGCGGGACGTGACACGTCTTTTAGTGGTGGCCCACGCAGGTCAGCAAGAATGGAAAATCTTCGATGAACCATAGGTTTAGATAAGACGTAGGTTCTAGACTTAGACGGAGAACTTTGATTTCCGTATTGGACCCCAAGGTTAAAGGACCTAAAATAGGTTGCAGGTTTTACAAAACCGAAAGCTTAAGGATGAGGAACCTACCAATCTTCTAGGGAAACCTATGCAGGATAAGACATGACGGTAGGTCAAGATTTTTGGAATCCTATGGGCTAAGGCATAGACTTTAAGGAATGTCTTAATGAACCTTAGAACAGAGAATACCAATTTGATTGGTGTATGTTAGACTATGTTCTTGGTATGCTTAGCTAGATAAAATTCCTATAGCAAGTATGAACCATTAAGTATCCTTACTTGGTTATGGGTAGCACAAGGGCAGACATGACCTTCTAGGCCGGATTAGTATGTATTTGAGGATTTGACTAGCACTCTTATTTGAGCTATTATGGACCTAGAAATTCCTTAAGGATCTTGGGCTGAGTATGGGTATCACTAGTAAACCAGGAATTCAAATATTTTGAATAGTGAGGGATAAGAATATATATATATGTATCTCCTTAATGAATATTGGATAAGTTAGTACTAGCAATAGCTTATCTAAGTAATTGTATAATGATTGTTGTACGTAGTGCTATGTAAATAATTGGATTAGAATTTAGTTTCTTATTTCTTAACCTCTTAAACTTATCACTGTTTGAGTCTCTACCCGTTCTCCTTCATCTGTTAAATTTCCTATTATTCACCTATCTCCCCCATTCGACTATTTTCTGCGTTATCCCCAATATTATTTGAAAATTTAGATCATATCCTCAATCTTTTCATTCAATCATATCTTTCCATAACATTCCTAATTTCAGTAATTGTCCCTTCTCTAGTATACATGCTCATTTACTCATTTGATTCTATTCTATGAGGTAATGCTTTGACCAGGATATTGTGGATGGATTTATACGAATGAATACTTGTCGTGCCTTGAGTCGAATGTTCTTTTGTTATCATGGAAAGAGAAGTTGTGCAGCCACCTATGCTGGCGAGGCACAACATTATCGAATACATGAATTCACAAGATTTTGCGCCCGAGATAATGATTCTGTGTTTGATTTCAAGGAGTTTGACATTTAGATTATGATTTCATATTTCTCATTTTGAATTTTGAAACCATTAATTTGAAAATTTGAGATGAGACTTCTGTTTCCCTAATAACAAAATCTTTGAGATCATTTCTGAGTTTTAATATTTTGTATAAGTGATATTGATGATATTGCAACTTGAATTGAATTTCTATTTGAATTTGATTTCGAATTGATTGGATTTTTCCCTGACATGTATGGTTACTTCACAGTCATATTCCCTAATCATTTTATGGATATCGTTGGCATGGTAGCAAATGCTGCAGCCATGAATTCAAATAATGAATCAATATCTTGATTGCAGCCATGTGCACTGGCGAGGCACAAGATTACCTTATTACATCGGATATGAAAGGGAAATATGAATCAGGATAACCTACATGGTCATGGATTGAGAGGATTGACATATTTTACTTGGTTCTATGAGATATTTATTGGTATAGATATTTCAAAAAAAAAAAATCTTTCATTCTTCAGATTTTCATAAATGTAGTTTGAGAATTCTTCTTGCTATATTTTGTGTCTCCTTCATTAATGCAAATTTCGAGGACGAAATTTTTGTAAGGTGGGTAGAGTGTCATAACTGCTTTTCAATAATTAGTGTATTAATATTTTATTATATTTCCAGCTAATTAAATATTTTGCTCAAATGTTTTTATAATCAATAATTGATGTAATAATAATAATAATAATAATAATAATAATGTTTTCATTTCTTATTTTGAGTTTTTATTTCAAAAAAAAAAAAAACCTAAGAAAAAAAAAATATAATAATATATATTTAGAGAAAGAGAGGGGGCAGCCACATCCACCCTCTCTCCCTCTCCCGAACTCTTTCCCTCTCCCGAACTCTCTCACTCTCTCTCTCTCTCTCTCACTCTCGAATCCTCTCACTCTCTCTCGGACACTCTCTCTCTCTCTCGAACCCTCTCTCCCTATCTATAAATCTCTCCCTCTCACACTCATCTCCCTATCTCTCTCTCTCCTTCACTCTTCCCTTCTATTCCCTCCTCCCTCTTACCCCCGCTACTGCTCCTACTACTGCTACCGCTGTTGCTAGCTGCTGCTGCTGCTGCGGCAACCGCCGTCGTCGGTCGGCCGCCGGCACCGCCCGCCTGCGCCGCCGCCGCCCGCCTACGCCGCCGCCCGCCTGCGCCGGCCACCCCCTCTCCGGCCAACCACCTCTTCACCCTCCTCTCCTTCCTCCATCAACACTTCCCACACCACCATCTTCACCCCCATCTCCACCATCACCACCACTACCATCTTCAAAATAGAAAAACCTAATCCCTTCAAAAAAAAAAAGGAAGAGGAAGAAGAAGAAGAAGGGGGAAGAAGAAGAAGCTCGAAGAAGAAATTGGAAGAAGGCTCAAACCCTAATTCCGATCCGAAATCGGTTTCCCCAAGGCAAGTCCTCTTTTCCTTCCTTCTTCTCTTGAAGATTCTTAATTGTTCATCTTAGTTAATTTTGGAATCATTATAAATTCATTAAAATTCTGAAATTACAAGTTAAAATCATAAGCATTAAAGATTTTGGTAGTATTTGGAGGTTGAAGTAATACTGGGAAGCAAGTCTTCTTCTTCTTCTTCTCAAATTTCCCATTTAGGTTAATAAAAATCATATTTTTTTTTATCATATTAAAATTCTGAAATTACAGCTTCATAAATATTTTGGTAGTACTAGAAAGTTGAAGTATATGGTTTAATCTTCTAAAAATCTAAAACTTCCTATCACAAGATTGGAATATAAGTTAAGATAGTATCTCTGGATTTTGTTTAGTTAAATTCTGAATTTAATAATACCTAAATCGAGTCATGATATATTAAAATGTTGCAAATTCTAATTTCTAGTAGATATTTAATTTGACATAGTATTAAATATTTATGGTATGATATTTCGAACAAGTGAATAATCGAATAGACACAAGTAGAGAAATCAATTTTGAACACGGACTTTGGACTTGCGATTTATGGACATGAACTATTGGACTCTCCATGAACAAACAAACACAAATGAACATATGGGACTCTCCAATGGTAAGTTGTCATAAAAATTTTGGAACTGAACAACAGAACCGTTCACGGGAAGGTAAAGTATGAGGACTTGTTATTTTTCTACGTTCTTAATTCCTTTATGTGTACGCTATCTATATATATATATACATACATATTACATATTGTATACATATGTACTATCTACATAATATATATATATACATACATATTGTATATAAACTATTTACAATACATCTATACATATTATATAGATATGTACTATCTACATAATATATATACATACCTATTATCTATATACATGATATATGAGTATATGCAAATATATGTATATTAACTACATACTATCTACCTAGTATATAAATACATATATATATATATATATATATTCATGTTTTCATTTTAAGTCTCTACATGTTGCCTAGTATAACTTGCAAAGGAAAATTTTGGCTATCATTGTATTGCTTGCTAATTGCAAAAATCGCCTTCCGACTGATTGCTAAAGAAAAGGTAAAATATGCTTGTTCCCTCGCTTGCCAAAGGTAAAAGATGTCTAATTATTTATCTTTCTTTACTTTTTATATAAACTGCATGGTCCGGTGTTGAGATTTGCTCCACCGAAGGGGCCGGCGAGCCCATTATATTTACTGCGTGGTCCGGTGTTGAGATTTGCTCCACCGAAGGGGTCGGCGAACCCGATTTTCATATTATATTGTGTTTTGTAAATTTTCGGGGCTCCTAAATACAAAGGAGACTCTGCCAAAATTTTTGAGAAATTCTAGAGATAGTTAAATTTCTGACTTTTGGAAAATTTTAGAAAGTTTCATATATAGGAAGCATTGGGCGGGGAGAACAACTGAATATTCCTAGATATCCCGTAACATAATAACAATAAAAGCTGATCAGTATTTCGGAAATCCGTACTTCTATTTTCAAATAGAGAGTACTAGCCCAAGGGAGGCTCGGAAATCAATGCATCTATTTCGACAGTAACATCAAATAGATGGTTTAGCCCAAGGGAGGCTCGGAATTCACAGCCTGATCCCAGGTTAACGGGATTGTTCACGGGAAGCATCTAGAGAATTATTCAGATTATTGTTCTCAATTGCATTATATTAGATTTCATCTTACTTCAAAAGTAACTCATACCTACTTTGGTAGGCAGTTTGCTTAAGGGAAGCAAATCTTACAGAAAGCTCAAGGGAAGCTCGGAAATCTCACAATCCCTGGAGTAGGATGATGGTTACATGTGTCATTTTAGTAAACTTAAGGGTATATATACATATATATATACTTACATACATACATGCAGTTGCACAAGTCTTTTAAAGAAAACCGCATATTTTAATTTTATTTATTTATATTTCATCGCCCTTGACCGAGGACTTGCTTGTCGTTTCTAAACGACCTAGTTTTGTTCACTAGGTGAAGAAGAAGACGTCTCTGCTGAAATATCGCCGCACTACAACGAGGAGTAAATTGTTTGGATTACCTACAGTTGTAACTAGCTCTATCGTGGTTATCTTGTAAATTACTTTTGAAATAAACCTGTAAAAGCATTGTTGGAAAAGTTCCCTGTAATATAACTACACTATATTTTTAATACCATGTAAACTCCTTGTATTTTCCATTCTTGCTGATGATTACAGGCGACAATCGCGATTTCGGCGCGTAGCCTGGAGATGTGTTATGGCGTCACCGTTTCAAATATGGGAAGCGGGACGTGACACATGTCATGGCTTATCTCGTCTCTCTCCGCCCTGATGCGGACTCCGTCCGCTCTCAGATTATTGCTGAATCTGAAGTTCCGTCCCTGTTGGAAGCACGCTATCGTGTCCTTCGGGCAGCCAAAGTCGTTGAGACCACTCCGGGTGATACTCCTGCTGATCGCTCTGCTCTCGGTGCCGCTCGTACGAAATTTCATGGTGGTCGTGGTGGCCAACATGGTGGCCGAAATGCTGGTCGCGATAGGGGACGTGACAATGGCGGTCATGATGGAGAAAGACCGCACACATGCTTTAATTGTGGACAACTTGGCTATTTCTACTGGCAATGCACTAAATCACCTGCTGCTAATATCACAACCGTTGCCTCTGATGATAGTGTCCGATCGGTTCAGCTGACTTCGGACTCATATACATAGTTTCTTGATTTCTAGGCTCAACATCGTGGTGAAGCTTCCACGTCTGACTCCACAGCCGGATACTCAGCAGCATGCATAGTAAAGCCTAAGCAGTGGATTATTGACTCTGGTGCGTCTGCTCACATGACTGATGACGCAGGTACGATACATAATTATGTCCATGTCCGTCGTGTTTCTGGCATTACTGTTGTCAATGGAGGTTCATTGACAGTCCGAGGACGTGGAAGTGTCAGTCTTCCTTCCGGGCTGTCACTCAATTCTGTGTTGCTTACACCTGAAAATCCGTTCAGTTTAATTTCAATTAGTCAAATTACTCGTGAACTGCATTGCTCGGTAATATTTTTTCCTGACGGTTGTGTTTTTCAGGACCTGAAAACTGAAAAGACTATCGGTAAGGGGTATGTGGCTAGAGGCTTGTACCTGTTTGACGCACCTTTTTCTGTTGTTTGTGCCGGCGTGAAACTCGATCCTTTCGAGTTACATTGTCAGTTATGTCATCTATCAACCCAAGTTCTCCAGAAAATGTACCCGTTTTTTGATATCCCTGCTTCCTTTCATTGTGAACCGTGTAGTTTAGCTAAGCATCACCGGATTTCCTATCCAGTGAGTTAAAATAAAATTGCTTCCGCTCCTTTCGAGCTGGTGCATTCTGATGTATGGGGACCTTGTCCGGTTGAATCAATAATGGGTTTCAAGTATTTTGTTACATTTGTTGATGATTACTCACGTGTCACTTTTGTTTATCTGATGAAAAATCGTTCTGAATTGTTTAACATTTGGTACAACTTTCATGCCGAAATAAAAACACAATTTGGTATTCCAATCAAAAAAATTTGGAGTGACAATGGCCGTGAGTATTTATCTCGTGATCTCGATAGTCATTTGGTCCGTAATGGCATCATCCATCAAACTTCTTGTGCGTACACACCACAACGGAATGGTGTGGCCAAGCGCAAGAATCGTCATCTCTTAGAAACAACACATGCTCTTATGTTTCAAGCACGTACTCCCAAAAGATTTTGGTCGGATGCAGTTCTTACTGCTTGTTACCTTATTAACCGCATGCCATCGTCAGTTTTCAATGGTAGCACTCCCTTCTCTCGGCTCTTTCCCTCTTTCCCAGACGAGAGCCATTTCCTCTGCCTCTCAGAATTAGGGGTGAGCAGTGATAGGTTTTAGACCGAAAACCGAACCGAATAAGGAATTCGGTTCGGTTTAATTTCAATTCGGGTCGGTTTCGGTTTCATAATACCCGAAATTCGGTTTTCGGTTTCGGGTTCGGTTTAAAACCGAAATCGAATAGGCATGTACAATTACAAAAATACCATTACTATTAGCCCTAAGTATAAATATATTTTTTTCTCTCTCTCCTCTCATTCTCTCTCTTTTTTGAGTCTCTCCTCAAGGCTGAAGCCTTTTTCGTAGCCGCCTCTCTCTCTAAAAAAACCTAACATTTGCTCGCTCTCACTGAATCTCGATCTCCTCCTCCCTCTCTCTCACTGAATCTAGATCTCCTCCCATGAACCGGTCGAACTCTCCATCCATGCGGAGATCTCCTTCTTGACGCGGTGCATGGAGAAGGAGGAGGTGATGGAAGGGGAGTGACAGGAGGAGGCTGCAGGGGCTTCCCGTCGAGGTCCGAGGATGGCGCCGTTGGCAGCGATGTGGCCGGAGCAAGACTGGGGCTGAGCTCCTGGAATCGGAGGGCGATGCGGCGGGTGGACTCGAAGGAGGCAGTGCGGTCGGAGGCTGACGACGGCATCCGTAGGTTAGTCTTGGTCGAAATTGTTATTCTCACTATTTTTTTGTTTTTTTAAATTTTTTATCTTTGGTCGAAATTATGAAATTAGGCTAATTTTGTTTTTGGATTTTATTGTCTTTTTATTTATATTTTGTAGGTTAGTGAAAATTTGTTCTTGGTTGAAATATTTTTCTCTGAACTATCCATGCTCAGAAGCCCTCAGTTGTGATTTTATTAATATTTTGTTCTTGGTCGAAATCTCTGAAGTATCAATGTGGCTAATTTTTTCACTTTTTTACAATTGGTCGAAAATTTGAAATTAGGCTAATTTCGACCAACAAATTGGGCTATTTCTCTGAACTATCAAATGCTCATGAGCTCTCAGTTTTGATTTTTTTTTTTATGGGAGCAATTGTTTGCAACTATTATGGGAGAGCACTTTGTGTATGTGAAGCAATTGTGACTGCATAGCTTGTGTTTAATTTTGCGTATGTGAGCAAGTGTTTTAATTATTATTTTTAATGCGTGTATTTGTTTGAAAGACCACGAACAATTCTTTGGGCCCGGCCCATTTTTTACAAGAGAACTTTGTAATAATATGTACTGTTGTGATTTTTTTTTTGGTATTAGTGTGTATTTTTTTAAAGCCCACAAACCTTTCTTTGGGCCTGACCTATTATTAAAAAACGGTCCAACCGATTAAACCGAAAAATCGAACCTATTATTTCGGTTCGGTTTAAATCGGTTCTTTATAATTTCGGTTCGGTTTCGGTTTTATTTTTTTCAAGTTCGGTTAATTCGGTTTTTGACATTTCGGTTCGGTTGAAACCGATTTAACCGAATACTCACCCCTACTCAGAATCTTTGGCTGCTTATGCTATGTTCGGGATACCCGACAAACTCTTTCTAAATTAGATCCTAAGGCAATACAATTTATTTTTTTTGGGTATCCTAAAGATCAAAAAGGGTATCGGTGTTTTCCCCCTATCCTCAAGAGATTTTTCGCTCGAGATGTTATCTTTGTAGAAACCGAATTTCCTTCACTCCCACAATCAACGGGTCCGGCTCACCTAGTCTATCAAGAAGAGGATTTTTTGTTATTTTCTGATCAAACACAACAGTCCCCCGTACGGGTGCCCTTCCTTACCGAGCCAGTTCTCCAGGCCGATGGTCCGCATACACCGATTCAGTCAGTGCCGACATCACCCACACAAACATCGCATTTGATGCCCACAGAATCATTCTCCTCCGATTCCGCCAGCAGCTCCGGATCCAATGAGTTGCCTCCACATGTTCTACCTATAGCTCCACCGGTTCCGCCAGCAACTCCGGCTATTCCGCCTCCAGATCGTCCTCGTCGTGCATGTCATGATCATCCCTTGTATGTTAACAGCTACAAAGGACTTACCAGTCACACTCAGTCTCTGGTGGTACTATTGATGGGTTTCAGATTCCCAAGACCGCTGAGGAGGGTCTCAAACATTCCGGTTGGCGTATTGCTATGAACGAGGCGATGAAAGCTCTTATGAAAAATCACACTTGGGACTTGGTCGATTTACCCACTGGTAAACATACAGTGAATTGCAAATGGGTATTCACGATCAAGGTGAAACCAGATAGCTCTCTTCATCGCCTAAAGGCTCGTCTAGTGGCCAAAGGATACTCTCAAACCTATGGTGAGGATTACTTCGAGACCTTCCCTCATGTTGCTAAAATGACGTATGTTCGTATCCTCATGGCCTTGGTTGTTCGCTATGACTGGTCGTTGCTTCAATTGGATATCAAGAATACTTTCCTCCACGGGGATCTTGATGAAGAGGTACATGTGATGCAACCTCCCGGGTTCATTGCAAGGGAGGATAAAATGTGTCATCTGAGGAAGGCCTTCTATGGTCTGAAACAATCACCCCGTGCGTGGTTTGGTCGATTTACACATGTGGTTACTCAGTTTGGTCTGCGTCAATCAAAGAATGATCATTCCGTATTCTACCGACAGACATCAGCTGGAAGGATATTACTTGGTATCTATGTTGATGATATTGTAATCATTAGAGATGACAGCCAGGGTATTGCAGGTCTCAAGAAGTTTCTGGGAGAACAATTTCAAACCAAGGATATGGAATCCTTAAACTATTTCTTGGGCATTGAGGTCACAAGGAGTAAGCGAGACATTGTAATATCCCAAAAAAATATGTGTCAGACATACTAAATGATGCAGGCATGATGCAAGCCAAGGGAGCAACCTCACCTATGGATTCAGGGGCAAAGTTACTTCTAGACAAAGGGATCCTGATGACCAATCCAGATCAGTATCGTCGAGTAGTTAAAAAACTCAACTACTTGGTGGTCATAACTCGTCCGAATATTTCTTTCGCAGTGAGTGTTGCAAGTAGATTTATGGCTTCTCCAAGAGTTCCATACTGGCAGACAGTTCTCAAAATCTTGTGTTATCTAGTCAAGAATCCAGAAAAATAAATTCGAATGAAGAATAATGGACACTCGTATTGAGTGTTTTACTGATGCTGACTGTGGAGCAAGTCTGACAGATAGACAATCTACATCTGGCTACTCAGTATTTATTGGCAGAAATCTAGTGTCATGGAAGAGCAAGAAGCAAAGTGTGATTGCACACTCAAACTCAGAAGCAGAATATCGAGCTATTGCTCATGGCACATCAGAGGTATTATATATGAAGCATCTTTTACAAGAACTGAGAGAAGACGCAGGATCTCAAGCGGCAGATCTATGGTGTGATAACCAATCTGCTATTCATATTGCCACCAACCCAGTATTTCATGAACGTACGAAGTATATTGAAATTGACATCCATTTTGTTCGTGATAAGTATATAAAGGGAGTGATAAAATTTCAACATGTGAGGACCGACGACCAGATAACTGATATCTTCACAAAGCCTCTTTTGGGTCCTCGGGTTAAATTTCTATGTAACAAGTTGGGCATGATTGACATCTATGCTCCAGCTTGAGGGAGGGTGTTAAGTGTTATATTAGAGTTATTAGTTAATGGACTTTAGTCCCACGTTGCTTAGAATAATAGGAGAGTGGCTAGCCTCTCCTATATATATGTAGTATCTCACCATTAATAAAATTATCCTATTATTTTCATATCTACAATTTCCTTTCCATTCCTTTCCGCGAACCAAACGAGGCCTAATGTGAAAATAGTACGAAAGGGAGGGGCATAGTTGTTAACGACGCAATGCGCACAAAGGCACAAAGGCTTTAGCGCCTAGGCGCAAGGTGCGGCGCATGACATTCACCTTCTTTGAATTAAGGCATATTTTTTGCCCAAAAAAAAAACCAATAGACAGTTAGATCTATGTTTTGTAACTGCATATGCTAATAGTCTGACAACATAAGCAAGAATATGTGATCCAGCCAAAATTAAATTCTTCTGCACAAGATACAAGATGATATATTCAATAAATCACTATTGTGGAGAATCACTACTATGGGATACAACTGACTGCACAAAAATAGTACCAAGTCTAACATGCAGACATCATGTAACAAAAAATGCATGCATGTTTAAGTGTACTATATCTAAATGATGGACATAATCACAAAATCGTGTGAGCTTCCTGCAAGAAAACAAGAACATGGGAATGATTGCATGGCCTCACATAATTTTCAAAAAGACAAAAAACAAGTTTAGTCAAAGAATGAGAAACTTGATATATTGGTATTATGATTTATCAGAAGAAGGTATATGATCAGGTATATGATCAGAGAGAAATGTTAGGATCATTGTACGAAAACATAAAGTAGATGATCATATTGTCAACGGTTAGCCACAAAGGAAATGACGAGTTCTATCATAAAATGTGATTATGCATGAAACAAAAAAAGAGAGAGGAAGCGGAGACAACAGACAAAAATAGAAAAAGTAGCAGAAGAAAATTACCTGGAGGCGAAGAGGGGAGAGGGAACTAGAGATAGAGAAGGGAGGGAGAGAAATAGAGGCAAAGACTCTCCCTCTCTCTCTCTCTCTCCTCTTTGTAATTAGACTTTATTAACTTAGGGTTTGGTTCGGGTTGGATTGTTAGCGGGTAGGAATTAGACACGCACCGATCCGATCCGAATTCATTAATCAAAATCGAATTCATTAGGTGAACCTTTCTGAGCATGAATTCGTTAAGGTGCATATTTCTGCGCCTTGCTAAGTCGCTCGTCTTTGGCTCGCCTTTTGAACCTCAACGCGCCATGCTAATGGGAGGTGCTAAGGGTGCATTGCACACCATTGTACTCACCTTTAACAACTATAGGGAGAGGTTAGGAGGAATTGAGATCCTCATCCTAGATGAAAACAAGAGATAAGGAAGAAAGCTTGATAATCATGTATTCCTTGTATATATATATATATATATATATATATATATATACACACACACACACACACCAAGCACCTCCAGCTTACGTGGCTGAGGTAGGCACTATTCTCCCTGGCTGTGTGGGTTCGATCCAACGGGGGAGTGCTAACCACTAATTGTTGAGATTTAATATCCCCAATGCAGGCCCACGTGAATTCTTGAGGGGAAGCTTACCCACTAACCTTGGTTAGATTTACCACTTATATATATTGGTTAGATTTACCACTTATATATATATATATATAGAGAGAGAGAGAGAGAGAGTTGAGGCCTGTGGCAAAATCATTTAACTTCCTCCTTACTCTCGTCATGTTCTTTTCCTGTAATCCTTCCCTGGATACTGCTGCTATTACCATTTTTTCAGTTCTCCCATTATTCATGTTTTCAAGGCGTTAGCACTCCCTAGTGGAGTAACGCAGGATTATGGCTTTCATGACCAGAATTAAGAAAGAAAGTTTGGGGAATGTAAACTAAAAAAAAAAATCCTATTGACATTTTCCAGACGCAGACATTGACATGATGTCTCAAGATGGTACAGATACATACTGCTGTCAAGGCATAGGCCAAAGGCTTTGACTGCTATACTAGAATGAATGGGGTTTTAAGGCTGTGTTTGGTTGCTAAGAAAGGGAAATGAAAGTAAAATGAAAATGATACTATATAAATGTGATCAAGTTTCTACATGAATACTTTCATTTTCTTTTCCTTTCCCTCACTTTCAATTAAACCAAAAGAGAGCAACAGTGTTCTAAAAAGCGGCCTAGGCAGCCGCCTAGGCACCAGGCGGCCGTCCGCCGCACCAAAAACCCCTTGTTCAGCGGTCCTAGACGCTTGTTCGGGCTAACTCAGCGCCTAGGCGGGCATGTTCGGCCTTGTGCAGCTGTTCGGTTTTTGAATTTTTTTTATTTTTTTATGCTTAGTTGTATTGTGGATATGTTGTTTTGGTTTTAAGATTGGATTTGGATTTTAGAACATTGGAATTTCAAATTTCACAATTTTCAAATTTTAAATTTCAAAAAAAAATTATGAATTGTATTATGGATTTAGAAGTTACAACATGTTTGGATTCCAAATTTATATTTATGGATTTCAAATTTCAAAGGAAAAAAAACTGTTGCCTAGACGCTCGGTGGCCCTCCACCGCACCGAATCCGCCTAGCAAAATTTAGAACACTAGAGAGCAATCCGTTAATCAATACAAAAGAAAGGCCAAAATGCATACTTGTCCAATGGGGCAGTTTAGATTAATGACCTTAATGCTCCTGACCGTCCATCAAAATAAGTGTAATAATTTTAGATTATCTAAGTTTCTATTAATTACTCAAGGATCCTCTACAAAATGAATGCATCTAAATATCTGAGAGTATTGAAACTGAATCGAAATTATCCAGGATCGGCACCTTTGTGATTTTTACAATTGTTGGAGCACAATATTTTTTACAATAAAAACGCTTACTGTTGTTGCTATACAAGGACAAAAGTAAATCTTTCACTGCTTAAATCCCAGCATAGCAATTCTCATTTACATATATAAAATATTCATTATGATCAACTGTAACGTGAATGTTTCATATATGGTTAGTTGTAGACACAAACATTGAGGTAATAACATGTCTACCATTCTCCTGATTGACTTTTTCATAGTATACATAATTATAGAAAGTTACCTTCGGAGGTCGAGCAACAACAAATGCTCGGTCATTTCCATGCAGATCCATTTGAGCCTGTATAATATAGCATAAACTCTTACAATCTCCAGGATCCTCGAAAGCAATTACATGATACTGTTTTGGATCAAGCTCAAGTTCTGCTGCCATCTCCAATGAGTAAAATCCTATTTTTGCCGCATCTTCCTCAATCGTGTATAGTTCAATGCACTGTACAGAATCAAAGCATAAGATATTATCTTTTTATTCTAAACAAAGACAAAAATGAAGTATTAGGTATAAGCCACACTCTTGAACCTGAACCATTGATTTCTAGGGAAATATTGACGTAAAATCTACGAGCTTATGAAATGAGAAGAAATTAGCTTACCAATACAAACTGAAGATCCAGCCACCACAGGTAATCTTCTTCTTTTTCATCCGAATATTCTCTATACTTGCTAACCACTGCTTGTGGCCCATACATTTCCAACTCTCTTTTGAGCTTATCCATTTTCTTCTCTATATATCTCCGCTTCCTTTTTGGTAGTTTGGTCATCAAATCAGCGGCATCCTCTCTGTCTTTCTCTGTGGACCATCTGTCTAAGTCCTTACCCATATCCCTCATAATAGATTTAATTTCCGGATCTGTCTCTGCATTATAAACATCTAAGAAACCTTGAGACCATTTCTTTGTATGTTGCCAATGTTCCTTTCCTGTTTTCTTGCCAGGTCTGCTAGAACCATCACTGCACTCGATAAGTGTCTTACTACTTGCTGAAGTCCCAGTAGAGATTCTCTCATTTATCAGAGAGGAAGGAGAAGTGCTGCTGGAAATGGGTGACCCTTCTGATTTCTGAATGTTGCTGGGCACATCTCCATCAAAGTTTACCTTCTTATGTGCAGTATGGTTGTTAAGAAACTCAGGGTCTTTAGCAATTGCAGGACTTTTCCAGCGAGGAACAATCTTTTCCACCGGATCATACAAGCTAATGCCATCTGAGTTAAAATAGACCAAATAAAAGAAAATATGATAAGAGCTCCAAAATGATGGCAAACTCCAAGGAGAGCATACATTCTATAAACATTGGTGTGAATGTCATCAATTTATTTTGAAACTGACAGAGGAGAAAGATATGATGCATAAACCAATGCACAAAGTTCCTTTTTTTTACCCTTTTTTACAAAGTTCCCTTTTACATTCTTAATAACCTAAAGGTATATAACTAATGAGTGATAATAAATAGATAGTAGATACAAGAAATATACCTGTGCCATAGTCTAGGTTTTCGATCCTTGAGTGGACCCACTCATGGACACCCAACAGCTTCTCATTTACCTTCTCAGCTTTGCGTTCAAGACCTTCGAAGAAGGCATGCTGATCATCAGCATCCATCAAATGGAAAGGGTCACGTCCAGCCAACTCATTGTCTCGGACTTTGAACACAATTTCGCTAAGTTTTTCATCTTTCATCCATTCAAGTTCCTCATACTCACCCAATGATCGAAGTTCACTTATTTTGGCACTTAAACCTGAGTCATTTTGAACCTTGTCTTTTGCTACCATGTAGTTGTCTTTGAAGCCATCCCCAATCTTCTTCATTATAGGATCAAGTTGCTGAAAGTTCTCCTCAAGCCAACTCTTTTCTGCCCTTAATGATGAGGGTCCAGTTTGGCAGTCAGATCCATCGGAGTTCAGTCGGGAGTTCGCTTTAGACCTAGGAGGATCTCCGCTTTCATGCTTGCCATCAGATTCATGTGGTACATCAAGCGGTGGTTCCAAATCTCTGGATATGCCAGCATCAACTAACAATGAGGAAGCATTAATAAGAACTTTGTCTTCCCGTGAAACTGACTCCTCTGAGGAACTACCAGCTAATAAATTAAGATCTGCAGACTCAACCATCTTACCATCTGATAGTTCTGTCCGGTCCTTGCCGACATTAGTTTCATTTAGTCTGTCATTACAATCTCCAATACCATTTGCAAGTTTTGAAACTTGTGCTTTTGAATCGAGATGCCCCTTATTTGACAAATTGTCAAACTCTTGCGAGCAACAATCCCCATTCTCTCTCATACCAGTTACATCTTTAATAGAACTACCAATTGATAAATTATCAAATGAGACACCCTGAGATTTTGATGCTGGTTTATTGTCAGACACATGCCAGGGATAACTGTCCTTCCACGTTTGGTTCTCTGTACTTCTTTGCTCGTCACCTGAATCATTTGGTTTGGAAGTTCGAGAAGCATTATCCACTGCACCTCCACCGAGCAAGCTTTTGCTTGAGTGTATTGTTTTATCTGTTTCTGAATCATCCACTAATGAAGTGTGCTTAACAACATTAGACCTGAGGGATTTCTCTGATTTCCCAATAAGAATATCATGTCCCCGTTCTACCTTACCTTCTTGTAGCACTCTATTTTTTTCAATGTTCTTTGTATCATCCCCATGTGATTTTGTTCCAGAGTCATGACCAACTTGTGATTCTTTCTTCAACGTGATAGAACCTACATCACCACTTGTCATTGACATGCTTAGTTTTGAAGAATCAACTACTTTCGCCGTTCCATTCTCCGCCTGATTTTCCCTATAATCAGGTTTCCCATCATAAGGGCGTGGACGACCTTTCGTTTGAACTGCAGGCCTTTTCAGCTGCTCTCCTTGTTTAAGCTGCATTTCATGAGCTGGAGTCCCATTTTTTCCTGCAAGATACTCCCTAGCTTGCTTGACTGACCTTATGATTTTTGGCTTCTTTCTAGAACTAGAAACACGAGGCAAGACATTCTTCGAGGCCTTTTCCGAATTGATTTTTTTTGTCTTCTTTTCTCTGACATCTTTATTGCCGAAACCTTTTGTACTTGGAGTGCTGGCAATACTTCTGTTAACAGAATTTTTCCCATTAAAGTCTGTAGGCATATCTCTAGAGAAAAGCACTGTGCCTTTCTGATGGGCATTACCGTTGCTAGTGACCGTATCTCTGTTGCTTCCAGATAGCTTTGGAGATAAATTTGGCCTAATGTCCGTAGAATCTTTACCATCTTCTCTGACCAATTTTTTGTTCTCTATATCCTCTGAATGCTCCATATCCTTTCCATTGGTTGCAAGGGACTTAACCACTTTGTCAGTCATTCTCTCTCTGCTGGTGCCAGAGGATTTCAAAGATTCCACTTCAAGGATATTGTTTGTATAGTCCTCATTAGTCTCTCCAACTATCCCCCCTTTCTCTATATCCACCACATTCTCCTTAATATCTGTGGCATGTTCCATACTTTTTCCACCAGTTACAAGGGAGTTAACTGCTTCGCCACTAACCATATCACTGTTGGTTCCAAAGGTATCTGAAGATTGCCCATCAGGGACAAGATCTACGTAATTATTTATATTTTCTCCAACCATTTTCTCATTCTGTATATCCTTCAAGAGCTCCGAATTCTTTCCATAGGCTAAGTCGATCTGGGAAACACTATCTTGATCTGACCCAGTTTCCGCATACTTAGTTTTTACATAAGGATCACTTACAACAGTACGACTCTTAGAAGCCAGCAGCATGGAGGAGAAATCATCGCCTTCCCCTTGCTCATCATTCTGAGTACGATCTTGTCGCTCTGCTTCCCGAGCCTTCCTCGCCATTTCTCTGATCTCCCTAACTTTATCATCAAATTCACTATTCTTCGCACCGAAATGACTCGTTGAATCAGACAGAGGTAAACTCTCTCTTGCCATCCTCGCCTGCTCAATGCTTTTCATCATTTCATCCCTATCCAATTGCGGCCTAACAATGTGAGCCATCGGCAACTCTTCCACCTCCGGAAGAACTTTCGCGCTGCCATTCTCGGACCTATCCCTCTTCATCCTGGACTCTTTCTTCCTCCTCAGCATTTCAACCTCTTCCCACTTCAGCTCCACTTTCTCGTCTCTCTTAAACAGCTTCGTCGTAGCCCAAAACACACCGACCCCACATAACACCGCAAACCCGACCCACGGCAAGGCCTTGAGAGCTGCCTTGTGATGGACGGAGGCAGCACGGATTCCCTCGACTAAAGAAGTCGCACTCTCACTCGCACTCCCCTTCTTCTCCTCGACTACAAACTTTGCAATCGAGTTATTCCTCGGGATCGAATACTCCACCTTCTCGATCTTAGCAATCGAGCTATTCCTCGGGATCGAATACTCCCCCTTCTCGATCTCCTCCGCGATAGCCCTCGCCCGCGATATCTTCGCCCCCACGTCCTCAAACTCCGCCGCCCCTTCCCTCTCCTCGAAAGACCACGCCTTTACTCGGCTCCTTCGCACGATCTCCTCTTCGTCGACGAAAACCCTAACTACGTTCTCATCGGAGTCTTGATAGATGGTGAAGATGGGTCGGAACCCGAGCCCCCAGAGCTCAGACTCCTCCTTGTACATGTCGACCCAGTTCTCCAGCCTGTCCCAGAGCGGAGAAAGGCTGCTCCTTTCCTCGGTTTCTTCTAGTTTTTCGACATGGGCATTGCTTAAATCGTCGGAAAGTTGGGGAATTTGACTCACCTGGGGGTTCTCCTTGAGGATCTTCTCTCGCAGAGTGTTGCCCCTTCTCCTTCGGTTCCGGCGGCGATCAGAGAGTGAGTTTCTGGTGGCGGTGGAGAGCTTTGGGAATGGAGGCTTTGGAGGGGCTTTTGTGAGAAATTGGCGGGAGGGGGACTTGTGGGCGGAGGAGGAGAGGCTGCAGAAGAAGTTGGTGGTGGCGAGGAGTGGGATTTTGGAGGAATTCATTGGATTTGGAGGGGTTGGAAGAAAATTTTGAAGGGGATTTTTGAGGGACTAAAACCCCAGCTAAAGTCCTGGGAGGAGGAGCAAGAGAGAGGATGATGGAAATCAATGTGGTGATATTTATTTATTTTTCGTTTTTATTTTTCGTTTCTCTTTTCTTTTTCATTGAAACTCGGCGAAAATTAGGGTTCAAATATGGACCTTTAACATAATTCTCCCTATAAAATTTTCTAGTCCAAAAAAATTATCTCAATAATAAAAGTTGCTAAAGTAGAGCAAAGTGTGGCAAGAGTACAATCTTATCCATCTATAAACCTTCGGACATCGAAACTTTTTGTAAGAAGTTGTGTTATGAAATACTATTATTTCGTGTAGATTCAAACTATAATTATAGATTATAATGGACAAATAAAATAAAGTAAGAGAACGTTAAGAAATTTTTTATGAGTTTTATACGAGTAGATAGGTTTGAGCGAGTCGATAATCAATTTGATAGTTGTGCATAATATGTCAGCCTAGTATAGATCAATACTTGTCAAACATAAAAGGAGGCAACTGAAACGTGGATATCAAGGAAGATATATATACATATATAGAGAAAGAGAGTGTTCCAGTAGAACCCATAACAAAGTGAAAGAAAATAAAAAATCAAATATGAAAAAAATTAAAAATAAAAACAAAGATTGAATATGTAGAAAATAGAGATAAATGAATTTTACTTGTAGTAAACTATATATTCCCAATTGTAGGTTTCTTTTTACCGACTGTTCTTCTTTGTCAACGCTACTAAGGACCTTGTGAGAAGAGAATGGAAGGAAATCATTACCTCTCTCTACGACAAATAATTGTTGATTTTATATAATATACTTGTTGTTAGTCCCGGGGCTTGATCAAAAATGGTAGACTCGATGTCGAGATCAGAGGTTCAACAAACGTTCACCTTCTGATTATTCTCGAGATCCAAGAGGAACACTATAATATGAATCTGATTACAAAAGCAACAATAATCAGAAAGTAAATCTCACGTTTCTTCCTCGCAATCGCAGTTGCAGACGGACAGAACTGAGTTACAACTCAGAAGAAGGAGAAGAAAGAAGAAAGAATAAGAGGGAAAGGTTCTTGCTGGGTGATTAAGATCACCGTTGCTTAAAGCAAGATTCGTCCCAATACAATCTACTTCCAGGAACCAGCAAGTTCACAAAGAACTTCTGGAACGCTCGTAAGTCAATATTTGAGACTTGAACAGGCTTCCTGGACTTTACAGACTCCCTTAACTCTCTTCTTGGTGCCTCTTTCAAAGGAGGCCAAGGGGCTCTATTTATAGAGTGGAGTTGAGACTTCACCTCTTCTCCTATCCGATGTGGGACTAAAATACCAATACTCAAAAATAGAGTTTGATATTTTAGATCATCCCACAATTAGCATAGAAGTGTGCCAGTCCACGCCTACCCCTCGAACACTCCCGTGCGACACATCCTGGAGTCCGTGTCCGAGTCCGAGTCCGCACAACAAAAATCAACTTACATCTTTGTTGAAATTAATCCTTTTTTTTTCTAGGAAAATACTCCCACATGGCACAAACTTGTGTCCCACTACACCTCATGTGCACACCTCAACACAAGCAATGCATTATATTGAGATACTCACCATTTGGTGTAGCCGATGTGGGACTATCTTTCCTAGTCTAAAGGCAAAAATACCAACAATCCCCCACATATCTCAATATATGGGTTGAGCGTTCCCCACAGTGACTATCCATCATACATCAGGAGAGATGTCGCTACGACTTGAATCTTCCCGCATAGGTTAAATAACAGCATGATACAAGAATGGACTAAGCCTTGAATTATGTACCATAACTGCAATTCTTCCTACTCACATAATGACATCAACTGTGCTTCTGACTGCACATTAAAGGCCTTGTGCCAGCCTGGTTTCAGTGTATAATTTTTGGGCGTCTACAAGTTTACCCTCAAGAGACGGCCTGATATCTCTGTCCATACACTATAGGTGAGTTCTTTATAAAGAGTCATGGCATGAAGCATTGCGCTTCTTTGCGGTGCTACGTCGCTATGACATGGCTTAAAGTCGAGGCTTTACCCTACCTGGGTACCTCATCGTAGTGTCATACTACTGTAGCATGAGGTCACAGGCCTCTTTGTAGTGCCAAACTACCCAGCATGAAGCCTTGCGCTTCCGTGCGGTGTTACGCCGCTATGACATAGCTCGCGAAGCCGAGGCTTTACCCTATCTGGTACCTCTTCGTGGTGTCATGCCACTGTAACATGAGGACATCGTCCTCTTTGTAGTGCTGTCTACCTCTCTTTATTACGATTATCATACAGCATTAGGCTACCTGCCTATTTGTGGTACTACTCCGCTGTGACTTGGCTTACAAAGCCGAGGCATTACCCCTACCTGGGAACCTCATGGTGAAGTCACCTCACTGTAGCATGGAGTTATACTCCTTGTAGTGCTGCACTACCGTGCTTCCTGTAAAGCACTCTAGGCATTCACTCTGCCTGAGAACTCATTAAGGCATTTAAGCCAACCTTCCCACAGGATCCGTTTTCTGCAGAAAATAACAGTAGACAACAGTGGTTGTAGGTCCGTAACCTCTCCATGCCACAGAGGACAAGTACCCACCGTTCCTGATATTCTTCTGGTTAATAGTCCTCCCTTGAACCAAAAGCTAGACGCCTAGTAGATTTCTCTTTGAACTAATAGCGTAAAACTTTATGGTAGGAATGTAATAACACAATATCAAAATGCCTTCAAGCCTATTTTACAAGCTGTGTCATCGACCAGCTGGCGCTTGAGGCCCTTGGTAAACGGATCCGCCAGGTTCTCCTGACTCCGAACATCAATCACTGTAATAACACCCCTCTTGATTAGATCGTGTACTGCCATGTGCTTCAACCGCACAGTCCTCTTCTTCCCGTTGAAGAGGTCATTTGATGCCACCGCCGCAGTCGCCTGGTTGTTGCAGTATATCGGTATCCTCGATATTTGTGCCCCAACCACTGAAAGATCATACATGAGCTTCCGAAGCCATTCTGCTTCCTCCGCTGCGGTATCAAGTGTAAAAAACTCAGATTCCATGGATGACCGCGAGAGCATAGTCTGCTTCTTCGATTTCTATGATATAGCAGCTCCATCCATTGTGAAAATGTATCCACCTGTGGATCTCTCGTTCTCCACTTCTGAGCACCAACTGGCATCACTGAAGCCTTCCACTACCGGCGGATCTTCGCTGTAGTGCAGTACATATGTTCGAGTCTTCTTGAGATATCTCATAACCCGTTTCACAGCTTTCCAGTGCTCAATGCCTGGATTGCTAGTGAATCGACTCAGCATTCCCACAGTAAAAGCTATGTCATGCCTAGTGGCATTAGTAGTGTCAGCCCCAGAACCCGAATACTGGAGAGCGGGAGAGTGACTCAGCCAGCTACATATTATGGGTAGATGAATACCGTATAATACGATCAATATTGTCTAAAATACGAGGGGGTGCATACTACATGAAAGTCTCGCTAGGGTTACTCAACATCTATTGTCTCAATCATTCAAACAAGAAGCAATAATAGAGAACATGTAAGATAAAGCAGTAAGGCGTCCCAAACGCTCAGTCAAAATATTCTTGAGATCTGGCTGTACAAAACATAGCCAGATGGTATAGCAAGGTATATACAATCGTTATCAGCTGCAGTCTGACTTAGTTACAATTATAGAAAAGTAAGTGCAAGACTATCCGACTAACATGTCGGTGCCAAGCGACAAAATGTAAAGTAAGTAGCAAAACGAGCAGGAAAGCAAGAAACCCACTCGTGTCCTCCTGCGATCATCCCTCTAGTATTGACCATCTTAGAGGTAGAAGTAAGATGAGTCCTCGGAAACTGGCTCTAAATCTGGCCATGCAAAACCAGAGAGGTTAGACCTCTAATAGCAAGTACCACAAGGAAGCACGATATGAGAACTAAAACCAGTAATAAGAGTTAAGAATATAATAATAAGTCTCCGCTTGCTACTGGGATTCTCACAACATTACGAAACTTCAAACCAACTTCCCAATCAAACAAGGACAGAAGTTGACCCGTCATGTCCTGACATTCTGATCATCTCAGTAGTTAATAGAGTAGGTACAATACGCAAACAAATCAATTTAACGGTAATACAACTACTACGGCTTGCTAACTGTGAGTTCCAAGTTATCCTGGAAATATGCAATAAGGATTCCTCAGTTCTTACTATGCACAAGCAAGGCTAGTCTATCCAATAATCAATTGCGTCAATCAGGAATTAGATGAGTCACAGCGGGACGCCCTTCATCAGTATACAGTAAATAAATATAAGCAGATACCGCTCCCTGCCCATGTGGCAGATTTGTAGTATCTGTGGGAACCAGCCGGCATGTCGGGACACTAATTGCCCCAAGGATGGCTGCCATCTAAGAACTCGGGAATCCATTCTCTCCATGCAATCGTTATTTTAGTTAACTTATTAGTCCCTATGTTAATTGAAATCCCATGCCGTGGATCATGGACATTCAGGATGAGTACTTTCGTACAGAGTACGATATGCACAACTCTACAACGATGTCCGTGCGGTTAGGTTGTAGGTCTTACATAGTGTAATGCAGCAATCAAACCTAACCACGGAATAATCATGCCTTGACTGTAAAGTACTGTAGCTTCCCTTCCCGGATTTTTTTTTTGAATTATTTTTTTTATTTATTTAATTGATTTGAATGGTGATTTATAAATAATTATTTTAATTAATTATTACGATAGATGACTTTAGCCATGGTTAGGAATTAGAGTACCAGACGCCTAGAAATCATGGCACGGATAGTGCAGTGGCGTGCCTTGACTAGTGTATTAGCCATGCCAGGGAAGACCGAGCCATAACGACGTCCTAACTAGGAAAACCAGACTAAGTTGCGGCTTAACCATTACCGAAGATTTTAATTATTATTTAAGTATATTATTGAGTTTTTGGGAACCCGGTTGTACCAAACTTGTCCAGATTGGACCCAAGTCAAATCCAAGCCCGTGTAGGCAGGAAGTGTGACCAAGATGTTAGTGTCGATATATTTTGTGTGTACGTATTTTCTTAATGCTCTAATACCTATATTTTGTAAGTAATTAGTATTAATATTATTACGGTTATTTTATACATATATAAGTATTTAATGTTCATAAGGTATCTAAAAGTATTTTAAATAATTTTCTTACTTATCCTGGTGTATTTTTGGAATATTTAGACTACATATTTTGTCTGTACACTTAGTATAGATTTTCTTATTAGTATCATTATTATTGTTATTAGATTTATTATAATAAAATATATTATTTAGTATTCTAAATTATTTGGGAAATAAATATTATATGTGGATATATATATGAATATATATAAATATATATGTACTTGTGTGTGTGTATAAGATATATGTATATGTATATATATATAGATATATGTGTACGTATATAGACATTAATTTGTTATAAGTGCGTGTATATATATACATGTAAATATATATATATATATATATATATATATATATATATATATATATATATATATATATATATATATATATATATATATATATATATATATATATATATATATATATATATATATGGGTGTATATAGATATATCTAGATATAAATAAATATATATGCGTATATTTGTGTATATACATTTATATATAGTACAGATATACGTATATATGCGTAGGTGTATATATAAATATATTTATATATATAATATATATGTGTGTATGAGTATATATATATATATATATATATAATATATTATATATGCGTGCATGTGTATATATATATATATATATATATATATATATATATATATATATATATATATATATATATATATATATATATATATATATATAAATAAATATATATTATGTGTGTAAGAGTATGCATAAATAAGTATTGATATGTATTTGTGTGTATACATAAATAAATATAGTATATGTATACCCATATGCGTATATATGTATATGAAAAAATATATATACATATATGTATAATAGGCTAATAAAAAGGAAAAGAAAAAGCAATTGGAAAGAAATAAAATATAGGGTTTACCCCGGCCCAACCAGCCCACTCGGGCTGGAGCCTGCCCCGAACCCATTTACTTCCCACAGCCTGAGCTGCTCCCCATGAGCCAGGCCACCATGGGACCATCGACTCCCAACCGAGAACCCGAGCCCATACGTTTGAGATGGGTCTGTTCTAAAACAGAGCCCAGGCTAATCCCTGTTCGGCAACAGCAAGCATGTACGTACGTATATATCGAGAAAGGAAAAACTTCATAAACCCTAGATGAATACCCCTTCGCCAACCCCCGGCCTGGGCGAACCGCGCGCGCGCCGCCGGAGCAACGCCGGCCGGCCAGACGTTCGCGCGCGCGCGTGTACAGCGCAGCGAACAACAGCAGCAAGCTTTGGAGACAGCAACTTCGGGGTGCTATTCCCGTCGCCTCGTAGCGCCGATTCGCGTGTCGTCTTCGCAGGTACACCGTTAACATAACCGAGTATGAATTCCATAAATTAGATTGTTAAATCGTTATCAAACCCAGTCATGAATCGAGGCCAAAACCGATCGAAAACCTGTTCATCAAACAGGGATCGAGCAGTCCAAACACCCCAGTTAGAGGGCGATTATTTGCCAAACCAATAACAGTCTTGAAAATCCGTTTGAACAGATTCACTAACAACCTATACGAGTTCGAAACCTCTCTTTTAGTTTTATTTTTCATCAATTAAATCTCTGTTAAAACCTTTTCAAAGTTCAACAAAAACTAGTTTCAAAAACTAGAAAAACTATCCACACGACGTGCGTCCCGCCATTCCGGGCGACGTGGTCGCGAACCGTAGGCATCGAAAGCTGCGTAACGGCTTCGTGGTCGTGTAGGCTTTGGCGGAATTCAAATTGGTCGCGTGTGCGCGACGAATTTGATGCGTATCCGTCGAAATTTACCGTATCGTGTACTTTGCAAATTCTCCAATTACTTTGTGTACGTTCGTCAGATTGAGACGAAACTTGCGCCAACAGAACCGTATCATTTTTCTGGTCCTGTATGCCAAGTTTGGTCCAATTCTGAGACCGTTGACAAAATCACCGTTTTGCGGGTCCCACGGTTCCACTCAACGGGCGATTTTGTGCACGGCCCGCCGGAATCCAACTCTGGACATACGGTTGGGTTCGTATCGGAAAACCGGATCCGTAGACATGTAGTTTGACGACTTTAGAGACCATTGACCTTGGTACGCTTTTCGGTACAAAACGGGTCCAACGGCGGACATCGTTTTTGTCCGAAATTACCGTTTTGCCCCTGTATCCAGAATTGGACTTAAGGACAGGCAATCCTAGCTGATTTGACTATTCTGAGAATGTTGGTAACGTTTATTTCAGCTTTCGGAGACAGTTGTGATGACTTGGACTTTCTGACTTGTTGACTGGCGATACATTGTTGTTTCTCCGTGCAACCTCCAGGCAAGTATACCTTGCCTTCCTCTACAGTTTTACTTACATGCAGTTCTTTTCATTTTACTGTCTTGGATCATTTATGGACATGTGCTTTTCGTGCTGTTTTCTGTGGATTTGTTTTTATCCTTTATAGCCATGTTCATGTTTTGGCCTTGTGTTTCACACTTGGAGTTTCTCGTCCGTACCTTGCTTGAGTCGTGTCATAGAACGAGTGCGTGTAGTGAACTGCTAAATCCTTGATATTGCGTCCTTGGCACCAGAGAGTCCACACACGGGACGAGGGTGTTTTTCTTGATCTGTTTACATCCGTGAGTCCACACTAGGGACTAGGATGTCGATTATTGCACCATAGAGTCCACACTCGGGACGAGGGTGTAGACTTGACTTGACTTGCACCAGAGAGTCCACGTTCGGGACGAGGGTGTTTACATCAGAAAGTCCACACACGGGACGAGGATGTAGTATTTGCACCAGAGAGTCCACACTCGGGACGAGGGTGCCTTGCCGTGAACTAACCAGAGAGTCCACACTCGGGACGAGGGTTAGTACTAACCAGAGAGTCCACACTCGGGACGGGGGTTAGTGTTAGTTCAAACCAGTGAGTCCACACTCGGGACGAGGGTTTGGTTCTTCCATTGTACAGTATAATTTATATGCATGTTCACCATCTCGCTGCTATTTTTTTCTTACATTCGTGATTGCTTTATTTCATGTCTAGTACACTTTTCATGTTATAGTTTCACTTTACATGTTTCTAGTTGCCTGTACATTCTTGTTCTCTCTGTCATGATATTTCTATCTGTTACACTGTGTTAGCCTCATATGTATTCCTTGTTAGAGTCGTCTAGTCCTACACCACGACTTTCTCGACTTGATTATAACTTGTCTTGCACCAGAGAGTCCACACTCGGGACGAGGGTGTTTACATCAGAGAGTCCACACACGGGACGAGGATGTAGTATTTGCACCAGAGAGTCCACACTCGGGACGAGGGTGCCTTGCCGTGAACTAACCAGAGAGTCCACACTCGGGACGAGGGTTAGTGTTAGTTCAAACCAGTGAGTCCACACTCGGGACGAGGGTTTGGTTTCTTCCATTGATCATCGTGTTTCGTTCATCCGGCAGTTCATTATGCGTAGTTGTTCTAGTATTCGTGTTAGTGTTCGTGGTCATTGGTTTTGTTCTTGTTCTTTCTTGTTTATTCCTTGCGCATGATAAAACTGTTAGATAGGCATGTATATTATGTATCTTGCTATGTCCTCTGAGGACCTGATGATCTCCTCAGGTTTAGCGATTGCATGGAGTTAGCTAGTAGTTCTGGATGACGGAGGATTTGCGACTCTTGTGGGATTCAGGTATCATGATTACGTTGTTATCTTTTCGTGCTTTCTTACCTTATCATGTTTCCTGATTCAGTTTTAGACTCTTATTACTATCGTTAGAGTCTTATCGGACATATATGATAGTGGGCTGCAGACCACGACCCATACTTGTTCATTCTTGTTTAATATTCTTATTGTGGGTTGAGATATAGATTTGTTTGCCATGATTTGGTAGTATACCATAGCCTTGACAGCGTTTACGTATTCGAGTCGGGCTGGAGTCCGTTCGATAGGTAGCTGGGCTTGCTCACGTGCTCGCGTCCGAAAAGCGGGTGCGGGTCGTGACAAGTACACATGCTGCTTTTGTAGAAAAATCAGTTGAAGCCTGCACGTGTCTATATGCCAATGTTCGGGATCGGCTAGTCGATTGCAATGGTTCATAGTTAATATGAACGTGTCTCATTCAGTTTCAGTAAGACGACTAGCCAGTCTCTTTAGTTCCAACTAGGAACGCATGATCAATCATTTAGTCAAGGTAACAATCAATGTCAATTCGTACCAAGACATGAAAGTCAAACTAGTATTTAGTATGGTCGAGTCTATAACTCTCAGGGTTAAGTTCCAGTCATACTGGGTATCCATAACCCAATCGGGACACAGGGGCACATTCTACACCACAATATGTATTAAAATATTAGCATATCATGATTATATCGAGTTCATGCCAAAAAGGCGTAAGGATATAATAGGAGAAATGACATGCCGACATAAAGTAAATAAAGTATAGAGCAATAGGAACACCAAAGTTGGATTACGTCAAGGCCAATCTATACCATGACTAGTCTACGCCAAAGCTTTACGCTAAGGCCATCGGTTTACGCCAAGCTTTACGCTAAGGCAAATACACGCGTAAAGAAAGTACGCGTAAAGAAGTAACGTTACGCGTAAACTCGTACGCGTAAGGGTCAAAGTTTATGCATGGATGAATACGCGTAAAGGAAGTACGCTCAAATAAAGGAACAAAGTTGCGCGTAAAAACTCGTCTTACGCCGAGCCAAGGAGTACGCGTAAAACAGAGCTACGCGTAAAGAACAGGGTTACGCGTAAGACTTGTACGCGTAAAAGAATATAGTTACGCATGAAACACTGTACGCGTAAAGAGTCGAGTTACACGTAAAACATTGTATGTGTAAAGGGTCGAGCCACGCATAAAAGTTACACGTGTAAAGAGTCAAGTTTACGCACGAATGAATACGCGTAAAGGAGTAATACGCCAAGCCAAGTTGACTTGCGTAAAACAGATTCACGCTGACACGAATGATCATGGGCGTAGAGCTTGATATTACGCGGGCACGTAAAAACATGAGCGTAAAGTTTAATGCTTACGCGGGCACGTAACACGTGAGCGTAAAACTCCTCCCGAACTCCAAATTCAATGGAACCTTTATTCCAAGAAAAAATAGAACTTCCATGGGTCAGAATGGCGTATAACACAAATCTCAACAGCGTGGAACGATCAAAACTTGGAAACAAAGAAGTTTAATAGATCAAACCAACAAAATCCCAAAATGACAATTTCTAGATCTACTAAAAACAGAACTTCAAAATAAAAAATGTCAAGTTCTAAATTATTTTAGGATCACGAGAGGAAGATAAATGAACCATAAGAATATGGGTTCTCATGTGGAGCAAGATGTACTTGCCTATGGGTTGGGTAGGTGGAGAGAGTTATGAGGAAGAAGAAGAGAAAATGAGAAAGAAGAAGTATTGAAGAGAGAGAAAGGATTGGGGCTTTAAATGAAGATGTGGTAGGTGGGGAGTTGGGTTCGGTTCATAATGAACCATCAAAATTCGGAAACAAACCAAACCAAGCCGAACCTATCACACCCCAGAGCCAGAATACTGGAGAGCGGGGGCAGACATAGCCAGCTACGTATAATGAAATGGAATCCATGTCACTATACGTTCACGACTGTCTAGATACATGAGGGTTTAACTACAATCCAACAGTCTCCTATGGTCATGAACAAGCCTATTGTCTCAATCATAAGCAAGTAGTAACAGTTACAAGATGTTAGAGCACCAAATATACAATAGTAAGGCGTCCCATACATTACATATTCGGATGATCATGAAGCTAGTCGTACAAAATGTCAGGACTAGCAAGAGTTTCAGTCATACATGATCAACCCTAGGATTTGTCAATCATATTACAGCCCGTAGGCAGACAGTAAATAAAGGTGCAATACGAGCTAACACGTGCTCGCCGGCTAAATGCCTCAAAAGAATAATTTTACAAATAGAGTGGGAGGACAAAAGAAACCCACTCGTTGCCCTGGTTACGCCTGGTGGTCACCATCGGACTGGAAGACAGGTGGATCCTCTGTTGCTGCTCCGATATCTGGCCACACAAAACCAGCTGGGTCAGACCCCAGAAAGAGCAAGTGCCACAAAGGAGGCTTCACTTAGGAACTAAAACCAGCATATCATAAATAAATAGCTAAGGTAATTAAAAGATACTGATAATAACTGAGATAACAATAATATATTAAGCACGGAGAAACCATTCAAGTAGCCAGACTGCAACCCTTAAACCAAACAAGGACCGGGGTTGCAATCCTTCGCCTGAATAGAAACCCGCCTCAATTACTATTGATAAGGTAATAAGACAATAAACAAAGAGAGGACACAGAACTGCTCCGGGAGCCAGGTTGCAACCCTTAAACCAAACAAGGACCGGGGTTGTAATCCTTCACCTGAATAGAACTGGACCCCTGATCTTTATTGTTAAGGCCAGTATAAATAATCATGGTATTGAAGTAAGGTAAAACATGACGAGCGTGACAGGGGTTGCAATAAGACAATAAACGAAGAGAGGACACAGAACTGCTCCGGGAGCCAGGTTACAACCCTTAAACCAAACAAGGACCGGGGTTGTAACCCTTCGCCTGAACAGAACTGGACCCCCGATCATTATTGTTAAGACAAGCATCAATAATCATGTCATGTCATAATCTTGTACAGGATCGGGATAAGACTAAGCTGGAATAAACTCCATCCAATCAATCACGGCCAATCATGAGTACGGCTTGATACTTTTAACTAACTAGGGTTATCACAAGCCTAGTTACTAGCAAGATGCAATGAGATTATCCCAACAGCCACAAGCCCTGCAGACCATCCGGTTATCCAGGTCGAATGTCCGTTTAGGAAGAATGCAACACATGACTGTGTGCGAGAAATGTGCCCTACTCGTCGGTAGGCTACAAGTCCACTGAATGCGCCCAGATAACAGGATTGCCTGTAGCTGGGAATCTCTTCATGACTACTGAATCATTCTAGTTAATTATCCTTAGTCAATTTCAGTAGGTACCCCTGACCGTGGTACTCAGGGATCCCCATCCTAGACATGATGCAAGACAGTACCAGTTTATTTGTACAAACACAATCGCCCACGGTGTCCAAGTCTTTCATACTTGTCATGTCAGGCTAGCTATCGTAACAGCATGCCGAGATATATCATGTCAGTTTACTTGTCAAGAGTGCGCCACAGCAGGCCACTATCGTGTTCTATTCGTACCTTATCATGAATGAGAAAAACTTGCATAAAACAACTAGTGACATATTCTTGAAGCCAATGAAAAGATCTACAACTTTTATGTTTTGAGTTTTTTTGAGATTCTAGCTACAAACAACTTAAACAGGCAAAAACAGCGAAATAGGGCAATTCCGACGCATGGGATTCCTGCACAATCGGCGCATGGGATTCCTGCACAAATCGGCGCATGAGATTCCTACACAAATCGGCGCATGAGATTCCTGCACAAATCGGTGCATGAGATTTCTGCACAAATCGGCGTATGAGATTTCTGCACAAATCGGCGCATGAAATTTCTGCACAAATCGGCGCATGAAATTTCTGCACAATCGGTGCATGAGATTTCTGCACAATCGGCGCATGAGATTTCTGCACAAATCGGCGCATGAGATTTCTGCACAAATCGGCGCATGAGATTTCTGCACAAATCGGCGCATGACCTCCCGGCGCATGGCCTCCCGGCGCATGGGGTTCGTCGTCCCCAAACAGCAAGTTCAGCCATAAAAATTCTGAAAACTTGCCATGGCCATAACTTTCTCATCCGGAGTCGAAATCAAGTGAAACAAAAGCCAAAACTGAAAGAAATTGAATTCTCTACAACATAGAACCATTAGTTTTTGGAAATACCAAGTTTTTAGAGATCAAAACCAAGAAAAACTAAACAAGAAGGAACTTAAAACTTAGATCTACAAAAATATAACCATAAAAATAGAAAATGCCAAGTTCTAAAGTATCTTAGAATCAAGTAAGGAAGAGAATGGAACAATAAAACTTGAGATCCATCATGAAGCAAGTTTGCACTTGCCTAGCACTCTTTCCTGGTAGGTGGAAGAGTAAATGGTGGAGAAGAAGAAGTGAAGGAGAAGAATAAATGAAGAGAGAGAGAGTTAGGTGGAAATATAAATGAGGGTGGTGGTGGTAGGTGGGGGTTTTCTTTTGGTTCATGATGAACCCAAAAGCAAATCAAACCAAGCTAAGCCGAACCAAGCTAAGCCATATCCAATGACATGCCAAAATAACCATGCAGGAAAATACGCAATACGAGTCAAGAATACGTACACGTATACCAAGATACGTAATACGAACTACAGGTATTACAACTCTACCCTCCTTAAAAGAATTCCGTCCTCGAAATTTAATCAAGAGGCTAGAATTGTAAGGACACGCTATAATAATCGTAAGCTATAACAAGCAGTCTATCATGCAGTCACTTATTCAAGCAAGGAATTGAAAGCATAAGGCATAAGGAAGATATTATACCTTACGAGTCAAACAGGTCGGGATATCGCGATCGGATATCATCCTCACGCTCCCACGTCGACTCACCCAAAGAGTGATGACCCCAAGCAACTCGGACTAACTTGATAGTCTTGTTCTTGAGTGTCTTCTCTCTTCGGTTCAATATAGACACGGGCCTCTCCTCATACGAAAGGTTGGTACCAACAACCAATTCCGAATGATCCAGGATGTGGCTCGGGTCCGGGATATACCATCGTAGTTGGGATACATGGAATACGTCATGCACCTCACGTAGCGACGGCGGAAGAGCGAGACGATAGGACACATCATCTACTCGCTCCAGAATATCGAACGACCCTATATACCTAGGACTAAGCTTTCCTCGTACGCCGAAACGAATGACGCCGCGGTTAGGCGAAATCTTCAGGAATACATGGTCGCCGACAGAAAACTCAAGGGGGCGCCGATGAGAATCGCCTAATGATGCTGGCGATCTTGGGCAACTCGAAGATGATCTCTGACTCTCCTGACCCCTTCAACAGTCTGAGCAATTATTTTCGGACCAAGCATCTGCCTCTCTCCAACATCATCCCAGGCTAGCGGGGATCGACATTTCCTACCATACAGTGTCTCGAACGGTGCCATCTGGATACTGGCCTGGAAACTGTTGTTGTACGAAAACTCCACCAGGTGCACGTGATCTTCCCACAAACCACCGAAGTCGAGTGTATATGACGCAACATATCTTCAAGAGTCTGGATCGTACGTTCTGACTGGCCATCTGTCTGCGGATGATAAGCTGAACTAAACTGGAGGTGAGTTCCCAAACTTTCTTGCAAGCTACGCCAAAAGTGCGACGTAAATCTTGAATCTCTATCCGAAGTGATACTGACTGGTACACCGTGTAACCTGACAATCTGCCGGAGATACATCTCCGCTAGCTGAGCCGTCGACTGACCAACTCTGAACGGGAGAAAGTGAGCCACCTTCGTGAGCCTGTCTATGATAACCCAAATAGCGTCTCTGCCAGCCGGGGATCTAGGCAATCCAGTCACAAAGTCTATGGTTATATGTTCCCATTTCTACTCGGAAATCGGCAATGGTTGAAGTAGTCCAGCTGGTCTCTGATGTTCAGCCTTAACTTGTTGGCAGACTAAACAACGAGAGACAAACCAGGCTATCTCCCTCTTCATGCCATTCCACCAAAAGTGCTGGCGGATATCACGGTACATCTTCGTGCCTCCGGGATGAATGGAATACTGCAAACTGTGGGACTCTGCCATGATCTCCTGTCTGATATCTCCACTGGGTATACAAAGACGCGTACCATGTCGAAGTGTACCGTCTTCATGGATATATAACTCTGATCTTCGTCCTGCCTCACACTCTGCTATGAGTCGCTGAAGCTTGGAATCTGCTGACTGCGCCATCCGGATCCTCTCGACTATAGTGGACTGAACTTGCATGCTGGCCATCAATGCCACACTGGAAAGGAGGACAACTTCTATACCCATCTTCTGAAGGTCGGCTAACAGTTCTGGTTGCGCTGTCAGGAAATAAACTCCTGCCCTCCTGCTCAATGCATCTGCAACAACGTTGGCCTTCCCTGGGTGATACTGCAGATTGACATCATAATCCACAAGCAGCTCTAGCCATCTCCTCTGACGCATGTTGAGATCCTTCTGGGTGAAAACATACTTCAGGCTCTTGTGGTCGGTGAAAATTTCCACCCTATCTCCGTACAAGTAGTGCCTCCACAACTTAAGTGCAAACACTACTGCTGCCAGCTCCAAGTCATGGGTTGGATAATTCCTCTCATAATCACGAAGTTGTCGTAACGCATAGGCTATTACCTTCCTATGCTGCATCAGAACACATCCTAAACCTCTGCCCGAAGCATCACAATATACTGAGAATCCTCCAGTTCCATCTGGAAGCATGAGAATAGGAGCCGTCATCAAGTCTCGCTTCAACCTCTCAAAAGAATCCTGGCACTCTGCTGTCCAAGCAAACTGCACATCCTTGCGGGTCAACTGGGTCAATGGCGCTGAAATCCGAGCAAAGTCTGAAACAAATCGCCGGTAGTAGCTGGCCAATCCAAGAAAACTGCGAATTTCTGCCACTGTACTAGGTACCGGCCACGTTTCAATGGCCACGATCTTCTGGGGATCCACTTCAACTCCTCCTCGGGTGATGATATGACCCAAGTACGAAATGCGATCGAGCCAGAACTCGCATTTACTAAACTTGGCATACAACTGGTGCTCTCTAAGAATCTGGAGGACAACTCGGAGATGCTGTTCATGCTCCGCTTCACTCTTGCTATAGACCAGGATGTCGTCTAGGAACACAATCACGAACTAATCCAAATAAGGCATGAAGAGACGATTCATGAGGTCCATGAATACAGCCGGCGCATTGGTTGCTCCAAATGGCATCACAAGGAACTCCCAATGTCCATACCTAGATCTGAAAGCTGTCTTCGGGATGTCCTACTCTCTGACTCTGATCTGGTGGTATCCTGACCGCAAGTCGATCTTCGAGAACACGGCTGCCCCTTTGAGTTGATCAAATAAGTCATCTATCCTCGGAAGAGGGTATCTGTTCTTGATTGTCACTGAGTTCAAGGTACGATAATCAACACACAATCTGGACGTACCATCCTTCTTTTTCACAAGAAGCATCGGGGCTCCCCAAGGCGATCCACTAGCACGAATGAATCTATTGGTTCTGAGTTCTTCAATCATCTTGTATAATATCTCTAACTCTGACGGCGCCATCCTGTAGACTCTCTCTGACACTGGGGCTGTCCCGAGAATCAAGTCGATGGTGAACTCGATCTCCCGCTCTGGCGGCATTCCTGGAAGCTCTTCGGGGAAAATATCTGGAAACTCTTCGACTATCCGAGGTAACTGTACTACTGCCACTGCCATCCGCAACACTGAATGAGAAGGTTCAACTTCGCCTCGGAAGAAGGAAAACTCCGGCTCGCCTGGAATGCTAAAAATAACCCTGCCAATGTGGCAGTCTATCCTAGCATACTGGTCCCTCAACCAATCTATCCCTAAGACCACATCATAATCGGCCATCGGGAACTCTATCAATCTAGCGGGGAATTCTCTACCGCTAACTACGACCCGACACGAGGAAAATACTCTATCTACTCCCACAAGTCCGTTACCAGTAAGTATATTGAGCCTTACTGATAATGACTCGGGCTCCAGTCCTACCCGTGTCGTAAATCGTGTAGACATAAATGAATACGAGGCACCAGAATCAAATAATACTGAAGCTGGAAAGGTGTTGACGAGAATAGTACCTGCCACCACCTCACCTGGTGCTATTCCTTCTTCTTCCATGGTTAAGGTCAGCACTTGACCATGTCCTCTGGGTGCGGGTCCCCTCTGCTGAAAATTCCTCTGCCTGCTCTGGATCAGGGCTTGGGCTTGGGCATACTGTTGTGGTCTCTGCTGCTGGAATGCCTGGGCCTGCGTCGGTAATGGCCTCGAGAACGGGTACTGCAGCTGCTGCTGCTGCTGGACTGGTGCTAGTCCTCTAACTGAAGGACTAGAGAAAGCGGACGAACTCCCCCTGTTCGGGCAATTCCCAACCCTGTGGTCCGGGGCACCACAAACCAAGCACAAACCCTGTGCTCTACGACACTCGGATACCACATGTCCTGGCTTTCCGCAGTGTGAACATCCCACTGCGGAAGACTGCTTCTGCTTCTGCTGCTGAGGGTGCGTCGGGGTGGAATGCTGAACCGACGTCACTGAGGCCGCCCGCCTCGGAGCTCCAATGGTCAAAGCCCTGGCTGCCGGGGTGTAGGAGCGTAAAAAGTGTTTCAAAGAAAGAGTCATCTCATTTATAAGTGGCCCGCTTTACGCCTAACAGAGCAGGGAATTTCTTTACGCCCAAGACAAGGCTAATTGTATTACGCCTTAGCAGATTGATCTTTTTACGCTTGGGTCTACACCGGTGATTTTACGCTAAGGACTGAAGCAGCCTCTTTCATGCTGGACAAAAGCCATCAAATCTCGCATTTAAAGCTGACTTTGACATGAAGATATCAATGATGGCATTTACCACAGAATTCAATAGAATTTGTCTCATACAAAGACCATTGTTGTCGTTTATAGAGATCGAGCTACTTTACGCTCACTGAATGGTTTCTTTTACGCACGGGATTTTACATGAGTCTTTACGCTCATAAAAAACAATGTGTACGTGAAGTCTATTTGAGCCATTTTACGCTCAAGGTTATTCGATAACCGCTTTACGCTGGAAACCCATGACAGAGCTAGTTTACGCTCATCTTTTTACGCCCGATTCGTTCTGGCCAGTCTGGAACGTGGTGTGCCTACGTGGTCTTCATGCCACCTATTTCGAAGAACGTGTGTACATGTATCCTATTCTTACTGAAATGATGGGACACGTGTCAGCACATACAGAGGATGATTCTGATCGTGGAGGGCAGTTGTTAGCGTAAAGACAGATGTTGATACTCTTTTACGCACGAAAGCCCCAGTCTATAAATAGACTCATTTTTTCTCATACAACAGACACAGACAGACAGGGAGGGACATGAGAGAGTACAGAGATCAGAGCTTCGAGATTTTGATTCTCTAGAGCATCTTTCTTCAACTTTTCTTCCAGAACAAAGTGAAGCAAAGCAGGAAAGCATTCGGCCTCGCCATCAGTGCCCAAGTGCGTCGATACCTTTCTGGTGCATTAGTTCTTCCAAGTTGTTCTACTTCAAGCAGTGATCTTCATCATCATCATATGGTCCAAGAAACAAAGTGATCGTTTACGAATCAGACTTCCATAGCAATACTTTCCCAGAATCAAATTTGTACTTCTCATACTTTTCTTCTTGTTTTTGTTTTCAAAAGCCAATTCCTCCAAGGCATTTTGTTAATCGAAACAAAAATGGCGACTCTGCTGGGGACGACCTTCTCCTCTGACGAGGAGGTGATTGCTCAATATGATGATGTTTCGGTCGGTTCGACCAAGAAGACTCTGGTGGTACACTTCGACCAGACTGCCTATGAAGAAATGCTCCGAACTGGGGGTGGTTCTCGCCATTCCAATGTTCAAAAGTCTCGCAAAGCACGAAAAGTTTGGATTCCCAAATCCAAAGTGATTTCTGATCTCTCTGCTGCTTCTGATGACAAGGGGATTCTTCCCACTCCTGTCGTAGGGGCTCCCGTTCATAACGAGGCAGTCCCTACTTCAAAGTTGCACTCGAAGTGTGACGATTTTTCTCCCGTTTGTAACGGTAAAGATAATCAGGTTTCACGCCCACTGCGTAAAAATCAAGTTTCACGCTCAGTGGGTAAGAACCAAATTTTACGCTCAGTTCATAAGAATGAGACTCCCATTCGTAATGGGGCAGACTCTAAAGCTTGTGCTTCTGGGTGTAAGAATCAGTCTCCCGTCGGTGACGTGGTAGGCCCAAATAAATTACGCTCCTCGCGTAAAACAAAATCTCCCGTTGGTAACGTGGTAGATAACAAGATTTTACGTTCCATGCGTAAAGATCAATCTCCTGTCTATGACAGTGTAGATAAAATTCACAATGATGCTCACATGTCGAATGTGAATGTATCTAAACGTGTGCAGCATAAAAATATTGTTGGTACAACTTCTGTTCTATACCAATAACCTTCTTATACCGTTTTACGCAAGGTACCAAATTTACAAATCACACGCCAAGAAAATGGAGTCCTGCGTGCTAAATCTCAAGATTTATGCACACAACTCCAAACGCGTAGAAATGTACAAATTGGTTCTGCGAATGCAGCCAGTAATCTTCTTTATACACAAGGGACTAAACGTTTTTCTACCCCCAATGTAGTAAAGAAGAATACTTCATCCACTCCTTCTGATTTACGCGAATTGCTAATGCAAAAGCGTAAGAATAGACAATCTCCGGTGACATTCTCCCAAGAAAAACATCTTTGTGAATACCACCAGGTTGTGATCAACTGTTGTTGTTCGGCTTCAAGACGATCAGTTTTTGATCGATTGAGTTTCAATGTACCTCGACATCAAGCTGAAGACCAAGAACATGAGTTGTCATATGTGTCAGTCAATATGGCATCTCATACTAACAGAGGACGACATCTCAGACGGAACACGTCCCAAACTCCAAGTCAACAACAGTTCAACAGGCTTCTTGATTCCTTTGAAGGAGTATATCAGAATACTCGATCAAGAAGACGAAGACAATTGCAGACTTCTGATTCAGAGGCTGGGGGTACTCAATCTTTTGAGTCTGATACCGATAGCGTAGATTCGTACTTCTATACAAACCCTTCTGTATCTTCAAGAGATGTTGAATCCTACGCTGTGGGAGATGAACCAGAGACGTCATCTGCTAATACAGAACAACGTCTCACTGCTGTTGAACAATCACTGAAGGATATGCTTAATATGGTGCAAAGCATGCATCAAATAATTTTGAATCAGCAAACTGCTCAACCGACAGTAGTGACACCGGCACCAGTAGCAGCACAAACTCAAGATAGTCAAGGGGCTGAAATACCTTTGAACATTCAAGAGCCTGCTGCTAATCAAAATTCTGCATCTCCGGATTCCATCATTCCAGAAGATGTACCACCTCCAGTGGGGGTCATGGTGCATCCAACGACTACTCAGTCAAATGTGCTTCCTCAAACCAGTGAAGCCATTCAAGCAGTACGTGAACTTAAAGCATAGTTTGAAGTTTTAAGGCACAAAGATCAACTCCAGAGGCTAGGGATTAAGCAACCTTATCCTCCTCATTGGAATGATGTACCCTTTCCACCGAAGTTCAAACCACAATCCATGGTTTTGTTCGATGGAAAAGCATCTCCCAGTCAATATATCAACTACTTTGATATTATGACTGTACATTTGCAGAAAAATGATGCTCTTCTCACTCGAGTGTTCATCGAATGTCTGACGGGTTCAGCTTACGACTGGTATCGTAGCTTACCCGATAACTCTATTTCGTCTTTTGACGATTTTAAAGCAATGTTCCTCTCCCGCTTCTATGAAGGAGGTATGGACATGAACACGTCCTCCTTGATAGAAATCAAACAAAAGGAGAAAGAAGATACTCGGACATTCATTGAACGTTTCCGACAAGCTATTCTAAAGATGCCTCCTGGTATGCCAGATTCAGCGTTGATTGACACGTGCAAGATGAATCTGCGACCATCCATCGCTGTCTTCACAGGTTCCCAATTCACAGATTGGGCTTCGTTCATCATAGCAGCAGTTTCTGCCGAGACCAATGGTAGGTTGGCTCGCGAACATGGAATGATTTTCGCTTCAGAAGATAAAGGGAAAAAAAATAATCCTGGCAGTAATCCCGGCAATCGTAATGTGAAAGGAAAAGATACTCTTATGGTCAATCTTTCCAAGAACAAGACGACATCAAGCAATCAAGAATCTTCCAGGCCAAAGGAAGAATACTCCTTTGACGAAAGCGATATCCCAGGGATATTCCAATGTCTGGTAAAAAGTGGTAAACTTCAGATTCCAGAGCCAAAGAGGCCTAATGAGGTGAATCTGACCGACAATTCCAAGTATTGTATCTATCATAGATACATTAATCATCCTACCAGTGCTTGCTATGTCTTGAAAAAGAAGATCCAAGAGCTGATAAATGGTGGCGCCATCGCTTTAACCAATGATGACCATACGGTGACAACCAATATGGTTTCTCTTCAGTTTGGGGATTTTCCTCCACAGCAAGTCCCAGATGGAATTATACCAATTCCGAAGGCGACGATAAAGATTGTGAATATCCCGCCTGCCAGGAAAGAAAATACAGAATTGCTGCCTCTCACATTGAAGAATGGTGAAATCATGTGGGTACATCCTAACTTAGTGCCTGAACTGGAAAATGAAGGTAAAACTTCAGAATCCAAGAAAGGCAAGAAAGTCAAAACTTGCAACATGATTTCTCATATTATTCCAGATCCTGATGATCTGGATCATCTATGGAACGGCCTCCCTCTGGAAGATAGACTGAAAGGACTAAACATCTGTCCTCCAAGTCTAGCTCCTCCTACCAAGCTCAAGCTTACTCATCAGCAGTGGCTAGCCATGAATAGTGTTCCTTTATACCGGGCACAACAAGTCTTTGCTGCTTATGAAAAAGCTCCAACAGGAATTTCTTCTCGTATCCCGAATCCTTCTTCTCCCTTAACTACGGAGACGTCTGTACTTCATTCTCCTGTAGTTGCAGAGATTCATTCCTCGTTCTGCGCTGAAACGCCTGTTCAAAGTCCATTGCCTATCCATTTGTATAGTCAGTAATCTGTTATTCTCATGAAGAAGATGGGTTATGACTTTCAAAAGGCAGAAGGTTTGAACCATGATAAAGGAATCCATCTTCCTTTACAAATTCAAAATCAGAATTCTACCACTGGATTGGGTTCTGAAATTCCTCACAAGAAGAAGGCTAAAGGAAGAAAGACTAAATCCTGTAATATGGTACTTTCTTCTCCTGAGCCTGAAGAAGAAACTTTTGCTGGTACAAGATCTGGAAAGGAGTACCATAAAGACTATGAGGGATCCTCCAAAGAAGCAGAAGATGTAGTGGAAACACTACCGGCTCAATCTTCTCCTGTTCCTGCTAAACCGTCTGTGGTTGAAAAAGGGAAACAGAAAGCAGTGCGCTTTGATATCCCATTGAAGTCTGCTTCCAATCAGGGGGTGACAATGAAGCCTTACAAATTCGATATTCTAGCTCAGTTAGCCAATACTCCGGCTAGATTGTCTATATTTGAACTACTTCGCCTCTCCAGAGAAAGCAGAGAGACCTTGAGTGAAGCTTTACTTCAAGCAGACTCATGCTTAGCTCAACTCAAGACTCCCGATAATATGCCAGTGTCATGTCCACAATGTCATAGCGTGATGGAAGCAATTCCCAACATCATCTTCACACAAGAGGATATGCTATTGAAACACAACAAGCATGATAGACCTCTGTGCTACACTGGATATATCGGATCCACTGAAATTGACAGGATTTACATTGATCCCGGGTCTTCAATTAGCATAATTCTCCAGAGTATGCTAAGACCCTTGAGGATTCCTACTAGTGAACTGACTTACACTAGTACTACTATTGTTGGTTTTAACTCTGGCAAGAGTAAGCCACTGGGGAAGATTCAGTTACAGATGCAGATTGGTGATCTTCGATCCATGGTAACTTTCTATGTTATCAACTCGGATGTATCCTACAATATTCTTCTTGGAAGACCGTGGATTCATGAGCACAATATTGTGCCTTCAACTCTCCACCAATGCTTCAAGTATGTGGATTTCCAAGGAGTTGTGAAAACTAAATTTGCTGATATTAATCCTTTCAAGGGTGTCGAAGCCTACTTCTCTGATTCAAGGCTTTATAAACAAGAGCATATGAAAGAGATATCAGATATAGCTGAAGAATCATCACCTGAGGATCAGTCTATTAATGAAGATCCACCAGAGAACACAACCCTTGAAGATCATGGTCAAGGGACGAATCCAATCTCAACTTGTCAATGATCAATCTTTGATAATCAAGGTTAAAGGAAGAACTCAAACTTTACCGGAGGAATCAATAAGAATTCCCGCTAAGAGTCAAGTTCAACCTTTTATGATCAAAGTCAAAGGGCGTGCTTCTGGTACGAATGATCTAGAATCACCATTGATCGTCAATATTGACAATTCTAAGCAGAAGACGGATGATGGTCCACCGTTGACTAATCCGAAGTATAGTAATCAGACTAAAAATGATGTAAATATTGCTCATCTCTTTGATATCAGTGAAGATTTCCTTTTCGAGTATATGGCTGTCAAGTTTATTGAGAGAATGACTTTATCTTCTGATAATCAAAGTCATCAATATAAAGACAACATAGAGCCGGAAGAAATTTTATACATTGATCATAAAGAGAATTCTTTTCCCCCCCCATGTCGATGTTGGACCTTATGCTCAAAAGTTCCTGACATCTTCTCTCTATCTGCTTCCTGTAGCCGCTTCATCACAAGCTTGCGTAACCTTCAGACGATACGAAGAATCCTGTTTCGTGGTTCCATCTGATAAGAAAAACAAGCGCCAAATAGTATTTGGTCTGGCCAGAAATATCCCTGTTACTCGGACAGATGATCTGAAGGATAAAGATAAAGGAAGAATCCGAATTGACAAATATAGTCAACAATCTATTAAGATCATCCAAAATATGGGATATGATTTAAAGACTATGCAAGGTCTTAATCAAGGAAAGGGTAGACGACTACCATTATGCGGTGATCCGTTTTACCAGAAGACTCGTCATGGGCTGGAATATGATCCGTCTCACATTTTTGATGACGATATACAAGAAGAATTCTCTTCTAGCTCATCAGATTCGGAAGAAATTCAATGACATCTGTCTTATTACTCCCCAGCTACCAAAGTTTGGTCAAGCTGACTACTCATCTCTTTTCTTATATCTTGCTGGTTGGCACATAAAGTTGGATTCGTTATTTATCACGATCTTAAGTCCTCTGAATGAATATCAAATCTTCCTAACTATCATTTTGACCTCTGTGTAGATATTTATCTACTTTCCATATACTCTCATGTTCATATTACCTCTGACGAGTACTTTTTTTTTATCTATCATGTTCATTTGACCTCTGCATAGATATTAATCTACTCTTCTTTGGGTCCTTACATACTATCACGTCTATATTACCTCTGATGGTGTTGTATATTCTCGAGAGGAGATTAACTTCTGTCTCATCAGATGATTAATTGAATTTATTATTTCATTATGTTCTCATGATCATTGGATGAATATTAAAATTCACTTATCTATCATGTCCATATCACCTCTGAATAGATATAATGCATTTAAAAGACTTGTCATGCTCCTATAACCTCTGACAAGTATCTCCTATCTCATACCTATTGTTTCAAATAAGCAATAGGATCATAAAATATATATTTCATTCATCTTGGAAACATTGCAAAATGGATTACAAGAAATTCTTTTAAAGTGGAGTAGAGATATCTAGAAGTAACTGCCGTAGTTCTTCTAGTCGTTTACCAAAAGAACTCATAACTTTCTTTGTAGCCTCGGCACGTCGAGCCTCAGGTGTGCAAATGCAAGAAAGCTTAGCGAAGGTTGTCATTAAACCCTTTTTAGCTTCATCAAGGGTCCTGATAGTTGATTCAGCCCCATAAGCTTTCTCTTCTAAAACCGAACTCTGGGTAAGGTGCAGATTTCGAGCTTCGATCATCCTGTCTCTTTCAGCCTTAAGGCGAGCCAACTGTGCCTCGAACTCGTAGATTTCATGATTTTTGTTCTGAATATCTATGTTCAGAGCATCATAAGCTACCCTGTGACTATGAAGTGAGGGCTTTATCCCAGCCAAGAATGCTTTCTCCTTGGCAACTTTCAGACTATGTTCATGAAGAGATTGATTGTATGTAGCTTCCCGAGTAAGGAAATCGGCTGTTAAGGCTTCAATTCCTCCTCAATAAGACTTTCTACGGTTCTACTTGACAGCCTGAGATATTCTCTGATTGGTTGTTCAAGGTCCTCCACAATTTTCTCCAATTTGGCAGCTCTCTCTGCATCCCTGAACAGAGCAACGTTATTGATGGTCGAAGACATTGCCGTCTTCAAAGTCTCATAATTAAGGCCCTCGTTTAGGACCATTTTTATCAAGGTTGCCAAACTTTTGTAAAATGTGTCGGTATAAATCTCAACTAGGAGATCCATTTCTGTGCTGGAACTTGGCTTGGCAACAATATCCAACAGGTCTTTTGCTTGGAGATCAGAAGCAGACATCGGCGGTACAACAGCAGGGTGAGACGAAGTCGTTGCTGCTACCACCGTTATAGCCAATGGATCCTTGGAAGCTTCAGGGATTATATCTCCAATCGGTGTAACAACAGATGAGGATGGAACCGATAATGTTGCTATTGTTGTCGGGTTCCCAAGGGCCTCAGTGTCGACTTCTTCAATATTTGTCACCCCAGCCGTTTCTGGAGTTCTGGCGGCGGTAATATCAATGGGTGTGATGACAACTACAGGAGCTAGTTCAGATTCTGACGTTGTCTTATCAGAAATTGGTACTAGATCGGTGACAACAGTAGAGGATGTTATCATCTCCCCAGCTTCTGTTGAAAGTTCAAGTATGCCTCCAGCATCTCCTTCAGTTGATGGCTCCACAGGATTGCCCAGTGTTTCAGCTGTAGTGAAACTTTTTACAGTTAATTCTTGGTTCAATTCTGGATCACCTCCAGTAGTTTCATCATCTCCTACAGTAGGATCGACTCTTGTCTCCTCTTGGTACTGATCATCAACAAGAGAAGACAATTCAGACTGTGCTTGTTGGGCCTCAAGCGATGGAGGATGTTCTTTTAGAGGCTCCATCTCAGGCTTTTGCACTCCCCCGTCTCCAGCATCTGAGTTTCCTGAAGAAGAAGCTTCCCCTTCAGATTCCTCATTTTCTTCATAGATTTCTTCTTCTTGAGGAAGAGGAATTACAGACTTTGGTACAATTATGACATCTGCAAAATGAACAAAAAAAATTAGTATACGAAACCTTGATACATAATTCCGTATAGGTTTTGTATAATACTTGGAATATGTGCGTTTTTTTCAAGATATGTGTCATAATTACCATCCCAGTCATCATCTTCAAAGTCAAGAGCCAGTTCGTCCGATGGAATGTGATCTTGATCAGCAGCGGATATAGTGGTAATACCTTCCGTAACTTGTGCCTTGGACGGCAAAGATAAATGAAGCGAGGTGCTAAGACGTCCAGGGGACAAAAGTGTTACAGATCCTGATCCAACTGTCTGTGGAGGAGCTGAAGACCCCTCTCCAGGATGAACTGAAGAAGGACCGACGAGAGGATCTTCTTCAATATCCTCTTCTGGAGTGTGAACGCTTGTCTTGGATGGCCCTTTTGTGGTAGACCTCTTCCTCTTTTCTGGAGTTTTTTCTGGAGACGTGGCAGCTGCACCTTGTTTTCTTTTGCAGCCTTTACCAATAATGATAGGTTCTGCAGCTGGTTCTCCAACTCCTGTTGGAATAACTACTAGAAACGGATCTGGGATGCCAGTGTCGTCAGGGATGTCTGCCGGTACCCTGACCTGCTCCTCAATATCTTCTTCTTTCGGCCACCTCAGACTATCCTTCATATTGTAACCATGGGCAAAGGAATGAATTGAAGCATAGAAGTGGGCATACGTATGGAGTATACGCAGCTCTGTAGTACTGGTAGCAGTCGAAATTCGAAATTTAGCACCAGTCCGAGCACTACCAAAATACCTCCATCCTCTAGCTCCGTCAAGTAATTTCCCATAGTAACGGAAATTAGTTAGAGGATTACCAACATGAAGTTGGTCGTATCCAAATTGGCGAGCAAACCTACTGGGTAAGTATGGTTCGAACGCACAATTGTCTTCGTTTCTGTACATTAGATGAGACGGTCTGATGCACTGAAGCCACCTAAAGACTAACTGTGGCAATACAACTCTTCCGTCAACTTCATCTTCGAACTGGACACCAAAGCAGTCTGCCGGAACATGCAGCCGGGTACAAAAGAAGTTCCAACCGTATGAATGATTCAAGAAGATGAGTAAAAGTGTTTTCTCTCTCTAAAAAGGTCTATTTATAGAGAGATTCAAAACCGACTGTTGGACATCCCTATGATTACGCTGACTGTTGGATATCCCCGCCCTTACGCGGATGACTGTTGCGTATCCCGAATTTTGCGCTCAACAAATCTCAACTTTTACGCTTCTGTTCAAAGTGTTTCAAATTTTGGAGACATTTGAAAACTTTGAAGGGGGTCTTGTAGGAGCGTAAAAAGTGTTTCAAAGAAAGAGTCATCTTATTCATAAGTGGCCCGCTTTACGCCTAACAGAGCAGGGAATTTCTTTACGCCCAAGACAAGGCTAATTGTATTACGCCTAAGCAGATTGATCTTTTTATGCTTGGGTCTACACCGGTGATTTTACGCCAAGGACTGAAGCAGCCTCTTTTATGCTGGACAAAAGCCATCAAATCTCGCATTTAAAGCTGACTTTGACATGAAGATATCAATGATGGCATTTACTACAGAATTCAATGAAATTTGTCTCATACAAAGACCATTGTTGTCGTTTATAGAGATCGAGCTACTTTACGCTCACTGAATGGTTTCTTTTATGCACGGGGTTTTACATGAGTCTTTACGCTCATAAAAAAACAATGTGTGCGTGAAGTCTATTTGAGCCATTTTACGCTCAAGGTTATTCGATAACCGCTTTACGCTGGAAACCCATGACAGAGCTAGTTTACGCTCATCTTTTTACGTCCGATTCGTTCTGGCCAGTCTGGAACGTGGTGTGCCTACGTGGTCTTCATGCCACCTATTTCGAAGAACGTGTGTACATGTATCCTATTCTTACTGAAATGATAGGACACGTGTCAGCACATACAGAGGATGATTCTGATCGTGGAGGACAGTTGTTAGCGTAAAGACAGATGTTGATACTCTTTTACGCACGAAAGCCCCAGTCTATAAATAGACTCATTTTTTCTCATACAACAGACACAGACAGACAGGGAGAGACAGGAGAGAATACAGAGATCAGAGCTTCGAGATTTTGATTCTCTAGAGCATCCTTCTTCAACTTTTCTTCCAGAACAAAGTGAAGCAAAGCAGGAAAGCATTCGGCCTCGCCATCAGTGCCCAAGTGCGTCGATACCTTTCTGGTGCATTAGTTCTTCCAAGTTGTTCTACTTCAAGCAGTGATCTTCATCATCATCATATGGTCCAAGGAACAAAGTGATCGTTTACGAATCAGACTTCCATAGCAATACTTTTCCAGAATCAAATTTGTACTTCTCGTACTTTTCTTCTTGTTTTTGTTTTCAAAAGCCAATTCCTCCAAGGCATTTTGTTAATCGAAACACGGGGCTGGTGCTGAAGACTGATTCATCTGGCCGTGAGATCGCTTTCGACCTCCGGTCCTATCCACGATCCTCTGGGAGGTGTATTCATGCCTCTGGGCTGCTCTCAACACTGCATCAAAAGTCTGATGCTCAAACTGCTCCACCGCCAATAAAATCTCTAGGTGGAGCCCCTGCTGGAATCGCTGGGCTCTATCGAACTCGGTCGCCACCAAGGTGGGAGCAAACCGACTAAGCCTGGAGAACTCGGCCGCATATCCATCGACCGTCCTGTCCATCTGCTTCAGATTGGTGAATCTCGTCTGTAGATCATACCGAGCTACAGCATCAAAATACTTGGTCTGGAATCTCACCCTGAATACTGCCCATGAAATAGGGGCCACTAATCCATCGGCCTGCGCTGCCCACCAGCTGCGGGCAAGATCTAGTAACTGCAGGCGCACTACGGCCACCTTCTCGTTCTCTGGAGTCCTGGCTGCTTCTAGAATCACCTCTGTGTCCTGAAGCCAAGCATCTGCAGCGATCGCATCTTTACTGCCATCGAAGAAGGGAGGGTTCAAGCGCTTGAAGCTGTTGGCCGCGCTATTACCCTGATGACCTCCTCTGGTCGAAGCGTCTGCCACCGCCTGGTGCAAAGCATCTCCTCGACGATCTTGGGAAGCTAATAATGACCTGATGAGACCCGCCAAAGTTCCATCATCAGGCTCTGCAGGCTGGACGGGCTGAACTGGTGGTTCTCCTTCGGTAGGCATAACTCTGGAGGCTACTCCTGAATGTTGGGCTTGATCTCCAGGTTGCTGCTGGTCCGCTGGAGGTGCACCGCCTTGCTGATCGGCAGGTCCAGGAACAATGCCGCTGAAGAAGACGACATAGGGAACAATAAGAAAGGACCATGACAGATCAACGATACAAGCATGTGATCAGGTCAAGATTATAGGGATTCAGAAGACACGAGCAGAGATCAAGGGCGAATACTGATTGAGACATCTATTCGGTAAACCCTCACATATCTTGATTCACAAGACCTGCATGGGCCACCACTAAAACCATGTCACGCCCCAGAGACAGAATACTGGAGAGCGGGGGCAGACATAGCCAGCTACGTATAATGAAATAGAATCCACGTCACTATACGGTCACAGCTGTCTAGATACATGAGGGTTTAACTACAATCCAACAGTCTCCTATGGTCATGAACAAGCCTATTGTCTCAATCATAAGCAAGTAGTAACAGTTACAAGATGTCAGAGCACCAAATATACAATAGTAAGGCGTCCCATATATTACATATTCGGATGATCATGAAGCTAGTCGTACAAAATATCAGGACTAGCAAGAGTTTCAGTCATACATGATCAACCCTAAGATTTGTCAATCATGTTACAGCCCGTAGACAGACAGTAAATAAAGGTGCAATACGAGCTAACACGTGCTCGCCGGCTAAACGCCTCAAAAGAATAATTTTACAAATAGAGTGGAAGGACAAAAGAAATCCACTCGTTGCCCTGGTTACGCCTGGTGGTCACCATCGGGCTGGAAGACAGGTGGATCCTCTGTTGCTGCTCCGATATCTGGCCACACAAAACCAGCTGGGTCAGACCCCAGAAAGAGCAAGTGCCACAAAGGAGGCTTCACTTAGGAACTAAAACCAGTATATCACAAATAAATAGCTAAGGTAATTAAAAGATATTGATAATAACTGAGATAACAATAATATATTGAGCACGAAGAAACCATTCAAGTAGCCAGACTGCAACCCTTAAACCAAACAAGGACCGGGGTTGCAATCCTTCGCCTGAATAGAAACCCGCCTTAATTACTATTGATAAGGTAACAAGACAATAAACAAAGAGAGGACACAGAACTGCTCCGGGAGCCAGTTACAACCCTTAAACCAAACAAGGACCGGGATTGTAACCCTTCGCCTGAACAGAACTGGACCCCTGATCTTTATTGTTAAGGCCAGTATAAATAATCATGGTATTGAAGTAAGGTAAAACATGACGAGCATGACAGGGGTTGCAATAAGACAATAAACGAAGAGAGGACACAGAACTGCTCCGGGAGCCAGGTTACAACCCTTAAACCAAACAAGGACCGGGGTTGTAACCCTTCGCCTGAACAGAACTGGACCCCCGATCGTTATTGTTAAGGCAAGCATCAATAATCATGTCATGTCATAATCTTGTACAGGATCGGGATAAGACTAAGCTGGAATAAATTCCATCCAATCAATCACGGCCAATCATGAGTACGGCTTGATACTTTTAACTAACTAGGGTTATCACAAGCCTAGTTACTAGCAAGATGCAATGAGATTATCCCAACAGCCACAAGCCCTGCAGACCATCCGGTTATCCAGGTCGAATGTCCGTTTAGGAAGAATGCAACACATGACTATGTGCGGAAAATGTGCCCTACACGTCGGTAGGCTACAAGTCCACTGAATGCGCCCAGATAACGGGATTGCCTGTAGCTGGAAATCTCTTCATGACTACTGAATCATTCTAGTTAATTATCCTTAGTCAATTTCAGTAGGTACCCCTGACCGTAGTACTCAGGAATCCCCATCCTAGACATGATGCAAGACAGTACCAGTTTATTTGTACAAACACAATCGCCCACGATGTCCAAGTCTTTCATACTTGTCATGTCAGGCTAGCTATCGTAACAGCATGCCGAGATATATCATGTCAGTTTACTTGTCAAGAGTGCGCCACAGTAGGCCACTATCGTGTTCTATTCGTACCTTATCATGAATGAGAAAAACTTGCATAAAACAACTAGTGACATATTCTTGAAGCCAATGAAAAGATCTACAACTTTTATGTTTTGAGTTTTTTTGAGATTCTAGCTACAAACAACTTAAACAGGCAAAAACAGCGAAATAGGGCAATTCCGACGTATGGGATTCCTGCACAATCGGCGCATGGGATTCCTGCACAAATCGGCGCATGAGATTCCTACACAAATTTGCGCATGAAATTCCTGCACAAATCGGCACATGAGATTCCTGCACAAATCGGCGCATGAGATTTCTGCACAAATCGGCGCATGAGATTTCTGTACAATCGGCACATGAGATTTCTGCACAAATCGGCGCATGAGATTTCTGCACAAATCGGCGCATGAGATTTCTGCACAAATCGGCGCATGAAATTTCTGCACAAATCGGCGCATGACCTCCCGGCGCATGGCCTCCCGGCGCATGGGGTTCGTCGTCCCCAAACAGCAAGTTCAGCCATAAAAATTCTGAAAACTTGCCATGGCCATAACTTTCTCATCCGGAGTCGAAATCAAGCGAAACAAAAGCCAAAACTGAAGGAAATTGAATTCTCTACAACATAGAACCATTAGTTTTTGGAAATACCAAGTTTTTAGAGATCAAAACCAAGAAAAACTAAACAAGAAGGAACTTAAAACTTAGATCTACAAAAATATAACCATAAAAATGGAAAATGCCAAGTTCTAAAGTATCTTAGAATCAAGTAAGGAAGAGAATGGAACAATAAAACTTGAGATCCATCATGAAGCAAGTTTGCACTTGCCTAGCTCTCTTTTCTGGTAGGTGGAAGAGTAAATGGTGGAGAAGAAGAAGTGAAGGAGAAGAATAAATGAAGAGAGAGAGTTAGGTGGAAATATAAATGAGGGTGGTGGTGGTAGGTGGGGGTTTTCTTTTGGTTCATGATGAACCCAAAAGCAAACCAAACCAAGCTAAGCCATATCCAATGACATGCCAAAATAACTGTTTGCCATTAAAATTGTTTTGATTGAAATCTTAATACAAACAGAACAGTGATACAATATAGGACTTAGATGTAGTCCTAGGAGTACACTTTTGTTTAAGCTGGGTCCTTAGTGCCAATGGAGCGAGTGGTAATGCGTTGACTCCGTTGACCGGCTGACGGCGGTTATCGGTTCTCTGAAGGTGTTGATTGCTCTGGGTGCTGGAGCTTGCTGAGAGGAGGAAGACGTTGAGTGTCTAGGACTGCCTCTCTGGTGATTCTCTGTTGTGGATTCTTTTTGAGTCTTGTGTGTTCTGAGTCTCTGTGTGTGTGTGTGAAGGAGATGACCCTTCTATTTATAGTTTTGCAGGCTGGCTGCTCATGCGCGAATGCAGGATGCGCCGGTGTGGGGATGCCACATGGAGGTTGCTGATGGAGGCGCACGAATGCTGCGCCCTGATCGAGGGGGAGAACTCTTCACACAGCCGGCACGTAGCAGAGAGAAGATCTTTCCGTTGCTGAAATCTTGGATGAGTTGAGTCAAAAGACACGTGTCGTCGACTCATGGTTCGAAGATCTCGGATTTGGTGGAGAGGAGTGATCTGGTGGGCTGCGCCTTGGATTGGGCGCAGGAGGAGGCTGCGGCTCATAACCTTTAGGAGTTACAAACCATTTGGGGCGCATGGCTTTTGAGGCGCATGCAGGCGACTTTCCTTCTGTCTTTCGGGATCAGAGAGCAGTCTGAGGCGCATGGCTTTTGAGGCACATGCTGATTTGGACGTATGGCCGTAGAGGCGCATGCTGATTTGGACGCATGGCCGTAGAGGTGCATGCTGATGGTAGAGTGGCCACGTGGCAGTAGCCGTCGAAACAAAGTCATGATGATGCTGACGTTGCCGACGCTTCGTTTTCTGAAAAGCTGTCAACTGTTCAGACTTTGGGAGGCGTGCTGCCAACTCTGTCAGTTCAGCATTTAATGTTGGTGACGTTCGATGGACAGCTGAGTGGGCACGTCGGTTGGCGTTCCACTCGGTATGGAGATGTGTGGGGGCGCACCCTCTGTAATGCGCCGAGTATTGTAAGGCGCGTCTGTGTGATGCGCCTGATGCCAAAGGGCGCGTCAGTGTGATGCGCTGTCTGGCTGGCGCATCGGACATGTCTTTTAATGATGCGGCTGTCTCGCTCTTCGAGTGCCATAAATAGCCGTTTGGCTGAATTCGAGGCGTCCGGTTCATCCATTTAATGTAAATTCATTGCACGGAATTCGGAGGGCCATCCACTTGGCGCGTGGGTTTGATTTGTCCGGCCTATAAATAGTGGCATGGAGAGAAGACTTGCTTCTCATTCCCTCACGTACTTCCAACATGAACTTGAACATGCGGGTGCATTCTGTTGACGAAGTGCTCCCGAGGGTGAAGATGAGACGCTGTGTTGTCTTCGATGCACTTGAAGGTGACTGTTACATCCAAAAGTCGGAGTCGAGGGCTTCTGAGGCAGGCGGAAGGTGCCTGTTGCATCCAAAGATAGGGATGCTCGAGCCTCGTCTCCGTTATTCCGGAAGAGCCGTAGATCGGAATGGCGGTGCTAGGCTCTCTCTTCCTTCAAAGTGGGGTTTCCCCACTTTGATCGTGTGGAAAGCTGCTCCTTTAGCCGCGGTTTTGATCACGGTCTTCCTTCGGCTTTGGAGGCTCTTTTGAAGCCTCCCCTGGCCACAGCATTTACGGTGCTCTTCTCTTCCTTGGTTCCAGCCAGAGGATTAAATGCTTTGTGTATCGAAGCATTTATCGGGCGAGCCTGGTTGGAAGGGCGGCACATAACTGGGCTCTGCTCGGCCAGGTGAGCCTGGCTGGAAGAATTTGGCTGAAGGGATGCACATAACTGAGCTGCTGAAGAGATGATGGGATGCGCCTGGATGGAGGCGCATGATATCTGCTGCGCCTCACTGGTGGCGCATAGTGATGCTGCGCCTATCTGGAGACGCATGGTGGCCGCTGTGCTTATCTGAAGGCGCATGGTGGCCGCTGGCTGTAGACTTAGGCTCTTTCCTTTGTAGAAATTCTCCTTTGTACAACCTTTTCTAGACATGTAATAGACTTTTATATATAAATAAAAAAAATCCTTCTTCAAATGTCTATACTTATTGACTTTGCTGTGAAGTTCTTCGTCTGAGTTCTGGCGTATGTAGTGTCTGGCGCATGGGCTTTCTGTTTGTGAAATTCCATGCTTCTACAAGACCCCCTTCAAAGTTTTCAAAACTTTTGAATAAGTTTTGGAATACTTTGAATAAGAAGCATGGAGGTCAGGGCGCATGATTTCTGGGCGCATGCCTGTTCGGGCGCATGCTCTTCTCAGTTAATGATGATGGTGCCTCGGTAACCAAAAAGATTAATGATGATTTTTTGGTTTTATTTGCTGCTATCCTTGAACAGAACCCGAGGCGACGGCTGAGATCACACGTCATCTGTTCACGCGTGCGACCAAGCCCTATAAATAGGTCAGAGTTGGAGAGAGAAAGGGTTCTTCTTCTCTGTGCCTCTGCTTCTTTAGAGTTTCTTCTTCAAAAACCCTAACTTCTCCTTCCTCGAGAGAATGGCTCCCAAGACTCCTCGCGGTGCTGCCGGCAAGGGAAAGGAGAAAGCGAAGGAGTCTGTCGATGAGGATGTACCTATCACTCTTGCGCCTCTTGCCAACGTTCGTCCTGAGGTGACAGGTGAGTTTCGTCTCTGCTTTGGGCCCTGTGCCCTAACTGCCGACGCGTATAGACTTCGGTCTTTGATGATACGCCGAGGTTCTATCCTGCCGACGTGCATAGGTTTATACCTTTATTATGCACCGAGGTTTTAATGGCTGACGCGCATGGGTTTATTCTCTGAAGATGCGCCGAAGCCTTTGCTGACGCGCATGGGCTCATGCTCTGATAATGTGTCGAAGCTCCAATGCCAACGCGCATGGGCTTACGCCCTGATGATGCGCCGAGACATGCTGACGCACATGGGCCTATGCCCTGATGATGCGCCGAATCAGATGCGCATGGGTTCATACCCTGATGATGCGCCGAAGCAGATGCGCATGGGTTCATACCCTGGCAATGCGCCAGTCTGCTTGACATATTTTGTCTTTTTGCCTGACTACCACTTTTGTTGTGCCAGTGTCGATGACGATCCCTTTGTTGAATGAGGTCCTCCTGGACGCTTCTCTTTGTCAGATGGGAGTTGATTTTGATGAGGCGGTGATCAACCCTGCAAAGGATGCTATCCTTCAGGACCAACCTCGTGAGAGGATGCTACAAATCCAGGTCCAGTTGCCGCTTTTCCTCCAGAGTATGATGGAGAGCGGTAAACTGAAGTCTGCTGATTCTGAAGGTATGACTTTCTTAAAGCCTGCCTTTCTGTTTGGCGACCGATTAGTCTCTTCCGAGGCGAAGATATTGAAGATCAGAGAAGACTGGTTCTTTGCTGCTAAGGGCATGATGTTATACATGCGGCAGGTTGACCGCCAGTTGCCACTGACAGCCTTTTATCGTCTAGCTTCGAAGAGAAGGATGGGTTGGGAACTTACTCCTTCTCAAGGAGGTGCCTTGGGGGGTTCCCTTTCGATTGACACCACCTCGAACCAGCGAGACACTTTGACCGCTTCACGAACTGGTTCTTCGTTCAGTTATCGAGCTTTGCGTCCCGGGAGCATCTATAGTGAAGTCCCAAATGACACGTTTCCCTTCAGTGCCCCGACTTTTACAAATCGGATGCTGACGTCGAAGGTCACGTATCCGACAGCTGGTTTTAGAGTCGAAGGTTGGTGTCACTACATCCTAAAGTGGGACGAGTTGACCTCCTGGGTGCTTTCTAGGTTCAAAGTTGAGCTTAAAGAGATAGGGCTGACTGCCGCCATTCGGGCCACGCAGGCAGGCGTGGACCTCAATAAGCCGATGTTCCTTGCGCTCTTGGAGCTTTTCAACGCCCAGACTGGCAGCTTCTTTACTCCAGTGGGAGAGTTAGGATTGGCCCTTCATGAGATGTACGAAGTGTCCAAGCTTCCTTGGGGTTCGGAACCGTACGAGGAATATTTTCCATCAAATGAAGAGATCCAGGTCTTGGAAGATAAGGACCCGGAGATGATGGCCGTTTTTAAGGAGGTGACGAGCCATCATTATCTGATGCACCGGAGGGACAAGGGTAAGACCCAGCCTTACGTGACTGCTTGGAGGGACTATGTCTTCAAGCAGGATCTGGCGGATCCTTCGAGGATCCGGTTTGCGACTCCGCAGGGCTTGACACCCGCGGAAGTAAGTTCTGAAATAACCCGGCTGGACGAGAGGACCCCACATTCCAATGAGAGCGGCAAGGCCACGTACAGTTGCTTCTGGCACTGCGCGCACCGGGTGTCATCTAAGGCAGTGTTGACGGCCTACTTGATGATATGGCTCCGGGATTGCATATTTACAGGGGGATCCGGTGCTGTTGAGAGGGTACATCGGAATCTCATTTTGCCTGCAGTGAAGTTGGCCTTTGGACGACCTTTGGCTCTCCTCCCCGCGATGGTGTGCAACCTGTTGAGCGGTTTGAGGTCTTTTGCTGATGATGTGATCCACGAGAAAGATAATAACGACAACTTTCCCCGGGCCGAGCTGCCTTTCCATTATCTTATGGGGTGGCTGATCTTACATCATCCGAATGTGATGAGTCCTGGTCCTGAGGAGGACCATGTTGAAGGAGATGCCTTCATTCGCCGCTTCTACAAGAGGAAGTGGTCTTACACTGGCGTCCCCGTTTGTAGGAGGGTTTTGTCCTTCCTTCAGGGGTGGGAAATCGTGAAGGTTGGCCCGATCTTCAAGAATTTCGAGGCCGACCAGGATTTGGTTGATTCTGGCGAGGATGCGGTTACTTTGTCGAAATGGAGTTTTCGTTGGTTGCAGAGTATCCGGCCTTCACACCTGGTCTACCGTAATCAGAACAGATGTTATCTGGAACCGTACTTGCCAAGCCGATTTGCTCGTCAATTTGGCTACACTCAGCTAATGCTGCAGAATCCCAGTAGCAGTCTAGGCTTCATCGGGAGTTTGCTGGATGGAGCCCAGGGCTGGCAGTATTATAACGCTGGATGCACTAGCGTTAAGTTTACTACACCAGTTTGCAATCCTCGGCCGCCGATCTTATATCCGGCTGCCAAGCTGTATTGCACTATGAATACTATGTCTCCTGGTTATGACAGGGAGACTAGTTTCATCATTGGAACCCAGTTGGAGGCAACAACGAATATGTTGGTGGCAGCTCGGTCATATCGTCCGCCAGAATTAGCGGGGTATCGGGCTGCTGCTGTGGCACCAGTGAGAGACCCATCTGTCGGAAAAAGGCGGGCTGACCCGGAAGCTGGTTCTTCTGTACCGAAAAGGTCGAGAAGGACGTCGACCGCGAAGATTACGGAAGCGCCACTTGTAACGCCAACGGGCTCAGCTCCCGCTGAGGTAAGGAGTGCTTCATAATTCCAGTTTTTTATGTCATCGTGGCGACTTATGTTTTTCTTCTTGTAGGGATTGAAGAAGAAGTCTCGTGCTTCGAAACCGGGTACCAGTAAGCCGAAGGAGGTGGTAGGCTCTTCTGAGGAGCGCATTCCACCAATGATGATGTCTCCTGTGGAGGAGGGTCCCGAAGATGTTCCCGCGGAGGTTTTTGTATCTCCTGACTTTGAAGTCGTAACAACTTCTGGGATCGTACCATCTGCCGTGGAGGCCTTGGACGCTGAGGGTCGTACAGACTCGAGGCATCCTGATGATGAAGTGGATTGGAGTTCGTCGCCTTCTGGTGACGTCCCTCCAGCGTTGCAAGGGTCCGTTGCGGGGGCAGCAGAAGTAGTGAAGATAGAGGAGAGGGTTGATTCCCCTCCTGGTCATGATGAAGGAAGGTCGGCTGAATCATTGCCAAATCCTTCCTTGGCTTCAACCATGGACATAGAGATGGCTACCGATCAGGCGGTAGTGACAGATTCTGTCCCTGTAGAGGGACTTGAGAAGAATGAGACCCTTCTGCCGGTCTTGTCTCCTGGGGCTGGCCAGGAGATAAATGTTGATCTCCCCGTTTTGCCGGGGGAGGTAGCTGATGCAGATAGAACGTCGGGGGTAGAAGAGGTGGCCGTTGACGTCGGTGATTTCTCCGGGCTTGAGAAGGGTAAGGGTGTGGAACCCTCTGTTGCTCCTTCCATTTGGGGTACTATCACGACGCATGTGCCGGCTCCTTCTGTTCCTTCGGCTCCTCGGGCTAGCAGTCTGGGCCCTGTTGATGAAGAGCCTATTGCTGCCGAGGTTCAAACCTCTCAGATCGAGGTTGGCGGATCTTCCTCCGGTCCGCAAACTGTAGTAGCTCCCCCAACTCCTGCTATGACACCGCAGGTGCTGGCGGAAGCCGACGAGTATGTGAAGTTCCTCGTCGAGGGAGTGTACAAAATGCTGGAGAAAGGTGTATCTGCAGTGATGGATGCCAAGGGGAGCTTTGCGGCAGCAAAAGCTTTGGCAATGCCTTGTATTGAGCTGATCCGCGTTCACCAGGGCCATGACCATATGGCCGAAATACTGGAAGTTTCGGTGATTGAGCTGGACGAGCGGCTCGCGGAACTACAGCACATCCAACGAAATGACCTCTCTGTCTTGATAGATGCAGAGATAGGAAAGTTGATGGCTGAAATCGAGGCTTCCCATCGAGCTGATGTGAGCAGTTGGGAGCGTGAAGTGGCTGGGACTGAGGCTGCGGCGGAGCAGTTGTCTCAATCTATGGAGAAGATGACGGAGAAGCGTGCTGCGGTGGACGCTAACATCGCAGAGATTGATGCTCAGATGCGCCGTCTTGAAGACCAGCGGGCCCAACTTCAACTAGAAGCTGATCGTGTCCTGGCCGAACACGTGGCATTTAAGCAGGAGGAAGCGACTCTTACTCAGCGGACCCTTGCTTTGGCTCAGCAGCGAAGACAGCTTGATGAGAAGTATGAGAGTAAAACTTCCGCTGAGGCTGTCGGATTAATGCGTCAAGAAGCCGAGCTGCGAGTCCAGGCGACTGTGGAAACTCGCACTGCCGACCTGAGACGTCGAGTCAGAGAGCTCTCATCCCATCCTGGAGAGGATCGGGGACTGTAGCTTCTCTTCTTTTTATGTGTTTTTGCAACTCTTGCTGGGGGAAATAGCGTATTTCTGTACTCCCTTTTTTTTTGAAAAATAAAGAAATACACTATCTTTGTGATGTGTTCATTTTTGATCTCATGAACTTGATGATTTATGTGGACCTATTATCTTTTGCGCACCTTGGTTTTTAGGTACAGATAATAAGTTTGAAGGAACCAACATGTTTGCTCAGAGGTAATGTGGACATGGCAATCATTAGGTTCAAATGATAGAATCCTCCTACTCAGAGGTACTTATGGACGTGGTAGGAATGATCCTGGGGGATACGCTGAACAACTCAGAGGTAATGTGGACGTGGAAATTCTGCGATCAAATGTACGACAACACAGGAGTTGTTTGTACGGGATGTTTACTCAGAGGTAATGTGGACGTGGTAAACATGAAGGATAGCGTAAGCTTACGAAATGTAAGGTTCCGCTTTGTAGGATGTAGAGAGACAACTCAGAGGTAATGTGGACGTGGTTATCTTTCTACGGAAGGATGCCACGGAACAGCTGGGTTCCGAAAGCGTTTGATTTTGTGAAAAGAGATTGTTTGGGGAAATACATGTCTTGGAAGATGTCAAGAATAGTACTTCTTTAGGAACTTGTCGTTGATGGGCATCATGAACAAGTCCCCATTGGGTTTGGCGAGCCGGTAAGCACCGTTTGAGTATACCGTCTCAATGATGAAGGGTCCTTCCCATTTGGGCTCGAACTTCCCTGGTGTCTTATGAGTTAACACCATTGGCCTTCTGACTGCTAAAACCAGGTCGCCAACTTGGAAAGTTCTTTGCTTGACCTTCTTGTTGAAAGCCTGTGATATACGGGCTTGGTAAAGTTCGATGCGTTGTTGAGCTAGGAGACGCTTTTCGTCAAGTGCCTCCAGTTCCCGCAGACGACGACGTTGATTGTCTTCTTCTGTGAGATCGTTTGTGATTGCCACGCGGAGCGAAGGTATCTGTATCTCGAGAGGCAGTACTGCTTCGCTCCCGTAGACCAGGGAGAATGGAGTGTTGCCTGTTGGGGTCCGTACCGTTGTGCGGTAGGCCCAAAGGCATTCGCCAAGCTTTTCGTTCCAGTCGCATTTGTTGGATGACACGACCTTTTTGAGTAGCCTGACGATAGTTTTGTTGAACGCCTCGGCCAATCCGTTTGCTGCCGGATTGTAGGCGGTTGAGGCCACGTTCTGAATGCGATTCTTGTCACAGAACCTGCTGAAAATGTGGCTGATAAACTGAGGACCATTGTCATGGATGATCCGCCGGGGTACCCCGAAACGGTAAATGACATGGTGTTTGATAAAGCTGACCACCCTGGAGCTTTTTACTTCTGCTAGTGGAACTGCTTCTGCCCATTTGGAGAAGTAGTCGGTGATGGCCAGGATGAAGCGGTGTCCTCTCGATGAAGGAGGGGTGATTGGCCCTACAATGTCCATGCCCCAGGCTTCGAAGGGCCAGGAGGCGACTGTAGGATGTAGCGGCTCAGACGGTGTATGTATGAAGTCTGCATGAAGTTGGCATGCATGGCACTTCTTAGCATATTCCACTGCGTCGGCAACCATGGTTGGCCAGTAGTAGCCCATACGTCGCAGTCGATCTTGCAACTTAGGACCCGGTTGGTGAGCTCCGCAAGTTCTGTCGTGAGCTTCTCGAAGAGCTTCGGCCGCTTCTTCGTTAGACAGGCATCGCAGGAGAAGCCCGTCGAAGGAGCGTCGGTACAGCGTTTTTGTGGCTGTATCGTAGTAGAATCGAAGAGAGCATCTCCTGACTGAGACGGCTTCCTTCGGGTCTTCCGGAAGGATTCCGTAGACGGCGAAGTCGATGAACGAGAATCTCCAGTCTCGGATATTAACATCAGTGTTTGTCGGCATGGCGTGAGCCATTTGCAAACATAGGTTGTTCCTGGGACAAATCAAGTCTCGGCCAGTTACCGTGACATAGTGTTGAGTCCCAAGGGGCGCGGCTAATGAGGCTGCGAGGCCAGCCAGGGCGTCAGCCTCCAAGTTTTGTAGACGGGGTACATGTTCGATGAAGAACCCAGTGAAGGTTGAAATGATGTTCAATGCAACTTCATGATAAGGGATCAAATCTTCATGGCGAACCTCGTATTGCCCCCGAATCTGGTTTACGACGAGTTTCGAGTCGCCGTAGGCTTCCAGATGATCCACCCCCAGCTGTTGTGCTAGCTGGAGTCCCATGACGAGTGCGTTGTACTCAACAACATTATTGGAGCACGGCTTCGAAAGAGAGTATGCGCGCTGGATGACCAGCTGATCGGGGGAGACCAAGACTACCCCCACTCCTGCGATGATTTGGCCGTTGGGGCCCGTTCTTGAAGCGCCATCGAAGAACATCCGCCAAACGGGGCTTCCTTCAGTGACATTTGATTCTTGGACTTCATCCGGGATATCTTCATAGAGTTTTGAAGACTCTGGGATGGGGTATGCAGCTAAAAAGTCAGCCAGAGCCTGACCCTTGACCGCCTTCTGCGGGACAAACACCATGTTGTATGGCGTTAGTAGGATCGCCCATGTAGCCAGCCGGGAGTTTAATGACCCTGGCTTCGTCATGAGAACTCTGAGTGGATTGACTCGGGAGATGACGTGAATTGTCTGGCCCGAGACGTAATGACGAGTCTTCTGAATGGCAAACACCAAAGCCAAGCACTCCTTTTCAACGGGGTTGTACCGGTGTTCGGCCCCGATGAGTGTTCGACTGAGGTAGTAGATTGCTTGCTCGTAGCCTGCATCGCTGTTTTGAGCGAGTAAAGCGCCGAAGGAATGATCCATGGCACGGACGTAGAGGAGGAATGGTTTGTCGGCGACAGGTGCCACTAGGACTGGCGGGCTTGTCAAGTAAGCCTTGATGTCGTCGAAAGCCTTTTGGCACTCCTCTGTCCAGACGTAAGAGACTCCCTTCTTCATGAGCTGAGTAAAGGGTTGACATTTACCGGAGAGGTTTGCTATGAACCTCCGGATGTATGCCAGACGTCCCTGTAATCCCCGAAGTTCTCGAAGGTTCTTCGGAGGGTCCATGTTGAGGATGGCTTTAGTCTTCTCGGGATCGACATGAATGCCTTTTGCCGTGATGACAAAGCCCAAGAATTTGCCGCTAGAAACCCCCAGGAAGGATTTAGCGGGGTTCATTTTGAGTTGATGTGCCCGCATGAGATCGAAGACCGTCTTCAGGTCCTGTAGGTGATCTCTTTTGAGGTGGCTCTTGACTGCGATGTCGTCAACATAGCACTCAACTGTCTTGCGAAGATGTTGACGGAAGATGGTACTCATCGTTCGTTGGTATGTTGCACCGGCATTCTTCAAGCCGAAGGGCATTACTGTGTAGCAGAAAACACCTTTCGGAGTCCTGAATGACGTGTGTTTTGCGTCATCGGGGAACATCTTGATTTGATTGTAGCCTGAATACCCGTCCATGAAGGACATGCGTTCAAAGCCACATGTGTTGTCGATCATTATATCGGTGATTGGGAACGGGAATTCATCCTTCGGGCAAGCAGAGTTGAGATCCCTGAAGTCGATACAGACTCGTATCTTCCCGTTCTTCTTGGTGACAGGGACGACATTGGCTACCCAGTCCGGGTGTTGTTCCTCACGGATGAAGCCACTGGTCAAGAGCTTGTCCACCTCCTGATCGATGGCGTTCATGATGTCCGGGCGGAAGCGTCGCTGTTGTTGTTTGATAGGTTTGGCATCTGGTATGATGTTCAACCTATGCATCGTGATCTGTGGATCGAGACCCGGCATGTTTTCGTAGCTCCAAGCGAAGACGTCAATATACTCTTTAGCCAGTTGGACTAAAGATTCTCGGTCTTCTCCTTCCAAGCTTTTGCTGATGAAGATGGGTTTAGAAGAAGACCCATCCCCGAGGTCGATCTGCTCGACTTCGTCTTCAGTGGGAGGTTCTCGTAACTCAAAACGAGACTCCCATTGTTCTCCTAGGTGCTGAGCCCAGGGTTCCTCTTCGAAGGGTTCCGGCGGTTGGTCTTCGCCTTCATCTTTCTGAGGTTGCGCCGATGTCATGTTAGCTGACAGCACTTTTCTGAAGACTGATCCGATACTGGTATCGGAATCCCACGTCGATGCTTCAGACGAGTGGGAATGTTCTATGTCTTCTGCGTCTGAACTCTCTGGAGTTGATGGCGGCGTGACATAGCCTAACCCCCGTCGAGTCCGATTATAGTAATCCTGTGGCTTTCCATTGGGCATCGAAAGCCGGACAGGGAGATGCCGACCCTTGCCGTAGTTTAAGCCTTTGTTGCTTTTCAGGTCGTAGCCCATCTTTTGGATGATGTGCTTAGCCGCATCTGTGTACCGATAGACTTGTACTCTGCCGGTATCAGGTTCGGGCTCGATTGACGGGAGGTCCCGACGACGCTCGATTTTGCCCGAGATGATGGTGCCTTGGTCTCGGCTCCGTGGAGGGACTATGAAGACTCCTTGAGACGGGGCTATTTGATTATGGTAGACGGTCGTTACTTGTGTTTGCAACGACCGTAGAGCGTTGTCTAATGTATACATGGCATTCCAGTGTGGAAGACAAGAATAATTGAAAGACACTCTATTATTGATAAAGTACGAGATTTTATCCCGTGGGATTACATTGTCGAAGGAGGGTGCGTCTACATCAGCGGAGATGTATTCGCCAAGCTCCTCATCTGTAAGCACTGGGGCCGGATCAGGAGAGTCCTCCACCGCTCTGACTTTAGGATCTGAGAGGGTTATGTGAGCCCTCTCCGGCATCTTGGATGACTGCGGCGGCTTGCCTTTAAGACGCACCTTGAGAGGTGCCTCGGTTGCGCCTCCGATGAGTTGCGCCTTCCCTTGTAATTTTACCACCAGGGGAGCCGCTGTTTGAGGTGGCTTTCCCTTGAGGCGTATCTTCAGAGGAGCTTCGCGAGCCGGCGCTTTTCCTGATAGCTTGATGCTCATTGGAGGCGCCTTCTGGGGTGGTTTTCCCTTCAGATGGATTTTCAAGGGGGCGTCGGGAGTCGTCTCAGGCTCCATGTCCGGCTCTGTTGCCGTCTCTGTCTCATCATCAGCGTCATTGGCTTCCTCCTCGTCAATGGGCTTGTACAAGTCGGAATCGGTGAAGTAGGCCTCAATCCCTTTGAAGGGATCGATATCTGCAAACTCCGTCCGGATGACGCCGTTGGTGGATACATATTTCATGCATTGGTGGAGCGTGGAGGGCACCACCATGTACTCATGTAACCATGGTCGTCCGAGTAAGATGTTGTAGTTGACCTCGGCATCCACCACATAACAAGTCACCTCAGTTTTAAGGCTGCCGATGTGACACTTCAGCCGGATCTTGCCCAGTGGCTCGCTCTTGCTAGCGTTGAAGCCACTGATGGTCGTATTGGAGGGCACCAGCCGGTACATTGGGATCCCCAGCTTTGATAGCAGCGCCTTTGGAATGATACTTAGGGAAGACCCCGGATCGATCTGAATCCTGCTCACCTTTACCGAACCGATGTACCCTGTGTAATACAACGGTCGGTTATGTCGGTGATGCTTGAGCAGCATGTCTTGTTGGGTAAAGGTTATGTTTGGGATAACTTCATCCGCACAATGACAGTGTGCACAAGTAGTTGGGAGGTCTTCAGGCTGCTTGACTTGACTGAGAAAGGATTCGGCATCCTTCAGAGCTTCGCAGAGAGCTTCTCGGGAGTCCTTGGAGAGATGCAGGAGCTCGAACAAAGACAAGCGTGCAGGAGTACTGGCTAGTTGCGCCAGAATGTCAAAATTGTGGGACTTGGCTAGCCCCGAAGCATTTTCTTTCCGCAGAGGTCTGTCGAAACGGGCCTCCACTTGCTTTTGTTTATTGGCTGCTGAGGGCTTGGATGGACCCTCCTCAGGGATGGTGCCAGGAGGCACCACTTCGGCGGCAGCTTCACCGGGCTGGGAGTTCTGTTGTGCACGCGTCTGCACAGGAAGCGCCTCTTCCGTTGAAGAAGAGACCGTGCGGCAAGACTTGATCTTCCTGCCTTTTGCTTTGGAGGTAGGGCGTACCTCCGGTTGAGTTACCTCGGAGACGAGGTCAGGGTGAACCCAGAGGACCTCTCCTCGAGATGTGGTGAGTGGGACAAGTCCACTCACATTATCACGGGTGGGTGGCAAGTTCACCACCTCTATTGTCGCCTTAGGGATGGGGACGACGCCATCTTGTGTGGTAGTCGGCGGCAAGGTACCGAACTGAAGTGACACCACATTCGCTGACACCGTCTTCTCTTCATAGTCGACGGAGATTACATCCGCATTGATCATGCGCTGGATGTAATTTTTGAGGACGTAGTGTAACGACCCGCTCCGCCCTAGCGGAACGCCGATTCCAAACGGCAAGTGCAACGACTCAAACGAGCCGTCGACCCGAAGAATTGCCTCGACCCGATGAAGTAACAATGCAAATCGATGCAAGGCTTGCATTGGCCCGACAAGATGAATCCAGACTTAGACTATCGAAGGCGCGCTCGGAGGATCACTCGGCCGATGCGAACATCGCTAAGGTGGGTGGCTCCGATGAACCCGTCTGTGCTTAGCCTAGACACATAACAATACGGACACTATCACGAGAATCGCTAGGCGACAACACCATGCATGTTAATAAATGATTCAACGCACCTAGCTGAGGGAATAATCCCATCTTGCATGCTTGTTTAGAACATGGAAAAGAACTCGGCAATTATAGAAACGCTCGCACCACGCTCTACGCTCGTGCTACGGCACAAGCTCACGTTCATGTCCCGTATACGTTCAAACAATGAAACAATGAATGGTTTACAACAATGAAACGGGAAGGCTATCAACATAGTCGCTCCGAGTAGAGTTTAGCAACATTGGAAGGCTATGGGACCGATGGGTCGCCAAGGCGACTCCCACACTGGGAGTTGCGTAATGCATGAATGAATGAATCAACGAATGAATGAACAAACACATGAATGACTCTATGAACATACGAACAAGTGAAAGAATAACATGAAAAGAAAGAATACATGAAAGATAAGACATGGAAGACGCTAGCGACAGGTATGACGGGCACGTGCAACGGGGCTCGCTACCCGCGCTGTACGGACGCCAACCTGGTCGTTAACGCATTATGGCATGAAAGATAAGACATGGAAGACGCTAGCGACAGGTATGACAGGCACGTGCAACGGGGCTTGCTACCCGCGCTGTACGGACGCCAACCTGGTCGTTAACGCATTATGGCTAAGGGTTAGCCTACGGCTCAGAGATAGCCGCTAAGTAAAAGACAAGATAATACGAAATGGTCGTGGACAAACGGCACGGGCGATGGGGGGGTAAACCGTGGCCGTCGTGTGGAAGGATTCTGCGGCACGGGCGTTGGGGGGGTAAACCGTGGCCGGCCTAGGCAGAATCAATACGGCGCTTACGGGCTGCTTGGGTGCGGGCTTGGGCACCAAGAGACGTAAGTAGGAGGGTATATTCAAGAGACTTAACGGGGTGTACCAGCCATCACCCTACGCTAAGTTGAGAATTGCCACAGGGGAATGTCCTAAATGGCTTGTAAAGCCAGCGACCCGTGCATGTAGATTAAGTGGACTATGCTGGTGGCAATCCACGTGCAAGTTCTTGCATTGAAATCAAAGTAATCTAAGTTAAATGAACAAGTGCCTCCTGAACATGAACATGCCCAAAATATAACACTCATGAACATGCCCGAAATATAACACTCAGAACATGCTTGAAATGTAACCTGCTGAACATGCTCGATATGTAACACTCCTGAACATGCTTGAACGAAATACCCGAAACATGCTTGAATTATAACACTCTAAAAACGTGCCTACGACGTGTTAGAACATGCCCCCGACGTGCTAGAATCCCGAGACATGGACACACACTCGATATTGAATGCGTATGAATCGTGTTATGTTATTATACATGAATTGTGGTTTAACTTGGTTTACCTTGAACAGGGAAGGCCGGACGGTAAGTATGGGTAAGTCGTGCATGTATTTCTCATGCGACACTTGAGTTCGGTAACACGAGATAGGCTATGCAATATGCTATGAAACTGATCTTAAGGCAAGATTAGAAAGACAATGAATGATAGAGATGCACAAAAGATTATAGAACGTGTTTGGTAATGATGGCATTGTGGGCGAGCTAGCCTCCCCACCAGTGCATAACAATGTACTGATAACCCCACAGTATGTTTGCAGGATAGCAGGAGACGCCGGCGGGTGCGGAGCTTCCATCGAACGCGTCAAGGCGCGGAGCCAACTCTGGGGCCTTGGAGCGTTGCAAGAAGCTGAAGCACCCTATACAGGACATCATGTATCGGAACATCGCCATGAATCATTCCATGTTGTAAGCCACTCGGCACGCCTTTTATGTTTCAGAGAGAGAGAGCTCGAGCGATTTGTAATATCGGCCTAGCGCCGCTTGTAAACTTCGTGATTATCAATAAAGAGTTTGATTCGTATTCAACTTGTGTTCATTTATTTTCCGCTGCAAATGGGAACACTCTGTGCGACTCTGTGGCCTAGGAATCAAATCGGCCGTTTCTGGACTTGGCCTTGCACGGGCGCAACCTAGGCCCGTGCGGCATCACGCCTTAGCGAGGACGATCGCTCCTACGGGAGCGGGGCGTGACATTTTGGTATCAGAGCACGGCTTTACGTCCTTGGACTTCATTTCGATTTTCTCAGTTTTGAAAGCTCGGTTGGAAAAAGAAGTGTGCGCTCTCTCTCAAATGTCCATCGGCATGTTCCATACAATAAGTCTAATACTTTCAAAAGCTCGTACAAGTACTCGGTTGCACGAGATCGATAGGCGAAGGCCTTTGTGCCGGACGACGTTAAACATGACTCGATTGAGAACACATGCAAAGCTAACATGTCTCGTGCGTGCCTAACTGGTCTTGCGTTGACCCTAGCAACTGAGCGTGCAAAACATGAATATAGTCCATGCGGGATGGATAAGCAGTACCACTTAGTCCGCGTGTCGCGCACCTCGACTCTTGGGTGCAATCGGGTTGCGAGCGATATCAAGTATCGCTCGATCAAGAACGGAGATACACTTTGAGTGTATATCGATAGGAACGCTATCGAGTTAACGCTTAGGCGTACGCGAATGATTGACTTGGATTTTGAGGATTAGTGTGAACGACTTAGTACGTCGAGACGACGTAAGCGAGTACGCTAGAGATTCGTCGAACGAATCTGAAGGATATCTTAGTGCATGGCACGAACGTGATTGAGGATTAGACCGTATGGCTTGAACCCGAGTGGTGTATGTGATAGGTTCGAAGAAGAATAAGAATGAGTGTCAGCGACTAGTCGAGTGGCTCGAACTCTGAGTGGTGTATTGACGTTATAGAAATTGTTCGAGCGAGACTAAAGGAATTACGGATAGAACAAGTATGTCGGCGAAGCGATGCGGTCGCGCAAAGCTTTAGAACGTGTCACGCTTAGTTGATCGTGACTTCGTGTGTCCCGAACGAGATGTCGTTCGGACAACTTGTGAATGGGTAACGCGTGTTAGAAATGATACGGAACGATGGATGAAAATAAATGGTCTTGATCGAGGAAACTTAGAGGAACGTGCGTGCGATGTCGAATTGATGCAAATGAAATGTGACTTGAGTTTGGAATAACGATCTTGAAACGAGCTTTGAGGAAAAGCGACTGAACTTGATCTTGAGTATCGGGAGAAATGGTGGAATATCCAACTCGGACAACGGCATCGTCGCATGACTCGAAATTGGTTGCAAAGGAAGATCGTCAGGTTACGCATATCGTCGATGGTATTGAGGCGTATCAAAGATCGATATGCGATAACTCGGGGGTACTCTGACTCGGCGAATGACGATCGTGCAAATGTCATTGTTCCGTTGGATGCTATACTCGGGGTATTAAAACGTGTCAAGGAAAATATAGACGTGACTCGAGGATTTCTGGTTGAATGAATGACGGTCGGACTATCGAATTGAAATCTTGACTTGGATGAAATAAAATGCTTGGATTTACTTCGACGATAACCCCAACGTCGACATTCTTGTCTTATGCGAGCGCAACTCCAGCCTCGCACATGCATCGCGCCGATTAGGGCGATCACTCCGCGTGAGCGCTGGTATGGTGATTCATCCAGCGGGGGTGATCAAACTTGCACGGCGTGGCAATACGATTGCTTCGACTTGTGGTTTGACGCGAAGATGACTTGAGAATGATTCGGTGTGCTTGAATGATGAAGTTTGAGGATTGAGTAGGTCCAATCCGCGTATCGAGAATGAATCAGTCTAGACGTAAGCAAGAGTTACGCCCCGATGAGAATGATTATTCCGCGAGAGCGTTGCATGGTGATTCATGAACCACCGTGGATAATCGGACTCGCGTGAGATTGGGGCGCAACGTATTGTCAAGCTAGATGAACTCGTGATCGAATACATGAATTGGAAAGAATGGATATGTGAAGTATGTGATCAGAATGAATTCGGATATACGCGGCGAATGCCTTGACGAGAATAGGTGATCGTGCTCGATGTTTAGAAATCTGAGTGACGCGAGCTTGGGTAGAAAATCCCGTACTATCGACTTTGGTTTGACCCTAGGATTGGGGTCAGTGTTGGCATTATTGTTGGGGAACTATGATTCCAATCCTGACATTGACTTAGCCTCGAAAAGATGGCCTAGCGGTTAGGCGAGACGCCCCTGTTTCATGTGTTAGCAATCAAAAGATTGATCTTGAGAATTGGCATGGATGGATAGCATGAACCACGAATGTAGGAAACCCCACTCACGAGACTCGGCTGACATGCATATATTTCAGGGACGCTTGAGTATGTGCACGATGCGACTCGAGTGAGAATGACAAACTCACTATCCTGCGGCTTGGCTGAATGCATGTATTTTGGGGACGCTTGGAATGCGTGCACGATCCAACCAAGTGATACGTTGAGTTCTAGCACGACTTGGGGAGTGAACGAGTATCGTGAACGTGAAATCGTGCTAGTAAAAGTTGGTATAACGAAGTGAAGCATTGATAGGAAGTTATGCTCGACGATAGTGCAATACTTGGTCTTGAATTGGACGAGAATTTACTTGACTGGTCGACCCCGCTAAGAAGAAATCATACTGATTTCATGAACGAGAACGCTTGAGAAGCGAGTCGGGTCATCTCGATGACCGAGATGAATGAAAAGTGAATTTGCCTTAGCCTGCGACCCTCGTATTTGACGAATTACAATGTGCCTCGTATAACCATTCCAGTTCCATGACACGTCGAAATGGCAACCAAGACGAAGAAATACTCGAATTGAATAAGTACAATCAACTCTAAAATGAATGAAAGGCTATTCGATAAAATCGACCCAACGCGTGCGACACGGGACTTAGAAAGATATCAAGTATGGTTTGATGTCGTCGAACGATAGGACCGCTCGATGAAATTGTCTAAGGAACACGAAAACACGAGTTAAGAAATGGTAGGATGACCTGCACTCAGAAAGTCTCGAGGACGAGACTTATTTTGAGTGGTGTATTATGTAACGACCCGCTCCGCCCTAGCGGAACGCCGATTCCAAACGGCAAGTGCAACGACTCAAACGAGCCGTCGACCCGAAGAATTGCCTCGACCCGATGAAGTAACAATGCAAATCGATGCAAGGCTTGCATTGGCCCGACAAGATGAATCCAGACTTAGACTATCGAAGGCGCGCTCGGAGGATCACTCGGCCGATGCGAACATCGCTAAGGTGGGTGGCTCCGATGAACCCGTCTGTGCTTAGCCTAGACACATAACAATGCGGACACTATCACGAGAATCGCTAGGCGACAACACCATGCATGTTAATAAATGATTCAACGCACCTAGCTGAGGGAATAATCCCATCTTGCATGCTTGTTTAGAACATGGAAAAGAACTCGGCAATTATAGAAACGCTCGCACCATGCTCTACGCTCGTGCTACGGCACAAGCTCACGTTCATGTCCCGTATACGTTCAAACAATGAAACAATGAATGGTTTACAATAATGAAACGGGAAGGCTATCAACATAGTCGCTCCGAGTAGAGTTTAGCAACATTGGAAGGCTATGGGACCGATGGGTCGCCAAGGCGACTCCCACACTGGGAGTTGCGTAATGCATGAATGAATGAATCAACGAATGAATGAACAAACACATGAATGACTCTATGAACATACGAACAAGTGAAAGAATAACATGAAAAGAAAGAATACATGAAAGATAAGACATGGAAGACGCTAGCGACAGGTATGACGGGCACGTGCAACGGGGCTCGCTACCCGCGCTGTACGGACGCCAACCTGGTCGTTAACGCATTATGGCATGAAAGATAAGACATGGAAGACGCTAGCGACAGGTATGACAGGCACGTGCAACGGGGCTTGCTACCCGCGCTGTACGGACGCCAACCTGGTCGTTAACGCATTATGGCTAAGGGTTAGCCTACGGCTCAGAGATAGCCGCTAAGTAAAAGACAAGATAATACGAAATGGTCGTGGACAAACGGCACGGGCGATGGGGGGTAAACCGTGGCCGTCGTGTGGAAGGATTCTGCGGCACGGGCGTTGGGGGGGTAAACCGTGGCCGGCCTAGGCAGAATCAATACGGCGCTTACGGGCTGCTTGGGTGCGGGCTTGGGCACCAAGAGACGTAAGTAGGAGGGTATATTCAAGAGACTTAACGGGGTGTACCAGCCATCACCCTACGCTAAGTTGAGAATTGCCACAGGGGAATGTCCTAAATGGCTTGTAAAGCCAGCGACCCGTGCATGTAGATTAAGTGGACTATGCTGGTGGCAATCCACGTGCAAGTTCTTGCATTGAAATCAAAGTAATCTAAGTTAAATGAACAAGTGCCTCCTGAACATGAACATGCCCAAAATATAACACTCATGAACATGCCCGAAATATAACACTCAGAACATGCTTGAAATGTAACCTGCTGAACATGCTCGATATGTAACACTCCTGAACATGCTTGAACGAAATACCCGAAACATGCTTGAATTATAACACTCTAAAAACGTGCCTACGACGTGTTAGAACATGCCCCCGACGTGCTAGAATCCCGAGACATGGACACACACTCGATATTGAATGCGTACATGAATCGTGTTATGTTATTATACATGAATTGTGGTTTAACTTGGTTTACCTTGAACAGGGAAGGCCGGACGGTAAGTATGGGTAAGTCGTGCATGTATTTCTCATGCGACACTTGAGTTCGGTAACACGAGATAGGCTATGCAATATGCTATGAAACTGATCTTAAGGCAAGATTAGAAAGACAATGAATGATAGAGATGCACAAAAGATTATAGAACGTGTTTGGTAATGATGGCATTGTGGGCGAGCTAGCCTCCCCACCAGTGCATAACAATGTACTGATAACCCCACAGTATGTTTGCAGGATAGCAGGAGACGCCGGCGGGTGCGGAGCTTCCATCGAACGCGTCAAGGCGCGGAGCCAACTCTGGGGCCTTGGAGCATTGCAAGAAGCTGAAGCACCCTATACAGGACATCATGTATCGGAACATCGCCATGAATCATTCCATGTTGTAAGCCACTCGGCACGCCTTTTATGTTTCAGAGAGAGAGAGCTCGAGCGATTTGTAATATCGGCCTAGCGCCGCTTGTAAACTTCGTGATTATCAATAAAGAGTTTGATTCGTATTCAACTTGTGTTCATTTATTTTCCGCTGCAAATGGGAACACTCTGTGCGACTCTGTGGCCTAGGAATCAAATCGGCCGTTTCTGGACTTGGCCTTGCACGGGCGCAACCTAGGCCCGTGCGGTATCACGCCTTAGCGAGGACGATCGCTCCTACGGGAGCGGGGCGTGACACGTAGCAGTCCTTAGTCGGGTGTCCGACAAACCGATGGTAGTGACAGTACATCGGGTTGTCCACTTTCCCGACTTCATCGGGCCGCTTCGGGTCCGGAAGCTTGATCTTGTCGCCCTGCTTCAGTATCTCAAAGAGTTGCAGGGTGTCGTCATCATTGAACGAATAAACCTCCCTGGGTCTCGGTGCCAGTGGAGGCTTTTGAGTAGGCGCAGATGCGCCCTTCGAGGCATTAACAGTCAATGCCTGTTTCCCCTTTGTTTCTCGTCCGGAGTTGTTGATTGCGGACTTTTTCCCCTTATCGTCAAAGGCGGGGAAGCTAACACCCAAAAGACGTGCATTGGCCGCCTTCTTCTCTGCAGCTTCAGCTTCGATGATTAGGGAGCTCCAGTCGGGAGGGGGAGTAGAGTTAAGCCAAAGCTTTACTGCAGGCAGCATGTTCATACTGCAAGCGGAGAGGAACGCATGTTCTGGCATGCCTGGAGGTAGCCTGAAGCAGGCCTGACGGAAGCGTTCGATGAATGCCCGAACCGTTTCCTTGTCCTTCTGGCGTATCTCAATGAGAGACGCCATCGTCATGTCCTTCCCACCGTCGTAGAAGCGGTCGAGGAAGAGGCGTGTCAGGTCGTCAAAGGACGATATAGAATTATCGGGGAGGCTGCAGTACCAGTCATACGCTACCCCTTTCAGGGCCCCAACAAAGATGCTGGTGAGGAGGGCGTCCTCCTTCGGAAGATGCCCTGTCTGCGACTGGAAGTACGTCAGGTACCGTCGTGGAGAGTCCTTCTCGTCATACGGCGTGAGTGTTTGTGGTTTATACTTTGGGGGATAAACCACCTTGTTCCACTCAAGGGGATAAGGCTGGGGAATGCCCATCTTCTGGCGCTCCTCCTGCCTGTTCTTGGACTCGAAGCGCTCCCGCAAATCTTTGATCATTTCGACCACGTCCTCCGTGGAGCTAGGAGTCGGGGAAGGAGGTACCACCTGGAGTGGAGCGTTTGAGGGCTCCGACGTCCGGGGTGCTTCTGTGTCTGAGGGTGTCCGTTGGAGGGGCACACTCGACTCTCCATTGGCTCCTGGGTCGGGACCATTTGAAGGTGTCCTGATCAAGGCCGACCGCATCTCAAACACTGCTTGAGTCAGTGCTTACATTGAGGCAGAGAGGGTTTTGAGTCCTCCCTCTAGCGAGTCTATGCGCTGAACAATGTCCTGTGGCGGCGCATCAGTCTCAAGATCACCCCCGGTCATGTATACTGTCATGACACGGCCGGAAGTGGATGGATTAGTTGAGGCTTCGCTCTCAGCCTCGCTCTCATGTGGGGGAGTCACTTCTCCTGGTGTTTGGCCACCCCCAGCCACATTCTGGAGTTCGTCTTCGACAGGCGCATCTGCAAGGGCCTGACTGCCCTCAGCTCTGTCTTGAAGGGCCTCTTCGTTTCCAGCACTACCCCCGGCGGTGTCCTGGAGGACATCGTCATTTTGAGGGGCCTCAGGGAGGCCATCTTCGCCTTGATGAAGATCTGCCGCAGCTGTGCTTTGGACATCTTCGTCTTCGGAAGGAGGCTCGACAAGGGTCTGGCTACCCCCAGCTTCCTCCAAGAACTTCTTCCTCGACCGAGTGCCTTCAAACACTCCAGAGGTCGTGACAGCTGCCTTGGTCTTCCTCGGCTGAGTTTTGGATGAAGACGAGGAATTGGCAGTCGTCTTCCGGACAGATGAGGAATTGGAGATCACGTTGCATGAAGCAACCTTTAGCTCCTCTTCTGCTGACACCTTCGTCCCAAAGCGATGTCGGAGGGGTGTCGACGATTGTAGCCGTTGGAAGACCGACTGCTTTGGCGGTACTGCCGTCTTGCAACAGCAGTTGATGGTGACCACTGCACAAGTATGCCCCGTGAGAGGCGCATCGTGCTTGTCGGTCAACTCTCCTGACCGGCGCTTGTGAGTGATCACGTTGCGCAAGTCGTTGGAGGAGAGTGCTACCCTCGCACCCCTCTCAGGCGCATGGCAGGGCCAAGCGCCGGGGTGGTCGGGTGGGTGCTGCGCCCCCTGATCTAATACCAAGCAGGCATCACGATCAGTAGTGGGGGAACCACAGCATTTGAAGTGACTTGAACGGACCTCAAACGCACAACCAGAGGAGGCGCGGGAGTTCAAGACCACTGAGTTTGCCTCTCTCGGCTTGGTTGCGCACGCAGTGAATGCGCCCAAGCGAGATGAGGACTTTGAAGGTCGACTTGTTGTCGGTGCAGAAGCACTTGAGTCAACCTTGTACAGCTTGCCATCGGCAGCGCGCGTGATTGTAAGAGCGTGCCTCTGGCCGGCTGCTGGCATAGCACGTTTGTGGCGCATGGCCCGTGCCGCCTTGGATTTCTTCGTACCAGCCCGCTGGGGCGCATAGTACTCAGCATCTAAATTCTCCTCGCCGTTACAGCGAGTGAGTCTGTCAAAGACAGAGGCTCTTTGTGGCGCATCAGAAGTAATGCACGGGGCATTGGCTGCGCCCCTGCTCCGTCGACGTATCTTCCTCGCCTGAGAGGAAGATGGCTGGGGAACGTGGTCAGCCACACGCTTCCCCGAGAGATGCGCTGCATCAGCGGACGCACCTTGACTGCTGAGGACGTCAGCAGGAAGGGAAGGCTGGACGGGCGCATCCCCTTCAACGGTGGTGCCCAAGGCGTCGACTTTGCGCACCCAGACTGCGCGGGTCTTCTTCGGCTTCGACAGCCGCTTCGAAGGACTCGCACTTCCTTCAGAAATGAACTCCTCGTACGCCTGTTGATTGAGGCACACTACCAGCATCTTGTGGGAGGAGCCCACCTTCACGTCGTCGGCCTGTGACACAACCTTCTCGGTAGAGGAGAAAGAAGTCCCCAGCAGAGTCGCCAGCTTGTTTGCCATTAAAATTGTTTTGATTGAAATCTTAATACAAACAGAACAGTGATACAATATAGGACTTAGATGTAGTCCTAGGAGTACACTTTTTTTTAAGCTGGGTCCTTAGTGCCAATGGAGCGAGTGGTAATGCGTTGACTCCGTTGACCGGCTGACGGCGGTTATCGGTTCTCTGAAGGTGTTGATTGCTCTGGGTGCTGGAGCTTGCTGAGAGGAGGAAGACGTTGAGTGTCTAGGACTGCCTCTCTGGTGATTCTCTGTTGTGGATTCTTTTTGAGTCTTGTGTGTTCTGAGTCTCTGTGTGTGTGTGAAGAAGATGACCCTTCTATTTATAGTTTTGCAGGCTGGCTGCTCATGCGCGCATGCAGGATGCACCGGTGTGGGGATGCCACGTGGAGGTTGCTGATGGAGGCGCACGGATGCTGCGCCCTGATCGAGGGGGAGAACTCTTCACACAGCCGGCACGTAGCAGAGAGAAGATCTTTCCGTTGCTGAAATCTTGGATGAGTTGAGTCAAAAGACACGTGTCGTCGACTCATGGTTCGAAGATCTCGAATTTGGTGGAGAGGAGTGATCTGGTGGGCTGCGCCTTGGATTGGGCGCAGGAGGAGGCTGCGGCTCATAACCTTTAGGAGTTACAAACCATTTGGGGCGCATGGCTTTTGAGGCACATGCAGGCGACTTTCCTTCTGTCTTTCGGGATCAGAGAGCAGTCTGAGGCGCATGGCTTTTGAGGCGCATGCTGATTTGGACGCATGGCCATAGAGGCGCATGCTGATTTGGACGCATGGCCGTAGAGGCGCATGCTGATGGTGGAGTGGCCACGTGGCAGTAGCCGTCGAAACAAAGTCATGATGATGCTGACGTTGCCGACGCTTCGTTTTCTAAAAAGCTGTCAACTGTTCAGACTTTGGGAGGCGTGCTGCCAACTCTGTCAGTTCAGCATTTAATGTTGGTGACGTTCGATGGACAGCTGAGTGGGCGCGTCGATTGGCGTTCCACTCGGTATGGAGATGTGTGGGGGCGCACCCTCTGTAATGCGCCGAGTATTGTAAGGCGCGTCTGTGTGATGCGCCTGATACCGAAGGGCGCATCGGTGTGATGCGCTGTCTGGCTGGCGCATCGGACATGTCTTTTAATGATGCGGCTGTCTCGCTCTTCGAGTGCCATAAATAGCCGTTTGGCTGAATTCGAGGCGTCCGGTTCATCCATTTAATGTAAATTCATTGCACAGAATTCGGAGGGCCATCCACTTGGCGCGTGGGTTTGATTTGCCAGGCCTATAAATAGTGGCATGGAGAGAAGACTTGCTTCTCATTCCCTCACGTACTTCTAACATGAACTTGAACATGTGGGTGCATTCTGTTGACGAAGTACTCCCGAGGGTGAAGATGAGACGCTGTGTTGTCTTCGATGCACTTGAAGGTGACTGTTACATCCAAAAGACGGAGTCGAGGGCTTCTGAAGCAGGCGGAAGGTGCCTGTTGCATCCAAAGATAGGGATGCTCGAGCCTCGTCTCCGTTATTCCGGAAGAGCCGTAGATCGGAATGGCGGTGCTAGGCTCTCTCTTCCTTCAAAGTGGGGCTTCCCCACTTTGATCGTGTCGAAAGCTGCTCCTTTAGCCGCGGTTTCGATCACGGTCTTCCTTCGGCTTTGGAGGCTCTTTTGAAGCCTCCCCTGGCCACAGCATTTGCGGTGCTCTTCTCTTCCTTGGTTCCAGCCAGAGGGTTAAATGCTTTGTGTATCGAAGCATTTATCGGGCGAGCCTGGTTGGAAGGGCGGCACATAACTGGGCTCTGCTCGGCCAGGTGAGCCTGGCTGGAAGAATTTGGCTGAAGGGATGCACATAACTGAGCTGCTGAAGAGATGATGGGATGCGCCTGGATGGAGGCGCATGATATCTGCTGCGCCTCACTGGTGGCGCATAGTGATGCTGCACCTATCTGGAGACGCATGGTGGCCGCTGCGCTTATCTGAAGGCGCATGGTGGCCGCTGGCTGTAGACTTAGGCTCTTTCCTTTGTAGAAATTCTCCTTTGTACAACCTTTTCTAGACATGTAATAGACTTTTATATATAAATAAAAAAAATCCTTCTTCAAATGTCTATACTTATTGACTTTGCTGTGAAGTTCTTCGTCTGAGTTCTGGCGCATGTAGTGTCTGGCGCATGGACTTTCTGTTTGTGAAATTCCATGCTTCTACAATAACCATGCAAGGAAATACGCAATACGAGTCAAGAATACGTACACGTATACCAAGATACGTAATATGAACTACAGGCATTACAGAACCCAAGAGCCAAAAATAAAATACAGAAAAATAATCAGCAAAAAATTAAAGGAATTAAATACAGAACAAATGCATGATAAATATTAAATAAATACATTCAAGCAGTATACGTATTAAAATACGCATTCTGGGAACGGGGAGTGACAAGTAGCGTACATCAAACTCCCGATGACGCTAGCATACTCCAACTGCCTGACGCTTTCCTTTGAGTTTGGCTCCAGCTTCTGATCACTCCGGTACGGCGTATCAATTAAAGGAAGATCATGATACCCGTATCGAGTGAGCATCTCCTCAATGTAATAAAATTATGACAGCGCTAATCCAGTGTCTGTCCGGATGTCCCTAGATAACATCAGCATCCCCCGAGTCCTTCATACTGAACTTCGTCGAGATGAACTTCTTTGTCTCCGTGACACAGCTTATATCCATATCTAGGATTATCATGTCGTCCACGTATAGACAAACGATGACTCCTCTTTCGTCAGCAAACTTCGTATAGACACACTTGTCTGTTTCGCTGACCCTGTAGCCATTTGACCTTATGACTTTGTCAAACTTCTCATGCCACATTTTTGGGAGCTTGCTTTAAACCGTACAGAGATTTTACCAACTTGCAGACTTTGTCTTCAAGACCTTTGATGACAAACCTTTCTGGTTGTTGCATGTAGATCTCTTCGGTCAGCTCGCCATTCAGGAATGCTGTTTTCACATCCATCTGATGTATCACCATCTTATGTATCGTTGCGAGAGCAATCAATATTCTGATGGTGGTCATCCGGGCTACTGGAGCATACATATCAAAGTAGTCGATCCCCTGCTTCTGAGAAAATCCCTTTGCCACTAGCCTGGCCTTGAACTTGTCAATGGTTCTATCAGCTTTTATCTTCTTCTTGAAGATTCACTTGTATCCAATAGATTTTGCTCCTTCAGGTAGATCAACCAACACCCAAGTGTTATTGGAGGTGATTGATTCAATTTCATTGTCTATCGCCTCCTTCCAGAAAACAACATCTCTGGTCTTCATCACCTCATCATAGGTAAGCAGATCTGCTTCCACATGATAGGTGATGAAGTCATCTCCGAAGTTCTTCGACCTCCTCGCTCGCTTCGACGACGGTTCAGTGAGTTCTGGTTCAATCGTTGTCTCCTCAGCAACAACATCATCTTGGACAATTGGCTCATAGAAGATCTCAGTCTCCTTTGCACCTTCATCATTCTCCGGAATGTCCATTAGAACAATGTTCTTGTGCCTTGCGAACTTGTCTTCAAAATATTCAGCATCGCGAGATTCGATGATATGATTTGACTCAATATCAAGAAATCTCCGAGCATCACTCTTCTCTGTATACCCCAAGAAGATCGTCTTCGTAGTCCTTGTCCCCAGCTTCTGAATCTTCAGATCTGGAAGCTTCACATAAGCCAGATACCCCCACACTCGAATGACATCCAAGTTAGGTCTGACTTTGAACCAGAGTTCATGAGAAGTTACGTCCGAAGTTGCATACGACACTCTATTTAGAATAAAGTGGTCGTCAATACAGCTTCTTCCCAGTAGCATTTAGGAAGACCCGCAGTTAGCAGCATTGAGTTCATCATTTCTGTCAACGTTATGTTCTTCCTCTCCGCTACTCCGTTAGATTGAGGAGAATACGGAGCAGTAGTCTCGTTTATGATTCCATATTCTTTGCAGAACAATATGAATTCATGAGACTGATACTCTCTGCCTCGATTACTTCTTAGCCTCTTGAGTTATTGTCCAGTTTGCCGTTCAGCCTCGGCCCTGAACTCCTTAAACTTTTCGAACGCTTCGTCTTTAGACTTGAGCAAGTAGATGAACGCATACTTTGAGAAGTCATCGATGAAGCTTATGAAATACTTCATCCCGACTTTTGTAGAGAATTGCTTGAAGTCACAGATATCGGAGTGCACCAACTCCAGAAGATCTGTGCTTCGATTGACCCGATGAAAGGGTTTCCTTGTGATCTTTGTCTGAGCACATACTTTACACTTCCCTACCTTATCCCCACATTTGAAGATAAGTCCTAGACTGGACATTTTGTTAATTCTTTTACAGTGAACATGTCCTAGCCTATTATGCCATAACTCAAGAGAATAATCAGAATGAGCGATTGCATTAATCTTATCAAACTGGTTTACAAGCTGAATTTTGAACATCCCTTCAGTTTGAAAAGCTTTTTCGAAGTACGTTCCCTTCTTGGACATCACCATCTGGCCAGCATTGATGTCCATCCTCAAGCCTGTATTGCTAAGTAGGCTTCCAGAGATCAGGTTCTTTGCAATCACCGGAACGTGCTTCACACCTTGAAGCGTCAGAGTGTTCCCGGATGTGAGTTTCAGCTCCACAGTTCCAACCCCCAAAACTTCAGCTTGGACTTGGTTTGCCATGATAACGTTATCAGAAGTTGGCTATTATGTGACGAACGATTCTTTGTCAGAGCAGACATGGCAGGTCGCACCAGTGTCTATCTACCAGTCAGAGTCAGCCCCCACAGCTGTGACCTGAGCAATCATAGCAACAATGTTAGAAACCATGGAAACCTTGCTAGGCTCACCTTGCTCAGCTTGTTTGGGCTTGGATTTGCATTCACTCTTATAGTGACCCTTCTTGCCACAGTTGAAGCAAGTCACGTGGGACTTGGACTTCTGTTGCTTGAACGAAGGACCCTTCACTTTCAGATTTGTGGAGTCCTTCTTCTTGTGATGAGAAGCCACCTGCTTCCCTTTGAACTCTCTTGTCTGCACCAAGTTGGCCTTAGCCAGTTGTTTGGACAGAGAGTCCATCTTCTGTTGAGATCGTATTTCGTCCTCAACGTGGATCTCTTTAGAAAGAGAATCTTTTCTCTTTAGATAATTTTAGTTGCACATATTCAGTGAAACCTCAATCACTTTGTGCACGCTCGTCAGATCGAGACGAAACTTGCGCCAACAGGACCGTATCATTTTTTTGGTCCTGTATGCCAAGTTTGGTCCGATTCTGAGACAGTTGGTAAAATCGCCGTTTTGCGGGTCCCACGGTTCCACTCAACGGGCGATTTTGTGCACGGGCCGCCGGAATCCAACTCTGGACATATGGTTGGGTTTGTATCGAAAAACTGGATCCGTAGACATGTAGTTTGATGACTTTAGAGATCGTTGACTCTGGCACGCTTTTCGGTGCAAAGCGGGTCCAACGGCGGATTTTGTTTTTGTCCGAAATTACCGTTTTGCCCCTGTGTCCAGAATTGGACTTAAGGACAGGCAATCCTAGCTAATTTGACTATTCTGAGAACGTTGGTAATGTTTATTTCAGCTTTCGGAGACAGTTGTGATGACTTGGACTTTCTGACTTATTGATTGGAGTTACATTGTTGGTTCTTTGTGCAACCCCCAGGCAAGTATACCTTGCCTTTCTACACAGCTTTATTTACATGCACTGTCTTTATTTATTATCCAGTTTTCTCATATTATTGATATGTATCTTTCATATCCTGTTCATATATTGGTACCATTGATTTGTAGACCGTGTTCACAGTTAGCCTTGTGTCTTATTGGTCGTGCCTTGATTGAGTCGTGCCTTCGTGTCTTGAACCTTGAAGCTAACCTGCGAGTCCACAATAGGGACGAGGGTTAGTAGTTATTGGTCCACACTTGCGAGTCCACACTAGGGACGAGGGTGATGCTAGCCTGCGAGTCCACACTAGGGACGAGGGTTAGTAGTAGATGCTAGCCTGCGAGTCCACATTAGGGACGAGGGTTAGTAGTATAGGGTTTACGCCTGCGAGTCCACACTAGAGACGAGGGTGATGCTAGCCTGCGAGTCCACACTAGGGACGAGGGTTAGTAGTAGATGCTAGCCTGCGAGTCCATATTAGGGACGAGGGTTAGTAGTATAGGGTTTACGCCTGCAAGTCCACACTAGGGACGAGGGTGATGCTAGCCTGCGAGTCCACACTAGGGACGAGGGTGATGCTAATCTGCGAGTCCACACTAGGGACGATGTCACGCCCCAGAACCAGAATACTGAAGAACGGGGACGTGCACAGCCAGCTACGTATAACGGAACGGCAACCATCCCGCTATACGGTCACGGCTGTCTAGCTATGTGAGGGTACGCTACAAACCATCAGTCTCTTAGGATCAAATCAAGCTATTGTCTCAATCTTAACAAGTAATGATAATAACAAGATATCAGACCACCAAATATACAATTGTAAGGCGTCCCAAACATTACATATCCAGATGATCATGAAGCTAGTCGTACAAAATGTAAGGACTAGCAAGAGTTAAGTCATACATGATCAACCTCGAGTTGCCAATCATGATTACAGCCCGTAGGCAGACAGAAAGTAAAGTGCATCGAGCTAACAAGTGCTCGTCGGCTAAACGCCTCAAAAGAATATCAGTTAACAATACAGTGGGAGAAACAAAAAGAGAAAAACCCACTCGTTGCCCGGGTTCCGTCTAGTGTTCACCATCGGGCTGGAAAGCAGGTAGATCCTTTGCTGCTGCTCCGGTATCTGGCCATACAAAACCAGCTGGGTCAGACCCCAGAAAGAGCAAGTGCCACAAGGAGGCCACGAAATAAGAACAAAAGCCAGCAATCAGCACAATAATATAATTACATAATAAGAGACAGTAATTTAAGAAAAATGCATGATAGTTAGATATAAAAGACAAATCTTGTACAGAATCGATAAAAGACAGAACATATGGAAAGGCATGACAGGATGATATACGATGAGATGACCATGGGACTATTCAAATAGCCAGGTTACAACCCGTAAACCAAATAAGGACCGGGGTTGTAACCCTTCGTCTGAACGGAACTTGGTTTCTCCCACCATTTATCGGCAAGATAAAATACGCGAATTCAAGACTTGCAATTAAACATGATTAAGGTAAGGCACGAGTAATCATGTCATGTCATGACCTTGCACAGGATCAGGACAGGACAAGAGGGACTAGACTCCATTCAATCAATCACGGCCAAGCAAGTACTACGGCTTACTACTTTAACTAACTAGGGTTATCACAGACCTGATTACTAACAAGATGCAATAAGAATTCCAAGTCCGGTTACCTGTTTGTTACTACCTGAATGCTCCCAGCAAGAAAAGGAAAAGATAGCATGATATAGCAGACACACTGTAGTAAGATACATGTGTCCTAAGGTACCACGCTCGACGGCGGGCTGGAAGTGCGCTCATCTCGACGGATAGCAACAAATCCCATGTATATATATATAAGGCCGGGACCAAAGGGGCAACAGGTAACTGGGAAATTCTCCATGAACTAATTGATCAATCTAGTCATTAACCTAGCCAGATTCAGTATGAATCCCTGACCGTGGGAACCAGGGAGTCACGTCCTAGACATGATGCAAGACAATACGAGTGGATTGCACAAGCAAGCAGGAACACCCACGGTGTCAAGACAAGTCAAGCTAAGTTATCAAGTCATGTCAAGTTAAGAGTGCGCCGCCACGGCCACTATCAAGTTATCAGGTTACCAGTTACAAGTCAAGTCAAGAGTGCGCCACCATGGGCCACTATCAAGTCAGGTTAGTCAGGTCAGAAGTGTACCACCATGGGTCACTTATCAAGTCATGCTAGTTCCTTGTCATACCGTGCCATGTACAATAGTCATTCCAATATATTAAGCAAAAATCAAGTTCATGCCAAAAGGCGTAAGGATATAAAATGGGCGTAAAATACCTAATAAAATACTAATATAAAATAGGACTAAAGAAGAGCCAAGATCATGAAATATCAAATTCATCATAGACAAGTTGGTAACACAAGGGGGTCAAAGGTTGGGCTACGCAGGGTATAGACTGCGCATACAAGGCTGCGCAAGAGTTGTCTTGCGCAAGGGGAGCAGTACGCAAGCCATACGCAATGCACAGTACGCAGGCCAGCATACGCAGGGGAGCAGTACGCAAGGGAAGCAGTACGCAAGCCATACGCAATGCACAGTACGCAGGCCAGCATACGCAGGGGCTATACGCAGGCCATACGCAAGGGGAGCAGTACGCAAGCAATACGCAATGCACAGTACGCAAGCCACTACGCAATGCACAGTACGCAGGCCAGCATACGCAGGGGCTACGCAAGTCACTACGCAAGCAATACGCAATGCACACTACGCAATGCACAGTACGCAGGCCAGCATACGCAGGGTGCAATACGCAGGGTGCAATACGCAGGGTGCAATACGCCGGGTGCAATACGCAGGGTGCAATACGCAGGGTGCAATACGCAGGGTGCAATACGCAGGGTGCAATACGCAGAAGACCCTAAGCAAGGGTTCTACGCAAGCAACACTACGCAGGAGCTCTACGCGGAGGCCGTACGCGGGAGCCGCGTGGCCAACAAGAGGGAAAGGCTGTGTTCTTCTCCTACCTCTGTCCGAGAGGAAGAACACCCAACCCAAAACTTCAATTCTTCATAACTTTGCCAAATCAAAACCAAATTTAGATTTTCAAAGCTCTAACTTGAGTAAAATTGAATTCTCTTCCATATGGAAGCATCAAAAACCCATAAAATCCAACTAAAATAGATCAAAACCATGTAAATCCGAAAATAATTAAAACCTAGATCTAGAACAATGGAGACTCCAAATCACAAAATTCCAAGTTCTAATGTTGTTCTCCATGTCCTAATCTAGCTAATGAACAAATAAAAAGTGGTGCTTATTTAATGGCAAGATGCACTTGCCTAATGGGTTGGAGAGTTGTGTGGAGGAAGAAGAAGAATTAATGGAGGAAAAATAATGAGGAGAGAGAGTGTTAGGTGGGGATTTTAATGGGGGAGGATAAGTTGTGTTGAGGGTGGAGGTTAGCTAAGATGGTCCAATGCATAATAAACCAAACCAATTCCTATCCAAATAAAACCAAGCTCCATTAATCAGAATTAATCCAGGAATGATAAATGACAATTAAACTACAATGCTAAGTATGAAATATACCACCACTTAACTGGTCAAGAAAAATGAAAAATACTGGTCAGAAATACGATCACGTATAAAATACGTATCACAAATTTCGGGGCACTACAGACGAGGATTAGTAGTTGTTCAAACCTGCGAGTCCACACTAGGGACGAGGGTTTGAGTATTCGTTTCGGTTATCCGTTGACTTCTTGACATGAGTTCTCTAGTCCTTGTTCAGCAGTTCATTTTCGTGTAGACAGTGTATAGATTCGTGCTTATTCATTACTCAGTTTTACTTGTTTATCCTGTATTTTTCTCCATGCATAATAAAATGTTAGAAAGGCTCGTTTTTATGTATCTTGCTAGTCCTCTGAGGACCTGATGATCTTTTCAGGTTTAGCGACTGCATGGAGTTAGTTAGCAGAGCAGGATGGTAGAGGATTGCAATATACGATACAGGTATTTGCTTGTGATATTCTTTATTATCCTTCCGTGCTTTATATTCAGTACCATGATATACTCTGCTTATTTATAGACTCATATCATTCTTGGAGTCTAATCAAACAATATGCTAATGGGCTGCAGACCATGACCCATACTTGTTCATTCATGTTCCATATTCTTATTGTTGGTTGAGATATAGATTTGTTTGCCATGATTTGGCAGTATACCATAGCCTTGACAGCGTTTACGTATTCGAGTCGGGCTGGAGTCCGTTCGATACGTAGCTGGACTTGCTCACGCTCTCGCGTCCGAAAAGCGGGTGCGGGTCGTGACACCCTTCTTGCCACAGTTGAAGCAAGTCACGTGGGACTTGGACTTCTGTTGCTTGAACGAAGGACCCTTCACTTTCAGATTTGTGTAGTCCTTCTTCTTGTGATGAGAAGCCACCTGCTTCCCTATGAACTCTCTTGTCTGCACCAAGTTGGCCTTAGCCAGTTGTTTGGACAGAGAGTCCATCTTCTGTTGAGATCGTATTTCGTCCTCAACGTAGATCGCTTGTAGAAGATCTTCCAAGCTAATATCCAGCTTCTTCCGATGCATTCTAGCATAGAAGTTGCTCCAACCAGCAGGAAGTTTCGAGATTATTCCTCCAACGACAAACTTGTCGACGAGGGGCATCTTCTCGTCATCTAACTTCTGGCGCAACTTCAGGAATTTCTTTACTTGAGGTAGCATCGCCATCTCGTCTTCGAAGAGCCACTTGTGGTACTTCTCGACGATGAAGATTTTGGACATGTTCTCATCATCTTCATATAGCTTACCCAAAGAATCCCAGATCTCTTTGGCCTTCACCTTCTTGGAATATGACTTTGCCAGAGAGTCTTCCATAGAATTGAGAATCATCAGTTTACAGTCTTCTATTTGCTCTGCTTGACGAGTGCAGCAACAATAGCCTCGACAGTTCCTCCTTCTGGAATCGTCAGTTCATCCTCAATCAACACATGGTCTACGTCCACGAGTTGAAGATTAAGGGTAACCTTCCTCTTCCAGATTTGGAAATGTTCTCCGTCGAATTTCTCCAACTTGTTAAAGCTGGTATCGATGAAAGAAGCACGCGAGGTCTCCATCTACAAGGATCTTGCTTTGAGATTGTTAGTCCCGGGGCTTGATCAAAGATGGTAGACTCGATGTCGAGATCAGAGGTTCAACAAACGTTCACCTTCTGATTATTCTCGAGATCCAAGAGGAACACTATAATATGAATCTGATTACAAAAGCAACAATAATCAGAAAGTAAATCTCATATTTCTTCCTCGCAATCGCAGTTGCAGACGGACAGAACTGAGTTACAACTCAGAAGAAGGAGAAGAAAGAAAAAAAAAAGAAAAGGAAAGGTTCTTGCTGGGGTGATTAAGATCACCGTTGCTCAAAGTAAGATTTGCCCCAACACGATCTGCTTCCAGGAACCAGCAAGTTCACGAAGAACTTCTGGAACGCTCGTAAGTCAATATTTGAGACTTGAACGGGCTTTCTGGACTTTACAGACTCCCTTAACTCTCTTCTTGGTGCCTCTTTCAAAGGAGGCCAAGGGGCTCTATTTATAGAGTGGAGTTGAGACTTCACCTCTTCTCCTATCCGATGTGGGACTAAAATACCAATACTCAAAAATAGAGTTTGATATTTTAGATCATCCCACAATTAGCATAGAAGTGTGCCAGTCCACGCCTACCCCCCGAACACTTCCGTGCATACACGAGACATCCTGGAGTCCGTGTCCGAGTCCGAGTCCGCACAACAAAAATCAACTTACATCTTTGTTGGAATTAATCCTTTTTTTCTTCTAGGAAAATACTCTCACATAGCACAAACTTGTGCCCCACTACACCTCATGTGCACACCTCAACACAAGCAATGCATTATATTGAGATACTCACCATTTGGTGTAGCCGATGTGGGACTATCTTTCCTAGTCCAAAGGCAAAAACACCAATACTTGTTTCAACTAAACTGCATAACTATTCATTTTATATTTCTAAGGGTTTTTTTTTCCTGCGATGTCCAGGGTAATGTACGATACTTTCTGTACGCTACGTCGCATGCCATATAGGCTCTGTGTCCTCTATTTTTTTGTTAACAAAATCTATTTTTTCTAAGAGTTTTGGTTTAACAAAAACTATTTTTCAATTATATTCCTAAGAGTTTTGGTTTAACAAAATCTATTTTTTCCTTAATCACTCATTATTTGTTTTTACATCTAATTACAGGTGAAAAACTAATTGCATCTAATTAAAAATGGGCCCATAATGATATATATTTTATTATTTAGATCCAATTAGAGTTTGATGACTAATTGGAGGCTTTGAAAAGGGAAGCGGTAGGGGCTTGTTTGGTAACCGGATTTCACTATTTGGATTTGGATTTGGAAATCCTCCAAATTCAAATCATGGATTTCAAGATTCAAATCCAACTCCAACCAAACATAGGATTTAGATTTATGATTAATAATTAAATTATAGTCATGATAAATAATTAAGCTATTAATTAATTATGATTAATTATAGTTATTATTATTTATAAATTTAATAATTAATGATTAGTAATTAATAATTGACGATTAGTTATTATTAATTATAAAATTAATAATTAATGATTAGTTAATTTTTAAATAAATAACGATTAATAATTAAAGATTAATAATTAATAATTAACGATTAATAATTAATAATTAATAACTATAAATTATAATTAACGAATAATAATTAATAATTAACAATTGATAATTTTCTATTAGCGATTAATAATTATAAATTATAATTATTGATTAATAATTAATAATTAACGATTAATTAATTTTAAATTAATATTTTAAAATAGTAATTATAAATTAATATTATTATGATTAGTAAATTATTAATTAAATTATTATAAAATATGATTCTAATTGTGATTAAAATATTATTAATTAAGATTATAATAAAATAGTTATTAACAAATTATTAATTAATATTATAATAATACTAATAAATTATTAATATGATTATAACAAAATTAACTAATTAACAAAATTTTAATTAATAATACTAAACATAGGATATGATTATTAATTAATATTATAATAATACTAATAAATTATTAATTAATATTATAATAATAATATAATAATACTAGTAAATTATGATTATTAATAATTAACAAATTATTAATTAATATTATAATAATACTAATAAATTATTAATTATGATTATAATGAAATTAACTAATTAACTAATTTTTTTAATTAATAATACTATTTTTATATAATTAATAATACTAATAAAATAGTTAGTTTTTATTATTAATTAACTAATTTTTAACGAAATTATTTAAGAATAAATATTTTTAATGAAATTATTAAAGATTAACTAATTTTTAATTTACTAAATTTTAGCAAAATTATTAAATAATAATTATTTTAACGAATTTATTAAAGAATAATTATTTTTTTCCTCCAAAATCCAACCAAATACAAGTTTTGGATTTTGTCATGCTTTCCATATGAAAATCCATCTCCAACCAAACATAGGATTCTATGGATTTGTCTCCAAATCCATAAAAATTCAAATCTCACCTCCAAATACGGTTTACCAAACACACCCTAGAGTGTCGTTCTGTCTGACGTAACTTCTAATTAGAGTAAAAATAACATGCAACTTCTATAAAATTGTATTTCCTCCTTGTATCTATAAACACTTCAATTTTTTCAATTCATCTATTAGGCAAGGGTTTAGTTACATTAATTTAAGCGTTAACTTCCTTTTTTTGGTGAATTTTTTAAAATTTTGTTCTATTACTCAATTGATTTACTTTGTTGTGCTCTAGATAAGTATTATTTTTAATGTTGTTCATGATGTATTTTGTAATTGTTTTGACTTGAATGCTATAAACTAGGAATGTAATATTTTACTTAATTTCAAATAAAGTTATTTTAATATAAATTCAGTTCAATAATTTTTTAACCTAGCATTAATAAAATAATTTTATTTTAAAATATTTTATAATAAGGTAAATTGATGTCTAATTAGACATTGAAAAACAAACATGACTAACGAGTGGGAAAAAAATCATTAAAATAATAGATTTAACTCATCTTCCACTATATACCTTCCACTATATAATGATGCTTCAAAACGGCTTGCTTTTGAGTCGTTTAAGCCGTAATTATATCACAGTCCATTTTATTTAAAAAAAATAAATTGTGTAAAAAATATTGAAAAAAGTTTAAATTTGACAACATGGAGAATCGAACTCAACCAAACAAGAAAAATATTTCACACCTTAAACACATGAATTAGAAAAAATATTTGATTATAATTGAATAATATTATTATTATACGTGCAAAATACGTGCATTTACTAATCCACATAAGAAATGAATCAAATAACCAAAAAAAAAAAAAAAATCTTTGTAACCATTGTAACAACAATAATAAATTAGAAAATAAATAGATATACCTTACCACAAAATCCAAAAATAACTGAAAGATATCCTTGTAACGACTCATAACAAATATATATTTTTTTAACAATTCTTTTACCTACTGTAGCAAATATGTAAAGTATACACATCATAACACTTAACAAAAAATTACAAACTGGAGAATAAAAAAAGTTAAAAAGAATTACACAGAGAAAAACAATTCAAAAAGATTAAAACATATCCTTTTGTGAAATTCATAATAAAGTAATTGTCAATCTTTTTTTTTAAAAATGTACACATCTCATGGAATTTGAAAAATAGACACATGTTTACAAAAAGCATAAAAAAATCTTAACAAACAAGAAATTGAAATCTGAAATTTTAGATGACTCAACTGCGTTCCACTCAAGCTTTTGTATACATCTATAGAGAGGATGCTGATCTACGAACGGAAATATATTCTTCCGTGTGTCAACTACTGCTTAAAGCAAATCAACACAACTCTTTGGAATCCATTTTTTTTTTTTCCCAAAATAAAGCTCCGGTCTAGTCTTATAAGCTTGTTATTTTGGTTCTCTAAATAAAAATTAAATTCCTGCTAGATTAACTAGAAAAGCATTTAAAAAGACTATTTGATTTTCCTTCCAGTATTTAGTTGGTGTAGAAAAAAATTTATAAATATTCCAGTAATATTATTGTATTTTAAAATAAAAACAACATGAAAATCCAAAAGTAATAGTAACACGTTTGAGTAGGATTATTTCCGTCCTAAATTTTTGTAATAAATACTAGAAAATGGGAAGAAAAAATCAATCACATTGGTTTAAGAGGAAACTTTCCTCCTATTTTTTTTTTCTTTATCAGAAGATGAACTACTTTTTTTTTTTTTTTTTTTTTTTTTTTTTGCTGATTCCTTAAATCCGTGGACGCCTAAAATTGAATAGGAAGCTCATAAAAGTATCTAGGGATTTTAGGGATGCTCAACATTAACATTAGATATAAATAAACATAAACATAAATCATAAAAGTATCTAGTGATTTCAGGAACATTAGATATAAATAAACATGCACATGCGAAAACATCAACAAATTCTTCAATAGTTAATCCAAGTCCAATTTACCATCCTTGAAACGGAAATGCAAGAGTAGATTCAAAGCAAGCTCATCATAATCTATTTCCCCATAACCTACATTGCACAGACACGAAAACTACACGACACGGATACGATGACGCGGACACTAATTGATGTTGATATATCCTAATATATTTTGGAGTAGAAAATTGATATTTTGCCTGCGGTTTGTAGACGTGACCGTCGGCCGACGTAGCGGCCGCCCATTGGCTCCCTGCTATTTTGGGCCCCATCCGGACTAGGGAGCCAATGACCGGCCGCCACGTAGGCCGGCGGTCACGTCCACGGTTACAAACCGCGTGGACAACGTAGCAGCTCCGCCATGCTTTCACGTCGGTACCATGTAGTCCCCGTGCTCATCCTCAGCAAACATCACTGCCAAAACCATTGTCAGCACCATCAGTCCAAAACAAGTTTTGATCATCCTCGTAGTCCATCTTCCTCTTCTGCTCTCTCTTCCAGCACTCAGCACCTCCTCTTCTTCAGAAGCCGAAGAAGAAGAAGAACAAGAAGAATACCACACAGGAGCGCAAGAGCACGACGAGCTCGACGGCTCCTCCGTCGCTTCCCCGCCGCCTTCCTGATCAACCAGAGCAGAAGAACAAGCGCTCGACATCTCATCCTCCTCCGACTTCGGGCTCGTGCCGTCCTTCGCGCCCTCCAAGGCCTCCAGCAGGTTCCTGCCTTGAATCTTGCCGGCAGGAGCACCTGCTGCTGGCGAGTCCCCCCCGGAAGGGTCCTGGAGGGAGGAGAGGAGCCTCTTCGGAGAGCTGGAGAGGAGGTGGAGGCCGCAGACCTCCTCCTTGTCGGAGGACTCGCCAATGTGGGCGCGCCGGCGGGGCATGGACTTCTTGTAGGAGTTCCAATCTTCCTCCAGCCTTTTGAATTCCTCCTTCAATGGTGGCACTTCCTCTCCTGGCATTATGGGCTGGTAAAGAAAAGGAGAACATAACAGAACAGAGTGTAGCTTGCTATATGTGGTTGAGTGACAGAGTCATAATAGGAGTTTGTTTAAATTTGGTTTAATCAAATCACTAACAACATAAGATTCACAAAGACATGCTCTGCACATAACTTTGATTATCAATAATTGATACAGAATTGAAACATAACTGGTCATAGATCTTATTTGTCCAGCCAATTTAATCCCAACACTTTTAGTATCAAAATTAGTACAACAACACTTTGTTTCCCTCCCTATGCATAATTTATGGCAACACAATGGCAAAGGATGCCACACACAACAACAATGACCAAAGAAACCACAGCACAAACTAGGGAACAGCATGACATGAACGCAAATCTTCCGTAACCTTCAGCTACAGAGATTGGGTATACAGACCCCGGATTCCGGGTTCTGCTGCTCTTTCCATATCCTTCCGGTGACCCTCAGCTTCAGCTCTTTCTTGTCGCCGCCTGAGAAGAAGAGAGCAATGTTTCTTTGGATTATGAGGCCGTCGTGACTGTCCCTCACCTTCCGGTGGCTGTCACGGATGCTCCTGGGGGTGCCTTCCCACGTGAGTTTCCTACCATTTGCCCCGACCTCGAGGCTATAGCTGTAGTTCCTCGCGTCATTCTCATCGCCCATAAATCGGAGGAATGCCATGTAGACCGGAGCCATTCCGAGCTGGAAGGCCTCAAAGTGTAGGCAGAAGTATTGGCCAAAGCAGTTGAAAACCTAGAAGGATAGGTAGGTAGAGATCACAAAAAAGAATACAGCTTAAGCCCACATATAAAGTAACATCTTATCATTTTTGAACAAACTAATCATCTCCTTCTCTAATCATTACTATGGTTATTTCATTGAATTATTTCAAGTCTGTGCAGTGCAGATATAATATAATCTACTAAATTACTTTTATGTCTAATTATATGGATAAAAATGTGTGATTATATTATTTAGTAGGTAACTGACGAAAATGTAATCAATAATGCAGCTGGTGCAATCACTTGAACATGATAGCCATTCCAATTGCATTTATTTGTAATTGCTTCTTTATCTACAATTTGTACATAGTAGTCCATACCTCTTCTTATATCCCTTTCAAAAAAAAAAAAAGAAAAAAAAAAGAGAAGAAGCTAAAATCCAAACACAATTTGCATTAACTTGTCCTTTCATCCACAGTTGCATTGATAGATGATGTAGCTCAATATGGTGAGAACAACAATACTAAAATTCACTAATATAGTCAAATTTGCTGACAATACGGAAAGATTAACTTACAGTCAACATCCAGGTAGCATTCTCAACCTCTCGGGGATTGGACTTCACGTACCGATGGTTGAAGGTGCAACCAGTGTGCATGTCTACCTTGTGGTCATCCCGCAAGTGTGCTACGAGGTAGGGTATATCCCCAACAACAGAGCACTCAGAACCCGCATATGGGCAATTATATGGCCTGAAATAGCACTGGGCTTCATGCTTGAGCTTGCTGTAGTACGGGAAGATCTCCGGGCATCCTAACGAGACATACTTACAGGGGAGCTCAAGTGACTCAGCCACCTTTTCCAATGCTAAGCACCTGATGTCTCCAAGCTCTTGCCTACAAGTAGGGCATCGGTTGTGCACCCTCAATTTGCAGGTTGAACATAGACAATGCCCATTGGGGCACTGCAAATATCACTGTTGTCAGACCAGTGAATTGTAGTATATAAATAGTGTAGGACTATATAATTTTGGAATCTTTGCAGCATCCCATAAAAAATAATGGCTACTGTTGTCAGACCAGTGAATTGTAGTATATAAATAGTGTAGGACTATATAGTTTTGGAATCTTTGCAGCATCCCATTAAAAACAATGGCTAAGTTATGATATGTGTTGTTTGTGCATGTGTTTGCAATGGAAATCTTGTAAAAAAGCAAAACATGAAAAGAACCAATAATTACTTACTGGCAAGAATGTTTAGAGAGCAACAACTTTAGGGTGTGTATGTGTTACAAAAGAAGCCATTTGCATTTGTGAGTTAGATTAAGCATTTTTGAGATGCAAGGGAGAAGTAAAGAAGGAACCACTAGTCACCAATATCTGAAGTCCGAACATACAAGTCCAACAAAATGAACAATATTACAACATAATGTGAACATTGACATACTATGAAATTCCAACACAGTCATCACAAAATACTGATCCTGAAGTTCTATAACGTAATAATTTAACTTCATATGAAGTAGCAGAATAACAATTCGACTGCTGGACAAGACATTGTATATCTAATATTTGAACCAAGATGACTTTCTTGCATCATAGCAGAACACAGAGAATACCAGCAGTCAAACTGACATATAGGACAAAAAAAGACATATAGAGAATACACTAAGAACTTAAAAACTATGAGCTTAACTGGCTCCTAGTACTAAATTTCCTCCTCTTTCTACAATGTTTTGCATTTACTGTTTTGCCAAAAATGAACATAAGTTGATCTACTACCCGCCGTTAAGAGCCCTGCTCATCTCCATATAAATCCAAACTTAGATGCTCATCACAATTCAATGCTCCGGTTATATTTGAAAATTTGAACTTCTTATGGGGGCTTCAAGGAACAAGGGACATGACAATTTTAACTATTTGCCCTCCGCCTCATTCTCCACTACTGGATTACCTCAGCCTCCCCAGCAGTGCAAATTCTACCTTTTCCAATTGTTCCAGAAGTCTACCTTTATTTCTTCGTACCTAGTGTGTTTCATAATTCCATGATGCTCGACATTCTAACCTGGAATACCATGTCATTATGTGTGCATTTCTTTAATTTTTCTATCAACGCTATATTAGGTCAACTAATCTAGAAGAAACCATACAACAACTTCTTGGCAGTTAAACCTAATAAATTTCTTTTGATAGACATGGAGTTTCATCCACTTCTAAATGAACAAATATATAGGTCAACAAATCATGTTCTATGAAAGTTATAGATTTTCTTTTAGAACGTAGTAACATGCTTTCAGCCTTAAAAAGGACAGATACAAAAGTCACAGCATATCATCTATAAAGGAGGACTCACAACAGATCTTACATAGTTACATGCCATGCACTTCGTTATAAACAAAAAAATCGCTACAACAACCTTCACAGACCAAGCAAAGAAATGAAAACAATCAGAACAAATAAATTAGGTCACTTATTTGAATAGATAGAATGTAAGGGCTCACACAAGAAAGTTGATTTTGGATTAGAGTTGAAGGTTCCTAACATCTCCAGGCACAATTCATAACAGGAAGTAGTGGTAACTAGATTTTATAATGTCATCATATTAATATGTGCAATAAGTGAGGGCAACATTTTGTCAATAATTTGTCCCTCTATAGACTGCTTGATCAGTTAACCACAGTGGTTAGGGCTAAAACTTCTTTCAACATCTTGTTGGTCTTAGAATGCAATCTATATCTCAATCGGAAACAGAATAATGTTTGCAACCTTAAATGGACTGAGCCAGTTCCATTGACTTTCACATAGGGCACACAATGCAGTTTTAATACTTTTTCAAGTTAAAAGATGTATAAGCCTGGTCAGACATAAAAATAGCATTTAAAAACACACATCTAACATTATCTAATGATATAAATATTAGTTTTAAGTAATAACCTTTCATCACCATTCTTCTCAAAATTAGTCAATTGATTCCACCAGCCATGAACATCAGCCCCAACCCTAACACGACTCTTCTTCCCATGTTTGGCTCTAGCCTTGTTTCTACCTACAATTCCACCCTCCATACGTTTATCAACTGCATACGCAGATCAACTAGTTGCACTGATAGTCCGATACTCCTTTGGAGGACAGTACTCCCATCTCACATGATTCTCTCTCCACACTCAAGTCAGATGCTCCATCCATGTTAGGGATGGCAACTTCCCCCGAATCCGACGGGGACCCGACTTTTTTTTTCCGACGAGGACAGGTTTGGGGATATAGAAACGGGGATGGGGACGGGAATGGGGATTAAATAAAATCCCCTATCGTATTCGGGGCCGGGTATGGGTATTGTACTCCCCGTCCCGGTAAATCCCCGACCCCGATTACTTATACTTATATGCGCAACACATTTCTATGAGTTCATGATCTATCTAATACTAGATATAATTTTTATTAAATCAACATGTCTTGTAATTTTTTTTGGAATGAAATAGTTTATACTATACAGAAAAAAATTATTAATGGGACGGCAGACGGGGACGAAAAAATCTGATCCCAAAAGTGTTAATGGGGCGGGGACGGGGAGTACATTGTTAAACGGGGACGAAGATGGAGATAAAAATTTAAACCCAACCGGGGATGGGGACGGGGACGGGAATTCGAACACTACTTGGGGATGGGGATGGGGGTATGATCCCCGACCCCGACCCGCCCCATTGCCATCCCTATGTATAGGTTCAAAAGGAACCCAAAAGATGGTTCGAAATAATCTGTAGTCACACTCGTGCCACACATTCGAGTGAATTTTTGGAAACATACTTACTATTTAAACACATGCATTAACATAGATATTAAGATTTTATCTATATATATACACACACATTAGATATATCTTCATGCAAAAGGGGAGGGGTGTGTGTGTGTATATAAAATACTATATTATTACAACTCAAGAATCCGGTGCGCAAGACCAAAGGACTTCTCCACTACATCCACTCAGAAGTTGGGCCCATCCCCGGTTCGATCAAAGGGAGGTGTCGAGTGCTACGTCACTTTCATTGACTTCTTATCACAGAAGGTATGGATATATTTCCTCGAACACAAGTCAAAAGTCTTTACCATATTCAATAAATAAAAAACGACCATGGATAAGCAAAATGGGCGAAGAGTAAAGTATTTGCGTACAAATAATGGAGGTAAGAACACCTCGACGGAGTTTCAAAATTATTGTAAGGAACATGGTATGGAGACAATGGACAGTTGCAGGACGTCCAAAGTAGAACTGGGTAGCGGAGTGCATGAACATGACACTATTAGAAAGAGCCAGGATACAAGGTTACATGCAGGCCTTACGGAGGACTTATGGACAAAGACCGTAAATCATGCGTGCTATTTGATTAATAAGTCATCATCTACAACCATAGCTTTCCATATTCCTGTAGAGTTATGGAGAAGAGAGCCAGTTAGTTATGATTCTCTACGTGTGTTCGGGTGCCATATTTATTCATTTGTGAATCAGAAGGAGATTACCAAGCTGGAGTTAAAGTCAAGACGGTGCGTTTTCTTGGGGTTACTACATGGAGTCAAAGGCTTCAAGTTACAGAATCCAAAAAGTAAAAGGGTATTCACTAGCATCTTCGATGTGGTTTCCATGTTGAAAGATATGATAAAAGAAACTGAGGTGAGTGCCAAATCAAGCGACAATATTTCGATGGAGGTGGAGATTATGGCATTCAAGAGGATACGGTCATCGAAGCGCCATTACAGTCTAATATTGCGGAGGTGGATGGACAATTACGAGGATAGAGGATGAGAACCAACCCCAACATGACCCACAAACATTAGCGTTAAGGAGATGAGATCAAGATGTCTATATAAGGTACTAGTCATGTATGATTTCGAAGACATGGTTACACATTTCCTCCAATCACAGAAAAAGGAGATCCCAATGACAATAAGGAGACCATTTGCCAAGAGGATAAGGATCGATTGATTGTGGCCATGACAAAGAAGATAGTCACTTTGAAAGAACAATGCGTGAAACTTGGTTGAGCTACCTAAGAGGAAAAAGAACAATGCGTGAAACTTGGTTGAGCTACCTAAGAGGAAAATGGTTATCGGGTGCAAATAGATATTCAGGAATAAGGATAATGAGCAAAACAAGACAAGGCTAGTTGAGAAGAGTTATGCTCAAAAGGAGAGAATTGACTACAACGAGATTTTCTCACATGTGGGTCTGTGGCCAAGCATAAGTCTATTCAAATTTTATCTGCATTAGTAGCATCTCAATTTGGAATGGATGTAAAATCAGTTTTTCTATATGTTGAGTTTGAAGAGACAATCTTTATGAGGCAACCAGAAGGTTTTTATAGAGCTCAGCAAGGATGATCGCGTATGTGAACTCAAGCGGTCTCTTTACGGTTGAAGCAGTCTTCCAGAGTATGGTATAAGCACTTCGGTTCATTTATGGTGAAGACCAATTTCCCTCGACGTATGACATCTGCATGTAAAGATGATTTGGTACATTTACTCGTACATCGACGAGATATTGACCGCTTCTAAGAGTATGGTAGAAATAAGGGTACTCAAGTCTTTATTGAGTGCAAATTTGACATGAAAAATTTAGGAAGGGCAAGAAGGATTCTTGGGATGGAAATTTATCGAGACATGAAGGATGAAAAGCTATGGCTCCTAAAGGAAATATGTTGAGAAGATGCTGGAGAGATTAAACATGAATGACTCATGACAAGTGAGTTACTATCTCGTCGGTCATTTCAAGTTATCCTGCAAAGGAGTATCCGAAAACAACGGAGGAGAAGGAATATGTGTCGGATACCATATGCTAGTATAGTGGGTTCACTTATATACGCTATGGTATGCCCTCGACTGAACTATGTGATCAATTTACTCGATCGGTATTTGTCAAATTTAGGAAAGCTCCATTAGGAAGAGGTAAAGTAGATACACTAGTATCTAAAAGGGGGTAAGGATCTCGATTTATTATTTCACAAGTCAAAAGATATATCGAGCCAATTGTAGGGATATGTAGATGTGAATTATGCTGGTGACTTAGATAGGAGAAGATCAACTACATGCCATGTATACACACACAATGTGCAAGGTAAATAATAAAAGAGAAACAAAAGATTAAAGGAACACAAAGACAATTTGCAACAATTTCAGAAGGTGGCTTGTCGAACTTAGCCAATGTAAAGACTACTGTAGTGTGGCTCGTGTTCAACAAAGGAGAGACACGGGTGCGTCTGGTGATCGGAGAAGCTCGGGAGAAGTTGAAGACACAAGCGGACATTGAAATAAGATCCAAAGCTCCCAAGTGTTACATTAACCGATATACCATTTTTGCAACGGTATACCTCTTGCTACAGTGAACTGGTATCTCTTTTGGCAACCGATATACCTCTCTTTCTTCTAGCGCGTAGTAAGCACAAGTGCTCACTTGGACGGAATTCCAGCTCAAGCAGTTTTTGGTAGGATTTGAAAAATCTTCAACGGTTTGGATTGCTCCTTACTTGGAAAGCAATATTTGAGGGTTTATAACCCTAACTTTTGAAGCGTAACGAAAACTAAGGAAATAGAAAGAGTAAGACGGTTTGGATCTTGTAAGGAAGGATTTGTGCTATCCGGTATTCAATTTTACGAATCCTTGTAAGATTTTCTCTCAATATTCAATAAAGATAAGTCTCCCCTTGTCTCGTGGGCGTAGACCGATCTTTGCCTAAACCACGTAAGATCTTGTGTTGTTGTGTTGTTCATGTGTTTGGTTATTTATCTTTGCTTACTCGTCGCTAAAAGGAACTCTTGATTTTCGTGTATTCATTAGACACTTGAGGTGTGTGCCTCACACCTACTTTTGAGACGTAGCTAAAGCACATGAGGCAAATAACCTAGTGTTTTTTTTTTCAATAAAATATTTGCTCATGGCCCTTGGGTCCAGATTGTCCAGGTTGTGACGGATGCAGTCATGACCGTTGATATGTGTTGGTGTCCAATCCAATCTAGAATGTCTTATTTTAGGACAAGCTTGGTATCAAGGTTCAAAATTTTGGTTTTAGCGTTGAGATTTTCAGAAAGTCGGCTTCAATATCAATTTTAGACTACTTCTATAAATACTGGTAACAAGAAGGGGGTATTACAAGAAGGGGGTGGGAAGGGTGGGGCAAAGGTGCAACCAGCAACGCTAGGATGGTGCTGGAAAAAAAAAACTAATGAGGGTATAACCGTCTTCCTATCTTTTTGGTTCACGTGCTATGGGTATTAAAGTGAACAAAAAAGGTTTTGAAAGTTCATGGTACTAAGCTGATCAATAAGGAAGGGCTCGTGGTATGTTTTCACAAGGGTATAACCGTTTCATTCTCTCTTTAGTTTAGTTGAATATATCTGGTTTTTTTGTAATTTTGGTATTTGAAAACATGTAAATAGAAAATAACAAAGAAAGAATCAAATGCCACACTATGTATTCCAACAATCTAAAAGCAAGTTTGGATTGATGTTATGTTTCATCCGGAGTCCATCTAGTGCCAAATAAAAAAGGACGAACCAAATGGTTTCTACTGTGGATACGCATTTTTTTAAAAAGACGTCATTCATTTGGGGTCAAATGGGCATATATGAAACGCTAACCCAACGAGCGTTCCAGAAATGGGTATTTGAGCAAACAGGATGAAATGTAACTCGATTCAAACTACTCCTAAGAAAGGGGTAAAAGTAATGCAGTCTGCAAAGACTTGGATGACTGTCAATCCACCAGTCCCCTAAAACACGGATGGGATACTAAGATTCGTCCTCCGGCTAGTCTATATTCATCCGATTGGTGGATCGAAATCATTCCGGAGCGCACGAGGCGTGCACCTCACCCCTTGTTTGGATTATTTCCATATGTTTTTATGGTGAATGCCAAAGCTATTATTGAGCAAAGATCAAAACAAGAGCTAATTGATCACAAGGACAAAGCCTAATTCTTGAAAACGTAACATACTCTAGTGGGTCATTTCCTGTCATCAAATTAATTTCTTTTCTTTCTTTCTTTCTTTTTCTTTTTGCGGTGGATGCCAAGCATATTCTTGACAGAAAAGAGAGTAAATTGACAAAAAGTAATAATCTTTTCGGTAAAAAAGAAAAAAAGAAGTCCACACAACTGAATAACCAACCATTCAACCCGCATTAAAATCGATCCAAATCTGCAGATCGGAATCTAAAACGTAAGAACCAGACCTGGTGGATGGGCGGGTACATGGAGTTGGTGCAGACGGGGCATTCGAGCAGCTCGTGCACGCTGGTGGCCGGCGCGATCCCGTTCGCGGCCGCGACCGCCGCCGCCGCGGCCGCGGCGGGAACGCCGGAGTTCTTGGAGAAGTGGAGGGGGTGGACGGAGCCGGCGGCGGCGGCAGCGGCGGAGGTGGTGGTGCTGGCGGTGGGGGTGGTGATGAGCTCGTCCTCCTCCATTCCGTCCGACGAGGAGACGCACTCGATGTTGTCCAATTCCATCGACGGAGGGGAAGAAAGCTTGGATTTTTATTTTCTCCTCCTCTTTCCTTTCTTCCCTTGTTTTAATTTTTTGCTAATGATGGTAGATTGAGGAGAGGGAAAGGAAAGGGCATGGCTTTAGTTTTTTTTTTGTTTTTTTTTTTTTTAATTTTAGGTTTTAGGGTTAGTTTTTTTTTCTTCTTCCCTTTTTTGGGTTTTCTATATGTGGGGTTGGTTTGGGCCGTTGGGTTAGGATGGAGTCATGACCGTTGATATGACCGTTCGTATGCGTTGCTGTCCACTCAAAATCTAGCATGTTTTATTTTGGGGTCAGTATTATTAGCACATATTTTATTTTTTTAGACGCCATAAATATTTTAATCTTCTTTTTTTTACTTTCCAAGTTTTTTTTTATAATACTAATTTATGGGTTGTCAAAATTTTATGACTACCAACATTTGGCAGTTCTATTGCATACAAGGCTATAAAAAATTTGGCAATCCTATATCGTCCCAAACATTATTGTGTCTGTGTCTGTTCCTAAGCTTCTAGCCTCCATTGATGAAGTTTGTTTGAGAATAATGTCTCAGTCGACTTTTTTCCTAGAAAACAATAACAAAACAAGTATTACACTATGAAATCTAAAAATATAAACAACAAAAGCCTAGATTTGAAAAACTTAGAACTAAAAAACACTAGTTTGAATTAATCTTATTATTTATTTAGAAGATAGAAGAATATATGTTTGAATTTTTATGTTTGAAAGAGAGAAGAGAGAATACTAATGAGGTATGGTTGTCCCCCAAAATGTATGTTGTTCGGAAGAGTAAATTGTAGTAAGTTGTGTTACTTCCTAAACAACGTTGCACCCCCCCCCCCCCCCCCCCCCCCCCCCCCTTTTGATGCCAATAATACTAGCTTCGGCAAGCTTGTTTTACGTACCGAGGTTCAAAACATAGATTTAGGTACTGACATGTTCAGCGCCAATTTTAGACTCTCTCTAGAAAATATTGTTTAGACTAAGGAGATGGGGACGAAGGGGTCGAAGATTCCATTTTAAGATCTTTCTATAAATATCTATTAGGAAAATGTATAGAGATTGAAAGAATTGACTTTGAGAGGCATATTAATATGTCGAGACTTTCTTTAGAAATTTATTTTTTCCCACTCGGAAAGAGTTTGTTGATGGGTTCAAGCGAATACTTTCTCCAGGATAGAACAAAGCCTTTAGCAACATAATGCAGACAACAAATCTGAATCTCTTCTTCAAAATACTTTATCTTTTCTTTGTCGTTTAGTTCTACTATGTTCTTCACTAGTAGAAGGAACCAAGTGTGTTCTGTTTTGAGATTTTATTTGTAAGTTAGAATGGACATCAACAATGGGATTCTTTATGACTTTCGAATCTTTACATAATTTATTTTCAGAAAAATCAACATCTTGAGATTCGACAATTTTGTTAGATCCAAGTCAAGAAGCATATATGTTTTACTATGTTCAACGTATTCAAAAAAGACACTTCTTAACGCTATAGGACTCAATTTAGTGTTAGTCCCGACGCGTAGATATAGATAAAAAATAGGAGTTCAGCAAGCCTACACAGTAGGTGCCACAAATGAGGAGTTTAGCAAAGTTTAGCAAGCCTACACAGTAGGTGCCACAAATGAGGAGTTTAGCAAGCCTACACAGTAGGTGCCACAAAACCTGAAGAACGAGTTACAGAGAAACAGAAGAAGAAGAAGAAGAGGAGGATTAAATCTTCTGGGGTATAAAAACACCGTTGCTCAAAGCAAGATTCGCCTCTATACGATCCGCTTCCAGGAACCAGCAAATTCAAAAGAACTTCTGGAACGCTCGTCAGTCAATATTTGTGACTTGAACGGGCTTTCTGAACTTTACGGACTCCCTTAACTCTCTTCTTTGGTGCATCTTAGAAAGGAGGCAAGGGGGCTCTATTTATAGAGTGGAGTGAGGCCTCACCATCTCTCATATCCGATGTGGGATATCCGATGTGGGACTAAAACACCAATACTCTAAAATAGAGTTTGACATTTTACATCATCCCACAATCAACATAGTCGAGTGCTAGCCCACACCTTCCCCTCGAACACTCCCGTGCATGCACGAGACAACCTGGAGTCCATGTCGAGTCCGAGCCCGCACAACAAAAATCAACTTACGTCCTTATTGGAATTAATTATTTTCCGCTTAGTAAAATCACCCACATGGTTCTCCCCTTAGGGTCACCACCCCATATGCATATCCCAACAACACATACTCATATATATGTTGAGATAACTCATGGTGCTTTTACAATGTGGGACTAAACTTTACAAAGCATATTGAGAGCAAGCTCTCTTCATGTCAAGGAGCAAGAGCACCAACAATTCTCCACATATCTCATCATATATATGTGTCTAGGGTTGAGCGTTCCCCACAGTAACTGTCCATTTTACATTAGGATAGATGTCGCTGACGACTTGAATCTTCCCGCATGGGTTAAATAACAATGCGATACAAGAATGGACTATGCCTTGAATTCTGTACCACAATTGTAATTCTTTTCACTCATAAAGTGTAGTTACATGTGCTTCTGGCTGCACATTAAAGGCCCTGTGCCAGCCTGGTTTCAATGTATAATTTTAGGCGTCTACAAGTTTACCCTCAAGAGACGGCCTGATATCTCTTTCCATACACTATAGGTAAGTTCTTTATTAAAGAGACATGGCATGAAGCCTTGTACTTCCTTGCGGTGCTACGCCGCTATGACGTGGCCTAAAGCCGAGGCATTACCCCTACCCGGGAACCTCATCGTAGTGTCACACTACTGCAGCATGAGGTCACAGCCTCTTTGTAGTGCCATTCTACCCAGCATGAAGCCTAAGGCTTTTTTGTGGTGTTACGCCGCAACGACATGGCTTGCAAGGCCGAGGCTTTATCCCTACCTGGGTACCTCATCGTGGTGTCGTGCCACTGTAACATGGGGTCACCCTCCCCTTTGTAGTGCTGTCTACAACTCTTTAATTTTATCATACAGCATTAGGCTACCTGCCTATTTGCGGTGCTACACCGCTATGACTTGGCTTGCAAAGTCGAGGCATTACCCCTACCTGGGAACCTCATGGTGGAGTCATTCCACTGTAGTATGGAGTTTTACTCCTTGAAGTGTTGTGCTACCGTACTTCCTGTAAAGCATACCAGGCATTCACTCTGTCTGAGAACTTATTAAGGCATTTTCGCAGAAAACACATAGTAGACAACAGTGGTTATGGGTTCGTAACCCTTCCATGTTCCCAAGAACAAGTATCCACTGTTACCTGATAGTTTTTCAGTCAGTGGTCCTCCCTTGAACCAAAAATTAGATGTCTAGTAGATTTCTTTTTGAACTAATAACATAAAACTTTATGGTAGGATTACAAAAACATACTATCAGAATTCCTTCAAGCCCATCTTTCCTACTGTGTCTTCAACCAGCTGACGCTTGAGGTCCTTCGTGAACGGATCCGCCAGGTTCTCCTGACTCCGAACATCGATTACTGCAATGACACCTCTCTTGATGAGATCGTTCACTGCCTTGTGCTTTAACTACACAGTTCTCTTCTTTCCGTTGAAGAGATCATTTGATGTCATCGCCACAGTCGCTTGGTTGTCGCAGTATATCGAAATTGCCGGTATCTGCGCTCCAACCACTGGAAGATCATACATGAGCTCCTGAAGCCATTCTGCTTCATCTGCTGCGGTATCAAGTGCAAAGAACTCAGATTCCATAGAAGACCGCAAGAGCATAGTCTGCTTCTTCGACTTCCACGATATGGTAGCTCCACCTATTATGAAAATGAATCCACCAGTGGACCTCTCGTTCTCCAACTCTGAGCACCAGCTGGCATCACTGAAGCCTCCTACTACCGGCGGCTCTCCGCTGAAGTGCAGTGCATATGTCTGAGTCTTCTTGAGATATCTCATAACACGTTTCACAGCTTTCCAGTGCTGAACGCCTAGATTGCTTATGAATCGACTCAGCATTCCCACATCGAAAGCTATGTCAGGCCTAGTGGCAGTAGTAGCGTACATCAAACTTCCGATAACGCTAGCGTACTCCAATTGTCTGACATTTTCCTTCGAGTATGGCGTATTAATTATGGGAAGATCATGATACCCGTATCGAGTGAGCATCTTCTCAATGTAATGAGATTGTGATAATGCCAATCCAGTGTCCGTCCGGATGATCTTGAGTCCCAAGATAACATCAGCATCCCCCATGTCCTTCATACTGAACTTTGTCGAGAGGAACTTCTTTGTCTCAGTGACACAGCTTATATCCGTACCTAGGATTAGCATGTCGTCCACGTACAGACAAACGATGACTCTTCTTCCGTCAGCAAATTTAGTATAGACACACTTGTCTGTTTCGCTGACCCTGTAGCCATTTGATCTGATAACTTTGTCAAACTTTTCATGCCACATTTTGGGAGCTTACTTTAAGCCATATAGAGATTTTACCAACTTGCAGAATTTGTCTTATAGGCCTCTGACGACAAATCCTTCTGGATGTTGCATATAAATCTTCTCGGTCAGCTCGCCATTCAGGAATATTATTTTCACATCCATCTGATGTATCACCAGTTTGTGTATTGCTGCAAGGGCAATCAACAATCTGATGGTTGTCATCCGTGCTACTGGAGCATATGTGTCAAAGTAGTCGATCCCCAGTTTTTGAGAAAACCCCTTGGCCACTAGCTTGACCTTGAACTTGTCAATGGTTCCATCAGCTTTCATCTTCTTCTTGAAGATCCACTTGCATCCGATGGGTTTTGCTCCTTCGGGTAAATCAACTAACACCCATGTGTTATTGGAGGTAATTACGTCAATTTTATTGTCTAATGCCTCCTTCCAGAAGACAGCATCTCTGGTCTTCATCGCCTTATCATAGGTAAGCGGATCTGCTTTCACATGATAGGTGACGAAGTCATCTCCGAAGCTCTTCGGCCTCCTTGCTCGCTTCGTCGACGGCTCAACGAGTTCTGGTTCAATTGTTGTTTCTCCACCAATAACTTCATCTTGGACTACTGGTTCATATGAGACCTCAGTCTCATTTGCACCTACATCATTCTCCGGAATGTCTGGGAGAATAATGTTTTTGTGTCGTACAAACTTATCTTCAAAGTATTCAGCATCACGAGATTCGATGATATAATTTGACTCAATGTCAAGGAATCTCCGGGCATCACTCTTCTCGACATATCCCAAGAAGATCGCCTTCGTAGTCCTTATCCCCAGCTTCTGAATCTTCAGATCTGGGAGCTTCACATAAGCCAGACACCCCCACACTTGAATAACATTCAAGTTAGGTCTGACTTTGAACCAGAGTTCATGAGGAGTTATGTCAGAAGTTGCATAAGACACTCTATTCAGAATAAAAATGGCCGTTAATGCAGCTTCTCTCCAGTAACATTTTGGAAGACCTGCAGTTAGCAGCATTGAGTTCATCATTTGTCAACGTTCGGTTCTTCCTCTCTGCTACTCCGTTAAATTGAGGAGAATACGGAGCAGTAGTCTCGCAGATGATTCTATGTTATTTGCAGAACGATGCAAATTCATAAGACCGATATTCTTTACCTCGATCACTTCTCAACCTCTTGAGTTGTTGTCCAGTTTGCCGTTCAGCTTCGGCCCTGAACTCCTTGAACTTTTCGAACGCGTCGTCTTTAGATTTGAGCAAGTAGACGAATGCGTACTTAGAGAAGTCATCGATGAAGGTTATGAAATACTTCATCCCGGCTTTTATAGAGAATTGTTTGAAGTCACAGATATCGGAGTGTACCAACTCCATAATATATGTGCTTCGATTGACCCAATGAAAGGGTTTTCTAGTGATCTTAGTCTGAGCACATACTTCACACTTCTCTACCTTATCCCCACATTTGGAGATAAGTCCTAGACTAGACATTTTGTTTATTCTTTTACAATGAACATGTCCTAGCCTATTATGCCACAACTCAAGAGAATAGTCAGAAAGAGCGATTGCATTTATTTCATTAGACTGGTTTACAAGCTGAATTTTAAACATCCCTTCGGTTTCAAAAGCCTTTTCGAAGTATGTTCCCTTCTTAGACATCACCATCTGACCAGCATTAATGTCCATCCTCAAACCTGCGTTGTTAAGCAGGCTCCCAGAGATCAGGTTCTTGGCAATCATCGAAACATGCTTTACTCCTTGGAGCGTCATAGTGTTTTCGGAAGTGAGTTTCAGCTCCACAGTCCCGATCCCCAGAACTTTAGCTTGGGCCTGGTTCGCCATGACAACCTTCTCAGAAGTTGGCTGGTACATGACGAACTATTTTTTTCCAGAGTAGACATGGCATGTCGCACCAGTGTCTATCCACCAGTCAGAGTCAGCCCCCTCAGTTATGACCTGAGCGATCATAGCAATGAGGTTAGAAACCAAAGAAACCTTACTAGGCTCACCTTTATCTGATTGTTTGGGCTTGGATCTGCATTCACTCTTGTAGTGGCCCTTCTTGCCACAGTTAAAACAAGTCACATTGGACTTGGGCTTCTTCTGTTTGAAAGACGGTCCCTTCACTTTCAGATTAGTGAAGTCTTTCTTGTGGTGAGAAGCCACCTGCTTCCCCTTGGAGTCTCTTGTCTGCACCAGATTGGCCTCGGCCAATTGTTTGAACAAAGTGTCCATCTTCTGTGGAGAACGCATCTCGTCCTCAACGTAGATTTCTTGCAAAAGATCTTCCAGACTGATCTCGAGTTTCTTTCGATGTATTCTTGCATAGAACATATTCCATCCAGCATGAAGTTTCGAGACGATCCCTCCAACGACAAACTTGTCGACGAGAGGCATCTTTTCATCGTCCAGTTTCTGACGAAGTTTTAGAAACTCCTTCACTTAAGGAAACATCGCCTTCTCGTCTTCAAAAAGCCACTTGTGATATTTTTCGACGAAAAATATCTTGCTCATGTTTTTGTCTTCCTCATACAGCTTTTCCACAGACTCCCATATTTCTCTAGCACTATCCTTCTTTGAGTAAGATTCTGCCAGGAAATCCGCCATAGCATTTAGGATCAGAAGCCTACAAATGCTATTGTCCCTTCTCCATTTGGCCTGAAGTTTAGTAGCCGCAGTTATAGCGGCAACAGACCCAATATCTGGAACAATAGGTTCCTCTTCAAAGAGCACGTAATCAACGTCTCGGGGTTGAAGGGTGAGAAAGACCTTCCTCTTCCAGCCTTGATAATGCTCTCCATCAAACTTTTCCAACTTGCAGTAGTCAGTTTGGAGGAGTGAAGCATTAATGTTTTCTATCGTACTAATCTTGCTTTGAGATTGTTAGTCCCGAGACGTGGATATAGATGGAAAACAGGAGTTCAGCAAGCCTACACAGTAGGTGCCACAAATGAAGAGTTTAGCAAGCCTACATAGTAGGTGCCACAAATGAGGAGTTTAGCAAGCCTACACAGTAGGTGCCACAAATGAGGAGTTTAGCAAGCCTACACAGTAGGTGCCACAAAACATGAAGAATGAGTTACAGAGAAACAGAAGAAGAAGAAGAAGAAGAAGAGAAGGATTAAATCTGCTGGGGTGTAAAAACATCATTGCTCAAAGCAAGATTCGCCTCTATATGATCTGCTTCCAGGAACCAGCAAGTTCAAGAGAACTTCTGGAATGCTCGTCAGTCAATATTTGTGACTTGAACGGGCTTTCTGAACTTTACGGACTCCCTTAACTCTCTTTTTTGGTGCATCTTAGAAAGGAGGCAAGGGGGCTCTATTTATAGAGTGGAGTGAGGCCTCACCATCTCTCATATTCGATGTGGAAATAAAACACTAATACTCTAAAATAGAGTTTGATGTTTTACATCATCCCACAATCAACATAGTCGAGTGCTAGCCCACGCCTTCCCCCCGAACACTCTCGTGCATGCACGAGACAACCTGGAGTCCGTGTCGAGTCCGAGCCCGCACAACAAAAATCAACTTACGTCCTTGTTGGAATTAATCATTTTCCTCTTAGTAAAATCACACAAATGGTTCCCTCCTTAGGGTCACCACCCCATGTGCATATCCCAACAACACATACTCATATATATGTTGAGATAACTCATGGTGCTTTTCCAATGTGGGACTAAACTTTACAAAGTATGTTGAGAGCAAGCTCTCTTCATGTCAAGGAGCAAGAGCACCAACATTTAGTTCTCTTTGGGTCGGGAACACTATAATATGTCAAGCACCCATACACTTTGAGATATGACAAATTTGATTTTCTGTCTTTCCATAATTCGTAAGAACATAGATTAGTCTTTCTGGATGCAATTCTATTGTGTAAATAGTGTGTTGTATTTAAAGTTCCACCCTATAAATTTAAAGGTAACATTGACTTTACAAGTTGTAAACCCCCAAAAAAATTCTAATTTTTATTTAGACTTAAATATTTTTTGTGGATTATTTTATTATTATTATTAAAGCAATATCTATTATATATGATTAGTATTAGTCATGGATAAATTGAATGTGCATATTGAGTAGGAAGCATAGCCTGGCTAGTATAGTCATATCCCATGGTTACTGTATTAGGCATGGAATGCTTGGCAGTTGGCATAGCCATATCCATGTCACATATATAAAATCAAGTCAAAATATGACATATCTCATAAATATTGATATATAAATATGTTTATATATAAGGCATTAGATATACCATCTTGTATATTTAAATCCAATCTAAAACAAATTCTTCATATCCCATACATGCAATGATATATAGATATACTCATATATCTTCAAGTTTCCATAAATGTACTATCATATATTTTAAATATTCATGTATGTATTCATATATATTTAAATTCCAATATATATATATATATACATTTTTGTAAGGTAGACACTCGCTGAAGGTACTGCGGACTGTTGCCCTGCACAAATGGCATAGAAATTTTTGGAAGGTAAAATCCTATGGGCTCGATGGATGTGTAGCAGGATTTACGTGATTCAAACTACTGGACTCAGGAGATGAATAGTAACTTCTCCGTTACTTTCAAAAATATTTTGCATATAAGATCTCAGTTGAAAGGAAAATTTTGAAGTGTAATACATGATGGGAGAGACACGAGTCTTTAGTTGGACCTATGGTTAAACCATCAGAGCTTGGTTGACAAGTTGGGGTGGTCGTCATTCGAGTTGATTGGCAGCTCAGATCTGCTGAGTGTGCTTATCCAGGACGGAGCATGGAACGTGCAAACGCGCCAGGTGGGGCGCTGGTTCGAAGCTGAGATTACTGTAATCCAGATCATGAGCTCGGAGGCTGCCGACCGGTGGGAGTGGGAAGACTCAACCTCCAGCGAGTTCGTCAGTAAACTGGTATACGAACAAGTTCGTCCATGTTATCAACGTGTTAGTTGGGCTGATATAGCGTGGGTCAAGAGGTGGCAGTCAAAATAAAACTATGCATGTTTAAAGCCATACGAGGTCGACTTTTAACTAGAGATCGATTGATAAGAATGGGAGTGCAAGTACCTAATGATGAATGTGTACTGTGTGGGGCAATGCCAGAAATACGGCCACCCTTGCCGGCGACCACCTTCACCTCTCTTTCTCTTCCACTCCATCACAAGCACCACCATCACCATTATCATCACCACCACCATCTCCATTATCATCACCAACACCATTACTCATCACCACAACCACCACAGTACGCCGCGGACACCCTCGCCGGCGACCGCCATCGCGGCCACCCCCACCGTGCCCACGCCTGGCCTGCCGCCACGTGCAGAGCAGTATGCAGCAGCAGCAGTAGCAGCATGCAGCAGCAGTAGTAATAGCATGAGCGACAGCAGCAGCTGCCACCACAGCCGCACGGCGGCGCTGCCGCCGTCGCGCACCGCCACCGAGAGCTCCCCCATGTCCGGCGCACCTGGAAGACCACCCCGGGTGTGTCTCCGGCCTCCATGACGCGTGAAATACACAATTCGTGCGTTTTGCAGGAAATCCCGACGTGACGCGCGCGGGATCGAACTCAGAATTGTGTTTCGGGACAACAACTTCGCGTACGTTTTTCTTGAAATCTGACCGTTGGATCGACGAACTCCTTGCTCCGTCACAATCTCGGTATATAGCTTTTCACTCCCTTCACGTTTTGTCCGTTAATTTTGTCGTTTGATACATCAAAACCGGCCACCAAGTTGACCGTCTAAATTGTACTATTTTTGGACAGTTTTGCGGAACCAACTTTGTCAGCTCGTAACTCCATCGTCGCAGCTCCATTTGGCGTGCCACCAGTTCCTGTGCGTAGCTGGTATAACCCTCTTCCTGTCCCTTAAGTTTTGTTTCATTGTGAGCACATTTGCTTGGTCGAATTCGATGCCAAAGTTGGCCGTCCAAATTCTTAATTTTGTACTTGTAAAATTCTGTTTTTGAACCCGGGACTCCGGATTCAATTTCTGATACCACCAGTAGACCCGTGGCATCATTTTGGAACATTTTCATATAAAATTTATTATATTTGGAGGACGTGAGCCCTGGCACACATTTCGGTGCAAAGCAGATTCCACAGTCCGAATCAACAGGTCATTTTGAGATCGACTCATCGGAATCCAATTCCGAATATACCGTTGAGTTCATATCGTCATTCTGGACTCGTTAACATATAATTTGATAAGTTTTGAAGATATTGGCTCTGGCACGCTTTTTTGTGCAAATCGGATACCAATATCCAGGTCAACGGACCATTTTGTGATCGGGTCATCGAAATTCCATTTCGGACATACCGTTGGGTTCGTATCATCATTCTAGATACGTGAACATATAATTTGCTAGATTTTGTAGACTTCTATACTGACACATTTTTCTGTACAAAGTGTGTCCAACGGCGGACACCATTTTGATCCAAAATTATCATTTTGCCCCTGTATCCAAATTGGACTTATGGGTAGGCTATCCTAGCTAATTTGACCATTCTGGACGCGTTGGTGATATTTGTTTTGTTATCCGACGACATCTGTAGATTTTGCTTATGTATCATCCTTAATTTGTAATTAGTTATTATTATTAGTGTATATATTTATATGTTTGGTTTTTGTGAAACTCTAAAATTATCTTTGTGTTTCTAAGGGTTCTAATGCTTGGTTATAGGCTTAGTGTCACCCCAAATTGATTTTCTATGCTAGGACATCCCTTAGCTAGTATCCAGTTAGGAGTCGTGTCACACCACTAGTGTAAAATCTTAATCATAACTTAGAGGCTGAGTTTGTATATCATTATTGACAGGACATCGAACATATGTATTTTTATATTCTTATTCTTGCTTTGCTCGATGCGAGTACCCCTACAAACTCTATTTTACTGCATATGATAATGAATTGCGTATGAACCATGTTAATACAGTGATTTAAACTGAAAATCATATCTTACAGGTTTCTATATATCTAGCGTATGTTTCACATACTTTAATTATACTGCTCTCAGGATCTTTAACATGCTTTAATTATACTGCACTTAGGACATTCCACATGTTTTATACTGCTCTCAGTGCCTACCATGCTTATACTGCTCCCGGTATCTTTCACATATTTTAAACTGTTCTCATATCTCTCACATGTTAGAATCTGGGTTATGGGAAAACTATTAGTAGAGTATGTGATCATGCCCCCCTTCTCCGTATGTATTTATCGTACAATGTTACATTCTATATGCAACTTTGTCGTAGGTCTGATCCCGCGTTTGTGTATGGATATATACCAATGTCGTTAAGTGTACGTATATACACTTCAGAAAATTGATATGTACCACTGTACATCCTATTTGCCTATTGACCGATCACGTACATGCTACAGTTTTAAACTTTAAAACAAACATATATTGCCATGATGAAATGTATCTTTTACATGATAGATTTATGATATGACATGATTGTGATACGACATGAGATATGATACGATTCTTATTTATTACATCTCTTTTCATTCCATGCTCAGTATGTTTAGTTTGTAGAATCAGTACTTGCTCCCATCCTGACAGGATAACGTTGTAGGCATACTTATGGAGGAAGATTTGCTATGTGATCTTTTCTATGGACCCACTACAGAGGATCAGGTCATTGCTTTCGAGGAAGTCCCCGCAGGGAACCTCGCTTGGTAGTCTCGCTTAGATTATTTTTGGCTTAGTTATTGAACTATTTAGACTATATCTTGTAGTCACTGGACTTTGTCTCCAGTTAGATACTTTGGAAGTGTATTATTAAGTCTGTACTTATTTTACTTTCGCTTATAGATGCTGTGTTGTGATGAACCTTTTAAATGTGATATTAGAACTGTTAGCAGCTTAGATCCTTTATTGTCTATTCTTAGAACAGCTTACTACGCTTTAACCAAGCGTAGGCTGGACATGGCTCGGCCCGGCCCAACAATTTGGGTAGCGGGTCGTGACAAGTACGGATCCCTTCTTGGGGTACTCGTACAATATACGACATCTAGAGGAGTGAGCATGTGACCACGACATGTGAACTCCGAGGATCACCTAGGGATTAACTAGGCAACTAACTTAGTAGATGCATTGGGTGGAAAGAATTCTGAGATCGTGCCATACTAGCCACCCCAGGTCCAGCCCTGACGTGTCGGGTTGGCCGCCAAGGATATAGTTTCATTCACCTTTAGCAGATGACTATATCCGACTTCTACGAGCTATGTGTTATATGTATTAGCACGGTAGCCCTCCGGGGGACCGGTGCATACTCAATGTGCTATATGTCTAATGGTTTGGCTAGCCCTGCTGGGTTGAAACGATCTGAGGATTCCTTGTAATCAGTATTACGGAGATAACTCCGCCAATTATAGAAAGCCACAGGAATGAATGGCCGCTTGAAAAATGACTTGACTGTGCCTTATAACTTCCTTCAGTAGCCGAGGGACATGGACTGTCCTGGAGCGTGGTCCAACCCATATCCTTGTTTGGTTGTTGGGTTGGTCTATCGTGCTAGAATAGACTGTGGACCGAGGTTACGACCGAAAGCTTTTATTATTACTAGTATTATTATTTTATACTTGGGTTTTATCTCGCTCTTTTGTGCTTCCTTGTGGTACTTGCTATTCTGGGCTGACCCCGCTGGTTTTGTTTGGCCAGATCTCTTAGTAGCGCCTGAGGACCCAAACTTCTTCTCCGACGTCAATGGTGCATACTAGAAGCATGGCTGGCGGGGGACTCGAGTGGGTTTCTTCTCCACTACTCTAGTATCTTTACTTATGTTCTGGCGTTTAGCCACCGGCACCTGTTTAGCCGGCTAATTTGGATATTTTGTCTTTTGCATAATTTTTAATTAAATCAGACTGCATCTGAATACAATTATGTACCTATGACTCTCTGGGCTAGCTAACTTGTAAAGCTAGATCCCCATGATCATTTTGATGAAGCATCGGGGACGCCTTACTGCTTTATCTCATATGTTCATTAATTGATATTTTCTTGCTTTGAATGATTGAGACATAGATGCTCTGTGAGACCATAGGAGACTTGAATGTAGCATGCACCCCCTTGTCTCTTGACAGCCACGATCGCCGTATGACGTTTGTATACCTCATATGGATTAGTTGGCCTAGTCCGTCTCCGTATTTCGGTAATGGGACGTGACAAATATAGATATCAATCTTCAAATCTTACCTACCCCAAATATTTAATGATGTGTATATATATATACTCATATATTTGAGTTAGCATATATATACTCATATATATATTTGAGATAGTACTATCATGTATATATATATTCGTGTATATATGAGTTTTCATATATATATATATATATATATATATATATATATATATATATATATATATATATATATATATATATATATATATATATATATATATCCAAACCAATCATTCATTCTCAAATAGGAACAACCAAACCAAAAAAGTTATCGAAATCCGCACCCAAATGGGAGGTCTGCGGGTCAAACCCAAGTTTTAGGGTTGATACCTTCCCCTTGACCCGGATTGTACCTTCCCCTTTCCTTATATAAATGCATTTAGTTTTAGGGTTGATTATTCTTTTTGGAGAAGATTTCAGCAGCAACCAAAGGAAGAAATTTGTTACGAGACAACTTTGAGGGACCGAATGAAGGAATTTGATTATGAAACTTTAGAGGTATGCTTTTCTCCCTCTTAGGTTTCCAAAACATATCCACAATCCCGAAATAGACTTTGTTTGATCCCTGAAATAATTTGTGCAAAAATACATATTTCAGCAGTATATGTTTCTAGTAATTTCGTAATATCAACATGTAATGCTACTAGAATATGAAAGTAGATCATTAAAATATGTTTTCTATAATTAATTATAATTCTCTCACTACAGACTTTCATGTTTTAATCTATTCATAATGTACTCAAATTGGAAAGATCATAACTCCCAATTGGCTTAGTAATTTTGTATGAAATTTTAGTATGTCTATAATGAATATGCTATTAGTTTGTGAATGAACTTTTAGAGTTAATGTATTAACGGTTTGGGAGAAATAATTTGTCCTTCACCTATTGTCCTGTTTGAATGAATTAATTCATAGGAAAATACAATGACCTATATGTTTTGAGAATTAAGTGCTAGAAAATATTAGGTATATCATGGGGACATGTAAGAACATAAATCTACTTTCTCATAATTTATATAAGTATTTTGAGAGTTTTTGAGAATTTTTGAAACCCGAATAAACAATATAGAAATCCCAAAAGTAGGTTTAAGCCCTAAAAAATGCAGTGTGTGTCTATTGTGAGTTATTATGTATTGCTTATTGTTTTGTGTGTTATGTGGTCCCATGGGATTCCATTAGACTGAAATTATGAACATCATGGATTACGTGATATGAAGATGTCACCAGTAATACCTCACGAAGGACAAAATAAGGCAAGTATACATTGTCGACTTGTACAATATTTTTATATATGCTTGTTTTATGCTATTATTCCTTGTACATGTCAGATGTTTGTCATATTCTTGTTATTCGTTGTCACATGTTGCATGTAAATGATTCATGCCGCACCTACATTATTTGTATTCCTTTATCTATTTGTGCCATATGATCAAATATTTTCTATTCGTTTCATGATGTACTTTATTTGTTTAGTCTTCTACATTACTTGCGTATATGACTTAACTTTATCCCTTAGGTGAGGATATCGTTAGTAGGCGTTGGCTATTGTGACAATGCTTAAATCGTTAGCACGCATCGTGTTGCGATAGGGACATTGTTCACTTGACCTTCCTCGATCGTTAGTACGTACCGCACTACAATAGAGACTTTATATAGATAGTTAGCACACACCGTTTTGTTTTCTATAGGACCGTTAGCTTGCGTCATGCTGTGATTTTATCCAATTTATCTGTAGCTACTACTATTGTCACGCCCCAGAACCAGAATACTGGAGAGCGGGGACAGACACAGCCATGAGAGTTAATCTACAATCCATCAGTCTCTTATGGTCAAGAACAAGCCTAGTGTCTCAATCTCAAGTAAGCAAATAGATGTTAGATCATCAGACATACAAAAGTAAGGCGTCCCAAACATTACATATTCAGATGATCATGAAGCTAGTCATACAAAATACGAAGACTAGCAAGAGTTAAGTCATACATAATCAACCCTAGGATTTGTCAATCATGTTACAACACTTAGGCAGACAGAAATAAAGTTGCAACACGAACTAACACATGCTCGACGGCTAAACATCTTAAAAGAATAATTTACAATAGAGTGAGAGAGCAAAATAAGAAATCCACTCCGAAATCTGGTCATACAAAACCAGCTGGATCAAACCCCAGAAAGAGCAAGTGCCACAAGGGAGGCTCCACTTATGAACTAAAACCAGCATATAAGAATATAAGAACAGATAGGAGAACATAATTATAATAACATAAAAGACAAGAGTTAAAATAAACATTCTAGCTTGAATCAAGAAGAATAAGAGGTGGAATATAATTCCCATGTTAATCATGAAACAATCATTCAGGCACGACCAATCAAGTCATACGGCTTGTTATCATTAACTAACTAGGGTTATCACAGGCCTAGTTACTAACAAGATGCAGTTGAGATATTCTTGCAGTCACAAGCCCTGCAGACTATCCAGGCGAAAGTTACGTGAGTTATCAGGATTATTGGTGTACTTGAGTACTTAGGATACAAGAAGTGCAACACATGACAGTGTGCTGAAAATGTGTTCTACTCGATGGCAGGCTACGAGTTCACAGGTATGGCCGGGATAACGAGATCACATGTAACCGGGGAAAAATCTCTCTATATGAACTACTTGATCAATCTAGTTGTTTAACCTAGTCAGAATCATTATGAATCCCTGACCATGGTAACCAGAAATCCATGTCCTAGGCATGATACAAGACAAGATAGGTAGCTTGTCAGTCACAATCAGGAAAAATCAACCACAGAGTCAAGAAAAGAGTTACATTAGCACGACATGAATAGTTGTTGCAACCGCAGTCAAGGTTAAACATGCCATATCAGGTTTACTTGTCATATCAAGAATACTTGTCAGGAGTGCACCTCGATAGACCACTATCAAGATTATCAAGAATAGACCATATTATCATGTTCAAGTTCAAGTTAGTAGCTCAAGATTATCAAGTTGCTAAGTCGGGTTGTCGTAATTTAGGCCAAATACAGAAAATATGCAAGAAAAAATTAAGCACAACCAGCAGAGGTACGAGCGGCAGAGATGCGCGTGAGAGCACGCTGCCAAACGCGTTGGGGCACGTGGCCAAATGTGCGGGAGCACGCAACTAAGTGTGCTGGGGCGTGCGGAGCGCGCTGGATGGCGCACGAGAGCACGCGAAAGGGCGCGCTAAATGGCGTACGAAGCGTGCGGGAAGGCACACAAAATGCGAAGCGCGCGGGATGGTGCGCTGAATGGCGTGCGTACTGTTCATCATCCCCACAGCAACAAAATGCTTAAGGGGCCCATGAACGCCGAAAAGGCTATATCTCCCTCAAATCAAGTTAGAATCAAGCGTTTTAAAAGCCAAAATTGGATAGAATGGAATTCTCCACAACATGAACCATTAGTTTTCGGAAATACCATGTTTTTGGAGATCAAAACCAAGAAAAAGCAAGAAAACATAAAACTTAGATATACAAAAATCTATTTATCAAAATCGAAAATTTTAAGTCCTAAAGATGCTTAGAATCATGCAAGAAAAAGAATAGAACAATCAAAAAATGGAGAATCATCATGTTCTCCATGGAGCAAGTTGCACTTGCCTTGGGTTGGTGGGAGGAGTAATGGAGAAGGAAAGGAGATGAGTTAATGAGAAATAATGAGAGGAGAGAGAAGATGCTGATATAAATATCAAGCCAAGTCATGCTAAACCAACCCAAACCAAACCAAGCCAAGCCACATGCCATGAAGAACCAAGGTGAACCAAACCAAGTCTATGCAAGACAAGTCTAAATACGGTTCACCTGACAAATGTCAGAAATCCATAATCCGTACACGTATAATGAAAATACGTACAACGGAAAACGGGAGTGACAACTAATAATGTTATTTTTTACGACATGCCACCCTCTTAGATGTCATTCCTTTGTTGTGTTTATTTCTTTTCCTTTTAGTGAATGTTTATTTTACTGTACACGACATGTATCTATGTATCTTGTTACGTCACTTCCGAGGACTTGGTGATCTCTCCAGATATTTGTTGAGTTGTCATAGTAGGATAGATGGATAGATGATGATTGCTTCTTCAGGATTTCAGGTATCTTTATTGTATTCATCCGACATCACATTTATTTTTTATTACTTTATTCTGCTGATATGGTCTAGTTTTACAAGCTTTATTCTTTGTCATGAGCTTGTTCAAACGGTTGTAATAGAGTCTGGTCCACTTTATTATACATTGTCTATTCTTATTTGCTTGTAGGATCCGGTGTATTAATGTCTGACCAACATTAGTGCACTTGGTCTTACGATAAATTTATCTTCAGTGGATTGAGATATTAAATTATCATAGTGATGTTGAGATATAATTACTTGCTATAAATAGCGTATACATATTCGAGCTGGTATGAAGTCCACTTGATATATAACTGACACGTTTACGTATACCGATCCTATGTATTTTGGGACTGCGGTGTGACACAAGTATACAATTACGATTTTCACCAAAGTTCGATTTTTTTTCCTTTCGGCTAGACCGTTTTACTTTAGAGTATGAGGTGCAAACTGATCATGTATGATTCCATAAAATTCACAGAATTCACTAAACTCTGTTTGGAAAATATTTCAAGCTTCTATTGCTTCGGAAAACTTTAATTTCCTTACTTAATTTGTTTTCGACTTTTCTTTGTAAATTTAAATTTTATTAAAAGTTTTATCCTTATTTCTCATAATATATACATAAGTATACATTAAAAATTCGTGGATGAATGCAATGAAGTATCATCTTCAACCTCAGATCAAAACACCATTTAATTCACATATATCAAAATGCACCAAATCCAAAATTTCATAGTTTCGTTTAACTCCAGGGAATAGTTTTTTAATAATCTTGGCTTGTGCACAAATCTCAAATTTGTCACAAACAATCTCTTTAAAGTAAATTAAACTAAGTTTACTCATGTTTGTAATCGACTTATAATTTAAATGTGCTAACCTATCATATGCCATAAATCAAAAGATTCAACGATACAGGTAATAATTTTATTGATACTTAACTTGTACATTACATTACATCAATATCCCTTTTCCTACAAACATTCCATTCTTGGTTAAAATAACCTTATTATACTCATAGACATCACAAAATCCTCTATTGCATACAAGATCAACAGAGATCATGTTCTTCCTAATGATTGGAATATGAAGAACATTAACAAGAGTAAGAATTTCCTAGAAGTGAAATCCATGACAACACTTCCTTTTCTAACAACTTGATCGCGATTATGATATCCCATTTGAACCTCTTGACCATCGTTGACAACGTCATAGGTTTTGAACAACAATTTGTCCTTACATACATGGACAATGGCTTCATAATCAAACCACCGCCCACAGAGGTGTCTGCCATATTAATCTGTCAGCATAGCCACGAGATCCTCTTCAACCATGTTGACATTTGGCTTTGGAGCACGACACTCTCTTGCATAATAGTCATTCTTGCCACAATTGTAGCACTTGCCATTTTTCTTCTTCTTTTTGTTGAAAGAGGGACCCTTTCCATTTAAGGTATGCTTCACCTTGTTCTTCTCCACAACTTGGATATCAATTTTGAACAAAATTCTTTTGTTCTCACGATTGCGAGATTATTTTTCAATATGAAGATGCTTTTGAATATGTTCCAAAGTAAAATCCTATATTTTTTTGTTAAGCCTATTCCTGTAGTTACTCCAAGATAGGAAAAGTTTTGCATGATAATACCAATTTAGAATAACTCAGGAAGCTTAATGTATAGAGTACTAATTATGCACAATGCCTTGTAGTTCATGCACTTGACTCTGTATTGGTTTCCTATCTTCCATTTGAAAATCAAAATATTCTACAATTAGAAATTTGTTCGTACCTTCTTATTGTACCTTGTATTTATTTTAAAGAGCATTCCAAATTTATAATGGCATCTTCATCTCCTTGTAGAAGTCATACAGGCGATTTGAGAGAGTATTCAGAATGCGGCAACGACACAGAGTATCTTCATTACACTTTGCATGAGCCTTCTTTGTGTCTTTAGAATCATCTTCTTTTGGTTCAGCAAGGGACGCCAAGTTGAGACTCCGAATGTAGGATAGTCCCATGGTAGTAAGCAGAAATATTATCTTGTCTTTCTATGAGTGAAGTTGTTGCCATCAAACTGTTCAAGTTTGATAAGATCTTGGTTCATCACTTTGATTGAAGTCATGTTCGTTTCAGTCTCTATAGTAGCCAAAAAAAAAATTCTTAATTGTTAAGGTAATGTATAAAGATAGAAAGAATTGACTTTGATGTGTATCAATATGCGACAATTTTTTTTAGAAAGTTATTTGTCCCTACTCAGAAAGAGTTTGTTGATGGATTCAAACGAATACTTCCCCCATGATATAATTAAGCCTTGAGCAAAAGAGTGCATATAGCAAATTTAAATACCTTCTTCAGAAATTGTTGATATATTAGTGATAATGTTGTTGTTGTGTATTGTAGATGTGAGAGGCTTGGTTTATTATTGGAAATCTTATGCATTTTCATGAACATATACAACTCTTCACAACTTCTCCAAACTGCCACTAAAAAGTGACTAATCAAGTCTGGACCATTGGACAATAAAGTAAGATTGAGATCAAATTTCGTATACCACGTGCGTGCATTGCATGATAAGTGCGCCAGTGATATGCGCCAACAAAGTGCCATCTCCTCACGCACCACACGAACATGAACACACATCTATATAAGCAACCTCGCACGTAGCACAACTTCATTTGAACTATCAAAGTGGACTTTCACTTATATAGCCTCCAATTTTCTTTTCTCTAATCCATGTAAAACTATAAAAATAGGAAATGAAAAAAAAAAATAGTACTTCTGTATAATCAAAGTAAATCCTCAAAGTATTAGAAACATGCATGGTTTATTGAGATTCATCCTCCGACGAGCCCATATCCCATTAGAATGGTGGATCGAAATCCCTATTTACATAAAATTGTGGTTTACTAGTCTCCCATCGTGTGCTAATATGAGATGATGATCTAGTTATTCTATCCTTGTATTGGAAGAAGTCATGCAGACTAATGCGTCTTGACAAACCACCAATTGAATAATAGCCGCCATCCAAATCTCGAAGAAGATCATGATAATAGTCGGGGCTGGTCAGAGGTAACCCAGACAAGACTTCGGATTTGGATAACCCTCCTCTACTTGGGACAACTCCCAGACTTAGGATGATCCTACAAGAGGTTGGGGTAGCAGATGACCCTTCAAGATCGACCCATAACAAGAATCAAGGGACAACCAAAACTAGTTCTGGATATGACAACTCAACTCCGTGGGCCGGTCCTATAATAGCCTATAACTTACAGAAATCCCCAGAAGTCGGAAGACAAGTGGATGCAGGAATGCTGCCAAATTTTCAGTCCAAAAATTGTTAAAAGGAGATCTTTACAAATAGTCATGGCTTCAAAATTGTACAAACCAGCTGGAGGCAAGTCTCAGGCTGGGGCAAGTCAAGTATTTAAGAGATTCAACTATAGTACTTGGAGACAATCGACTCTCTTCTGGTTTCCTGAAAATGATGGCTTACTACTAGGGCTGCAAATGAGCCAAGCCGTTCGTGAGCTACTCGAAGCTCAGCTCGATAAAATCTCGTTTGAGCTCGGTTCGTTTAGTAAAAAAAAAAAACTGAACTCAAGCTTCATTTTCGAGCTCTTTACTAAACGAGCCAAGCTCAAGCATAGAAATACTCGGCTTGTTTGAGCTTGCGAGCTGACTCGTTTATGAGCTTACGAGCTGACTCGTTTAGAAGCTCGTTTAGGAGCTTGTTTAGAAGCTCGTTTGTTCTTTGTTGAATTATAATTTTATATATGTTTGTATAACAATATGGTTGTGTGCATCATATATTTACTAGTAAATGCACGTGCAAACACGCATAATAACATATAATAAAAAATTATCCAATTATAGTCAAATATCTCTTCTAACTCATGTGGTTAAGGTCGGAGGTATTCTTCTTGTTTGGTTGAGTTTGATTCCGGCCCCATGTTGATTATAATATAACAAATTTAAACTTTTTCAACAAAATTTACATTATTTATTTATTTTTAAATAAAATGGACCATGATATACATACGGCTTAGACGACTCATTTTTGAACCGTTTTGAAGCCTCATTATATAGTAGAAGATATGTCCTTAATCATTGATATTAAGGAACTTTTTTAATTAATTTTATAAATAAATTGTTAATATTACAGGTACTCGAATTCAAACCTAACTAGCTTGAAATCGAGCTCGTTAAGCTTAAAATCAAGCTTAATGAGCTTGAAATAAAGTTGATCGAGCTTGAAATCAAGCTTAACGTGCTTGATTTTGAGCTTATCAAGCTTGAATCAAGCTTGCTTATCAAGCCAAGCTAGAGCTCAAACCAAGCCAAGATCGAGCTTCATATAAACAAGCTCGAGCCTAGCTCAATCTCTAAAATGAAAAACTTATCAAGCTCGAGCTCGATTAATTCTAGTCAAGCCAAGCTCAAACTTACAAAAGCTTGACTCGGCTTGGCTCGTTTGCAGCCCTACTTACTACACAATGATCAGACCATTTGGTCACATCTGGCATCTTCTAAACGTGCCTTCTTCCTCTGCATGTGCGTCGTCTCTGGTATATGTTCACTGTATAACCCTCACCAGACTAGTTGGAAGACTTTAGAATTCTCCAGTATTGTAGAGTTCCCTTGAATTCTCACAAAACTTTCCTAACTTTCTAGAAATTCTAGAATCTTCCCATGTAAATATCTTATGCCTAAAAGTTTCTTGTAAAGCTCTTGAGGTTTTATAAATGTGAGACTCATTTGCCCCGCACCACCAAATCATGCAAGCTTCTTTCTATATACTAAAGTTTCAGTATTCTCTACCATTTTCTTCTCTTCTAAGCATGCTGGTCAGTCTCCAAGAGTGTGCACAAAGAAAAGAAAAAGCTGAATGCAAGGACTAAACCACACTAGTATGTAGTGTCAGGGACTTTAACACAGTAACACAGAGAAGTCAGAGGGGTTTCCACCAGATTTTTAAAATTTCCAGGGAACTCTTACAGAAAACTCTTTTAAAATTTCCAGGGAACTCTTACAGAAAACTCTTTCTGAAGAAACAGGCTAAGCACAATAACTGTACTACACAATTTCAACTTCTATTGATAAAAATTATAACAATAACAAAATACAAAATCATACAAAATACTCAACTAAGTAGAAGTACTAAAGATATTTTGTCATTAAAAATATTCTTAAAAGCATATATACAGAATAAACAGAAGACACGACATGAAAATCTATGAGAATCTCTCCAATTTAGCACTAGACTGATTTATCTCCGACCAGCAAAAACATCATCCTACTGTAGCTGATTTGAGAACAGAAAATTACGCCCACGATTTTCAACTTTGGAAATATTAGAAGAGGGACAATAAGTTTAAAATTTATAAATGTAGACTTCATAACGAATAAGTGAATGTCCACGCAAATTGCAAAATGTTTGTTGCTGCACAAATGTGTCCGACATTTATTCCCACATATTACCATAACACCACCACCTATTGGTACATGCATCAATCACCTAACAACAATTTTCTCTTTCTATTACATTCAAATGAAGAGGATTCTACTCCAGAGGACATATTACGAGGTGGAGAGGGGTCCTCATCTTACACTATTAATGGGTAGCTTATGAATGTTATGTCTACAAAGTTAATTTTCTATACAATACTATAAACCTGCAATATGTAAGAGCAATAGTGTCACTGCACAGGATCAAATAGACATTACATAAAGATTTATGTAATCACACCTATGTTACATCGGCACGTTTAAGAAAACAAATATGGCACATATTTTCGGGTGTCTTAGAATTTCTAAGTGTCCGTTTTGTGTCTGAGACGTGAACACGACACCTTCTATGAAGTGTTTGTGAGTCCAACTATCCAAGAATTATATACATACCAGTACATGAAAAAAAAAGGAGGAAAAAAATCACTTCTATTAGCTTCGAAATTGGGTCAACAAGCACAACTTAGCACGGACCACGGAGGAAACTTTTCAATATTTTCAAGGAATGTTAACAAAATTCAGCTAAAAGAATAAAGGGTAAAGTGTAAAAAATCTCTCGTTAAATTTGCACCTTTTGCGTAGAAAGACCTTTTAGTCAAATTTAGCAAATAAAGACCCCCGCAATCTATGACTTGTTTGAAAAGTCCCCTACCGTCTGTTGACCGTTAGAAATGACCATTAATGTCATTTAAAAAAAAAAATATATACTTAAACTACCCTCTCCCCTTCCCTACCAGCAACCCCCCCCCCCCCCCCCCCCCCCCCTCTTCCCTAACCTCTTCCCTCCTCCCTCCGGCCAGCCCCCCCTCCTCCTCCTCCCCGCCGGCCGGGCCCCCTCCTCCCCGCAGGCCAGCCCCCCCTCCTCCCCGACGGCCTCCTCCTCCTCACCGAACAGCCCCCTCCTCCTCCCCGCCGGCCAGCCTCCCTCCTCCCCGCGTTCCCCTCCTCCTCCTCCCCGCAGGCCAGCCCCCTCCTCCTCCCCGCAGGCCAGCCCTGTGAGACTCGTCTCACAGTATTGATATTTATATATACGGATACGTATTTTGTACTGTATTTCGTATTTTCTTGGTTTTCAGAATGCTTTAAAAAAAATTCAACTTATAGATTTTCTCCTTAGCCGGCATACCGCCAGTATACTGGTGTATACCGATAGCATACCGTCCGGACAGATTTTCTACACTTTAGATATTTTCGATTTCAGATATTTTCATAAATAGTGTTTCGGATATTTTCGTGAATAGTGTTTAGATATTTTCGTGAATAGTGTAGATGCACCCTATTATCCAATTGACACTTGGTTTTCTTTGGATGGTTAGGATTGACTTAGATCTTCACATGGATCATGATCCAACGGCTAAGATTAATTCCCCCTTCTATATATATCATTTCACTTTCTCTCTCCTCTATCTTTTCATTCTCTTCACTCTCTCTTCGTTTCTTCTTCCCTTCTCTCCCACTTGGAGCTTGCCAAGAGCTTGGCCTTGAGGTCTAGAGTGTGGTTTCGTACCCCTCTTGGTGGTGGAGTAGAAGATTAGGCTTGGAGCTTAACCTAGGCAAGTACATCTTGCCAAATTCTTGAACAATAGTAATTTATTGTCATTTTTGTTTTCCTTGGTATTAAATGCTTAGAATTTTTCTAAACTCATTTTGTTAAATATGTTTTTCTGGTGATTCTCGTATATATGCATGTTTCCAAAAATTCGTTTAAGCAAGATTTAATTTTCTGTTAAAAACCCAATAGTGGCTTAGTAGAAAACTTGGTATCAAGAGTGATACTAGAGTTACCATCATGGATCTTGGTCACATATACATATATGAGGTTCTTACCTACCTAGTATACATGGATTTTGAGTTTGGTGACAATCGGAACCCATTTTGGTGTCCCGAGAACCTCTGTTTTGGAGTATTTTGAGATATTGATCTATCAAATCTTTGAATTTGTGAAATCTAATAGTTCCATGTTGTAGGAAATTCAATTCTATACAATTTTGACTTTTGAAAGTCCGAATTTAGATTTAAAATAAAATTTTTATGGCCGAAACAAGTTTTGGCAAAAATCTGAATTTTGTTGCTGTTTGAAAAACCGGTATACCGCCGGTATGCCGGTGTATACCGCCGGTATGCCAATTTTTGCATCAGAAACTTTCTGTCTTTAGGCCGGTATACCGCCGGTATGCCGCCGTATACCGCCGGTATACCGTTTTAGTCTGTTTTTGCCCGTTTTCGTCCGTTTTTGTCCGTTTTTGATATTTTCTTCGACTATAATGATTTCTTAACATGATAAGATGATCTTGCTTAGTTAGAGAATGATTGTACAGCCTATATAGACTTGATACTAGCACACGTTCAATCATTTTTCTATGAAATGTACTTAGCTTTAATTATTGTTTCCCACATGCCATGATATGTCTTTTGATAGATTCTTTCTTACAAGCTATGATAATTGTTGCCATGCCTTCTTGCTTACTAGATATTGGCCCGTCGTGGCGCACTCATAATACATGTCCTTCTTGCTTACATGATAATGGTCTGTCATGGCACACTCTTGATTCTAGTACATGTCTAGCTCCTTGATAGTGGCTCGTCGTAGCGCACTCTTGTCTTGATATTGTCATGTCTTGTTGTGGCTTGTTGTAGTGCACAATCTTGCTTGTCTTGTCCAGTCTTGCATGTCTCATGTATATGATGGATTTTGCGGAATGCCACACCCAGAATCCAACAAAAAATGTTAAGGACTAAACAACTCGCTTGATTACCTAGATCATTGGAGACTTTTTCGGTTACATGTTGCCCCTTTGGTCTTGGTCTTATATATATATATATATATATATATATATATATATATATATATATATATATATATATATACATATACATGGGATTTGGAGCTATCTGTCATGATGAGCACTCTTCCAGCACACCGTCGAGTGGGGCACCTCTTTAGGACACATGTATCTTACTACAGTGTGTCTGCTATACTTCTTTTCTTTTTGGCTTGGATCATTCAGGTAGTAGCAGGCAAGTAACTGGACTTGGATTTTTCAAACTTGCATATGTTAGTAATTAGGATTGTGGCAACCCTAGTTAGCTAAAGTATCAAGCCGTACTCATTGCTTGGCCGTGATTGATGGATGGAGTCCATTCTTGTCTAGTCTAGTCTTGCTCCAGTTTATCTTAATGTAGTACTTAGCTTCCTGTCATTCCTTACATGCTATTCTTCCTACTACATGCTCGGCTTCACCATATGCTCACACGTTCCAGTTATCTAACATGCTCACATGTCCCGACTACTTAACATGCTCACATGTCTAGTTTATCTTTCATGTTCACATGCTTCCTTTTCCTTACATGTACACAGTTTACATTCTGTCACATGTCCTTTACCTTATGCTACATGTTGCTTTACTCATTGTTTTTCCTATTCTCGGGATAAGTGCATTGGTAGCGCACGAGTCTCGATTTGCTTTTACTTATTTCTGTCTCTATCCGTTGCTATGAATTGCATGCTGGTTTTAGTTCATAGTTTGGCCTCCTTTGTGGTACTTGCTATTGGGGGTCTGACCCCACTGGTTTTGCATTGACCAGATCTAGTTGAGGATCCCGAGGATCTTCCGGACCTTCCTCTCGATGGTGACTACCCGGAGCACCAGGGGACTTGAGTGGGTGTTCTTTCTCTTACCCACTCTTTTCTGTACATATTCTTTTGAGGCGTTTAGCCACCGAGCACGTATTTAGCTCGTGTTTTGGACTTGACATTTGGCCTACGGGCTTAGACATAATGTTATATTTCTAGACTGCAGCTAGAGCTGATCATGTATTACTTAGTCTTGCTAGTTCTTCATTTTGTATTGCTAGCTTCATGATCATCTATATATCATAGTTTGGGACGCTTTACTGTCTTATATGCATGATGATCATATTCTTGTACCTTACTTCTTATCTGAGACTGAGATATCTAGGATTATGTGACCTAGGATTGACTGTTGGTTTGTAGCAGTGACCCCCATCTATACAGCTTATGCGTTGTTTCGGAGTACTGGAGTACTTTGGTATACGTAGCTGGCCTGGTCTGTCCCTACTTACCAGTATTCTGGTTCTGGGGCGTGACAAGCCCCCTCCTCCTCCCCGTCGGCCTCCTCCTCCTCGCTGGCCAGCCCCCTCCACCTCCCCGCGGGCCAGCCCCCCTCCTCCTCACCGCCGGCCAGCCTCCCTCCTCCCCGCCCCCCCCCCCCCCCCCCCTCCTCCTCCTCCTCCCCGCGTTCCCCTCCTCCTCCCCGCACCACCGGGGAGAGAGGGGGGGTAAAATGGTCATTACATACCCTACTTAACAGCAGTTAACGGAAAGGGGACAAAATGAGCAGATTTTATACTTTTAGGAATTTTATGAGCATGGAATCTTTTAGTACAAAAAATGGAAACCTAACGAGAGGTTTTTTGCACTTTACCCAAGAATAAATAACAAAACCTTACATGCAAGAGTTTCACCAACCTATTAATGTTATGTGGAGAATATTAAACATATCCATCTACCACTGATTGGGAAATGCTTCTCTATATTTTGAATGCTTCCCCTTGACCAACTTGCCTGCTTGAGTTATCCCTAGTGTTCAAGAGCCTCTGTGCCAATCTATCCTTCACGGTCACTTTATTCTTTAACATTGATGCCAATGTCACCTTTCCCTTTAACATCTCTTCCATATCTAGAAAGCTCTCCATATTGGTTGAATCATGTGCTTGGGATTGGGAGCTTTCCTCCACAGAAACTTTCATGTCACTTTCTCCTTCACTCTGCGGGCTTCTTTGTAGTGGCTTTCCCTCAGTGTCTCGCGGTATGATAGGTCCATGAAAAGGACAAACCCTCAAATCCCCTCTCTGACAGAGACCACCTTTCTCCAGAGGAGCATTGCACGGTTGGATAGCAACGGGCTCTTCTTTATATACTGTGCAATGGACATTCAGTTCTGCAGGAATTACTGCATCAGGATCAACTCTACCCCAATGTCCGTCGAGCTCCAATCCCCTCTGGTTAACCAAAGCATCTTGGTTTGAACCCCAGTTGTCCAAGAATGGTCCCCATGTCACAACAGGAGCTTCAGCCATAAGTCTTGCCCTTGGAGACGTTGAGCTCTTACTATCGGAGGGCTTAGTCCTGTCATGAGTAGCATCATGCTTACCCTTTCTGGTACTTGGAGCATGCTGCATCCTCACAACCATTACCTGAACTTTTAGATGCATTAGACATTGAACTCTTATTATCGGAGGGCTTCTTCTGTCATTGGTAGCAACATCCTTGCCCTTTCTGGTACTTTGGAGCATCCTCGGAACTACTACCTAAACTTTTAAATGCATAGAAGTCTCAGGAGCATAAACTTCGATCTTACCTTCTTCCCACAAATCTTCCTCTTCGTCTGGTGTGGGGTTGCATCAAGAGCCCAATCTAATTGGCTGCCCTCTTCTTAACTGACTTAATAACATTATGGAGATCAATGAACTCTTTTAGGGCACTCTCTCTAAACTTGTCATCAGTGAGGTCAACCCTAATAAGGACAGATATCCAATTTTGCACCGTCAACAAATGCTTTGAGACGAGAAGCTTGTGCAGTTCCCTGAGTGCATCGAAGATAGCTTTGTTATCACTATTTTCTTGGACCTTCTCTCCTTCCTTCAAAGAGTCTAGGCGAATTTGCTGCAACGTAAGAGACTTGAACTCCACCACCACATCATCCTCAGTGGAAAAGTTATATGTAAGATCATCTTCTTCTTTGACACTAACTATTTCTAGACACCGTTCAATCTCATCGATAGTCGACTGAATCTCAGCCTTCACAGAAGAATAGATCTCCTTCAGATTTTCAAACTTATCGACTAAAATCTGCTTCGACCTGTTCTCCCTATCCCTTCTCTCCTGTTGCAGTCGAGCTGCATTCTCTAACCGGTTAGGAAACTGGTATCTAAGAGTGTTCTTAAGGTAATCAAAACCCAACCTGAGCTGCCGGTAGTGGATTCCAAAAGAAGCATTCCACTTCTCCAATAGCTCTATGCTCTTCCAGCGCAAGACTGATGCAACGGAAGAGGGAGGAGGTAGGGGCATGTTGCTCCTGAAACCAACGCTTAAGCTCAGAAACTGATCAAAACTGACAACGAGGAGCGACCTGAAGAGCTTCGAACGCATGAACAGTTCATCGGTTATAAGAACGGCAAGGTAACGCACCTGCAACAAAACATGTTTCTCTTGCTTAACAACTGATAAAAAGTTGGTTATAAAAATAAATTATTTTGTCCAAGGCAGATGAGAATTCACTCAGCAGGGAAATGAAGGGAGCAAAAAGAGCACTGATCGGAAACAACACTTTCAGACTATGTTGACGACACGATAATAGATATGAGATACGGCCATTTTTCAGATAGGTACAATATAGTCACCTATGTTGCACGAGTATGGACACAGACATACAAGTACGGATACAATACGGGTACGGACACCATTTCCCCGTGTCCGTGCAACATAGTCAAAACAAAGGGAAGAAAAAGAAAGAAACAGTCATGGAAGCTAAACTATTTATCCATTCTATCATGCAAAGACATTTCAATTTACCTCTTTTTTCATGAGTTACAATCTGTTGATGAACTTCTAGTTTCCGTTACCAATGCAAACACTGAAACCAAAGTTTATGTTTAAACAAGCTGATGATGATAATTCCTTCCTTCTAAAACTATCCAATAAGTGTCAAATCTCTGATATTACTGTGTTCCATGACCAATTCTCTTCCCATACTTCTTCCAATCAAAATTGCATACAAAATGAGAACAAAGACCAAATAGAGAGATTCATACTAGAAGTTGGGGAATACCAACGACCTACCATCATAACCAGATTAACCAGTTTTTTTTTTTTTTTTTTAAGATTATCATTCTAAAAATCCAAACTTGGGCCGCTTTGGTGCTTTTTTTTTCCACTGCAGAGTACCTCTCCAAACTCAGGAAACCCCCTTTTCTCAAAGCCCATTTTAAGATTCCAAAATCTTCGCGGTCAGAAGAAAAAAGGAGGCATCTTTATCGATGCCCACTTGTTGAAACTACGAATTCTTAAAGACCCGCAACAAAAATTCATAAGAAAATCGACTCCTATATAATTTTTCGTACGGGTGCCAAATTGTAATCGATTCGATCGACGAAGAAAAAAAAAATTAGGGATTTTGGGATTGGGATCGGACCTGGGAGTGGTTCTTCTTCAGGTGGTCCATGAGGGAACCGACGGCCGACCGGAGCTCCTCGTCGGAGGAGCGGACGGCGGACTTGATGGCCCTCAGGAGCCGCGGGTCCACCTCCTGCGCGGTCGAGACCGTCGCCCTCTCGATCAGCCGACGGGTCAAGGTCGGTTCCGCCATCGCCTCTTTTCTTCCTAAGCAGTTGTAATAAAAACTAGAATAATTATATATTGGGGCCGGCTATACAAACCCCAAAGACTTGCTAAGGACACCCCACATAACTTAAATGTCATGTTAAAAGACCAATATACCCCCAAGACTTTCTAAGAACACCCCACCAAAAAAAAAATTTCTGCAATAAGCACGGCAAATACTTGTCGAACGGACAATGGTCTGTTTGACAAGTATTGGTCGAACATGTCTTCTTCTGTTCGACAAATACTGGTCGAACGTGTCTTCTTGTGTTCGACAAACATTGGTCGAACATATTCTAATCGAACATGCTATCTTCTGTTCGACATATTCTGGTCGAACGTACACACTATAGTTCGACTGTCGTGGGTCGAACATTTCTCTGTGAGTTCGACAAACCAGGATCGAACCTACCCGTGGATACATCCAAAAAAAATTCTAATTTTTTTTTTGTTTTAACAACAGTTTATGGTCGGCGGAGGGGGAATCGGAAAGCGGGGGGGGAGGGGGAGGAGGAGGAGGAGGAGGCGGGTCCGGGGGTGGGGGGTTGGGGGGGGGGGGGGGGGGGGGGTGGAGTCGGCGGAGGAGGCGGCGGCGGGTCGGGGAGGAGGAGGGTCGGCGGAGGAGGAGGGTCGGCGGAGGGGGGAAGGGGAGGGGAGTATGGGGTGTGCTCAGCAGCAAGGGTAGAATAGAAATTTATTTATTTTTTTTGAAATGGGGTGTCCTTAGCAAGTCTTGGGGTGTCAATAGCCGGAACCTTATATATTAGCTATCTTTTAGTCTTCCTAATAATAATGGGTGCGGTTTTCCGCATCCCATGGATTACTAAGGACATTTCGTGAAGAAAAAAAAAAAGGAATTCCTATTCTACCTCCCCTCTCCCCATGCTACTCACCCCCCCCCCCCCCCCCCCCCCCCCCCCCCACCACCCCCACCACCATGACTCCGACATCGACGCTGACAGTCCGACCTCCACCCCCCTCCCCTGCTCCCCCGACCCCCCTCCCTTTCTCCTCCGACCCCCTCCTTCCTAATATATATGCTAGTAGTATATATATTATCAAATATAAGAGCATCCATAGCGAAAGAGATTTCAAGTACTACATTTAAAATTTAGTCTAATTTTGTAGCACTTGAAATCTGTAATTGGCACTTATTCATACTTGAAAATTGCTAAAAAGCTAAAAGACACTCCAGATTTGGAGCATGTTGCTCCTCTACATTAATTTTTGGGCTCACAAATATTGACTATTTTTAGCAAACAAGGAAGAAAAATAAAGAGAGAAAAACTGGGAGAATTTTTTTTTTACAAAACATGGAAGAAAAATAAAGAGGAAAAAGACGAGAAATGTTAATTTGGAGTATTTGTTTGGAGTGTACCATTGTGTGCCAATATCAAGGAGATACTCCAAAAGTAATAATTTACATAAATTCTAACAATTTGGAGTACCTCCACTGTAGATGCTCTAATGACGGTATGAGTGCAAAGACGATGTGGGTGCTAGGTCGTCGGATGGAACGAAGGCTTGGGTGTGAGGACATCAAAAGCAATGGCGACTTTATGCCTCATTTGGTTTGCACAAAGGAAAGAAAATTGATTCTTTGATATTTCATTTCCTTTGAGAAATTGTAATTCCAATCAATTTCTTTTTCGATGTTGGAAAAAAAAAAACCAAGAAAATTGGAAGGAAAAGTGAATCCTTAGAGGGAGGAAAATGAATCATTGGGTTGGTGGAAGCAACCATTTTCCCTCCAATTTTTCCTCTTCATGGCGAAATACATCTTCTACTATATAATGAGGCTTCAAAACGGCTCAAAAGTGAGCCGTCTAAGCCGTCATTATATCACGGTCCATTTTATTTAAAAAAATAAAGTATGCAAACAAATATTTAAAAAAGTTTAAAATTGTTAAATATATTGAACATGAAAAATCGAACTCAACCAAACAAGAAGAATATCTCCCACCTTAACCACATGAGTTAGAGTTAGAAGAAATATTTGACTATAATTGAATAATGTTCTTATTCTACGTTATTATACGTGCAAAGCACGTGCATTTACTGGTATATATAAGCCAGCCATAAGATTTGGCGATCTGTATCTTCACATAGAATTTCATAAAACGTATCTCTCCTCTAATATCCCCAAACATCAGTTGGCCTTCAATTTTCCATATTTGGATCTAGGTATGCTCACCCCTGATGTTGATCACCAAATGTTGAACAATATTAATCGTCACTGGTGATAGCTCCAAACAGCAGCTTATCGGCAGCAATATCATATGTACATTTTCTGACTCAGTTACATAAGATTACAAAAGCCTCACTTACACATGCATCAGAGTGCTCTTGAATTCACCATCCACACACTAAACTTGATATCAATTGCAAGCACAATACTACTAGTAACAGACCTTGAACCAGTTTCCTTGCTTCAGTTACTTAAAGCTCTAGCAACATAATTCCTTCAATTTCTTCTACTGTGTATTGCCAGAGCTCCGAAAATTTCACTTTCTTCACAATTCACAGTGCAGTGCAAGAAACTCTACATTTGTTGATTTCATTTCATTTCATTCAATCTGAAGTACATGAGGTCAGACGAGCATTTACAGATCAGTGGACATTCGATAAGCTCCGGTAGTAGTACATGTATAATTCATCATCCACGGTAAGTAAACCAAGTCTGCCGATCACTCTAGGTTACAAGATCTATCATTCTTACAGACGAGCATCAGCAACCTACCACTAGCAATTACCATTCATTGACTTGAAGAGAGCTTCTATCGACAGATGCTTCGGATGCCTAAATATCTTGCCAAAATCCCGGAGGACTGCCAACTTGGAGTTTCCTGGTAACGCTTCCTCTGGCCATAGAAGAAGAAAAAAATGGAAGTAAATAAACAAAGGTTATCAAGAAACAATACCATTAGTTTGTCCGCATAGATTTCTCATAGCATATGATAACATGTTGATAATATATAAGGTGGGTTTAGACGGGTAATCAGACTTTCTCAATTTGGGTAAATAACAAACAAGCCGTAAGGGCAAAGATTCTCATTTGCTCTTCTACAGTAAGATTCAACCTTGCTGATATTAACTGATATAAAAGGAAGAATTTAAAAAAAAAAAAGAGGAGATTGTATCACCAACCAATTCATTAGTATCACAAATGCTCAGCTGCAATGTTCTCGTGCCCCATCCATACAGACAAAACACCACATATCTAGAGGCATGGAAGTCACTTTAACCCTTCAATCAAAATTGTATTTAAGGTGCTATCTGGCCCGGATGAGTTTTGGCACTCTTGACAGAGTCTAGTAATTTGGACAATTCTTGGCTTTTCATATTGAACAAGTTCTTAACTTCGTTTAGCACTGCCTGTTCTCTCGACATATCTTCAACAAGCCTTTCCTTCTTCCAGTTCATAAGTTTGATTTCCTCCTCCATTTCTATGACCTCGGTTGGCGTATTTGATATACCGGAGATTATTGGAAATGTGACCTCAACTTTGTTCCTAAATCATGCAAGTCTTAGCAAATTTTGCAATAGTAATATTAAATAAATAGATAATAAATTACATCAAAATAAAAATCTAAGCATCTCAGTGTAAATCATCCTCATGGAAGTTTATAATCGTATGAAAGCATTAGAAAGAAGGTTCATGCTGGTCGATTGGGAAGTTATCAAAAATCTTTAGCACGACATTAATCTTGGTGCTTGCATCCTGGAGAATGTAGGTTCGAATAATAAAAACAACCTATCCATATAGTGACGGTGAGTTTGTACACCTTGAACTCCCTAAACCCTACATTAGCATTAGCATTAGCATTAGCATTAGCATTAGCAGGAGCAGTCTGGCAATGAGTGACCTTTTTCTCTCGCACATTATTCTCAACCTAGTTATGGGGGATGTCCAAACTATTAACCTAGTAGGCTTCTTGTAGTTACACTATGCGACCATCCAAAGAGTCTAGGAGTTACAAGTTAGAACTAAGACCTGACTTATAAAGGACGGCTTTATGATTGATTCTTGGACCCATTCGGGAAGTTCCAATCTGATCGGGATGCATATTTATATTAGTATAGCTATATTGATTATCCTGCACCGTGTAGCCTGGGTTTTGACCTAGGAAGCACATACACTCCAAAAATTGGTGTCTTATGCATGTCCAATCGTGTCGGACATGTATCAGACAAGACAAACATTTCAATATATATCATGATATGTATCATACTAGTGTTCATGCAACATAGTATTTGACACTGTAACTAACTTGGCCAAGTTTGCTGACCAAACTACTCGTGGACTCCCTTGGCTGTGTCGTATAGTAATTTGGACTACATGGAATTAGACAACAATCAACTATGATTTAGCAGGTATTTATGGAAAACTATACACTGTTTGGAGATGATGATAATTGAATGTCTTCGTTCCTCTTTTCAGTGTTTTTTTCCTCTTGATTCTACCTTCATTCCTATTCCCGTCACCTTTTAGCCCTCCATCTTTCCTAATTTAGTTACCCTTCTTTGGTGTTGGGACTCGGAGAAGGATGGCAATCGTAAATCAAATACTTTCTTTGACCGTTTTAAATGCCTCGTGTGAAGCTTAGACTTCCAGCCTCATTCCCTTCATCGCTTCCAACAATCCTAATCAAGATGAGCTCTCTTGTAGAGTCATATTTCTCGATACTTTCTTTGACCATTTTAAATGTATCAAAACCTGATGCTTTATGGATTCCTTGATGATGATGTATATGGTGAATTTTCATATTTGCTTTGAAAGTTAAAAGAGAGTTGACTAGTTGGTAATCAGAGGTCGGCATCTATTTTAATTTACTAGCACAAAGCTGACGGTGCATATTTGCTGAAAATGTCATTTCAGATTCAAGTAACTTGATTTCCAGAAACCATAGAATTGAATCAAAAGGAAACACAATTTAAGAGAAATGTACTGCTTACCTGTCACCAAGGGAAAATAGACCATTAATTCTCATTATTCCTCCATCTAGAGAGATAGCACCATCACTTATACAAGGCAAAGCGGACTGCATTTGTCCTCTAGTTCATATACTTGCAAACGGGAGAACAAGTTATAAAATAGAGTCTCCCTAAGACCATGACCACCAGTTGTGAGATAGGATATATGTGCACGGTCCACATTGATCATATTTACGGCAAAGCCAAGGAAACCTGGTGGAGACTCTCCATTAGATAACCTGGGCTTCAGTAGTGCAAGTCTCTTTTGAGGATCTTCAGGTATAAATTCTCCAATATATGGTCTGCAAAAGAGAACAATTTAAAAATATAGTTTATAGACTCGCAAACAGTGCCAATATGAAGACTACAATCCTAGCTGACACATACAATATTCATATATTCCATGCCAAATGAAAGGGATAATCTTGTCAGAAATATAGTATATTCGTCAAAATCCAGAGTAAAAGATGTAACATAATATCTACCTTAAATTTCTAGACAGAAGACGAGAAATCTCCCATCCAAGAGCCTCCCAATAGATGGCCCAAGTCCGTGCAGACCAACACTCCGATCAATCATGCCTTCAGAGTCATACTGCTCAAGAGCTTTAACACCTTCATATGACTTGCAGACAATAGCCAACATAGTTTCTAAACCCAAGAATTCTGAAATGGCCCTGATTAACCGTCACAAAAGAATAAGTTAGAGTTGGTCCGATTCCAAATTGAATGCTCACAGGAAAGAGAAAATGGTAAAATCTAGAGAATGGACTAACCGGCTAAGTTTGTCATCATTTGCTTTCCCAAGTGTGGCTACAACACCGAGCACGTCCTTGGTCAATGGTAGCTTTGATGCTTGCAGGCCATGACGAATTTTCATCTGGCATATAATGCCTGCTGCTGAAGTTTCCAAGCCTAATATATGCTCGACTGTCTGCTCCTCACTGTTTTGAGAGAAATATTGTTGTTTTCCTCCACTGCTACACTCGGATTGTGATATGTTCCAAGCTTAACTAAACCAAATACATGAACTAGTATTTAAACTGATTTTTTATATATGTGGCATCCAATTGCTAACCAATAGCAAAAGTTCAATATTCCAGCAATAAGTACACTCTTTCTGGTTCACCTCCATATCAAAAGATCACTTGACTATGTTGCCCTACTTGCCCGATACGATAAAAGCTAATATTATATGCTTCTTGAGACTATTACCTAATTTCTACAAGTGTATTACACATAAACATACATCTATTGCCAGACACCTGGAAGTCAACGTCTTGATATAAGATGAAGCACATAAGCAGATACACAAGTGATAAGTAGCTAACCTTGTGTATTGTGAATGCACCGATCGACGCTCTTGATTTGCCCCTTGAAAAATTCCAGGTTGTCCTCGTGATTTTTGACTTTTAATCCAACTTTCTTTATGTCTTCCTCCAGTTTCTGCAATGAAATAAAGCACGAGAAGGTAGATCATAACATTCCTACAGCAGGGAGTACAAAATCCTTGAGCCACACCGACAACTCACCTGAGAGTGGTTTATTATCGTTTCCACCTTAACGGCTACTCCGTCATGCAATTCATTCCCAGTCTTTGCAGAGAGAGAAGCTTCGGTCCGAAGGTGGTGCCGAAGGTGGTGCCGAAGGTTAAGTTTCTGTAAAGAAAATGGCAAACATGAGAAAATCAATCTACTGTTCAGTATGAATAAAATTTTCGGGTCGGCTATTTGAATCCGTTTCTCCCATTCAGCTATGTATAGGATCATGTTGGAACTACCTGTAACATTAGCAAAACCCACATTCTTTGTTGTGTACCTAACCCGAGTTTGTTTAGGCCTACCCCTAGTTCCAGCAGATCGATCCTTTAATCAGTATCCTACTGCTCCTACTAACCAGGGGCGCATCTAACATTCTATGTTGCAGAAACATAGCAAAAGTAGTAATTAGTTGATAATCCTCCCTAGGCTTTCCAGATGTCCATGTTCTGTGTTTGATAACCCATCAAAATTTCACATCCATCTCCGAACCCTGACATCAGCTGCCAGGCACCAGTATTCCTCTCTTTCTTGGTATTTCCCTCTCTTTATATCCTCCTTTTCCGTAGACCTTTTGGTCTTCACCTCCTCGCACTGCCTTAATAAGCTTGAGCTTATGTTATACATCTAAAATGATAACCTCTCCATAATCTGTATACATATACAGAAAGTCAAACACACAAAAGACTCAAAAAGTGCAGAAGTGTGGTGGTCCAGCTAAGAGACACCGCTTATACGGAGACACATTATGATAACATGGATTATACATTTTCATCTCGTTAAAAGAAAAAACTGCTAAATCGTGAAAAAAAAAAAATAATAATAATAATAATAATAATAAATAGGTCTACCTATCGCCAACTGGACTTCTAAGCTTGGAGCAGGCCAGCCCAGAGGGTGGGCAAGCTAGGCGACCAGGCCCCTCAATAGGACAGGCTCCCAAACAGGGCTCACCCAAACAGGCGCTTGACCCACTTAGGAAGGCGGCACAAAGAGGACCTACACCCATTTATACATAATAAGTTTTAGTAACCAAAGTTGGCAAAAACAGAGTTCAAACCATAGGTTAAGAAATGCATTGAGAGAGTCGTTACCACCAAACCAACTATTTACTTTTTTTTCAAATATATTTTATTATTCTAACAGTTACTTTGTCCTTTTGCCTACAAATGATCTATGTTAAAAGAAAAGGAAATTTTGTATAAAGAAATATATTTTAATGAAATTCCAGTGAGAGAACAAAGCTCTCTGAAATTGTATTGAGAGAATCAAAACGCCCTTCCGAAGGACGTTTATAGAGAAAAACTACAAAAACGCCATTTAGAAGGACATTTTTATGCAAATATGTAAATTCCCATGTAATTAGCTGTCATTAGGCAGAAATTAAAAATAAAATAAAATCAATGAAAACGCCCTTGGGAATGGCTTTTCTTGTCAAGAAAACGCTCTACCCATGGGTGTTTTCATGAGGGTTTTTTTTATTACGAAGTGATAGTGGAAGTTGGGGAACATAATGGTTAGGGTTTTATGTAGGCATTTGGTTTACAAAGTAACAATGTCATTGGGGATTTGGGTTTTATGTAGGCATCGAGTATGTAGGCATTGGGTGTAACGGCCAGGGGAGAGAAAAAAAAAAAGTAGCTAACACCTCTATTTACAACAGATAGTTTTTCAACGGATAGTTTTTAACGGTTGTATTTACAACTCTTTATATTCACTTCATATTTAACATCCATTCACACTTCTTTCATACTCTCATAAACCCATTCACAATTCTTCCAAACTCTTACAATTTCTTCCACTTTTCATACTCTCCTTCCAGATTTACTTCCCAAACTCTCTTTCTAACCCATGACGTATTAAGAAACTCTTGACCATATATCAAATGTTAACAATAATTTGCTACCATAAAGGTATATTAAATGGATTATCTTACGAAGGAGGTACAACTCAGCTTCTTTCCACATATCATAATATCACATTAGATAATTTAAGGAATATTATTATCGAACTTTTTCTATAAGATATGAATTCACAGTAAGGTGGTTTTTACCGATACATTTTATTAGTAGATAGTGAAGAAGCATGGAATTTTATTGTTCAAAATAATTTAGGTTCATCTTGTATACAGATTTATATCAATCCATCATTACCAAATATTGACACAAATATCATTTAAGTAGTCAACATTTTTCTAATAATCAAAATTTTAATGTTAGTCATAGTTCATCAAATCAAATTAAAGAAAACCTTGATGGTGAAAACGGTGATAATTTAATTGAAGATTTAGATTATTATTTAGATGATAATTTAGATGCTGGCACTACCGAATTATTGTTGGAAAATCGTTTGGCTCTTCTTCAGAATTTAGAAATTTTATTAGTGATATAGCAGTTAGATATAATTTTAGTTGTTCATCTAAAGCGAAAATTTTAGAGAATTGTATATACTTGTGACTCTCCAAATTGTTGTTGGAGAGTATACACTAAAGTAATTGGTAACGGCGGAACATTTGAGATTCGTACATTAGAATCTAAACATTCATGTTTAGGTGGATTTGCAGGAGGACGTCATCTACTAGCTACTATTGCATGGGTCAGAAATAAAATAATTGGTAAAATTAAAGATAACTCCTATAGTCCAGTGCACATTGTAAATGATATACTAGAGATCGAGTACATATTACATATTATAAAGCTTCGAGAGCCAGGTAAATTGTATTATCTGAAATTAATAGTAGTTATGTTAATAAATATGGTACAATTATAGAAATAAATCCCAGAAGCAAATATTTTTTAAAGACGGTAGAAAATAATTTCTTTCAAAGAATATTTATTTGTTTCAAGACATGCATGGATATTTTAAGTGGTTGTTTACCTATATTTAGTATTGATTCAACTTTTCTTACATCTAGATATTCAAGATAATTTATCTGTTGCTTGTGCTTACGATTCGGACTACCAATTATATCACATTGTTTATTGTGTTGCTGAAAATAAAAATATTGATTTCTTGACATTGTTTTTAAACAATTAAAAGTTTTCTTTTGAATGGTGGGATAGCATTTCATTTATATCAGATAGGCAAAAAAAGAATTAATTCATGGAATGCGTGAAACTTTCCAAACTCTCCACATTTTTTTTGTATTCAATATTTTAAAAATTATTTGAGAAGTCAATGTAGTGGTACACCACAATTTCAAGTATGGTTAGATAATCTAGCCCGGTACTATAATGAGGCGGATGCTAATAATTGGTTTGAAAGAACTAAATCAGAAGACATAAGTGTTTTCAATTGGATTGTTGGTACAAAAGATGAAAATCATAAATTTTTCTATTAGATTCTTATACGCTGTATCCGAGATTAGATATTAATACATCAAAAATTGCTAAAAGTTTTAATAATTGAATCAAAAATTTGCGTGATAAACTAATAACAACATTGCTTGATGGTATTAGGGCCAAAATTATAACAATTCAAAATAAGCATCGACAAAATGCTGAAAACATGCAAACATCCTTTTATCCAGGGATACTTAAAACTATAACACGCATCAAAAGGGAGTCACACCATTCAAATGTCGCGTATTGATTGTTTGTTATTTAAAATATTTTATCATGAAACAAGTAGATATTATGTGGTTCATCTAGATCGTAAATGTTGTACATGTGGTCGGTGGCAACACACTCTACTACCAAGTGTACATGCTTGCTTTGCATGTCAGTCTTCTAACTTACCAATTGAAAAAAAAAATTATCATACTGAATTTTCTATTGAAACATTTAGAAGTGTCTACATTCCACGTATGGAACCAATTCCATCCTCCTTCACTCCTCAAAGTGATTTGGCAAACAAAAAAAGAACCGTTAGGGAATTATCGACAAGAGATCTTCATTGCAATAATTGTGACAGACTGTGACACAACAAAAAAATGTACAAATCAACCGACACAGTAAATATACTGCAGATTCTTGTTGCAATAACTGTGGCGAGCTAGCAGTAACTGCAGATATACTGCATATTCTCATAACATACCAGCCGGATCTATGGTTTGGTTTTGGGATAACACCTTCAGAGTTGATATTTAAAATTATAAGCAGACTGAATAACACATATATAGATGATGATTTATTACTAAAAAATACACATACCAGTAGATCTACATGTCCGCTCCTCTCGCCCAAGATATTATCGTCTAGGGCTCGATGGTGGAGTCGAGACTCGTCAAACTGATGACGTCGGTCTTCCATGCGCGGGGTTCCGTACCAACGGAGAAATTCCTCGGTACCCATCACTGCAAAATTCCAACAAAAAAAGAGTAACATACCACACATTCTAACTTATTTAAAATACAAGTAAACTCTTCTATAACTTACCATCTGCCACCGATGTCATCAACTCAGACATGTGTTCCACGCTATGCGTGGTCAATCTGGAATCCCAACCTAGAAGAAAGGAACGTACCCGTGCAGCAATATTAGCTCTGGTACGACCAGAAGACAAAGGCTCCTGGGGTATCATCTGTTTCAGTCCGAACTGTCGCATAACACGATCAGCTGGATGAAACATGATATCCATGGTATATGATATAATACCTATGGATACTACCAGCACGTGCACCATCTATTATCGACTGTGGTACACTATGGGGTTGCCATTGAACCTATTTGACGTTCAAAAAGTAATATATTAGTAACATACTACAAATCAAGAAGGAAAAAAATTAACTAAATATTTACCTAATTTACCTCATCGGCGTTTAATGTGTCAAATAATCCCCGGTAAATCGAGACCACCTTGTAGACACAGTGATGTGAATCTATATTATCTGTATTCCACCGAATGCCTCCTGGAAAGACCCGCTCATCATCACTATGTAGGCTAACTGGCCTACCAATACTGAAATGCTCGTATGACCAGAACTAAAAAAAACACAAATAAAATTGTATAAATTGTCTAACGTATATAACATATATTAACAAATTAATTTCATTCATACCTGTACAAGTGTCATACATCCACATATATTTTTTGATGTTCTACCTCCTGGTCCAATACTCACAAAACTCGTCATCGAGTGGTATAAATGGGCTAACAATGCTGCACCCCATGCGTGTTTTGTGCATGTTCCCAAATCTTCTAAAAATGGTAGGAGACGCACATTGACCTTATTTCCCGTAGAGTCGGGAAATAGAAATGCACCGCAGAGGCTGAGTAAGTAAGCTCTAGTACAACATAGGACCTGAAAATGTGATTAAAGATTGATATCAACTATAGTAAATAGACATTAACAATAATTATTACAGAAAAAATAGATACCCGTGAATCATCTGCAGAAACTGTCGTATCGCCAATGTGATCAACATGCATGAAAGTAGACCGGAGCCAAGTAAGTCTGACACTGCTGTTTGTTCCTAAATCCGATGGCGGCTCCACACCTAGGTATGTCCTAATGAGATCGGAAGGAGATAACTGCTCGTCGAAATATATAGGATTACCAGTAATAGGTAACCCTAGAATCTGTGCCACGTCAGCTAACGTAATAGTTATCTCTCCGACAGGCAGTTGAAATGTGTTGCGTAGAGGCCACCATCGCTCAATGAGACTCAATATCAGGTCTTTATCGTGACGTCTAATACGTATAGCATCAACATGGTGAAATCCAAAAGCCTCCACTAAGGCCTTTTGGCCTACAGTCAGCTCCCATGATGACCGCCAGTCACCATGCTCTCGTAATTTCACTTCCGGGTAATCATATAGCTATATAATATATGTAGATTTTGTTAGTGCCATTTATTATAATTAACATAATAATGTCAATTAATTAGAATTTAGATTACCTGTCCAAGAAATACCAGACTAGATATATGAGACTCTCGCTCCTGGATAACTAATGGAGTAGTGGGTCCACCGGGTATGCGTCCGTCATTTTGACCAGCCATCTGTAAAATAACCGTTGTCAAAATAACATTGGTCGATATATTTTTTATTTAAGGGTTACCGTTCAGGTTAAGTTTTAGGCTTAGAATTAGGGTTTAGGTTTTCTAAACAATGTTAGGGTTATAGCTAGGTTAGGTCAGGGTCAGGGATATGGTTACGGTTAAGGTTAAGGTTAGGTTAGGGTTATGATTAATGTTATGGGTTAGGGTTAAGGTTAGGTTAGGGTTATGATTAATGTTAGGGTTGTTTTATGGTTAGGTTAGCACTCGTAGGAAAACGTCCATTGGAAGGACGTTTTCATGCAAATATTCGTCCTTCCAATGGGCGTATTGTAGTGCATTAATTTTTTTAATATGTTGTGATGAAAACGCCCATCAGAACGGCCTTTTTTGTATATATGTGCCCTTCCGATGGACGTATTAGTTGATTCATATATTTTTTAATTAATCCTTTCATTCAATACACCCTTAGGATGGGCGTTTCTGTTCTTTCTTTGAAATTTTCCTGAACTATGTTCTCTCACTGGAATTTCATTAAAAACATATTTCCCTGTACGAAATTTTCTATTAGAAAAACGTTTGTCAAATTGATTTGATAAAATTGGCATCCAAATAAAATTTCAATAAAATTCGATTAAGGAACAGAGTGTTTGTGTTTTTCAGTTACTCAACTAGTGACTTTCAAACCCCGCCCTAGGTCTCAAGAATTCTTGAACCGGCCCTGTCTTGGAGGCCGCATATAGGTCCCTTGTTTATTTTTTGATGTTGGTGACTGACCTACTATCATGATTTGGTGGGGGAAAAATCAATTTTAGCAGAGTAATCTACAAATTAATGAAAAATAAAATCATTTAAAAATATATAAAATTGGCAGGAAAAAGAAAAAGGGGGGGAATGGAGACGATGGAAATGAACGGAGAAGAAATGGAGATGAATAGAGAATGAAATAAAAAAGAGGGAGGAGGAACCTGATTGAAGTTTAGTTGAAGGTGCGGGGGGCTGGCAGTGGTTTGGGGGCTGGGGCGTTTGGGGGAAGAAACGCCTCACGTGGGAATCTGTGGCGATTTAGGGTTATTTAGTTTTCGAGATCTGATGGTATGTATTCGAAATTTACATTTACATCTGTCTGCTTGGAAGAGGGTATGGGATTGCTGACGGTTGACTTGATTAATTCTAGGGCCTCGTTTGGTTCACGGAAAGGAAATCAATTTCCATATATTTTCCATGGTGATGGAAAAGTAGAATTTTTATCAAATTTTCTTTTCTATATTTGGTTGGTGTAACAAAGAAAAGAAAAAATATACTATTGTTCCAACAATATCCAATGTCAACATAATTATAATGAAGAGTTAATTGGTAAAATAGGTAATAAATCAAGGCTACTTTTGTCATAATGTTTGGTATTAATGTTGGAAAAGGAGGAGGGAAAATGAATCTCATGGGTCATGAGAGGAACCATTTTTCCTCCTCTTTTCCCCCACCCCATGTCAGGAAAGTGTTTCCCAAATTTGTGGCTACCAAACAAAGGAAAGGAACAAGTTTCCTTTCCGGATTCCTAGAATCCGTGAACCAAACGAGGCCTAGGGGTGTGCATCGGTCGGTGATCGACCTATTTAGTTCCAACCGAAGTCGAACCGAAGTTAATCGGTTTGAAAATAAACAAAACCGAACCAAACCAACCAAATGGTTGGTTCGGTTTTGAAACCGATCGATTTGGTTCGGTTTGGATTGGTTCGACTTGGTCGGTTTTTATCACATAAAAAAATGGACTGTATGCTTTTTTTGTTTGTGAAACCTCAGTCAACTTGTACTTTGCAACAATAAATAAATTCAACAGCTTCAATTCAACTTGCGCTTTGCAGGTGGAGAAAAATGCCAATTATACATATAAAAAAATCATATACATTCAACCAAAAGTCCCTTCCATGTGCACATGAGCAATTAGAAAAGAATAGGAGCCGCAAGCACTCCTCTTTGAGACTAGAGAGAGAGAGAGAGAGAGAGAGAGAGCTCTTTCAACTTCAACTTGATAAATGGCTGTGATGTGAATAAATGAACCAAATAGGTATAATACAACCAATGAATCCATACCCAACCGGCCAATCCTAATTATTTAACAAGGATTTGGTTCGGTTCGGTTTGGTTTAGTCGGTTTTTTTGCATAACTAAATCGTGAACTGAACCGAATCGGTCGGTTTCGAAAAAATTGAAGCCGAACCAAACCAACTGAACCATCGATTCGGTTTAAAACCAATCGATTCGGTTTGGCTTGATTCGATTTGGTCGGTTTGACTTAATTGTGCACAGTCCTAGTTAATTCTCTTAATTCTTATCTGTTTGACAATTGTAGAGGTAACTGTTATGATGTGCTTTAAGGCCTCGTTTGGTTCACGGAAAGGAAATCAATTTCTATGTATTTTCTATGGGGATGGGAAAGTAGAATTGCTATCAAATTTTCTTTCCTATGTTTGGTTGGTGTAGAAAAGGAAAGAAAAAATATATCATTGTTCCAACAATATCCAATGTCAACATAATTATAATGAAGAGTTAATTGGTAAAATATGTAATAAATCAAGGCTATTTTTGTCATAATGCTTGATAATTAATGTTGGAAAAGGAGGAGGAAAAATGAATCCCATGGGTCATGAGAGGAATCATTTTCCCTCCTATTTTCCTCCATGTCAGGAAAGTGTTTCCCAAATTTGTGGCTACCAAACAAAGGAAAGTAACAAGTTTCCTTTCCGGATTCCTTGAATCTGTGAACCAACGAGGCTAGGCCTCGTTTGATTCACGGAAAGGAAATGAATTTCTTTGTATTTTTTATGGGAATAAAAAAGTAGAATTCATGTCATATTTTTTTTCCGTTGTTTGGTAAAACAAGAAAAATGAAAGCAAAATATAACAATGTTCCAATAATATCTTTACCATTTAAAATAAAAGTAATATTATAAAAAATAACATTAATGGTAAAATAAGCAATGACACATGGTTACTTTTGTCATAATTTTTATAATAAATGTTGGAAAAGAAGGAGGGAAAATCAATCCCATCGTTATTGAGTGGAACCATATTCCCACCAAATTTTTTCCTTGTCAGAAAATTGATTCCCAAGTTTGTGACTACTAAACAAAGGAAAGGAACAACTTTCTTTTCTTGGTTCCTTAAATCCGTGAACCAAACGAGGCCTTACAGTATGTTTGAGAAAAAAAAAATTTAGGAAAGGAAGAAAAAATTTGAGGAAAAAAAAAATAGAGGAGAGCAAAATGAAAGTAAAATTTTTTTTTCCTTCACTTGTTTGGATAATCAAAAAATAGGGGGAAGGAAAATTTTAAAAATAATATTTTGTGTTTTTATGAAAAAATATAATTACCATTTAGTCCTTAATTTTTTCAAATCATAATTAATATTTACTTTGTTAAAGGTTAGTTGGGTAATTTTTTTCACTATGCTCTCAACTCTCTCCATTTTCTCCACTTTTGGAAAGAAAAAAAAATTAGTGGGGCCCATATGAATTTTTTTCTCAAATTACTCTCCCTCATTTTCTCTCTCCCTACCCAAACACCACAACTTTTAATTTTTCTCTCATTGTTTCCTCAACATTTTTTCTTCCCCCTATTTTTTCCTCTTCCCAAACAATACTTTAGAATATTAGTTATCAGGGATTCAAATTTAAGTGACTTTTAAGTAGCGACTTTTAAACCAATCAAATCTATGCTTGATAATTCACTAACGAGCGGTTCCGAAATTTTTTACACAAATAAATTTAAGGCTTAATTGCACTTTGATACCATCAACTATTTTAGTTTTTCAACTTAATACCTGAACTATTTTTTTTTTCAACTTGATACCCTGAATTTTTTTGGACAATAATACCCCTGCTCAAAATTTAAAATTACCACCCAACCCGTACCCCCCCCCGCTCCCGCACACCAACACCCCCCCCCCCCCCGCTCCGGCCACCCCCCCCCCCCCCCCGGCTCCCGCACAAACAACCCCCCCCCCCCCCCCCCCCCCCCCGCTCCGGCCACCCGCCCCCCCCCCCTCCGGCCACCTGCCTCGCCCGCACCCCTCCCCCGGCTCCCCCCCTCCGACCGCCCGCACCCCTCCCCCGGCTCCCCCCCCCTCCGGCTGCACCGCACCCCCACCCCCTCCTCCACACGTGCCCCCTCCTCGCGCACCGCTGGAGGGGGGGAGGGGACATCGACTGCCGGAGAGGGGAGGGGGGAGCATCGACGGAGAGGGAGGGGGGGGGCATCGCCGAAGAGGGAGGGGGGCATATCCGGTGAGGGAGGGGAGCATCGTCGGAGAGGGAGGGGGAAGCATGGGGAGAGAGAGAGAGGAGAGAGAGAGAGAGAGAGAGAGAGTCAGGGGTAGTTTCGAAATTTTTTCTGTTTTAGGTATTAAGTTAAAAAACTAAAATAGTTAAGGGTATCGAGTTGTTGAGTAAAAAGTTTAGGGTATTAATTTGAAAAATTGAAATAGTTGAGGGTATCAAAGTGCAATTAAGCCTAAAATTAAATAGAAAATTGTATTATTAGTTATAATTATATATAATTTTTGAGGATATAAATGGATTAAAAAATTCCTCAAAATGTATCGATTTTGGGCCTTTATAACGCCACCCTAAATTACATTACATAGATTTTGGGAGGTTTTGAGCCGTCCAAAATCAGTACCTCGAAAAAATTAACAAGCAAAAATTTACATAAATGGTCGGTTCAAAAATACTCCAGAACTGGTGAAAACACCATTACCAAGCAAACAATCTCGTTTAGGTCGAAACTTTAATTTAGTTTTAGGATCTCGTATAATATTTAAAATTTTGATTATGTTTCTATTTTTTATTGTCAGTCTAAGTCAATCGTTAGGACAATATGCAAATCATTTATGGAGACCTAAACAATTTTTTTTAATATTATACATTTTTTTAAAAATAATCCTAAAATTCACTGTATGATTCAATTGTTTTTTACTTCTAATTATTGCCAAATAATTTGTACAGTGCTTTCCAACAAGATAATTTCGACACTATTCTATGCTAAATGTATTATTTTCATTTTGAAGAAAATATACTAAATGTACTCTCACAAACATATTGACAAAAAAAATTGTTTAATGTATTATTTTTATTTTGAATTGTGTTAATATGTTCCCTAAGAGCACATGACAATACATCAATAAAATTATTTTAAAGTGCATTTAAACCCTCCTTAGATGTGACGAAAACGCAATTAAAGACTCCCTGATTTGAAAAACCCAAAAGGTTACGAAAATGCTCAAATTACCCCCTAAGCTAACTTTTCTGTTAACGGGAGTTAAAATGGGATTGTTTTGACTATTTTACCCCTGGGCTATCTAATATTAACGGGTTGTTAAAAAGGTTAGTTCTAAAATTATTTTGTTAAAAACGGTTAAGCAAAAATACTTGTTAAAAAGTGGATAAATATTAACAAAGGAAAAATGGTCTTTGCTAGTAAAATTATTTATTAAAATTATTTTAATTAATATTAACTTGTTAAAAACGGCTAGTTCCGTCAAAAAAGTGGATAAATATTATCTAAAATTATTTTGTCATAAATTATTTTTTATTTAACAAATATATAAATATTTTTGGGAAAAACAAAACTGATAAATACAAAAAAAATCAATTCTTAAAAAATAGAAATGATGAAAAACTGGGAAAAAAATACCAAATAAAAAACAAAAAAATACTATTAAAATATGGAAAAAAATAAAAAATAGAAAAAAATATTCCAAAAAACCAAAAAATGAGGATAAATCTTAAACAATGAAAAAAGACAAAAACAAAAACTATACAAATTTGAAAATAAAAGTCACTCTTAAAAAACTAGAAAAGATTATTAAAAAGATGAAAAAAAATATGAAATAAGAACTAAAAAAATGGAAACAAAAAACAAAATATTAAAAAGATGATTAAAATAACCTCCCGTTCTTAAAAAGATAGAATTCTCATGTTTGACGTAATTTTCGAAAATAAATGTTTATAATCTAAATAGTAGATTTTCATCTTAAATTTTTTCTGGAAAAAAAAATCTTTTAACAAATGTCCGGTTAGTCCTGAACTATCCAGCCATTTAACTTAGGGCATGTTTTGTAAACCGTATTTGGAGCTAGATAACTGTAACTAATATTATATTATTTAATATTTTATAATAATTATAATCTTAATTAATAATTATAATCAAGTTAATAATTTATTAATTACAATTTTATTATAATATTAATTAATAATAATTTAATCATAATTATAATTATAGTTAATAATTTATATATTATAATAATTTTAATTAATAATTTAGTAATCATTATTATAGTCTTACTTAATAATTTATTAGTCATGACTATTATCGTAATTATTTATTTATTAATTCTAACTGAAATTGCAAATCTTGGTACAAATTAATTTTCATCACATGTATTACTTAAACAAATAACTTAAATATTACTAAACGTGTCAAAAATCCAAAAATAAATTGCAAAACATGTATGTCGAAGCATGGTCCGGGTTCAGTGGCTGCCACCCGCCTTTGTCGATTCTCTAGGAATATGCTGTAAACCTTGGCCTCGGTGCTCCTTTAATTCTTTCATTAAATTTCACATTAGAATTTGATAGTGTTCTGAAAGTTTCTCATCCTCCCATAGTAGAAAATCACAAAAATTTGTTAGAAAATTTGTACTCCCGTAGAATCATCTTCCAGGATTTGTTGGTGTCAATAAAGTTTTCAATGGGCTAATTAATCCACAATAGCAATAAATTGTTCTTCCATAATTTCTATTTGGACGTCTTGAGAAAAAAAAGGAATAAGTAAAAAAAGCTTCAAACATTAAATGAGAGCAAATAAGTAAAAAAAAGGGAATATAAAAAAAATTTGCAGGTATGAAAAAGCTTCAATACATTAAATGAGAGCAAATAAGTAAAAAAAAGGAATATAAAAAAAATTAAATATTATTTTTTTTCCAACCAACTGGTCAAAAAATAGAAAATATAGAGCTTAGGTTTTATGTTTCAAACAAACATTCTTATAGAGAGAATGAAAGAGAGCAGCAGCCACAATGTAACCATTAGCATTAGGGATATTTTGGGAAGTGCACTTTCTTTTTTTTATCCAAAATATGGGCTCTAACGGCTGTTCTAACGTCATTTTGACGGAAATGGGCATTCCGAGTAAAAACGGTTTTGCGGGAGGTGCAAACTGCTTAAGTTTTCTAAAAAGTCTTATTTTGCGAACGAGGCAACTCTAAGGAGGGTTTAAATGCACTTTACCCACATGAATACTCTCACAAACATATTGACAAATGTACATTATACATTTATAAATGGACTATATAAAATACACATATATCGATATGCTTCATGTGTCTTTAGGACATTGCTAAAATAATTTTATTTTATTTACTTACAATAAAACAAATAGATAGGCCAATGTAGAGTCCATTTTTGTTCATATACCAAAACAAGGGTGGCTGTTCACCCTTCCACTCGAAGTGTGTCAAGTGTCAAACTATTGGTCAATATTCACCATCAAAGTGGTTTTAGATTGGATAAAAATAACACGTGACAACCTTTGACTGAAACGATGAACACCCACCCCAATTTTGATGGGTGAACAAGAATGAACATGCCAATGTGGATCAGTTGACAATCCATCTCCTCTACATTGTGAACACAAACACATAATTCGAAGTAGGAGAGAAGATCCAAGAGAAACAATCTACTAGGTTATTTATATTTTTAGTTGATCTCAATCAATCTCGTAAAATCATGAACAATCTTTTAACATTTTCAAAAATTTATCACACGCACTTGTTCGTCGAACTATCGTGAGCCAGTCGAACTATCTCTACTATTATAATTCGGCTTGAAAATGGCTAAAAAAATGAGCCGTCCAAGTCGTAAGTAAAAACCCTCTGTCAAATAAAAAATCAAAAAAATCAAAAAAAAAATTCTTCCTACGTCTATATTCTCGTGCAATTAAAAAAAAAAAATCTAAACTCATTCTACCTACCAGAACATATAATAAATCTTAAAATATATTCAATATTCAAATTATATTTTAACTATGACAAATTGCGTTAACTATCCCTATGGTATACACTTATTATAGAAATCACCTATATAGTTCATATTTTCTATAGACACTTATAATACTGACCACCCCTATATTTTTATAAAATTTATAATGAGAGGGGTGTTCAGTGTAATTATTTATGGAATATGGATAATCTCAATAATACTCGTGAAGAATAGAGGTCACTGTATTTATTACTTTAAACTAAGTACATAATATTATCTAACTAAACTCATATCCAAAATTTGAAAAACAGATCTATAACTAATCATAATTAAAATAGTTTTAAATCATATTAAAAATATTTAAATATAAGTTAAAATTTTATCTAATTTTTAAACAATATTATATAGAGTTCATTTTTGTTCACCCACCAAAACTAGAGTGCTTGTTCACCCTCCAATAAAGAATTGACACGTGTCAAATTCTTTAGCCAAAACTACTTTGAATGTTTACAAAACCACTTTTAAAATGGTTTATGTTGAATGGATTTGACACATGTCAATCCTTTATTGGAGGGTGAACAAACACTCTAGTTTTGGTGGGTGAACAAAAATTGACTCTATTTTTTTTTTTTTTTTTTTGCATACACGTGAAACTAACAAAGGTGAGCATCGGTTCGGTTCGGTTCGGTTCGGTTCAAACCGAATCGAAAATTACAAAACCGACAAAACCAAAAACCGATTTTTTCAAAACCGAACTGACTTACTAAAAACCGAACCAAACCGAACCAAATTAAAAAAGTTCGATTTTCGGCTGGTTCGGTTTATGTGCCCAAGTGGGCCGGTTCGGTTTTATGGACTCAAGTGGGCCGGTTGGGATTTTTGTACCCAAGTGGGCTGGGCCTAATAACAAAAAAATTATTACAATATAACAACTAAATTTTGCAGGTCCAAAGCTTTTGCAGGCCCAAAAAAAACTACAACAATGATTAAAGCAAAAATAATTGAAGGTCCAAAGCTTTCCAAATTTAAAATTTACAGACCCAAATATTAGCAGCAAAAGTAGTTCCTAACATATGCACTGATTTACAAATACAAATACCAAATAAATTCACCAGTTTACAAATACAAATTTTTATAACAATGAAAAGTCTATATTATGGAATTACAACATATGCACCATTTTACAAATACAAATAAAAAAATTCACAGTTTACGAATGCATAATGCATAGGTCCTCCAATTTCAAACTGGTGCATCACTGCATCACGTAGCTTCTCTGGACAACACAATGAAAACAAGAAGAAGAAAAATAAGATGTGGCTCAGATGGCTGATTTATGCATCAGTACAAGATGTCATGTATCAATTCCACTTTCTCAATCCATCATCATCATTGCCACTTTCTCATTTAATATGTTAGTAAATTTTTCAAGAAACAAAAAATAACAATCAAACTGGCAACATATAACAAAAGTATACATCAGTTTGTGCCTCACCAATGGTTGCAAAAAAATGTCTCGCCATTAGCTGCAAATCAATAACAGCAGTAATGAATCAATGAATCAGTTCCATTATAATTTGTAACACAAATAGTAGGCATATAGCACACATCTTAAATTCACCAAACAATACGTAACATCTATTGAGTAACGTAATTAAACATATATCTTGGCTTAACCATGTTAGCAAATTATACCAAGTAACTAACTGGTGACCCAGTAGTGATCTGAACATGGCAATACGTATCAAAGGGAGTTGTTTACTAACCACTGAAAAAAATAGTAAACACATAGATGTGCTTATATACCTAAAAGCTAATATACTAGAATGTTAATTATCAAATTACTTCATCGAGAATATGTCAAGTGATGAAGGATTCACGAGTCTGTCAAAAAAAATTTGGAACTAAGACTGTCGGTCATGTGTTATATACCACTTGTCTTGGAATTCCTAAACTGAAGTAACTTTCTGGTAACTACGAACTTATAAAGTCAGAACTTATGGATCTCATGGAAAGTATCTATTTATGCAAAAGAATCACTCTCCATGCAAAGAACCAATGTAGACGAACCAATGCCAACTACATTAAGAAAGGCCAAACAGTTGCTTAGTTCTCCAAAATTTGTGAAGCACCCGAGTCAAAATAGAGGAAAAAAACATGAAGACTTCAACATACTATTTGCCATGGATACCAAAATAATGGAAATCAAAAGAAACTATCTCGAACATATTAGTATTATTATCCCTAGCTTCACCATATTAGTATTATTTACAGTAAGCAAGTAACACTAGTTGGAATTATAGTATTAAAAATAAAATTACAGAAATAAAATTATAGGGAATACGTGATCTTCTTTTTCACTTTAAATTTAAACATGCAAAAAAATCCCAAACCAAAGGCATCATAGTATTAGAAATAAAATTATAAAAGAAAAATCATCGAGCACAGATCTGGAAAAAAATAAGTTAGAAAATGTTAGAAAATAGAAATCTAACTTTGAAAAACATAAGCGAAAAAGAAATATACATCTTCTTTAAGCACAAATCTGGGAAAAAATAAGTTAGAAAATGTTAGAAAATAGAAACCTAACTTCGAAAAAAAAAGTGAAAAAGAAATATACCTCTTCTTCAAGCACAAATATGAAAAAATCATCGAGCTCTCTAATCTCTGTCGGAGAATAAGGATTATGATCAAAACTCTTCGTAGATCTAGATTTAGATCTAGAGATAGATCAGAGAACCATAGGAGATTTAGTGGAAGAGAGCGGAGTGCTCTGGAGTCTGGAGAGGAGAGGGAGGGTTCTGGAGAGGAGAGCGGAGTGCTATGGAGTCTGGAGGAGAGAGGGTTCTAGAGAGGAGAGCGGAGTGCTCTGGAGCAGCGCCTCCAAAAAATTGAAGGAGAGAGATTTTAGGTTTAGGTTTAGATTTTTTTTGTATATATAGGCAAGGACGGGTAAAAACGTAATTGTATATTCGGTTTTCGGTTCGGGTCGAAAATCGAATCTCAGACCCGTAACCCAAACCGACAAACCGATTTTCTTCGGAGAAAGAATCGAACTCCAACCCATTTATTTTAAAACTGACCCGAACTACTATTTCGGGTCGGGTCGATTTTCGGTTAAAAACTGAATATTGCTCACCCCTGAAACTAAGTATATATATACTCATTGGTATCTGGGCCCAATCTATCTCACTCTCGTCTCAACCTGGTTCACCGAGTCCGGCCTGAGCCCGTTCCGAATTCTTTCGGCCCACAATTTATAAACCTCCCCCCTCCTCCTCACTTCCGAAAACCCTAATTCGCCGGAGATCGGACGACAGCAAGAAGAAGAAGAAGCGACAGGAAAAATCCCAAATCCCCCGGTAAGTCACTTCCGACCACCACTTCCTCACTCCCCCACCCCGAAGGAAAATGGAGGTCCCTCAGGAAACCCTAGAAACCCTCTCCCAGTGGTTCCTCCAGTCCCTCTCCCCCCTCCCCGCCCCCCGCCGCGCCGCCGAGTCCTCCCTCCTCTCCGCCGCCGACTCCCCCTCCTTCTCCCTCGCCGTCCTCCGCCTCCTCTCCCTCCCCTCCGCCCCCGACCCCGTCCGCCTCTCCGCCGCCGTCCACTTCAAGAACCACCTCCGCTCCCGCTACCCCTCCCTCCCCGACCCCGAGAAGTCCCAGCTCAAAACCCTAATCCTCCCCCTCATGCTCTCCTCCCCTCCCCCGATCCGATCCCAACTCTCCGAATCCCTCTCCATCGTCAGCTCCCACGACTTCCCCCAGCACTGGCCCACCCTCCTCCCCGACCTCGTCTCCTCCCTCCGCTCCGCCGGCACGGACTACTCCGTCGTCAACGGCATCCTCTCCGCCGTCGGCTCCATCTTCTCCAAGTTCCGCCACTCCTACGACACCCCCGCCCTCCGCCTCGACCTAAAGTACTGCCTCGACACGTTCGCGGCGCCCTTACTCGAGGCCTTCCTCTCCACCGCGCGGCTGCTGTCCTCCGGGACCCACTCCGCCCCCCTCTTCGAGTCGCAGCGCCTCTGCTGCGAGATCTTCCTCTCCCTCAACTCCATCGAGCTCCCCGAGTTCTTCGAGGACCACATGCGCGAGTGGATGAACGAGTTCCGCGTGTACTTGACCACCACCTACCCCCCCGCGGTCGAGGCGGACGGGACGGTCGACTCCCTCCGGGCGGCGGTCTGCGAGTGCCTGCAGCTGTACATGGAGAAGAACGAGGAGGAGTTCCACGAGTACCTCGAGGGCTTCGCGTCCGCGGTGTACAACCTCCTCACTGCCGCCCCGCCTGCTGCGGCCGCCGGTGCCGCCGCCCGCGACCAGCTCACAATTACTGCGATACGCTTCTTGACGACGGTGAGCACTAGCGTTCACCACGCGCTGTTCGGGTCCGGGGAGGTGTTGAGCCAGATATGTGGGAGCATCGTTTTCCCGAACATTAGGCTTCGGGACGAGGATGAGGAGCTGTTCGAAATGAACTATATTGAGTATATAAGGAGGGATATCGAGGGGAGCGATATCGACACGAGGAGGAGGATCGTGTGTGAGCTCCTGAAGGGGCTTGCTTTGAATTATAAAGACCAGGTGACAGAATTGGTTTCTGGGCAGATCAGGAACATGCTTGCCGTGTTTGCTGCCAACCCAGCAGAGAACTGGAAGGAGAAGGACTGTGCGATCTACCTGGTGGTCTCACTTTCGACAAAGCCGGCGGCTGGTGCGTCTCAGCTGGTCGATGTGGAGAGCTTCTTCGCATCTGTGATCGTTCCGGAGCTGCAGGGGGGCGACGTGAATGCCTCCCCGATGCTGAAGGCGGGTGCGCTGAAGTTCTTCACGATGTTTCGGGAGCAGATCCCGAAGCACACTGTGATCGCCCTCCTGAGGAATGTGATTGGGTTCTTAAAGGCAGAGTCTAATGTGGTCCATTCATATGCCGCAAACTGTGTGGAGAAGCTTTTGCTGGTGAAGGACAGAGTACCCACGGGGGCTAATGTGGTGGCCATGCAGCCTCGTTATAATGCTTCGGATATAGATCCTTGTTTACCGCAGTTGATTCCGAATCTCTTCGAAGCGCTGAAGTTTCCGGAGTCGCAGGAGAATCCATATGTCATGAAGTGCATTATGAGGGTGATTGGGGTTGCCAACATCGGCGGTGACATTGCCAGGTACTGCATTGCTGGTTTGGCTTCAAATCTTGCAGAGGTGTGCAAGAATCCTAAGAGCCCAACGTTCAATCACTATCTGTTTGAGGCAGTGGCTGCATTGATCAAAAGATCCTGTGAGAAAGACCCATCACTGATTACAGTGTTCGAAGTGAGTTTGTTCCCGGTGCTTCAGAATATTTTGGTCAATGATATCACGGAGTTCTGGCCGTATGTGTTCCAGATTTTTGCTCAGCTTGTTGAGATGAGTCGGCCACCCCTCTCAGATAGCTACATGCAGCTTTTCCAGGTGCTCCTCTCGCCTGATTCTTGGAAGAAATCAGCAAATGTGCCGGCACTGGTCCGGCTTTTGCAAGCCTACCTTCAGAAGGTGCCAAATGAGCTCAACAATGAGGGAAGGTTGAGTCAGGTTTTAGGAATTTTTAACAGGCTTGTCTCAACCGCCAACACAGAGGACCTGGGTTTCTATGTTCTCAATACTGTTGTGGAGAACCTTGGATATGATATGATAGCGCCTTACATTGGTCACATATGGAGCGCACTTTTCACCCGGCTGCAGAATAAGCGTACTGTCAAGTTTGTGAACTCCCTTGTGATCTTTATGTCGCTCATTTTGATCAAGCATGGGCCTGCAATACTTGTGGACTCAGTAAACACAGTTCAACCCAATATATTTGGAGTTATTGTTCAGCAGTTCTGGATTCCAAACCTTAAGCTGATATCAGGGTCAATTGAGATAAAACTGACATCTGTTGCTTCGACAAGACTGATATGCGAGTCTCCAGTCCTTTTGGATCATGCAGCTGTTGAGAGCTGGGGGAAGATGCTTGACAGTATTCTTACCTTGCTTGCTCGTCCAGAGCAGGATAGTGTGGATCTAGAAACTGATGTCCAAGATATTCCTGAAACGATGGGCTATTCTGCGTCCTTTGCCCGCTTACAAAATGCTGGAAAGAAGGACGAGGATCCTCTGAAGGAGGTAAGGGATCCAAAAGAGTTTTTGATCACTTCATTGGCTAGACTTTCAGCAGCCTCTCCTGGGAGATACCCTGCAGTCATCGAGCAGTACGTGGAACCATCTAATCGAGATGCTCTTCTCCAGCTCTGCGTGACCTACAATTGCAGCTTAGCCTAGGTAAGGAATTCTTAACCTTAATTTGTTCCGTGAAATATGCTTTGTTACAGTTGTTTCTGTCCATTATATGACCTAGTTACTTGGGATAGTCATGAACGTGAATGCTTTGCTTTATGAAGATCTTCTATGTTACACTTACAATATAGATTGATGTGCACTATTAGAGTTCAAGACAGTTCACTTGTGAACGAAAACAATTGCTTGGCCCACAACATTGAACTACATAAGAAACAATGTGACATTAAGGATATAAGTTTGCTCCGTCAAGTTAGTACGGTAAGTATGATCGTTTGTATTGATATGAATAATCCATTCTCTCTTTTTGCTTAGTTAGAAGATGACTATATCTAGCATTGGACATACTGCTTTTTGATTCATGTTGGAGATACCAATTGCACGTATCTATTTATATTATCACCTCCCCCCAAAGAGAAATTCTTTGTAGACTGCCCTTTCAATATGTTTCGATACCAAGCATTCTACATCTTGACGCAACGTATGAACAAACAGGTCACTGAATGTTGTTTAATAATGCAATTGTTTTCTTACATTATTATTGAACAATGAGATTATATTGTTTTGTTAATTTCTAGATGTTGAATGAATGTTTAACATGTGAAGTGCTTGAAAGACAAAACATGTATATCATGTTAGAACAATGGACTGGTTGAAGATCTCTAACGATCTTAGCTACTAGGATAACTCGATACGTGCAATTTCATTAATACATGCACCATGCTACCATTTACTTGGTTATTAAGTGCTAAGGAGTTAGGAGGAACGTTGGTATGATAGCAATAGTTTGATCATTAAAGATAAGAAGCTGGCCTTTACTGGACTAGAATAACTAAAACAGGTTGAACCTTAGAAAATACTTTGGAAGAATATTACTTTCTGGAAATTTGGTCGTTTGTGAAAAATATGGACTGATACTAGCTTTATAATTGAAGACTAGATTATCAGAATTGATGTGTTTGGTGGAATTGGGATTAGGTTTAAAGTATTGCAATTTACTACTCATGCTGTTCCATATTTGGATTTAAGCACCACCCATGTTAGGTCAACATGGGTGAGTCGAGTCCTATGTGGACAAAAAGATATAGATGATAGTTTCTGGGGTCATTCTGTGGATTTGCCGCATATACATCGCTGTCCTTTTAAAACGACATTCCATTATTGTATTATTGTTGGTAACATTGGTTTGTTCCTTGGACTTGTTAGTAACAAACTGTGAGAGTAATTGTTGCATGGAGACCATCTAGGGTCACCAAGCCAAATTTTTTGTACAAGGATTATTTATTAAGATAAGTAATACTTAACTACTTTTTGTTAGGGACGCATGCTCATCTAATCATATTGTCATTTCTAGAATTGTACTGATCTTATTACTGGTATACTTCCATTGAAAAATCATACGCAGAATTTTACGTACGAAGATGTAATGCCTGCCCAAATAAATATGCCTTTAGGAAATCTTGTCATAACTCATGGCATGCACATTGAATGGTCATCAATACCCTTTTTTCAAGCTTTCGGGTTGGGATGCCATCAAATAAGATCAACATTAACTTGGGTAGTGAAAGACTTGGGGTCAAAGAGACTAAGAGAGTTAGACGAGGCATTGATGTTAGGGCCGTAAGGGTCGGCAAGCACTAAAAGAAGTGTTCTTCGAGGAGACCAATCATTAAAGTTCTAGGTATCGAGAGAGAGAGCCGTCAATCAAGGAGGGGTCTCATTGACTTCAGTCAGCATTTGAAGGGTAAATAGGTCTAGCTATGTTGCTAGTATTGTATGACACACGATTCCTATCTTACGATATGATACAATATAATACCATTTCGTTATGTATCGGTTGATCCAATACGATACACATAGTTGTTAGGTAGTATTGGTTTTTTTACTCGAGTTGTGTGATGTATACTTAAAATCTGGACTGTAGAACTATATAGACCTGTGTGGAACTATATAGATGTATAAAGATGAAACAAATAAAAAAATTATGGGAAAATTATACTAAATCACTGTATAGTATAGACCTAAACTTCTATAGTTACTGTACCATATGGTACACAAGCAAATCGATAAATGATAGGTACTGCGAAAACCTAGGGTGTAGCATCACTGTTTAAGTTTATTTTCTAGACCGAGACATAATCTAAAAGAAGAGGAGCACACAAAATTTGCTATTATTTTGAATCAGAAGAGAGCTTTCAAGAAATGGCGGATGTATTCACTCTATCAATAACCGAGCTGGATCTGGTGTATCAGGGGATGTCTTTTCTATTGAGTCCTATGGGTTGGATCAAAAAAATAAAATTCTTGAAGTGGAATCGAGTTTGAGGCAAAATAAAGACTCAACAAAAATGGAACCACATCCCCAACCAGAAGGCGCTTGATTGATGCCACAACATAAGGATGTATAGGTAAGCATTGACTTCAGTCAATTTCATGGTAAAAGGATATAGCCTCAATATTCTAACAGAAATTGTTGTAGGCAATTTTATTCCTGTATGTAGCATGGATCTGCACAAATTAAGATGCACATGGGTTTGGTAGCTGGGGTCTCCACGTATTATGTTATAAGACAATGATTCTCTTAGGGTGGATTTGGTATTGCTGAAGCTTATCAGAAGTTCAAAAGTTATTGTCATAAAATGTTTTTGTAAGATGGTGCCATAAGTTCCTGAACATGAAAGGCATTTGTCAAAAGCAATAAGTTGTACGGTAAAAACATGTTTTTTCAGTGTTGAAAGTATTGAAATTACCGAACTAAACTAGTGTTATCAATGGCGCATCGTGCCATTGGTGCGAGAAGTTGCGTGGCACAGCGCCTCGCCACTACTCGTATAGGATAAATTAAACACATAAGAAACAATATATAGTATCGTTAAGCATCTAAATGGCAATCATTATAAAGGCGACAACAGGACCTACACCACAAGGTTCATACTAGAAAAGTGGTCCATGAAACACCCAAAAGGAAGAAAACAAAAAATAAAGGATAAAAAAGAAAGCTCGGTAAACGGACAAAGAAAGTAGATAAGTTACATATATTGAAAGGAAAAAAATATATCTCATCTGACATCATTTTGCATCGGAGGATAGAAGAAAGTAATTTTGTCCGATCCAATACTCCTATAAAATCTGTATTGATAACCTTTTGTATTGTATGAGATGTAGCGTGCATGTACCAGATTAAAAACAGACCATACATTCTACTGATTTACAATGAATATCTAAATAAAACTAGAGTCATGGCAAGTCCCTCGTGCTGCTGCATATTAAGAGGGTTGTTACTGATGGATAATCTAAAGCATTTTATAGAAAGAATTGCTATGAAAATGTTCTATTCTTTTCTCTGACATAATGAGGTACTATTCATTGAGCTTTAAACCATGTACTTCCTTTGCCATGTCTGTTCAGGAATTATTCAACAGTAATCACAACAAACCCCTAATCCAAAGTTTGGTGTGGGCTATAGTTTTTCAATTTACTGCGTATAAGTTATTACACTACTGTAAAAGCACAAACCTCCAATGTGTGTTTGTCCAAGATATAGATTTAACTGAAAACATATACTTGGATAAGCTCTTAATTCCAAAATTATTGATAAGTGGGTTTTGGGGCTATGGTTAGGGAGGCTGTCTGCCAAATCAAAGGTGCATATAAAGATGGATGTGGTGCATGATTCTTTGTTAGATATCTCCTTGTTTGTTAGGTTTATAGTAAAGAGGTTGTGACAATATTATCCATTTCTCCCAAAATACCAGTGTTCTAAAAATCGCTAGGCGGACTCGGTGCGGAGGAGGTCCGCCTAGCGCCTAGCCCGCCTAGATTTTTTTTTTTTTTTGAAATTTTTGAAATTTTGAAATTTGAAATTTCAATGTTCTAAAATCCAAATACTATCTTAAAACCCAAACAAATATCCAAAATACAACTAAGAATAAATAAAATCAAAAAAATAATAAAAAAAAAAAATCAAAAAACACGGCCGCCTAGGGCCCGCCAGCCCACCGCCTAGGGGGTTTTCGGAGCGGTGGGCCGGCGCCTAGCGCCTAGGCCGATTTTTAGAACACTGCAAAATACTCTCTTCATTCTTGAGTAGTTTGTTTGATAAGCCCTTGATAATAATAAGTACAAGTATTGGCAAAGGAAGTACATGGGGCTATATTGCTCTTGGTGGGGCCTTCAGTGTAAAGGTTGGGGCTATTCATTTTTGGACTTTAAGATATTCTTTTGTCCAGTAGCCTTTCAGAAACCTATGCGATGAGATGGGGTGGCACTTCTTAATTAGTTGTATTGTTATGGAGAGGTGTGGCTGGACTTTGCTTGTATTTGCCAGAGTAGCTTCTGCCAAGCGAACTGACAAGCTTGTCATAGATGGTCTACATGCCAAGTGAAGAAAGAGTGGAGTTGAATGGAGATGACATTTTGAAAACTCTTATTGGAAAATCAGATGCTTTGTTTGCCTCTTTAGTACCCTTTTTTGGGGATATGCAACCACAGGAAGTGCCAATCTTAGTGACTTTGAGTCTTATAGATGTAGCTTGTAAATGTGTCCCCTATTAAGATGTAAATGTGGAAACTAAGGTGAAGTAGCTATGTCATCAACCAATGTTGTTTTATCAACCACCTGTTCACTTCATTGTGATGGCATGTGATGGCATATCTAGATTCTTGTCATCCTCATGCCATCCATTTTTATCTTTTCAGTTTTAGGAGTTGTAGCTTTCATTTTTGTGCTGGTATATTAATATTACGTCTTCATTGTTTATACTCATCAAGATAGTTGCAGCTCCTAAGGCCTCGTTTGGTTCGCGGAATGGAAGGGAAAGGAAATCAATTCCTTGTCATTTCCTTTCCTTTGGGAAACTTTAATTTTTATTGATTTTCCTTTCCGATGTTTGGCAATGCCAAGAAATTTGGAAAGGAAAGTGAATACTTCAATGTGGGAAAGTGATTCCTTCCTTGGATGGATGGAATCACTTTTCCTCCTAATTTTCCTTCCATTGGGAATCACTTTCCTTTCCTCCTCAATTCCTTGGGCACCCAAACATAGGAAAGTAATCACTTTCCTTTTCCAACCGGGAGATTCCGTGAACCAAACGAGGCCTAAAAGTAAAAAAAGATAAAAGAAAAATGGATGGCACGAGGGCAATAAGCATCCAGAGATGCCACGAGGATCTACAGGTGGACGATGAAACAACGATTGATTGATGAATGATGTCGTTTGTCTCATTGTTTATGCTCGACAAACTCTTCCTGTGTTGTGCTTAATATTCTATATTTTCACTCACTCCTTGGCCCGAATAAAGGAGGGTTGTGTCCGGTAGCCAATAACTAGCATAAAATATTGTTGAATCTCTATGAAATGGACCCTTACATAATACACGGTAAGGCGTTCCTCAGTAGTGATATTTTGCATCGTTTCCACCCTAGTGGAATAAAAATAACCAAGAAACACGTCTAGAAAGTTAGTGTAGCTGAAATGAGAATAGTAAGATGAATGAGTGATAATGCATTAAAGAATATGATAAGAAGTGAGTGTATCAGTGGAAAGTTAGATGTGGCACCAATTGAGGACAAGATGAGAGAAAATTGACTTAGGTAGTTTGGACACGTGCAATACAAACCAATAAATGTTCCCATAATGAGCGATAATATAGTAGTTACTGGAGTCCCTAGGACTAGAGGTATGTCTAAACGAACATGGTTTAAAGTGTTAAAGAAAGATGTATTATGTTAGCTTTAATGATGATATAACCTTTGACAGAGCCGAGTGGAAGAATATTCAAACAACCGACCCAAGAAATTTGGGATAAATACTGTTGTTTGTCATGCTATTTCTTTTCAGCAATTCCAGACTGTATTTCAGCTGAATAGTTTTAGTTAACATGTTGTTTATCATGCTATTTCTTTTCAGAAAGCAATATGGCAGAGAATGTGTTGCGTGAAGAATCTTGTGAAGGATGTTGTACAAATGAGCAATCATGAAGCTGTGGATGGTGCCATCTCTCTCATGGCAGGGAGTTACTGGTGTCTTGTCATATTCGCAAAATTTATCATCTGAGTAGAGTCCAATGAGCAATTTTGTTCTTAATCCATGTATTGCAGGATTGGTATTTGGTTCCCTGCAGTTGTTTGACATTGTTTCCACCGAGGACATGGAAGTACTTGTATGGGCCTCATCTTTCTTAAACTTTTGTAATGCCTGTTGTGAAAACCTCATGGTTTTTTTTTGTTTTTTTTTGTTTCAACCTTTTGATATTGGATGCAGTATCTACTAGTTACCTATATATTATTGAAATTATGCTAAGTGGACAAAAAATTTGCTGCTCAGAAGCTGGCGAATATGTTCGTGTATGGGTAAAGTCATCTGGCAATCATTTTGTGAGAATCATGCTTTTTGGTGATCACCAGTATATCTTGTTGCCAAATGTGTGTTATATGTACCTTAGCAATTTGTGTTTGCAGCAATTGCTTGCCGAACATCAGAAATTAGAATGGTGATTTACATCCCCTTTTAGATGTTCACTTGAGTATGGTGGCTTTGCTTCACGCCATCTCGATAGTGAACCTTTAATACTGCTGCCAGTCTAACTAGAGAATCAAGAAACAATTTCTTGATTAATCAACATGTTGAAGTGACTAAAATTTACAAAAACTGATGACTTTCCATCAAACTTTATATGTTGAATGATTGAAACGGCTAGAACCATAGTATGTGGATGCTTCTCTGTCTAGTTATCCACCTGTTTTCCTGGTTTACTGGCTGCATAACTAAGTGAAAGACATAAGCTGTGACAAGGTGACATGAACACCATGTCTGTTGTTTGTTGCATCTTATTTTTAAACAGTGAACCCGGTACATTTTTTTTACAGTCGCACTTTATACATGCAGTGAGATGAGGTCCGAACAAATAGAGTTATTTAGTATGCAGCAACGGATCCTTGAGACCCACATCCTGGTGCTTGGGATCCATCAACATCAAACCAGACCTCGTTAACACGACCAATTTTGCGAAATGGTGAATTATATTGAGCGATGGAGTAAGCATTCTTGCCGAGTAGGTCGGTCGAATTGGCCCAGGAAGATCGGCTTAAGCTGAGGGCCAACTTCTCTGCCTCCTTGACAATGTTGCTGTCTCGAGCTTTTCCTGAGAATTTCCTCACAGCAATGCAGTGAGTTACCTGTTTGATTGGGTGGAGGTTCAGCTCTGGGAGAGGAAGGGGAGGGGAGGCTTGAAATTTCACGGGCAAGTACAGCTGAATCAAGTATGCTGAGGAGTGGAGGGGCCCTGCATCTGGGACAATGCTCGTCAAGACAGGCTTGGTCATTGCGATCCGTGACCAATTAAGGTTGGCTCCTTGGATGTACTGAAACAATCTGAAAATGCTTAGATGAATTAGTACAATATCCGTAGCTTGTAACACATTTCCGTTAGGTATAGTTTTCTCTGCTGAAGCCAGGTAAGTTCCGAAAGGAGGTTAGGAGGTCATTTGGCATGACTACTAGTACCATACACGATGTTCATGATATGAAACCTGTCAAGACGTGGAACCACCCCTCTCCAAACAACTAAGCTTACAAAATACATGTATGATATGCAATTGCATGTCAAGTTCATGGATCCCTCCCTCAGCTCCCTCCTGCCCGGTTTTAACTTATATAGGTTCCAGCCATGTCAAAGTAAATCATGAAGCAAAAATTACAACTGTCTGTTAATTTGGTATTCAGGATACTACCTACTCTAAGAAGCTATATCTAACTCCAAAAGATGACATGATCTAAATGCTGACCGACTTCTCTGGAGCTTTCTTGCACGAGAGGAAAGCTTTCCAAAATCAAGTCTCTCCAAGAACACTATATTTGATGCCAAGAGGCAAGAGGTTTTAAGAACTTTCTCCACTCTCTATGCGAGGACAACATATAAACTGAAGAAAAATAAATTCTACCAGCAATTAAAGAAAGTTCTCGCCGTAGGTTTGGACTCTATCCAAGGGTCAGAGCAGATCAAGTCGCTCTTGGAACTTCCTCTATAATCTAAGAAGCCAGGTGACAAATGTCGAACATGTCTCTTTTGAAACAAAAGTTCAGTTTGGTTATTTGGTTATACGATGACAGCACAATGCAACTCTTGTTCAAGGGTACCTTGACACATCTTTTCTTATTCCTTCTTGTTCCTGTTCTCTTATTCATTTTTCCACTATGGAAGGCTGCACATACGGTGAGTCCTTCAAAGTTATCCATCGTCTAGCAGTGTGTTGTCATCTTCCTCATCTATTTCTCCAAGGATATTCTAAACTTCAAGGATACTCTAAACACAGAAGTGAGGGAAACAAGGAGAGGTACTGAAAGTAAGTCCAGCGGAAAACTAGGATAAGTGAAAGCAAATGAATCCCAAATCAGAAAATTGAACTTCAGAATTTCTCACAGAGGAACTAGAGTGGCCTATGTTGATGTGTTATGGCTATGCCAGATACTAGCTAAGTGAAAATAAACATGCGGCTAAGAAAAAAAAGGGCATTCATTTGAATCAACAATGTCATTTCTGTAGAATAACTGAGGAAAATCTTGCGAATTTACTTCTGAATGTGGGTTTAGACATTCCATTTGGCAGACTTTGAAGTATTAAGTTTCATAGTAATAAACCTTGACATCAGAATTTCTCTCCTAGGATCGAAGAAAGGGCTGAAAGAGCTAGATGGGATAACCATTATGGCAGTAAGATGGACAATATGGTGCGACGAAATAAATCTTGTAGAACTGAAGATATTATTATGCCATCACTAAATGGATGGAATTTTGTGTAGCAGGTATGAATTAAGAAGATGCAAAAAGAAAACAAGTAAACGAATCTCCCATTCAGAGGGATTCTGGATGCAGATGAAGCTCGAGATGGCAAGGAAATCAGTTAGCTATTGTGCAATTGGTGGAGACCGCTGTTGTGCTGGTTCCCTTGCATGTAATTATTCTGAGGAGGTTGCTCCTGAGAATATGTTGGCTGATGATGGAGACATTTCTAGATGGATTACCAGGAGTTTTACTGATGGGATGAGAACCTAGAATGTGAGGCTGAGGGACAGGACTAGACTCTCAAAGAAAAACCCTCATTTGTTGCACATCTAGCGAGCATTTCTCTTTGGACCAACTACGGGCAAACTGCTACTGAAATGGAAGTGTGGTCGATTTTTTTACTCATTGTTATGATAAAAAATCAATAAATCAAAAAGTAAATTACTAGAAATGATTGAGTCCAACAGATGGTCAAGTGGACCTGTAGAACTATTTTCAAAATCAGAATGGATAAAAGACAGTCATAGAGTCTGGAAAGTCAGACTCAAGATAAGAAGGAACTAACCAAAACCAGAACCAGAACCAGAACCAGAACTGGCAATACTACTATGGGCATTCCGCATGAGACACTTGGACCAAATCCAGTTAGGATAAGCTTGTTAAGTATATGACATGAATCACATGACTAGGAGTGAATTTGAGGACCATTACAAGATATTGCTTAGATGTCTGAGTTGGTCTAGGAATTAGCAAAATAACGAGTGCAACATGCAAGACACAAGAAACAGACTAAGATTAGGATCAGATAAATTTGGTAGATAAAAGTGAATGTCTGGGGTTAGTAAATGTTCGTGGTGTTGGCTCTGCTACTTGAGGGTGCAACCCACTAGCCATCATGTATGCAAAACTATTAAGATCACAAACAGGGCACTGATAAACACAAAATAACCAGCCAAACAACTCAACCTAGAAGAAATAATAGCTATTGACAACTTATTTCCATGTACAATCTTGAGAGGGTCAGACATCAAATAGTGCAAAGAGAGCATAATTCCAGTATTTTTCCAAAAGGAAGTCTCTTTAGCAGAAGCATTTCTACTAACATTAAAAATTTGTCCGCAAAGGTTTGTGGTTTTGTGTGTGTGTGGGTGGGTTGGGGTGTGTGTGTGTGTGGGGGGGGGGGGGGGGGGGGGGGGTTCGATTATAACCTTGTTTTCATCTCTTTATGATAAGCGCGATCACTTAAAGCATAACCAAACTAAATAAAATCATACAATCAAAATAGTCAACTGCTTTTAATTGATAAAATGTTTTCTTTTCCCATATCAAGCATCACCAAAGCCAGATGTTAAGGTGCAGATTTGACATCAGGTTTGCTATCAAACTATCATCTGAAACTAAAGTTCAAACATTATGGGAACTGGTTGGTTCGACATTGTTTGACTTTTCGAGAGACGGAAACAACTTGTCAAGATACATACAGAAATGATGATACTATTTTGTGCTTGTGTTTATTTTTTAGCTTTTGAAACAATTCCGTCACTTTTTAGAACGTCGAGATATACAACCCTTAATTGTTTTTTATTACAGATTTTTCATCAGAAGTAGCTCACCACAACAATCTATGATACTTGGAATCCAAATTATTATAGTCCCATTGTGGGACTTAAAATTACACAAGTTCCATGCTGATTTCAACTTCAGACATTTGAGATATCAATCAGAACCTAGGAAGCACTGTCACTCCAATAAAACGGTGTTGTGTTCTTGTTGGGATACATATTGGACACTCCAAAGCACACTAGGTCTCGCAAAAAGTCGGTGTTGTTGTCTGCATCGCCATGTCCTTATTGTGCATGCAACATAGAAGAAAACCCACTTCCATGCAACTCGATTATAAACGCTCCAAACTAGAACAAAATTAGACAACTAGAGATTTTTGCACGGTTGTAGGGACATTCGATACATCACTCGAAACCCATGTTGTCCAGACACGAATACGAAATGGGACTGTTAAGACATGATGACGTGGACAAGACACCAATTCTGGCATGTCAGTGTATTTTGGAGTGTTTGTGTCGTGTCCGATACGCAACACAGCGTCAGAATTTCCGAGTTTCTATGCTTCCTGGATCAGAACCCAGCTCAATCGAATAGACTACAAAGTGTCTAAATCGAAATTATGCCAAATTAAGCAGATGATAAATTTTGAGAATAAGTGGGAACAGAGAGAGAGAGAGAGAGAGAGAGTACCTATGGAATCCAAAGGCAGTAGCTTTCTCGAAGGAGAGTTCAACGGAGGAAGCAGACATCCATGAGCTCTCTTTGTACATCCTGATCTCGAACTCCGACTCCTTGTGGACCACGCTGTACTCCGGCGACTCAATTCCATAGACGGAAACAACAAGAAGAATAAGAAACCAAACCCTAGCCCTAACCCTAATTCCCATTTCTTCTCCTCCTCAGAAAAAGAAGGGGTTCTAAAATTCCCAACTTCGGTTCACAAAGCGCCTTGCTTCTGTTGCAAATGGGTTGATTTAGGATTTTAGCCCCGGCCCATTTGTTCTGGGTCAGTTCTCTCCATCCCCACTCCAAAGCCTTGTTAACCGAAAAAATTCGGGACATCAAAAATTCAGAACGGCGGAAGTACGAGCATAAAACGGCGCATTAAAATACTTTTAAAAAATTGGCCAAATATTCGTCAAATGAAAATATTCTGGTTAAAAACTTTACATAAACATGTGGTCAAATTTGGTTATTCACTATGTTTTTTGTTTCACGTACTTAAAATTTGCATACTAATTCGAATTTGTCAAAACTACGCAAGTATTATAAGTTTCTGAAAGATACACAATTTTTTATATATAGTACGAGTTTTGTCTAGTGCGAGCTACTTGATAGAGATAAATATAGAGATTAATGGATATTTCCAATTATGTTTTTACCTACAGCAAATTAGAGGAGTTGGAATTGTTAGATTGATCAATATGGTAGAATATCCCTCATTTTGGTTGATCAAGAGGAATTAATGTGTACAAGGGAAAATGCAAACATCTACTCTCTTACAACCTTCTCCTATAAGCTATACATCCTTGTAACAATGTAATGTTTCGTTTTGCGCTATGTTGTCACACAAAACAGAGCACTTCAGAAGAAATTGCCTATAGTTGGCATCAATGTTCAGTATTCCAATCTGACCATATCTTTTAAGTTCATAGGACATTTCTAGTATCGAACAATGTTTTTAGAACTTCATATTTGCCACTAGATAAGTTTCAGGAATTCAGCACCCGCATAAAACAAGATATTCAAGAAGTAGGACCAGTTAAAGCATCCAATAAAAACTATTGTATGCTTTCAAGATTCAGTAAGTCGTATCCTGAAACTCTAATATAATTTGTCTATCACTCTACGCATGTCTTTTATGTGTCTAAGAGACGGAACAAGTTATTATCCCATATGTAATTGCAAAATAAGTGTAATCTTGAGAACAAGTAGTTGTTATTACAGTAGGGATCACAATACCTTGAGTTCCTGCTTGATGGTACTTGTGAGGAGCTTGTTGAACTCCCATGGCAGATACAAAGATTAGATACAGAGGTTTTACATTCGACACATTGCCCAAGTAGTAATGTATGAAGTCATTACTACTGATGGAAACATAGAAGACAAACTTTTAAATGACAGCTGCTGCTGCTGCTGCCTTCTCCCCAAGGTTCAGCTTAAATTGTTGAAATGTGTTAGTCACTTACTGAATCTGCTCCACCAGCGAAATGTGGTCCCCCTGTTATGTTGCAAGAACACTGACACAGATACGAACATTTTATATAGGTACCATAAGTAGTCAACTATGTTACACGATACGGATACGGGTATAGACACCATTTTGTTGTGTTCGTGCAACATAGGGGGTCCATAAATGCAAAACTAAGATATATCCATATGTAATTCTCCAAAGATGTCTTAAGAATAGATAAATCTCTCTTTTCATGTTTATTAAATCTACCATGATTTAGAGCTCGCTTTCAGTCTTAGCCACTCTAGAATTTCAACAATTTCAGATACTTTTGCATAATTTTCGATTTAGGTATCGCTAGACCTGGAATTCTAATGATTCCATGATAGATATCAGTCTCATTCATATTATGAAGGTAATGAAATCTTATAACATGCTTATATCATACATGTTCTAAATAAACTAGTCCTCAAAGAATAAAACCAACAAATGTTAGCGCATTAAGGGGTTATATTCGAGCATTGTAGTTATATTATTGGAGATTTTCCTTGACATGTAGAGAAAGCTTGCTTTCAATACATGCCTAGTATTATTTAGTCCCACATTGGAAAAGTACCATGAAGTGTATCTCAATATATACTTGGTGTGTTATTGAAATACGCACATGGGATGGTGACCCTAAGGAGGGAATCAAGTGGGTGATTTTACTAGGAGATAAGGATAAAACTCCATGGTAAAACATTAATATTTTTTGCACTTGGGAATTAATTCCATTGGAGCTAAACCCCGGTTAGCGACTCGAACTCGGACTCGGACTCGGGCTCGGGCTCATGAGGCATAATGTGGCATTTTGTTGGCGCACTTTGCACTTAGCATGTTGGCGCAGCGGTGCGCGATTGCGTACGATGTGCGCTGTTAGCGTGCACTATGCGCTAATTGGCGCGCGCTGTGCGCCAGTTGGCACGTCCTGAACATTCTGTATACCGAGCAGTTACTAGGCGCACCTATATAAAGTCCCTCTCTTCTCTCTCAGGGATAGTACTAAGTATCAGAAATTTTCTTACAAAATTCTCTAAGTTCAGAGCAGAGAAGAGAGATACTTTGTTAGCAGAGTTCTGTGCCATCCGAGGAGTCAGAAGAGCAGAGTGTTCCGAAGTTTTTCGCCGAACTTGCTTGTTCTTGGAAGCTATTCGTGTGGGGCGAATCAAGTTTTGAGCGCCAGTGATCATTCACCCCAGCAGGCCATTTCACCATTTCTGTTCATTCACTTTTATCTTGTTCTAAACGAGAACGTTTCTGATCTAATAAAAAAAATGTTAGTAGACTTCCGCTGCTGCTGCTACGAATTCTACTATGCCTTCTTTGAAGTGACACATTAGTGTTCGTTTTCTCAGAATCCTTCGGGATGATCTGTCGTGCACCTTCTTCAAAGTGTTGCATAATTTCAGTTTTCCATCGAAAAATTATGCCCCGGGACTAACAATCTCAAAGCTTGAATTTCATAAGATGGAAAACTTTCGTGTTCCTCTCATTGATCCTAACTTTAGCAAGTTAGAGAAATTTGATGGAGAGCACTTCCAAGTCTGAAAGAAAAAAGTTAGCCTTAATATTCAACTTTCGCAAGTTGATCACGTGCTAACTGAAGAAGAATCGACTGTTCCAGAAACTGGATCTGCAGCCGCAATTACTGCTGCTACTAAAAGTCAGGCCAAATAGAGAAGGGAGAATAGCCTCTGTAGGCTTTTAATTCTTAATGCTATGGAGGACTCCCTAGCAGAATCATATTCTAAAAAGACAATTGCCAGAGAGATATGGGAGTCTCTGGAAAAACTGTACGAAGATGACAAAAAGAGGAGCAAGATATTTATCGTTGAGAAATATCATAAGTGGCTCTTTGAAGACGAAAAGTCTATGCTGCCGCAGGTAAAGGAATTCCTGAAGCTGCGACAAAAGTTGGAAGATGAGGAGATGCCCCTCACCGACAAGTTTATTGTTGGAGGCATCGTCTTAAAGCTTCCCGCTGGGTGGAGCAAGTTCTATGTAAACATGCATAGGAAGAAACTGGAGATCAGTCTCGAAGATCTCCTACAAAAAATTTATGTTGAGGACCAGATGAGGGCTCAATTGAAGGTGGACGTTCTGTCCAAACAAATGGCTAACGCCAATCTAGTACACACCAAGGAATCCAAAGAAAAGCAGACGGCTTCCCACAGTAAGAAAAAGGACCCCAACAATCTGAAAGTGAAGGGGACTGCCTTCAAACAAAAGAAGCCAAAGTCTTATTTAGCTTATTTTAACTGTGGCAAGAAGGACCACTTCAAGAGTGAATGCAAATCTAAGTCCAAGCAATCAGAGCAAGATGAGCCTAGTAAGGTTTCAATGCTCACTAACGTTGTTGCAATGATTGCACAGGTCACTGCGGTGGTGGCTGACTCTGAGTGGTGGGTAGACACTGGTGCCACCTGCCATGTTTGCTCAAGCAAGGAATGATTCACCACCTATACACCAACTTCTGATGTTATTATGGTGGTAAATCAGGCACAAGCTGAAGTGCAAGGGATCGGGACGGTGGTGTAAGGATGGACATCAATGCTGGCCAGATGGTAATGTCCATAAAGGGAACATACTTCGGGAAAATATTTTATACCGAAGGAATGTTTAAAATTCAGCTTGTAAATCAGTCCAATGTTATTAATGCAATCGCTCATTCTGCTTATACTCTTGAGTTGTGGCATGATAGACTAGGACATGTTCATTGTAAAAGAATAAACAGATTGCCTAGTCTAGGACTTATCTTCAAATATGGAGGTAAGGTAGAGAAATGTCAAGTGTGTGCTCAGACAAAGATCACAAGGAAACCCTTTTCTCGGGTTAATCGAAGCACAGATCTTCTGGAGTTGGTACACTTCGATATCTGTAACTTCAAAGAGTTCTCTACAAAGGCCGGGATGAAGTATTTCATAACCTTCATCGACGACTTCTCAAAGTACGTGTTCGTCTACTTGCTCAAAGCTAAAGACGAAGCGTTCGAGAAGTTCAAAGAGTTCAGGGCCGAGGTTGAACGGTAAACTGGACAACAACTCAAGAGAATAAGAAGTGATCGAGGAAGAGAGTACCGGTCTCATGAATTCGCATCATTCTGTAAAGAACATAGAATTATCAACGAGACTACTGCTCCGTATTCTCCTCAATCTAACGGAAGTAGCAGAAAGGAAGAACAGAACGTTGACAGAAATGATAAACTCAATGTTGTTGACTGCGGATCTTCCAAAATGCTACTGGGGAGAAGCTGCATTGACGACTACTTCAGACGTCACTCCTCATAAATTTTAGTTCAAGGTCAGACTGTAACTCCATTTTTCCAGTTTTAGTAAAATTTAAATTTTTTAATAATAATGTTTCATTCATTTTATTAAATCTATATATAGTTTATAAATATTTTTTGAGGGAATTATTTAGGAGCAGAAATTTAAATCTGAATGTTGGTTATAACAAACTCTTTGTGGCCCCACAAATTTTCAATTGATAAATAACTGAATTTTTGTGATTCATGCAAATAATGAAAAGGAAGGGGACCTTTTTGCATAAAACCCATTGTGCGGGGGTGGGGGGGTGGGGGGGGGGGGTTACTTTGGAAATAGTTCAGTCGGGGGGGGGGGGGGGTTTGTGCAAAGTTTGCACTCCCTTTTCTTATACTGAAGTGAAGGAGAGAGAGAATGAGCGGAAGGCTCATTTCTTTCTGTCTCAATTCGAAGCTCAGTCCAGAGCTGAGTTTTTTTTTTCCAAATTCTTTCCTCAAGCCCTAACCCTAAAATTTTCCTCAGGCTCGATGGCGATGGTGGTGGCGACGATGATCGGCCCCTCCTCTCGCAGCGGCAGCTGGATCCAGATCTTCGTCGAGCAGTGTGTGGCTTCTAACTCCTCGTACGACCGCTTCCGACGACAGTGAGGCGGTTCCCTCCGGTGGCGCACGACCACTATCTCCGGCGAACGACCAGCAACGGTAGCGTCTCCTGAATTCATCCCCGGCCGGCGTCTGAACACTAGATCTCTCTGGCGTTCGCCCTCGGCCTCGCTCTAGCTACACGCGACCCCGACGATGATGAATGACGAGCTCGGCCATGACGATCGAGGTATATTTATCTCTGGCGACTGAGCCCCGTACTTCCGATGGCAACGACGGTGCAACCCTTCCAGGCACCGATCCCTTCCTCCTCCACGTGCTCGTCGATTTTCGATCGAGCCGTGCAAACTTTCGGTGAGTTCTCATCCGATCCTTCTATTTTCTTTAGAAGCTAACTTCGATTGAGTTGATTCCAAATTTCATTCAATTACTGTGTGAACGATTGGTGATGGGTTCCTTGTTGAAAATTCGAATGAGTGATTGATGTTTGTGCTCTGTTATTGAATTCAAAGATCGAGCAGTTTTTCTAAAAATTTAGTTGTAATCAAATACGATTGGTTGAATCTTCTACTGGTTGATTGTTTCTTTTTCTTGAACTGGGTGATCTCTGGAATGAGGTTCTTGGATCGACAGTGCTATCCACTGATCGGATCATTCGTGGATCGGCTGATTGGCATTCCTGCGGAGCAGAGTAACACATTATTTCCATCCGTCAGTTGACGAAGATTCGAATTAAAGTCTCTGACCTGCCATTGCTTTTGGACACAAAGAAGGAGAGTCCAATTCTGGAGTTGCATCTTCTTTGGATCCTTTCTTTTCCAGGTAAATTTTTTTTATTCTTTCATTGTTCTGTTTTATGAAGGATTGGATTTTGGCGCCTAGTTGATCTGGTTATGATAATAGTCGTATATTTTTTGTTCAAAGTTCGTGTCTGTATCGTGCATTGTGTTCGTGTCCAGCAATATTGCTCGTGTCTGCAGCTGTGTGTCCAGTGTGGTTCTGTTTCAGCAAGGGGTTTGGAGTGTCGTGTAGGTAGCCAGTGTTAGTATTCGTATCCGTTGGTGTGTTCTGTGTCGAGGTCGGGTGCAGAAATGATTCGAGGCCGAAGTCAAGATTTGGAAGGATAAATCGAACTAGGAAATGCAGGTCCTGGTTGAGTATATGTGTGGCTACTTGGAGGAAACCCCTGAACTCAAATAGCTGTTGGTTTTTTTAAATATTTGGCTTCAACTTAGGTTGAGCCTATTTGTATATAAACTGCTGAGTACTATGGTGGGAAAATTTAATTGGAAGGTTGTGTTGTGTTGACCTATAATAGTTGTTTAGCTTTAGAGCCCCCTATATGCTTCTGTATAAATGGACCTTGGCTTGTACAAATTTATTCTTATTTGAGTTGTATAGCCTAATGTATTTTTGGTTAGGGTTACTAAGTTGATTGTGTATATGGTTACTGTGAGTATTTTCTTAATAGGGTTTGGCTTAGTTTGGGCTATACTCTATTAAAGGAAGGAGTTAGTTGCAGGTGAAGCTTTTGTTCGAATAACGGGTTTATGGAGTTGTGGATGTGCTGGGTTTGAGAAGTTGGTGACAGTAGGTCAATAACCATTATTAATTTGGGCCTCTTTCAGTAGAGCTTGGTTGGGATTGAACAGTTAAGGCATGTTGAGTTTGAGGTTTCTTTCACATACTGCTAGCCCTACTATTTTATCATTTAATAATATTGTAGTGAGTATTTCAAATGTTGTAAGATTTTATTATTGACCATAAAATGAACGTATGGTCAATAGCCATATTTTAGACTATTAAGTTTCTCTATAATATTTTATGGTTAGTAATCTCTTTATAAAAAGAATTGGCATTATACTAGAGTAGTAGATATATGGACTTTAAATAAATCATTATCTAGGGCAACAGATAGAGACTTTATTGATATAGGAGTTGATTATTTTTATATGATAGTTACATACATTTCATTAGCTAGTTTATGTATGTAATCAGCCTAAGTGGTAGTAGGAAATATTTAGCTAAGTCAGCAAATAAGTAGATAATGTCATTACTAGAACTTAACCAACTTGTACCTATTTCCAGGAAGGACATACAGATCTTTCTCCTATTTTCGATCACCCTGAGCAAGGCAAGTACTTTTCTATGGTCTTGTGCATTTACATATCTTGTACTCTTCTTGTGACACATCATGACACGATATCCTGTACCCCTGTACTCCTGTACTATCTTGTTCTTGTACTTACTTGTGTCGGGTGGAGAAATACACTAGTCATGTGACCAAACCCCGGTTACTATATTCATGTAGATAGCTTAGGCCTCGCATCGTGCACGCGGGCCCTAAGCCGTACCATATTCATGTACTCCTGTACATGCTCATGTACTCACCCCAGCCGGTCACATGGACTAGTTGTATTTCAAACATGGTGCACTTGTCATATTTTGTACTTCAGGATTATAGTTTCATTCCTGTACTTTACATTCCTGTACTTATATTTCTGTAGTTTTATGTTCATTTCCTGTACTTTCTGTTCATGTTCTCCTGTACTTATTTTTCCATATCATGTTCTTGTTCATTACCTAGAACTGTACTTTAATCCGCTCCTGACTGAATATGTTGCAGGTGTACTTGCAGGATATTATTCTACCATATGGGCCAGAGCCTGGGACATTAGCTGAGCAGGATGGAGACATGACTTAGCTAAAGGCTTCAGGTTTAGACTGATTAGCTTTACTCATAGATATTGTTTTAGAGTTCATAGTACATTTCATTCCTGATGACTCTGGTACATTTATGATATATAGAATTGTGGATTATGGTGATCATTCTGGGATCGTGTATAGATGCTGTAATTGTGTATATTATGTTTATCTGGTTAGATTTTCCTAGTTTGGTACAGCTTACTTCGTCGTGTCTAACGACGAAGGCTGGACGTGTTCGACTCGTGTCCGATTATTCGGGAGTGGATCGTGACATATTTTTAGTGGTGGCCCATGCAGGTCTATCCTAATAGTACCCAGGTATTAGAGTACTATTGGGGGACTTGATTTAAACTAGAAAAACTTGAATCACAGCATAGGAAATCGGGTACATCGGATATTTTGATATACTATAAACACTTGTTGTTTTAAGTTAGGACATTTTAACAGTTTTCTGTTTTTCAGATAGTTCAAAACATGCGACACCGGAACGGCTGGTCCACCTACACTTGAGGGTTTCGAGCTTCCACTACCTTCTATTGCCCTACTATCCCCATGGGTAGTACGCAGTTGATGGAGATATTTCAGGAGTTCCTCGACAACCAGAGGGAGCAGGCCATCCTTTTCCAAGATAGACTTGTAGATGCACTTTTCGAGCCAGGAAGGACCTCTGACTTCCTGATTCTCAGACTTTTGAACTTCACCGACACCGAGCGCATATCTTGCACCAAGGAACAGATCGAAAACCTGGAGCCGTCACTGAAGACCATCCAAGTCTTCGAGGACCCGACTCCTCTGAAGATTGGAGCCACTAGCTATAGGAGATCCAGAATATAGCACAGACAATAGGAAGAGACCGGAAGCTGAAGCCCAGAAGAGACATAAAGACTTATGACGAAGACAACAACTAGCATGGACCTGCAAAGCGTCGCAACTCAGACGATGCTTCTTCAGTCACATCATCAGTCGCATCATCAGAGGCAGATTCAGGCCCACATTCATTGAATGAAGGATTGTCAGCAAGTTGCAGATCATAATGATCGAGGAGCGTCAGGATCTCAGCAACCATATATTCCTGTCAGAGTCCCTACACTTCAGTCACCTTAGCGGGAGATCGAGATTCAGATTCAGTCGACGATCATTTACAATTTTTGCCGTCGCCCAGGTCATCACCGCAAAGAGTGCCACAAAAGACGGAGGCTATGCCTGCACTGCAGGTCGTCTGCCACCAAGTCAAGAACTGTCCGGAGGCCACTGATCACACTGCCCAAAGACGAACGCGAAGAGCACCAGAACTACAACTAGGGGGACCCGCCTCTCCAGATTCAACAATCACATGGAATACTACCGCAGGGACCAGCCTACGTCAGGACAGTTGAAGAATTTGAAGTGATCCCAGTTCCTGAAGAAACACTGAAGATAGACTGAAGACAGAAGGTTTCTTTTGCATGGTTGGGAAAACCATGTATCTTGATTCACAATCCAACTTTCCCTTAAATTTCTTAAAGCACCTAGATTATTTCTTAAAACTTCTTGTTTGACACCTTGGTTGATGTCGAAACTCATTTCGAGATATTGTTTCCTATTTCGGTAAACTTGTTTCAGATCCACAATTCGATAATTGTTAAAATCCATTATTCGATACCGTTTGCATATTCATCATTCCTGATCTTATTTCCTAGTGATGGCTCCTATTTGCAAATTTTGTTCCTTTATCAAACTTCGTATTAATTGAGATTTTAATCGCTTTTCGAGATTTTATTTCGAAACCATGTCCCTTATTCAAAACTTGTTTAACCCCGTCCTATGCAGCACATTATTGAGGATTCCTTTGAGGATTGTGAAGATTTCGTTTCTTATTTGAAGATTCGTATCCACAATTTGATGCTTGTTTCCTATTCACCCATTGATTTCTTTTCTACTCGTGACATTGATTTCATTCGAGATTTTAAGACCCTGTTTCCCATTTCAAGACTTTGCTTTTGTTCATAATTTTGTCTCATATTCAAGATTTTTCAGACTTTGAAACTTCAGTTCCTACTCGCGACTTGATGAGACCTTGTTCCCTATTCGATATCTTGTTTCCTCGTCAAGATTTTCTATTCGAGATTTTATTTTCTAATCACGACTTTGTTGATATTGGTTTTCTATTTGAGACCTTGTATTCTATTGGAGGTTATTTTTCCTTCGAGATTTTGTTCGAGATTTCATTGTTATTTGAGATGTTGTTGAACCTTGTTTCCGATACGAGATTTTATTCCTTATTTTGAGACTTTGTCTTTTGTCTGATACCTTGCTTTATGCCACCTTTGAGACTTTGTTACCTACCCAGGATTACGTTCCATATACGGGATCTTGTTATCATCCCGGATTCCTTTGAGATTTCGATTACTATTTGAAACTTCGATTCCCTGTTCAAGATTCTAAATTTTCCTGGTTGCCCTTTTGAACTCACTATTCTTTGATTGGACTCCATGTTGCTTTTTAGTAACTAATAAACCCTTGTATTCTAACAGACAGATAATACCATTTTTTGGACTACCGGAACTCATTTTGAATGCTTGAAATTTTAAATTCCCATGGATAAGGTTGAGAGACTATTTGATGGCCTACTGGGGTGTGGCAGTTGTGCGCTGTAGTTATATCTGGACTACGGAGATCGAGGGTTCACTGCAGTCAGCTGCGCACTGGCGAGGCATGAACTCTAAGTTGAAGTAATTTCAGACATTCATACGGTTTTCGGGTATTATTGAGACCTTGGCCAAAATCTTCATATTTTGATCTCTTGAGTTGTTTTGTTAATAATTGTTTGAAAATGGATAAGGTTGACATAATATTCTGTGACATATTGATATTCGAGTCATGGAGCCGAAAGTCCACTGCAGCCAGACATATACTGGCGGGGTAGGGATTCTAAGCAAAGTGAATTCAAATACCTATATGTTCTCGGGTAACATGGAGACTATCCCTCTTTCATACGATTATTGATTTTCCTTGAAAGACAAATACATGTACTCACTTTTGACTGGATACTGATATCTCCTGATTCTTGCAAATTTTCTTCTTGTATTTTATTGTTAGATCGTTGATTTTACACATATATTTTGATCGTGTTTTATCTAAACTTCGACCTTAATCATGTCTATCCAACCGTGATTTTCCTATCTTATTCTAGTCCATCTGTGCTAACTTTGATTCAAATCGTGCTTAGAAGATCGTGCTTTCATGGTTTTATTCTCTAAAGTCGTAATTAAAATTCACGCCATCTCGTGCCTATTGCGTTATTTCAAACTCCTTGCATGTAATTGTCATACTTGACCAATTTGATCATTATCGATCATGTCATCTTACCGTTGATTTCGTCATGCTAAGTCATTCATGTTCCACCTATGGTTGTATATAGATATCCTGATCGTGCCTATATTGTATATGCTGCACCTATTGAACTTATCTGATATTTGAAATTTCGTTGATCGTGACCAAATAAACTATTTTTTTTGCCATGACTAAAATTGACTTATTTAACATCTTAATTTAAATTGCCGTTTCAACTTTTGTCTCAATTGAAATTATATTTTTTTTTAAAAATTATATTGTTGCACCTTTGAATTTCGAGGACAAAATTATTTTAAGGGGGGAGATTTGTAACTCCATTTTTCCAGTTTTAGTGAAATTTAAATTTTTTAATAATAATGTTTCATTCATTTTATTAAATCTATATATAGTTTATAAATATTTTTGGAGGGAATTATTTAGGAGCAGAAATTTAAATTTGAATGTTGGTTATAACAAACTCTTTGTGGCCCCACCAATTTTCAATTGATAAATAACTGAATTTTTGTGATTCATGCAAATAATGAAAAGGAAGGGGACCTTTTTGCATAAAACCTATTACGGGGGGTTACTTTGGAAATAGTTCAGTTGGGGGGGGGGGTTGTGCAAAGTTGCACACCCTTTTTCTTATACTGAAGTGAAGGGGAGAGAGAGAATGAGCTAAAGGCTCATTTCTTTCTGTCTCAATTCGAAGCTCAGTCCAAAGCTGAGTTTTTTTCCCCAAATTCTTTCCTCAAGCCCTAACCCTAAAATTTTCCTCCGGCTCGATGGCGATGGTGGTGGCGACGATGATCGGCCCCTCCTCTCGCAGCGGTAGCTGGATCCAGATCCTCGTCGAGCAGTGTGCGGCTTCCAACTCCTCGCACGACCGCTTCCGACGACGGTGAGGCGGTTCCCTCCGGTGGCGCACGACCACTATCTCCGACGAACGACCAGCAACGGTGGCGTCTCCTGAATTCAACCCCGACCGGCGTCTGAACGCTAGATCTCTCTGGCGTCCGCCCTCGGCAGCGCTCTAGCTACACGCGACCCCGGCGACGATGAACGACGAGCTCGGCCATGACGATCGAGGCAGATTCATCTCTGGAGACTGAACCCCAGACTTCCGATGGCAACGACGGTACAACCCTTCCAGGCACCGATCCCTTCCTCCACGCGCTCGTCGATTTTCGATCGAGCTGTGCAAACTTCCGGTGAGTTCTCAACCGATCCTTCTATTTTCTTTAGAAGCTAACTTTGATTGAGTTGATTCCAAATTTCATTCAATTACTGTGTGAACGATTGGTGATGGGTTCCGTGTTGAAAATTCGAATGAGTGATTGATGTTTGTGCTCTGTTATTGAATTCAAAGATCGAGCAGTTTTTCTAAAAATTTAGTTGTAATCAAATACGATTGGTTGAATCTTCTACTGGTTGATTGTTTCTTTTTCTTGAACTGGGTGATCTCTGGAATGAGGTTCTTGGATCGACAGTGCTATCCACTGATCGGATCATTCGTGGATCAGCTGATTGGCATTCCTGCGGAGCAGAGGAACACATTATTTCCATCCATCAGTTGACGAAGATTCGAATTGAAGTCTCTGACCTGCCATTGCTTTTGGACACAAAGAAGGAGAGTCCAATTCTGGAGTTGCATCTTCTTTGGATCCTTTCTTTTTCAGGTAAATTTTTCCTATTCTTTCATTGCTCTGTTTTATGAAGGATTGGATTTTGGCGCCTAGTTGATCTGGTTATGATAATAGTCGTATATTTTTTGTTCAGAGTTCGTGTCTGTATCGTACATTGTGTTCGTGTCCAGCAGTATTGCTCATGTCTGCAGCTGTTTGTCCAGTATGGTTCTGTTTCAGCAAGGGGTTTGGAGTGTCGTGTAGGTAGCCAGTGTTAGTGTTCGTATCCGTTGGTGTGTTCTGTGTTGAGGTCGGGTGCAGAAATGATTCGAGGCTGAAGTCAAGATTTGGAAGGATAAATCGAACTAGGAAATGCAGGTCCTGGTTGAGTATATGTGTGGCTACTTGGAGGAAACCCCTGAACTCAAATAGCTGTTGGTTTTTTTTAAATATTTGGCTTCAACTTAGGTTGAGCCTATTTGTATATAAACTGCTGAGTACTATGGTGGGCAAATTTAATTGTAAGGTTGTGTTGTGTTGACCTACAATAGTTGTTTAGCTTTAGAGCCCTCTATATGCTTCTGTATAAATGGACCTTGGCTTGTACAAATTTATTCTTATTTGAGTTGTATAGCCTGATGTATTTTTGGTTAGGGTTACTAAGTTGATTGTGTATATGGTTACTGTGAGTATTTTCTTAATAGGGTTTGGCTTAGTTTGGGCTATACTCTATTAAAGGAAGGAATTAGTTGCAGGTGAAGCTTTTGTTCGAATAACGGGTTTATGGAGTTGTGGATGTGCTGGGTTTGAGAAGTTGGTGACAGTAGGTTAATAACCATTATTAATTTGGGCCTCTTTCAGTAGAGCTTGGTTGGGATTGAACACTTGAGGCAGGTTGAGTTTGAGGTTTCTTTCACATACTGCTAGCCCTACTATTTTATCATTTAATAATATTGTAGTGAGTATTTCAAATGTTGTAAGATTTTATTATTGACCATAAAATGAACGTATGGTTAGTAGCCATATTTTAGACTATTAAGTTTCTCTATAATATTTTATGGTTAGTAATCTCTTTATAAAAAGAATTGGCATTATACTAGAGTAGTAGATATATGGACTTTAAATAAATCATTATCTAGGGCAACTGATAGAGACTTTATTGGTATAGGAGTTGATTCTTTTTATATGATAGTTACAAACATTTCATTAACTAGTTTATGTATGTAATCAGCCTAAGTGGTAGTAGGAAATATTTAGCTAAGTCAGAAAATAAGTAGATAATGTAATTACTAGAACTTAACCAACTTGTACCTATTTCCAGGAAGGACATACAGATCTTTCTCCTATTTCCGATCACCCTGAGCAAGGCAAGTACTTTTCTATGGTCTTGTGCATTTACATATCTTGTACTCTTCTTGTGACACGTCATGACACGATATCCTGTACCCCTGTACTCCTGTACTATCTTGTTCCTGTACTTACTTGTGTCGGGTGGGTAAATACACTAGCCATGTGACCAAACCCCGGTTACTATATTCATGTATATAGCTTAGGCCTCGCATCGTGCACACGGGCCCTAAGCCGTACCATATTCATGTACTCCTGTACATGCTCCTGTAGCCGGTCACATGGACTAGTTGTATTTCAAACATGGTGCACTTGTCATATCTTGTACTTCAGGATTATAGTTTCATTCTTGTACTTTACATTCCTGTAGTTACATTCCTGTAGTTTTATGTTCATTTCCTGTACTTTCTGTTCATGTACTCCTGTACTTATTTTTCTATATCATGTTCTTGTTCATTACCTAGAATTGTACTTTGCTCCGCTCCTGACTGGATATGTTGCAGGTGTACTTGCAGGATATCATTCTACCATATGGGCCAGAGCCCGGGACATTAGCTGAGCAAGATGGAGACATGACTTAGCTAGAGGCTTCAGGTTTAGACTGATTAGCTTTACTCATAGATATTGTTTTAGAGTTTATAGTACATTTCATTCCTGATGACTCTGGTACATTTATGATATATAGAATTATGGATTATGGTGATCATTCTGGGATCGTATATAGATGCTGTGATTGTGTACATTATGTTTATCTGGTTAGATTTCTCTAGTTTGGTACAGCTTACTTCGTCGTGCCTAACGACGAAGGCTCGGCGTGTCCAACTCGTGTCCGATTATTCGGGAGCGGGTCGTGACACAGACCAAACTTGAATGTCATTCGAGTGTGGGAGTGTTTGTCATATGTGAAGCTCCCATATCTGAAGATTCAGAAGCTCGAAACAAGGACTACGAAGACGATCTTCTTGGGTTATGCCGAGAAGAGTGATGCTCGAAGATTTTTTGATATTGAATCAATTCATATCATTGAATCTCGTAACGCAGAATATTTTGAAGATAAATTTGCAAGACACAAAAATATTATTCTTGCAGATATTCCGGAGAACAATAAGGGTACACAGAAAATTAAAGTTTCCAATGAGAACGTAGTCCAAGAAGAAGTTATTGTTGAAACAACTGTTGAACCAGAGCTCGTTGAGCCTTCAACTAAGCGAGTGAGGAGACCGAAGGACTTCGAAAATAACTTTGTCACCTATTATGTGGAAGTAGATCCACTTACCTATGATGAGGCGATGAAGACCAGAGACGTTGTTTCTGGAAGGAGACGATAGACAATGAAATTGATTCAAACACCTCAAATAACACTTGGGTGTTGGTTGATATTCCTGAAGAAGCAAAACCCATCGGATGTAAATGGATCTTCAAGAAGAAGATGAAAGCAGATGGAACTATTGACAAGTTCAAGGCTAGGCTAGTAGCCAGGGGATTTTCTCAGAAGCAGGGGATCGACTACTTTGACCTGTATGCTCTAGTAGCCCGTATGACCACCATCAGAATATTGATTGCTCTCGCAGCAATACATAAGTTGATGATACATCAGATGGTTGTAAAAATAGCTTTCCTAAATGGCGAGCTGACCGAAGAGATTTATATACAACAGCCAGAGAAATTTGTCGTCAAGGGTCTTGAAGACAAAGTCTGCAAGTTGGTAAAATTCTTGTACGATCTTAAACAGGCTCCCAAGATGTGGCATGAGAAGTTTGACAAGGTTATAAGGTCAAATGGCTACAGGGTCAGCGAGACAGACAAGTGTGTTTACACAAAGTTTGCTGATGGAAGAGGTGTAACCGTTTGTCTGTACGTGGACGATATGCTAATCATAGGTAAGGATATGGGCTATGTCACGGAGACAAAGAAGTTCATCTCGACTAAGTACAATATGAAGGACTTTGGAAAAGCTGATGTGATCTTAGGGATCAAGATCATCCGGACAGACACAGGACTGGCGCTGTCACAGTCATTATATTGAGAAGATGATCACACGCTACGGGTATCAGGATCTTCCAGTGATTGATTCGCCTTACAGGTGTGATCTGAAGCTGAAGCCTAATTCGAGGAAAAGTGTCAGGCAGCTGGAGTATGCAAGCGTCATCAGGAGTTTAATATATGCTACTACTGCCACAAGGCCTGACATAGCTTTCGTCGTGGGAATACTGAGTTATTTCATGAGCAACCCAGGCATTGAGCACTGGAAAATTGTGAAATGAGTAATGAGATATCTTAAGAAGACTCAGACAATGTACTGCACTATAGCGAAGATCTGCCGGTAGTAAAAGGCTTCAGTGATGTCAGCTGGTGCTCAGAGTTGGAGAGCGAGAGGTCCACAGATGGATTCATTTTACAATGGGTGGAGCTGTTATATCGTGGAAGTCGAAGAAGCAGACTATGTTCTCTCGCTCCATGAAATCTGAGTTCTTTGCACTTGATACCGCAGCGGAGGAAGCAGAATGGCTTCGGAAGCTCATGTATGATCTTCCAGTGGTTGGGGCGCAAATATCGGTGATTACGATATACTGTGACAACCAGACGACTGCGGCAATGACATCAAATGATCTCTTCAACGGGAAGAAGAGAACTGTGCGGTTAAAGCATAGGGCAATGCACGATCTCATCAAGAGAGGTCATTACGGTGATTGATGTTCGGAGTCAGGAGAATCTGACGGATCCATTCACCAAGGGCCTCAAGCACCAGCTGGTCGATGACACAGCTTATAAAATGGGCTTGAAGGTATTCTGATATTATGTTATTGCAATCCTACCATAAAGTTTTATGTTATTAGTTCAAAAAAATCTACTAGACATCTAGCTTTTGGTTCAAGGGAGGACCACTAACTGGGAAAATATCAGGAACAGTGGGTACATATCCTCTGTGGCATGAAAAGGTTACGGACCTACAACCACTGTTGTCTACTATATATTTTCTGTGGAAAACGGATCCTATGATGAGGATGGCTTAAAATCCTTAATGAGTTCTCAGGCAGAGTAAATGCCTGGTGTGCTTTCTAGGATGCACGGTAGAGCAGCACTATAAGGAGTGTAACTCCATGCTACAATAGGGTGACTCCACCATGAGGTTCCCAGGTAGGGGTAATGTCTTGACTTTGCAAGCCAAGTCACAGCGGCGTAGCATCGTAAATAGACTAGTAGCCTAATGCTGTATGATGAAATTAAAAGTTGTAGACAATACTACAAAGGGGAGAATGTCCTCATGTTACAGTGGCATGACATCACGATGAGGTACCCGGATAGGGGTAAAGCCTCGGCCTTACAAGCTATGTCGTTGCGACGTAACACCGCAAGGAAGCCTAAGGCTTCATGTTGGATAGTTTGGCACTACAAAGAGGCTTGTGACCTCATGCTACAGTAGTATGACACTACGATGAGGTTCTCTGGTAGGGGTAATGCCTCGGCTTTAGGCCATGTTATAGCGACGTAGCACCGCAAGGGAAGCACAAGGCTTCATGCCATGTCTCTTTAATAAAGAACTCACCTATAGTGTATGGACAGAGATATCAGGCCGTCTCTTGAGGGTAAACTTGTAGACGCCTAAAACTATACACTGAAACCAGGCTGGCACAGGGCCTTTAATGTGCAGCCAGAAGCACATGTAACTACATTACGTGAGTGAGAAGAATTGTAGCTATGGTGCAGAATTCAAGGCTTAGTCCATTCTTATATTATAGTCTATTGTTTGACCCATGCAGGAAGATTCAAGTCGTCAGCGACATCTATCCTAATGCATGATGGACAGTTATTGTGGGGAACACTCAAATCCATATATCGAGATATGTAGGAGATTGTTGGAGCTTTTCCTTGACATGTAGAAAATGCTTGCTTTCAATACATGCCTAGTATTATTTAGTCCCCCATTAGAAAAGCACCATAAAGTGTATCTCAATATATACTTGGTGTGTTGTTGAGATATGCACATGGGATGGTGACCCTAAGGAGGGAACCATGTGGGTGATTTTACTAGGAGGTAAGGACAAGACTCCATGGTAAAGCATTAATGCTTTTTGCTCTTGGGAATTAATTTCTATTGGAGCTAAGTCCCATAGGGGCTTAGCGACTCGGACTCGGACTCCGACTAGGGCTCATGGACTCATGAGACGTAATGTGGCATTTTGTTGGTGTACTTTGCACTTAGCACGTCAGCATCGTCGCTAGGCGCATAGTGCGCTTAAGTTGCTCTCGTTGTACGAGCCTCTGCGTAGCTGATCGCGTGCCCGTTCGCGTGGCCCGATCTTGCGACCAGATGGCACGACCAGTGGCGCGCCCAGTGGTGTAGTCCAGTGGCGTGCCAGTTGGTGCGGCTTGTTGGCGCGGCCTGATGGCGCTGTCAGTTGACGCATAGTTGGCACGTAGTGCGCGTGTGCACAGTTGGTGCAGCGGTGCGCGATTGCGCACGCTGTATGCTGTTAGCGCGCGCTATGCGCTAATTGGCGCACGTTGTGCGCCAGTTGTCTCAATCGTGTCTGTGCACGATTTGAGCGGTTACGGAACTATCGGAGCGGTTTTTCCCACGTCGTGAACGTTCTGCATACCGAGCGGTTACTAGGCGCACCTATATAAAGTCCCTCTCTTCTCTCTCAGGGATAGTACTAAGTATCAGAAATTTTCTTACAAAATTTTCTAAGTTCAGAGCAGAGAAGAGAGATACTTTGTGAGCATAGTTCCGCGCCATCCGAGGAGTCAGAAGAGCGGAGTGTTCCGAAGTTCTCCGTCGAACTTGCTGGTTCCTGGAAGCTATTCGTGTGGGACGAATAAAGCTTTGAGTGCCGGTGATCATTCACCCCAGCAGGCTATTTCACCATTTCTGTTCATTCACTTTTATCTCGTTCTAAACGAGAACGTTTCTCATCTAATCAGAAAATGTTAGTGGACTTTCGCTGCTGCTGCTATGAATTCTACTGTGCCTTCTTCGAAGTGACACATTCGTGTTCATTTTCTCAGAATCCATCGGAATCTCTATCGTGCATCTTCTTCGAAGTGTTGCATAATTTTAGTTTTTTCATCAAAAAGTTACACCCCGAGACTAACATATATTACATTGTACATCATATATTATCTGATGTAAGTCACAAGCGTGATACGAATAATTTGAAAGTTTCAAACCCGGGTACGTTGGATGCTTGTGTTTCCTTGTGTATATACTTCGCCTAAAATTCACCTAGGTAGCGGCTGAAATCGATATCTAGGTCCATTTAATTAAGCATTTGCCCAAAAACAAAATGAAATTACTAATGTGCATCGGCTTCAACCAATACTACAAAGTATCTAACAATAAAGTCAACTACAAAAGATTGGAAACTAGAAACGAGGAGGATTCTCATTATGTATGAATATTTTGTATTAACTCTTGATAATATGTGACAATAACTTCAGTTGTACCATATCTATACTTCATAATTCTGTTTAATTCAAAATGGGCTGAAAATATGCAATTCAGTTTTTGGTTACTCTGTATGGAGATCTCTGCAACCACTAACTATTAATCTCTAGCTAGCAAAGCACGAACATACCAAAAATCTTTGACCTGCCTTTGTCAAGTTGGACAAGTATCGGACATGACAATTGTTGTTGATTTTCTCCATGGACTGTTGTAATTCATGGCAGGGGGACAATGTCCCCGCCCTCCCCCCCCCACCAAAAAATAAAAAATTCATCCCCTATTGTCCAAATGGTTCGGGTTCTAGGAGTGAATTGTAGGGGTAGCGGTTATGAGGTGTTTTTAGAGTACCGGTTATGAGGGGTTCGATTTTGGATGGTTTTAAAGTAGCGACTTTTCAACCAGTCCAATCAATGCTTGGTAATTCACTAACGAGCGGTTCTGAAAGTTTTTTACACGAATAAATTAAATAGGGAAGGGTATCAGTAGTTATAATTATATATATTTTTGTGAGTATATAAATGGAATAAAAAAATAGAGCCGCTCAAAACCCACGAATTTGGGGTGTTTATAAAGCCACCCAAAAATATATTATATCGGTTTTGGGGGGTTTTTGAGCCGACCAAAACCAGTACCTCAAAAAAAACATGGATTTTCATAAATGGTCGGTTTAAAAACACACAAAAACTGGTGAAAACACCGTTACCAAGCAGACCTTGCTTATTTTATTTGGCTACTCTGGAATGTTCAAAATGAAAAATAAAAAATAAAAAAAATAAAGAGACTCCGGCATATGTAGTTCATCGCGCATTAACTTATGCACTTGATGATTACAAATCTGAATCTTTTGTTATAGTGAAGGGAAAATAAATGACCATTGATTCATTAGTATTGGAATCACTCATAAACGGATTTTGTGATTTGAAAAGCCGTCGAGCGCAATTCTATGATAGCTTCAATGTTCTGAAAAGTGTATTTTTCTACTTTTTGTTTCAGACTTATAATAAATTTATGTTTTGTATATGATTTGTTGGTGTTTTTGCCTTTGGACTAGAAAAGATAGTCCTACATCGGCTACACCAAATGGTCAGTATCTCAATATAATACATTGCTTGTGTTGAGGTGTACACATGAGGTGTGGTGGGGCACAAGTGTGTCATGTGGGAGTATTTTTCTAGAAGGAAAAAGGATTAATTCCAACAAAGATGTAAGTTGATTTTTGTTGTGCGGACTCGGACTCGGACTTGGACACGGACTCCAGGATGTCTCGTGCATGCACGAGAGTGTTCGGGGGGTAGGCGTGGACTGGCACACTTCTATGCTGATTGTGGGATGATCTAAAATATCAAACTCTATTTTTGAGTATTGGTATTTTAGTCCCACATCGGATAGGAGAAGAGGTAAAGTCTCACTCCATTCTATAAATAGACCCCCTTGGCCTCCTTTGAAAGATGCATCAAGAAGAGAGTTAAGGGAGTCCGTAAAGTCCAGAAAGCCCGTTCAAGTCTCAATTATTGACTTACGAGCGTTCCAGAAGTTCTTCGTGAACTTGCTGGTTCCTGGAAGTAGATCATGTTGGGACGAATCTTGCTTTGAGCAACGGGCAATTGCGAGGAAGAACGTAAGATTTATTTTTTGAACTCAGTTCTGTCCGTCTGCAACTGCGATTGCGAGGAAGAACGTGAGATTTATTTTCTGATTATTGTTGCTTTTGTAATCAGATTTATATTATAGTGTTCCTCGTAGATCTCGAGAATAATCAGAAAGAAAACGTTTGTCTGAACCTTTGATCTCGACATCAAGTCTACCATCTTTGATCAAGCCTCGGGACTAACAATCTCAAAGCAAGATCCTTGTAGATGGAAAACTCTCGTGCTTCTCTTATCGATACCAGCTTTAACAAGTTGGAAAAATTCGACGGAGAACATTTCCAAATCTGGAAGAGAAAGGTCACCCTTAATCTTTAACTCGTGGACGTAGACCATGTATTGATTGAGGATGAACCGACGATTCCAGAAGGAGGAACTGCCGGTGCTATAGCTGCTGCACTCGTCAAGCAGAGCAAATGGAAGAGAGAAAACAGTATCTATAAACTGCTAATTCTCAATTCTATGGAAGACTCTCTGGCAGAGTCATATTCCAAGAAGGTGAAGGCCAAAGAGATCTGGGATTCTTTGGGTAACCTATATGAAGATGATGAGAACATGTCCAAAATCTTCATCGTCGAGAAGTACCACAAGTGGCTATTCGAAGACGAGATGGCGATGCTACTTCAAGTGAAGGAATTCCTGAAGTTGTTTCAGAAGTTAGATGACGAGAAGATGCCCCTCGTCGACAAGTTTGTCGTTGGAGGGATAGTCTCGAAACTTTCTGCTGGTTGGAGCAACTTCTATGCTAGAATGCATCAGAAGAAGCTGGACATTAGCTTAGAAGATCTTCTACAAGAGATCCACGTTGAGGACGAAATGCGATCTCAACAGAAGATGGACTCTCTGTCCAACCAACTGGCTAAGGCCAACTTGGTGCAGACAAAAGAGTTCAAGGGAAAGCAGGTGGCTTCTCATCACAATAAGAAGGACTCCACCAATCTGAAAGTGAAGGGTCCTTCGTTCAAGCAACAGAAGTCCAAGTTCCACGTGACTTGCTTCAACTGTGGCAAGAAGGGCCACTACAAGAGTGAATGCAAATTCAAGCCCAAATAAGGTGAGCCTAGCAAGGTTTCTATGATTTCTAACATTGTTGCTATGATTTCTCTGGTCACAGCCGTGGGGCCTGACTTTGACTGGTGGATAGACACTGGTGCGACCTGCCATGTCTGCTCTGACAAGGAATGGTTCGTCACATACCAGCCAACTTCTGAGAAAGTTATCATGGCGAACCAAGTCCAAGCTGAAGTTCTGGGGATCAGAACTGTGGAGCTGAAACTCACATCTGGGAACACTCTGACGCTTCAAGGTGTGAAGCACGTTCCGATGATTGTAAAGAACCTGATCTCTGGAAGCCTGCTTAGCAACGCAGACTTGAGGATGGACATCAATGCTGGCCAGATGGTGATGTCCAAGAAGGGAACATACTTCGAAAAAGCTCTTCAAACCGAAGGGATGTTCAAAATTCAGCTTGTAAACCAGTCAAATGTAATCAATGCAATCGCCAATTCTGATTATTCTCTTGAGTTGTGGCATAATAGGCTAGGACATGTTCACTGTAAAAAAATTAACAAAATGTCCAGTCTAGGACTTATCTCCAAATGTGGGGGTAAGGTAGAGAAGTGTGAAGTATGTGCTCAGACAAAGATCACAAGGAAACCCTTTCATCGGGTCAATCGAAGCACGGATCTTCTGGAGTTGGTGCACTCCGATATCTGTGACTTCAAGCAATTCTCTACAAAAGTCGGGATGAAGTATTTCATAACCTTCATCGATGACTTCTCAAAGTACGCGTTCGTCTACTTGCTCAAGTCTAAAGACGAAGCGTTAGAGAAGTTCAAGGAGTTCAGGGCCGAGACTGAACGACAAACTGGACAACAACTCAAGAGGCTAAGAAGTGATTGAGGCAGAGAGTATCGGTCTCATAAATTCACATCGTTCTACAAAGAACATGGAATCATAAACGAGACTACTGCTCCGTATTCTCTTCAATCTAACGGAGTAGCAGAGAGGAAGAACATAACGTTGACAGAAATGATTAACTCAATGCTGTTGACTGCGGGTCTTCCAAAGTGCTACTGGGGAGAAGCTGTATTGACGGCCACTTTTATTCTAAATAGAGTACCTCATGAAACTTCAGGCATTACTCCTCATGAACTCTGGTTTAAGGTCAGACCTAACTTGAATGTCATTCGAGTGTGGGGGTGTCTGGCATATGTCAAGCTTTAAGATATGAAGATTCAGAAGCTTAGGACAAGGACTACAAAGACGATCTTCTTGGGGTATGCCGAGAAGAGTGATGCTCGGAAATTTCTTGATATTGAGTCAAATCATATTATTGAATCTCGCAATGCAGAATATTTTGAAGACAAATTTGCAAGGCACAAGAATATTGTTCTTGCGGAAATACCGAAGAACAATGTGGGTGCGCAAGAAACTGAAGTTTTCAATGAAGAAGTAGTCCAAGAAGATGTTGTTGTTGAAACAACGGTTGAACCAGAACTCGCTGAGCCGTAAACGAAGTGTGTGAGGAGGCCGAAGGACTTTGGAAATAACATTATCACCTATCATGTGGAAGCAGATCCGCTTACCTATGAAGAGGCGATGAAGACCAAAGACGCAGTTTTCTGGAAGAAGACGATTAACAATAAAAATTGATTCCATCACCTCAAATAACACTTGGGTGTTGGTTGATCTTCCTGACGGAGCGAAACCCATCGGATGCAAATGGATCTTCAAGAAGAAGATGAAAGCATACGGAACTATTGACAAGTTCAAGGCTAGGTTGGTAGCCAAGGGATTTTCTCAGAAGCAGGAGATTGACTACTTTGACACGTATGCTCCAGTAGCCCGGATGACCATCATCAGAATGTTGATTGCTCTCGCAGCAATACATAAGATGGTGATAAATCAGATGGATGTGAAAACGGCTTTCCTAAATGGCAAGCTGACCGAAGAGATTTATATGCAACATCCAGATGGATTTGTCGTCAAGGGCCTTGAAGGCAAAGTCTGCAAGTTGGTGAAATTCTTGTATGGTCTTAAACATGCTCCCAAGATGTGGCATGAGAAATTTGATAAAGTTATAAGGTCAAATGGCTATATGGTCAGCGAGACAAAAAATTGTGTTTATACGAAGTTCGCTGATGGAAGAGGTATGATCGTTTGTCTGTACGTAGATGGCATGCTTATCCTAGGTACAGATATGGGCTGTGTTACGGAGACAAAGAAGTTCATCTCGAGCAAGTTCAGTATGAAGAACTTGGGGGAAGCTGATGTGATATTAGGGATCAAGATCATCCGGACAGACACTGGACTAGTACTGTCACAGTCTCATTATGTTGAGAAGATGATCACTCGTTACAGGTATCAGGATATTCCAGGGATCGATACGCCGTACAGGTGTGATCTGAAGCTGAAGCCTAATTCAGGAAAAAGCGTCAGGCAGCTAGAGTATACAAGCGTAATCGGGAGTTTGATGTATGCTACTACTGCCACAAGGTTTAACATAGCTTTCGCCGTGGGAATGCTGAGTCATTTCACGAGCAACCCAGACATTGAGCACTGGAAAGCTGTGAAACGGGTTATGAGATATCTCAAGAAGACTCAGACATATGCACTGCACTATAGCGGAGATCCGTCGGTAGTAGAAGGCTTCAGTGATACCAGCTGGTGCTCAGAAGTGGAGAGCGAGAGGTCTACAGGTGGATACATTTTCAAAATGGGTGGAGCTGCTATATCATGAAAATCGAAGAAGCAGACTATGCTCTCGCGATCATCCATGGAATCTGAGTTTTTTGCACTTGATACCGCTGCAGAGGAACCAGAATGGCTTCGGGAGCTCATGTATGATCTTCTAGTGGTTGGGGCACAAATACCGACGATACTGATATACTGCGACAACCAGGCGACTACGGCGGTGGCATCAAATGACCTCTTCAACGGAAAGAAGAGGACTGTGCAATTGAAGCACATAGCAGTACAAGATCTCATCAAGAGGGGTGTTATTGCAGTAATTGATGTTCGGAGTCAGGAGAACCTGGCGGATCCGTTCACCAAGGGTCTCAAGCGCCGGCTGGTCGATGACACAGCTTGTAAAATAGGCTTGAAGGTATTCTGATATTATGTTATTACATTCCTACCATAAAGTTTTATGCTATTAGTTCAAAGATAAATCTACTAGGCATCTAGCTTTTGGTTCAAAGGAGGACTATTAACCAGAAGAATATCAGAAACGATGGGTACTTGTCCTCTGTGGCATGGAGAGGTTACGGACATACAACCACTGTTGTCTACTGTTGTTTTCTGCAAAAAACGGATCATGTGAGAAGGTTGGCTTAAACGCCTTAATGAGTTCTCAGGCAGAGTGAATGCCTGGTGTGCTTTACAGGAAGCACGGTAGCGCAACACTACAAGGAGTGAAACTCTATAATAAATTTTATGATTTGAAAAGCCGTCGAGCGCAATTCTATGATAGCTTCAATGTTCTGAAAAGTGTATTTTTTTACTTTTTGTTTCAAACTTATAATAAATTTATGTTTTGTATATGGTTTGTTGGTGTTTTTGCCTTTGGACTAGGAAAGATAGTGCCACATCGGCTACACCAAATGGTGAGTATCTTAATATAATGCATTGCTTGTGTTGAGGTGTGCACATGAGGTGTGGTGTGGCACAAGTGTGTCATGTGGGAGTATTTTCCTAGAAGAAAAAAAGATTAATTCCAACAAAGATGTAAATTGATTTTTGTTGTGCGGACTCGGAATCGGACTCGGACATGGACTCCAGGATGTCTCGTACATGCACGAGAGTGTTCGGGGGGTAGGTGTAGACTGGCACACTTCTATGCTGATTGTGGGATGATCTAAAATATCAAACTCTATTTTTGAGTATTGGTATTTTAGTCCCACATCGGATAGGAGAAGAGGTGAAGTCTCACTCCACTCTATAAATAGAGCCCCTTGGCCTCCTTTGAAAGATGCACCAAGAAGAGAGTTAAGGGAGTCCGTAAAGTCCATGAAGTCCGTTCAAGTCTCAATTATTGACTTACGAGCGTTCCAGAAGTTCTTCGTGAACTTGCCGGTTCCTGGAAGCAGATCATGTTGGGGCGAATCTTGCTTTGAGTAACGGTGATCTTAATCACCCCAGCAAGAACCTTTCCTCTTCTTCTTTCTTCTTTCTTCTTTCTTCTTTCTTCTCCTTTATCTGAGTTGTAACTCAGTTTTGTCCGTCAGCAACTGCGATTGCGAGAAAGAACGTGAGATTTATTTTCTGAACTCAGTTCTGTCCATCTGTAACTGCGATTGCGAGAAAGAATGTGAGATTTATTTTCTGATTATTGTTGCTTTTGTAATCAGATTTATATTATAGTGTTCCTCGTAGATCTCGAGAATAATCAGAAAGGGAACGTTTGTTTGAACCTTTGATCTCGACATCGAGTCTACCATCTTTGATCAAGTCCCGGGACTAACAATCTCAAAGCAAGATCCTTGTAGATGGAAAACTCTCGTGCTTCTCTTATCGATACCAGCTTTAACAAGTTGGAGAAATTCGACGAAGAACATTTCCAAATCTAGAAGAGAAAGGTCATCCTTAATCTTCAACTCGTGGACGTAGACCATGTATTGATTGAGGATGAACTGACGATTCCAGAAGGAGGAACTGTCGGTGCTATAGCTGCTGCACTCGTCAAGCAGAGCAAATGGAAGAGAGAAAACAGCATCTATAAACTGCTGATTCTCAATTCTATGAAAGACTCTCTGGCAGAGTCATATTTCAAGAAGGTGAAGGCCAAAGAGATCTGAGATTCTTTGGGTAAGCTATATGAAGATGATGAGAACATGTCCAAAATATTCATCGTCGAGAAGTACCACAAGTGGCTCTTCGAAGACGAGATGTCGATGCTACTTCAAGTGAAGGAATTCCTGAAGTTGTGCAAGAAGTTAGATGACGAGAAGATGCCCCTCGTCGACAAGTTTGTCGTTGGAGGGATAGTCTCGAAACTTTCTGCTGGTTGGAGCAACTTCTATGCTAGAATGTATCGAAAGAAGCTGGACATTAGCTCAGAAGATCTTCTACAAGAGATCCACGTTGAGGACGAAATGCGATCTCAACAGAAGATGGACTCTCTGTCCAACCAACTGTCTAAGGCCAACTTGGTGCAGACAAAAGAGTTCAAGGGGAAGCATGTGGCTTCTCATCACAATAAGAAGGACTCCACCAATCTGAAAGTGAAGGGTCCTTCGTTCAAGCAACAGAAGTCCAAGTCCCACGTGACTTGCTTCAACTGTGGCAAGAAGGGCCACTACAAGAGTGAATGTAAATCCAAGCCCAAACAAGCTGAGTAAGGTGAGCCTAGCAAGGTTTCTAACATTGTTGCTATGATTGCTCAGGTCACAGCTATGGGGCCTGACTTTGACTGGTGGATAGACACTGGTACGACCTGCCATGTCTGCTCTGGCAAGGAATGGTTCGTCACATACCAGCCAACTTCTGAGAAAGTTATTCTGACGAACCAACCCCAAGCTGAAGTTCTGGGGATCGGAACTGTGGAGCTGAAACTCACATCCGGGAACACTCTGACGCTTCAAGGTATGAAGCACATTTCGGTGATTGCAAAGAAACTGATCTCTGGAAGCCTGCTTAGCAACGCAGACTTGAGGATGGACATCAATGCTGGCCAAATGGTGATGTACATGAAGGGAACATACTTCGAAAAAGCTCTTTAAACCGAAGGGATGTTCAAAATTCAGCTTGTAAATAAGTCAAATGTAATCAATGCAATCGTCCATTCTGATTATTCTCTTGAGTTGTGGCATAATAGGCTAGGACATGTTCACTGTAAAAGAATTAACAAAATGTCCAGTCTATGACTTATCACCAAATGTGGGGGTAAGGTAGAGAAGTGTGAAGTATGTGCTCAGCGTAAAGCCGTGCTCTGATACCATTATGTCACGCCCCGCTCCCGTAGGAGAGATCGTCCTCGCTAAGGCGTGATGCCGCACGAACCTAGATTGCGCTCGTGCAAGGCAGTTTCATAACGGTCGATTACATCGGCGGCGACAGGGTCGTCGCACAGAAGTCCCAAGCAGAAATATTGAAACATACAGCGGAATTTAAGAACGAGTACATATAAACAAAAGTCATTCAAAAGAAGCTCTTTATTGATATTGAATACAAGATTACATTTGTGGGCACAAGGCCAAATTACAAGTCTCTAGTGCTCACTTTTCTCTCATTTTACAATTCACTCTGCTCTCTCTCATCTTTCGATACAATACTTGAATCCAGCAGAAGCTTCGGAAGGCGATGTCCATACATTATGTCCTGTATAAGTCTTCAATCAACACGACCGCATGCTTCGAATCGCCAAGGAACTCCGTGCCTCGACGCATCCAAGCGAGCTCCGCGCCACGAGCTTCTACCTGTGCCTGCACATGAACACTGTGTGGGTGTCAGTACTCAACTGTACTGGTGGAGTGAGCTCCTCGCCCACCCATACAAAACCTACACGTTTATTTACTTTTGTGCAGCTTAAACCCTTTTTCGATTGTCTTTCTATTCTTGCCTTAGGATCAGTTTTAGGACCGATGCCTTTGCATACTTGTGTCTAAGGACCATCCCGTGCTTGCACGACGACGTTAACTCATACTTTTGCCTTAGACCCTTCTCGTGCCAATAACGTTAACCTATCAAGTCATGTTTGCCTTACGGCCATAATCAGAGACGCAACTACACGAAAGACTCCATTTCCTTGCCTCTAGACCTTTCTCGTGCTTGTATTGTCGACGCACCGACTTATACTTGTCTTTTGTGCCAAACTCTGGGACGTAACGACTCGGTCGTGCCATAACTCGATTCGTGCTTCAATATTTTCGAGGCAGCGCCTCCTCGCTCAGTCTTACCTACACTTGTGTTGTGACAACGCGGCCGTGTCTCATGTTTCGAGGTCGTGCCCAACAACTCAACGTAACTTCAACCAACTTGCCCTACAGCCCTTCTTGACTTAACTCGTAACATCTCAAGCCTAACTCATGCAACTCTATGCCAACAACTTAACACTCGACGCCACATCTCGTGCCGAAGCACGCCGCTTTCATTATCGCCAAATCTTAGGCCCAGACATTGTGTTCTCTAACTTCATACATATCCAACTCAATCCAAAGGCACACACGCGGATTGTCGCCCGTGCCGACACATCTATATGAAAGGTCACTGGCATTAACTAGCCATCGTGGACATAGCCTGGTAATACGGGACCCTTGCAACGCAAGTAGCGAGCCCCGATGCAAGTTTTCGTCTTACCGATTGCCTATTACCCAGCTCGGCTATAACCTGTTTCTTCCTAGGCCGAGTCGGTCCCGTGGCCCCGGGTTGCCGCTCGAAGAAACCATCGCCCTTGTCGACAAGTTGTCCATGACCACGCGCCTATGCTAACTTCTAGACTTAACATAATGCATGGTCTCATCATCATCCTTTAGCTACTTTGCTTTACTCTTTTCATACTTCCTTTGCAGAGCCCAAACCAGGGTTGCCTCGGCGACTGAACCACAGTCCCGACATATTTTCTCTCGGCGACTAACCATCGCTTAGACTTAACATTCTTTGAACTCAGGGAATGGCTACTGCATAGCCTTCCAACTTAACTTGAACATAACGTGTTTCCTTAAGTATCAACAGACCGTGGCTAACTTTCCACTAAACCAACCGTGGCTCGTGCCTTAAACCGACTCGTGTTCTACGCAACGCTATCGCCCAAGTCATACTTCATATGACGGGCCTTGTTCTCAAGGGACTACGCGACTTGACAACCGCAAATAGAGCGGGATAGTGCTTAGAAATGGCTTTGATAGCCCAACGCAACACTTGTCTTAACTTATTCGGGCAACGACTCGACGAACAAGGGCTACGCCAAGCTACGCATCGAGGGAACGTGCTAGGCACGGGGTCGACTTGGACAACCAACTTTTCGGGTGCCTAGACTTAAGCCAACGAGCCGTGCGAGACGACTTAACTTGCGAGATGTGCGAAGGCTATGCCAAGCCTTGCAGGACAGGACCGTGCATGCTTTATTAAGCATTCATGCGGGCGACGCCTATGACTTAGGCTGATTCGAGTGTTGGAGCAAAACGACGGGACTGTACATGCTTTACCAAGCATTCACGCAGGCGACGTCTATGACTTAGGCTATTTCAAGTGTCGGGGCAACTTAACAACTTAAGCCAGCTTCCTTCTCCCAAGCCACGGGATCGAAGGATCGAGTGTCATTTGAAAGCACGCTGAGCCGACTTCTATGTTGACCGTGGGACCATTTTCCATGTTCTAAGACATTTCGACCCGACGGGATTATTCCCTTAGCTATGTTGGTGCGTAGCTTTTAGATAAGCCTACCAGTGCAAGTTGAAAACACGATTTATTATGTGAAGGCAAAGATGAGGCAAGTTCACCGAAACTACCCCACCTAAGCGAGCGGTCGTCTTGATCGAGCGAGCCTTCGAGCAGCCGTTGCAAGGCTAAGTTCCAACGCCGTCGGCATTTCGATTCCTCCGATTAACTTTGCGGGACGGGGCACTACATCATACACCACTCAGAACAAGTCTCGTCCTCGAGACTTTCCTGAAGGCAAGCCATCCTACCATTTCTATGGCCAAGACTTAATCGAGCCTAGACACGGGACTATAACAGTCGAACGAGATACGCCTACGCGTTTCCTTGAGTCCGAGCCACGCTCGCACTATTATCATTATTTCCTTCAACACGATTTCGAATTCTCGACACTCTTCCATTCCCCAAGTCTTATTTCCATTCAACGTATCACTTGGCTGGATCGTACATGCATTCCAGGCGTCCCTAAAATACATGCATTCAGCCAAGCTGCATGATAGAGAATTCGTCATTCTCACTCGAGTCGCATCGTGCACATACTCCGGCGTCCCTGAAATATATGCATGTCAGCCGAATCTCGTGAGGGGTTTTCCTATATTCATGATTCACACTATCCATCCATGCCAATTGTCACGCCCCGCTCCCGTAGGAGCGATCGTCCTCGCTAAGGCGTGATGCCGCACGGGCCTAGGTTGCGCCCGTACAAGGCCAAGTCCAGAAACGGCCGATTTAAGCTAGGCCACAGAGTCGCACAGAGTGTCCCCATTTGCAGCGGAAAGTAAATAAGCACGAGTTGAAGCAAACTCAAACATTTTATTGATAATCACGAAGTTTACAAGCGGCGCTAGGCCGATATTACAAATCGCTCGAGCTCTCTCTCTGAAACATAAAAGGCGTGCCAAATGGCTTACAAGATGGAATGATACAAGGCGATGTTCCGATACATTATGTCCTGTATAGGGTGCTTCAGCTTCTGCAACGTCCCAAGGCCCCAGAGTTGATTCCGCGCCTTAACACGCTCGATGGAAGCTCCGCACCAGCCGGCGTCTCATGCTTCCTGCAAGCAGACTGTGGGGTTATCAGTACATTGTTATACACTGGTGGGGAGGCTAGCTCGCCCACAATGCTATCATTACCAAACACGTTGTATTTACTTTTGTGCACCATCTATCGTTCATTGTCTTTCTAATCTTGCCTTAGGGTCAATTTCATGGCACATATCATGACCTATCTCGTGTTGCTGATTTCAAGTGTCGCATAGAAAATGCATGCACGACTTACCCATACTTACCGTCCGGCCTTTCCTGTCCAAAGTAAACCAAGTTAGTCAACATTAACATGAAGTAACTTAACGTGATTCATGTAAACATTCAATGTTACGGGCGTGTCCATGTCTCGGGTTCTAGCACGTCGTAGGCATGTTCATTCACGTCGCAGGCATGTTCAGAGTGTCATATTTCGAGCATGTTCAGGAGGCACATTTCCAGCATGTTCAGGGTGTTATATTTCAAGCATGTTCACGTATGTTACATTTCGAGCATGTTCAGGAGTGTTATTTTTCGAGCATGTTCAGGAGACACTTCATTTAGTTAACTTAGACTACTTGTTTCAATGCAAGAACTTGCACGTGGATTGCCACCAGCATAGTCCACTTAATCTACATGCATGGGTCGCTGGCTTTACAAGCCATTTTGGACATATCATGTGGGCATTCTCACCTATCGAAGCGTGATGGCTGGTACACCTTGATAGTTTCTTGAAATGCCTGGCCTTACGTCTCTTTGAGCGGCCGAGCCCCCACTCAAAGCAGCCCGTAAGTCCCATGCCTGATTCCGCCTAGGCCGGCCACGGTATTCCCCCCCATCGCCCGTGCCGCAGAATCCTTCCTCAAGACGGCCACGGTATTCCCCCCCATCGTCCATGCCGTTTGTCCACGACCATTTCGTATTTTACTTGTCATTTAACATCGGCTGTCTTGAGCCATAATGCGTTATCGACCAGGTTGGCGTCCGTGCAGCGCGGGTAGCGAGCCCCGTTGCACGTGCCCGTCATACCTGTCGCTAACATCTTTCATGTCTTATCTTGTCTTCACTCTTTCATTTCTTTCTTTCACTTGTTCGTTCATTCATTCATGTTTCACGTATTTATTCATTCGTTCATTCATTCGTTGATTCATTCATTCACGCATTACGCAACTCCCAATGCGGGAGTCGCCTTGGCGATCCATCGGTCCCATAGCCTTTCAATGTTGCTATACTATACTCGGAACGACTATGTTGATAGTCTTCCCATTTCATTGTTGTAATCCATTCATTGTTTCATTGTTGAACGCGTGCGGGACTTGAACGTAAGCTTGTGCCGTAGCACGAGCGTAGAGCGCGGTGCGAGAGTTTCTATATTTGCCGAGTTCTTTTCCATGTTCTAAACAAGCATGCAAGATGGGATTATTCCCTTAGCTAGGTGCGTTGAGTCATTTATTAGCATGCGCAGGTTATCGCCTAGCGATTCTCGTGATAGTGTCCGTATTGTTATGTGTCTAGGCTAAGCACAGACGGGTTCATCGGAGCCGCCCACCTTAGCGATGTTCGCATCGGCCGAGCGATACTCCGAGCGCGCCTTTGAAAGTCTAAGTCTGGATTCATCTTGACGGGCCAATACAAGCATTGCATCGATTCTTCATCCGGTCGATGCCAACTCTTCGGGTCGACGGCTCGTTTGAGTCGTTGCACTTGCCGTGTGGATCGGCGTTCCGCTAGGGCGGAACGGGTCGTTACATAATACACCACTCAAAATAAGTCTCGTCCTCGAGACTTCTTGAGTGCAGGTCATCCTATCATTCCTTAACTCGTGTCGTCGTGTTTCTTAGACAATTTCTTCGAACGGCTCTATCGTTCGATGGAATTGAACCATACTTGATATCTTTCTAAGTTCCGTGTCACACGCGTTTGGTCGATTTTATTGAATAGCCTTTCATTTATTTTATAGTTGATTGTACTTATTCAATTCAAGTGTTTCTTCGTCTTGGTTGCTATTTCTCTGTGTCATGGGACGGAAATATTCGTATGAGGCACATTGTAATTCGTCAAATACGAGGGTCGTAGGCTGAGGCAAACTCACTTTTATTTATCTCGGTCATCGAGATGACCCGACTCGCTTCTCAAGCGTTCGTGTCCACGAAATCAGTATGATTTCTACTTAGCGGGGTCGACCAAGTCTATGTAATTTTCGTCCAATTCAAGACTAAGTATTGCACTATCCTCGAGTATATCTTCCTATCAATGGTCCAATTCGTTATACCAACTTTTATTTGTACGATATCGATTCCATATCATTCACTTGTTTAGGGCCAATCTCGTTGTCGTTCACGCACACTCCGCTTACACGTTTCTTTGATTCCGAGCCACGCTCGTACTAGTATCGATCCTTTACTTAACGCAATTTCAAGGTGTTCGACACTCTCCCATTCCTCAAGTCTTGCTTGAACTCAATGTATCACTTGGCTGGATCGTGCACGCATTCCAAGCGTCCCCAAAATACATGCATTCAGCTAAGCCGCATGATCTAGAAATTCCGTCATTCTTACTCGAGTCGTATCGTGCACATACTCAAGCGTCCCTGAATATATGCATGTCAGCCGAATCTCGTGAGGGGTATTCCTATATTCGTGATTCACACTATCCATCCATGCCAATCCTCAAGATCAATCCTTCGATTGATAACTCATGAAACAGGACGTCTCGTCTACCTGCTAGGCCATCTTTTCGAGGCTAAGTCAATGTCAGGATTGGAATCATAGTTCCCCAACAATAATGCCAACACTGACCCCAATCCTAGGGTCAAACCAAAGTCGATAGTACGGAATTTTCTACCCAAGCTCGCGTCACTCAGATTTCTAAACATCGAGCACGATTACCTATTCGCATCAACGCATTCGTTGTGCGTATTCGAATCCATTCAAATCACCAATTCTAACCAATTCATGTATTCGATCACGAGGTCATCTAGCTCGACAATACGTTGCACCCCAATCTCACGCGAGTCCGATTATCTACGATGGTTCATGAATCACCATGCGACGCACCCGCGGAATAATCATTCTCATCGGAGCGTAACTCTTGTTTGAGTTTAGACTAACTCATTTTCGATACGCAGATTGGACCTACTCAATCCTCAAATTCGATTCTTCAAGCACACAAATCCATTCTCGAGTCACCTTCGCGTCAAACCACAAATCGAAGCACATAAATTGTCACGCCAAGCTAGGTCAATCACCCCCGCTGTATGAATCACCATACTAGCGCTCACGCGGAGTGATCGCCCTATTCGGCGCGACGCATGTGCGAGGCTGGAGTTGCGCTCGTATAAGACAAGCATGTCGACGTTGGGGTTATCGTCGAAGTAATCCAAACATTTTATTTTCATCTAAGCCGAGATCTCTACTCGATAGTCCGACCGTCATGCGTTCAACTAGAAAATCCTCGAGCCAAGTCTATCTTTTCCTCGACACGTTTCAACATCCCAAGTATAGCTTCCAACGGAACAATGACATTTGCACGATCGTCATTTGCCGAGTCAGAGTACCCCGAGTTATCGTATATCGATCTTTGATACGCCTCAATACCATCGACGATATGCGTAACCTGACGATCTTCCTTTGCAACCAATTTCGAGTCGTACGACTGATGCTATTGTCCGAGTTGGATAATCCACAATTTCCTCGATATTCAAGATCAAGTTTGATCGCCATTCCTCAAGCTAGTTTCAAGATCGTTGTCCAAACTCAAGTCACAATTTATTTGAATCCATCCAAAATTGTACGCGTGATCTTCTAAGTTTCCTCGATCAAGACCATTCATTTTCATTTATCGTTCTGACCCATTTTCTAGCTCGCGTTGCCCATTGACAAGTTGTCCAGCGACATCTCGTTCGAAACTTTGAAGTCACGCCCAACTAAGCGTGACGCGTTCTAAGGCTTTGCGCGATCGCATCGCCTCGCCGACGTACTCGTACGATCCGTAAATCCTTTAGTCTCGCTCGAACAATTTCTATGACGTCCATACACCACTCAGGGTTCGAGCCACTCGTCTAGTCGTCGACATTTATTCTTGTTCTTCTCCGAACCTATCACATACACCACTCGGATTCAAGCCATCCTATTTAGTCCTCAATCACATTCGCGTCATGCGCTAAGACATCTTTTAGATTCGTTCGACGGATCTCTAGCGTAATCACATCACGTCGCCTCGACGTACTAAGTCGTTTGTACTATCCTCAAAATCCAATAACTCTTCCGTGTATGCCTAAGTGTTAGTTTGATAGCGTTCCTATTGATATACACTCTAAGTGTATCTCCGTTCCCGACCGAGTGGTACTTGATATCGCTCGCAACCCGATTGCACCCAAGAGTCGAGGTGCACGACGCGCGGACTAAGTTGTACCGCTTAACCATCCCGTACGGACTACATTCAAGTTTGCACGCTCACTTATTCTTGTTCGCAACTCGTTTGCACCAAAGAGTCTAGGTGCACAATACTTCGCACAACTTAGCCAAAAGGCTGCGTGCATGACCATCCCGTTCGAACTATACTCGGGTCTCGTGTACTCGTTTGCTGTCGTAAGCGTAAGCTTATTCAAGCATGCCTCGCGTTTGCTAACTCTTAGCATCGATTCTGTCCAACTCAAGTCCGTCGTGGTTTGGCACAAAGGCCTTCGCCTATCAAGTCCGTCGTACTGGCACAAAGGCCTTCGCCTATCGGTCCCGATCACCCGAGTACTTACACGAGCTTTCGAAAATATTAGACTTATTGTATGGAACATCCCAAGGCACAACGAGAGAGAGAGCGCACACTTCTTTTGTAACCAACCGAGCTTTCAAAATTGAGAAAATCGAATGAAGTCCAAGGACGTAAAGCCGTGCTCTGATACCAATATGTCACGCTCCGCTCCCGTAGGAGCGATCGTCCTCGCTAAGGCGTGATGCCGCACGGGCCTAGGTTGCGCCCGTGCAAGGCCAAGTCCAGAAACGGCCGATTTAAGCTAGGCCACAGAGTCGCACAGAGTGTCCCCATTTGCAGCGGAAAGTAAATAAGCACGAGTTGAAGCAAACTCAAACATTTTATTGATAATCATGAAGTTTACAAGCGGCGCTAGACCGATATTACAAATCGCTCGAGCTCTCTCTCTAAAACATAAAAGGCGTGCCAAGTGGCTTACAAGATAGAATGATACATGGCGATGTTCCGATACATTATGTCTTGTATAGGGTGCTTCAGCTTCTGCAACGTCCCAAGGCCCCGGAGTTGATTCCGCGCCTTAACACGCTCGATGGAAGCTCCGCACCAGCCGGCGTCTCCTGCTTCCTGCAAGCAGACTGTGGGGTTATCAGTACATTATTATGCACTGGTGGGGAGGCTAGCTCGCCCACAATGCTATCATTACCAAACACGTTGCATTTACTTTTGTGTACCGTCTATCGTTCATTGTCTTTCTAATCTTGCCTTAGGGTCAATTTCATGGCACATATCATGACCTATCTCGTGTTGCTGATTTCAAGTGTCGCATGGAAAATGCATGCACGACTTACCCATACTTACCGTCCGGCCTTCCCTGTCCAAAGTAAACCAAGTTAGTCAACATTAACATGAAGTAACTTAACGTGATTCATGTAAACATTCAATGTTACGGGCGTGTCCATGTCTCGGGTTCTAGCACGTCGTAGGCATGTTCATTCACGTCGCAGGCATGTTCAGAGTGTTACGTTTCGAGCATGTTCAGGAGGCATATTTCCAGCATGTTCAGGGTGTTATATTTCAAGCATGTTCACGTATGTTACATTTCGAGCATGTTCAGGAGTGTTATTTTTCGAGCATGTTCAGGAGATACTTCATTTAGTTAACTTAGACTACTTGTTTCAATGCAAGAACTTGCACGTGGATTGCCACCAGCATAGTCCACTTAATCTACATGCATGGGTCGCTGGCTTTACAAGCCATTTTGGACATATCACGTGGGCATTCTCACCTATCGAAGCGTGATGACTGGTACACCTTGATAGTTTCTTGAAATGCCTGGCCTTACGTCTCTTTGAGCGGCCGAGCCCCCACTCAAAGCAGCCCGTAAGTCCCATGCCTGATTCCGCCTAGGCCGGCCACGGTATTCCCCCCCATCGCCCGTGCCGCAGAATCCTTCCTCAAGACGGCCACGGTATTCCCCCCATCGCCCGTGCCGTTTGTCCACGACCATTTCGTATTTTACTTGTCATTTAACATATCGGCTGTCTTGAGCCATAATGCGTTATCGACCAGGTTGGCGTCCGTGCAGCGCGGGTAGCGAGCCCCGTTGCACGTGCCCGTCATACCTATCGCTAACGTCTTTCATGTCTTATCTTGTCTTCACTCTTTCATTTCTTTCTTTCACTTGTTCGTTCATTCATTCATGTTTCACGTATTTATTCATTCGTTCATTCATTCGTTGATTCATTCATTTACGCATTACGCAACTCCCAATGCGGGAGTCGCCTTGGCGACCCATCGGTCCCATAGCCTTTCAATGTTGCTATACTATACTCGGAACGACTATGTTGATAGTCTTCCCATTTCATTGTTGTAATCCATTCATTGTTTCATTGTTGAACGCGTGCGGGACTTGAACGTAAGCTTGTGCCGTAGCACGAGCGTAGAGCGCGGTACGAGAGTTTCTATATTTGCCGAGTTCTTTTCCATGTTCTAAACAAGCATGCAAGATGGGATTATTCCCTTAGCTAGGTGCGTTGAGTCATTTATTAGCATGTGCGGGTTATCGCCTAGCGATTCTCGTGATAGTGTCCGTATTGTTATGTGTCTAGGCTAAGCACAGACGGGTTCATCGGAGCCACCCACCTTAGCGATGTTCGCATCGGCCGAGCGATACTCCGAGCGCACCTTTGAAAGTCTAAGTCTGGATTCATCTTGACGGGCCAATACAAGCATTGCATCGATTCTTTATCCGGTCGATGCCAACTCTTCGGGTCGACGGCTCGTTTGAGTCGTTGCACTTGCCGTGTGGATCGGCGTTCCGCTAGGGCGGAGCGGGTCGTTACACCAATCCTCAAGATCACTCCTTCGATTGATAACTCATGAAACAGGCGTCTCGCCTAACCGCTAGGCCAATCTTTGCGAGGCTAAGTAAATGTCAGGATTGGAATCATAGTTCCCCAACAATAATGCCAATACTGACCCCAATCCTAGGGTCAAACCATAGTCGGTAGTACGGGATTTTTCTACCCAAGCTCGCGTCACTCAGATTTCTAAACATCGAGCATGATCGCCTATTCGTATCAATGCATTCGTTACGCGTATCCGAATCCATTCTTATCACCAATTCTAACCAATTCATGTATTCGATCACGAGGTCGTCTAGCTCGACAATACGTTGTGCCCCAATCTCATGCGAGTCTGATTATCCACGACGGTTCATGAATCACCATGCAACGCACCCGCGGAATAATCATTCTCATCGGGGCGTAACTCTTGTTTGAGTTTAGGCTAACTCATTCTAGATACGCAGATTGGACCTACTCAATCCTCAAATTCAATCGTCAAGCACACATAATCATTCTCGAGTCCACCCTCGTGTCAAACCACAAATCGAAGCATACAATTTGCCACACCGTGCAAGTGCCGATCACCCCCGCTGTATGAATCACCATACCAGCGCTCACGCGGAGTGATCGCCCTAATCGGCGCGACGCATGTGCGAGGCTGGAGTTGCTCTCGCATAAGACAAGAATGTCGAAGTTGTGGTTATCGACGAAGCAAATCCAAACGTTTCATTTTCATCCAAGTCAAGGTTTCAATTCGATAGTCCGTTTGTCATTCGTTCAACTAGAAAATCCTCGAGCCAAGTTTTATCGTTTCTTCGACACGTTTCGATATCCCGAGTATAGCATCCATCAAAATAATGATATTTGCACGATCATCATTCGCTGAGCAGAGTACCCCCGAGTTATCGCATATCGATCTTTGATACGTCTTAATACCATCGACGATATGCGTAACCTGATGCTCTTCGTTTGCAACCAATTTCGAGTCGTACGACTGATGTTATTGTCCGAACTGGATATACCACAATTTTCTCAATATTCAAGATCAAGTTCAGTCGCTCTTCCTCAAGCTCGTTTCAAGATCGTTGTTCGAAACTCAAGTCACATTTTATTTGCATCAATCCGATATCATACGCGCAATCCTCTAAGTTTTCTCGATCACGACCATTCATTTTCATTTATCGTTCCGAATCATTTTCTAACACGCGTTGCCTATTCTCAAGTTGTCCGAACGAGATGCTCGTTTGGGACATTCGAAGTCACGACCAACTAAGCGTGACGCGTTCTAAGGCTTTGCGCGATCGCATCGCCTCGCCGACGTACTCGTTATTATTTCTAATCCTCAATCTTCGCTCGAATGATTTCCAAGAAAATCCATACACCACTCGGATTCGAGCCATCCGCTCTAGCCTATAATCACGTTCGCGTCATTCGCTAAAACATCCTTCGGATTCGTTCGACGAATCTCTAGCGTAATCGCTTACGTCGTATCGACGTACTAAGTTGTTCGTACTATTTCCTCGAAATCTAAGTCAATCCTCCGTGTACGCCTAAGCGTTAACTCGATAGTGTTCCTATCGATAGACACTCTAAGTGTAGCTCGTTTCCGACCGAGCGGTACTTGATATCGCTCGCAATTTGTTTGCACCAAAAGGTCGAGGTGCGCGACACGGGACGCAACTTAGCCAAAAGGCCGTACGCAAGGCTATCTCGGACGGACTATATTCGAGTTTGCACGCTCAATTGCTAGGGTCAACGCGGGACTAGTTAGGCACGCACGCAACTTTGCTAACATTAGCATGTGTTTTCATTCAAGACAAGTTGACACCGTTCGGCACAAAGGCCGTTGCCTATCGATGCGTTCGATTGAACGCTTGTACGAGCTTTTGAAAATATTTAGACTTATTGTATGGACATGCCGAGGGACAATTGAGAGAGAGCGCACCAACGATATCGACTTGCGAAAGCAACACATCAGAGTATGCAGAAACAACGGAGTTAAAGAATTCAATCGATAGTCCAAGGACGTAAAGCCGTGCTCTGATACCATTATGTCATGCCCTGCTCCCGTAGGAGCGATCGTCCTCGCTAAGGTGTGATGCCGCACGAACCTAGATTGTGCTCGTGCAAGGCAGTTTCATAACGGCCGATTACATCGGCGGCGACAGGGTCGTCGCACAGAAGTCCCAAGCAGAAATATTGAAACATGCAGCGGAATTTAAGAACGAGTACACATGAACACAAGTCATTCAAAAGAAGCTCTTTATTGATATTGAATACAAGATTACATTTGTGGGCACAAGGCCAAATTATAAGTCTCTCGTGCTTACTTTTCTCTCATTTTACAATTCACTCTGCTCTCTCTCATCTCTCGATACAATACTTGAATCCAGCGGAAGCTTCGGAAGGCGATGTCTATACATTATGTCCTGTATAAGTCTTCAATCAACACGGCCGCATGCTTCGAATCGCCAAGGAACTCCGTGCCTCGACGCATCCAAGCGAGCTCCGCGCCACGAGCTTCTACCTGTGCCTGCACATGAACACTGTGTGGGTGTCAGTACTCAACTGTACTGGTGGAGTGAGCTCCTCGCCCACCCATACAAAACCTACACGTTCATTTACTTTTGTGCAGCTTAAACCCTTTTTCGATTGTCTTTCTATTCTTGCCTTAGGATCAGTTTTAGGACCGACGCCTTTGCATACTTGTGTCTAAGGACCATCCCGTGCTTGCACGACGACGTTAACTCATACTTTTGCCTTAGACCCTTCTCGTGCCAATAACGTTAACCTATCAAGTCGTGTTTGCCTTACGGCCAGAATCAGAGATGCAACTACACGAAAGACTCCATTTCCTTGTCTCTAGACCTTTCTCGTGCTTGCATTGTCGACGCACCGACTTATACTTGTCTTTTGTGCCAAACTCTGGGATGTAACGACTCGGTCGTGCCATAACTCGATTCGTGCTTCAATATTTCCGAGGCAGCGCCTCCTCGCTCAGTCTTGCCTACACTTGTGTTGTGACAATGCGGCCGTGTCTCATGTTTCAAGGTCGTGCCCAACAACTCAACGTAACTTCAACCAACTTGCCCTACGGCCCTTCTTGACTTAACTCGTAACATCTCAAGCCTAACTCATGTAACTCTATGCCAACAACTTAACACTTCACGCCACATCTCGTGCCGAAGCACGCCGCCTTCGTTATCGCCAAATGTTAGGCCCAGACATTGTGTTCTCTAACTTCATACATATCCAACTCAATCCAAAGGCACACACGCGAATTGCCGCCCATGCCGACACATCTATATGAAAGGTCGCTGGCATTAACTAGCCATCATGGACATAGCCTGGTAATACGGGACCCTTGCAACGCAAGTAGCGAGCCCCGATGCAAGTCCCCGTCTTACCGATTGCCTATTACCCAGCTCGGCTATAACCTGTTTCTTCCTAGGCCGAGTCGGTCCCGTGGCCCCGGGTTGCCGCTCGAAGAAACCATCGCCCTTGTCGACAAGTTGTCCATGACCACGCACCTATGCTACCTTATAGACTTAACGTAATGCATGGTCTCATCATCATCCTTTAGCTACTTTGCTTTACTCTTTTCATACTTCCTATGCAGAGCCCAAACCAGGGTTGCCTCGGCGACTGAACCACAGTCCCGACATATTTCCTCTTGGCGACTAACCATCGCTTAGACTTAACATTCTTTGAACTCAGAGAACGGCTACTGCATAGCCTTCCAACTTAACTTGAACATAACGTGTTTCCTTAAGTATCAATAGACCGTGGCTAACTTTCCACTGAACCAACCGTGGCTCGTGCCTTAAACCGACTCGTGTTCTACGCAACGCTATCGCCCAAGTCATACTTCATATGACGGGCCTTGTTCTCAAGGGACTACGCGACTTGACAACCGCAGATAGAGCGAGATAGTGCTTAGAAATGGCTTTGATAGCCCAACGCAACACTTGTCTTAACTTATTCGGGCAACGACTCGACGAACAAGGGCTACGCCAAGCTACGCATCGAGGGAACGTGCTAGGCACGGGGTCGACTTGGACAACCAACTTTTCGGGTGCCTAGACTTAAGCCAACGAGTCGTACGAGACGACTTAACTTGCGGGATGTGCGAAGGCTATGCCAAGCCTTGTGGGACAGGACCGTGCATGCTTTATTAAGCATTCATGCGGGCAACGCCTATGACTTAGGCTGATTCGAGTGTTGGGGCAAAACGACGGGAACGTACATGCTTTACCAAGCATTCACGCAGGCGACGCCTATGACTTAGGCTATTTCAAGTGTCGGGGCAACTTAACAACTTAAGCCAGCTTCCTTCTCCCAAGCGACGGGATCGAAGGATCGAGTGTCATTTGAAAGCACGCTGAGCCGACTTCTATGTTGATCGTGGGACCATTTTCCATGTTCTAAGACATTTTGACCCGACGGGATTATTCCCTTAGCTATGTTGGTGCGTAGCTTTTAGATTAGCCTACCAGTGCAAGTTGAAAACACGATTTATTATGTGAAGGCAAAGATGAGGCAAGTTCACCGAAACTACCCCACCTGAGCGAGCGGTCGTCTTGACCGAGCGAGCCTTCGAGCAGCCGTTGCAAGGCTAAGTTCCAACGCCGTCGGCATTTCGATTCCTCCGATTGACTTTGCGGGACGGGGCACTACATCATGTCCGGCAACTCCGAACATCCTCTTCCGTCGTGTCAGACACACCCGACACGACACCAACCTAACCCGCAATACATATCCAAATCCTAAAACCTACGACCTCTCCTCACGACCCACAACCTCCACCATTCCCGTCGATACGGCCGACCACCCCGTCACCCTGGCCGTGCCCGGCTCCAGCAAACCCAAATACGTCAGCTTCCAATCACCACCCCCCCGGACCGCCCGACTCTCCGGTCACGTCCTGCCAACCACCACCCACTGTCCCGCCACCAGCACAGATCCACCAGCCACCATCCTGACCACAAACCACCACCATCATCGGCGTTCGACGCCGGCGACCCCAAAAACCCTTGACCAACACCGCCTCAGCTACTACGGCACCGCCACCAAATTCCTCAGAACCCCCAAATTAAAGAAATAAAAACAAACACCCCCGCCACCACCGTACCTCCGCCGGAGTCGCGCTCGAACGTTGCCCGCCCTTCGTGCGCGACCGCCGTCGACTCCTCGGACCAGCTCAATCGCCGTAGATCAAATCCCTGACCGCCGTGGCCGCACTTGCCCGCCATGCCGCCCCGATCGTCCGCAACCACCGCCTCTCTTCCCGACTTCCTCCGCCTCGCCGCGCCTGGTCATCGCCCCATGGCTCCGCCGCTCCACCTCCCCGTTCCCTCTTCTCCGACCTCGACGTCTACCGCAGCAAACCCTCCTCTCCGTCGCTCGCCACTGCCGGAGTTTCGACCGCTCTCCCGCTCTCGTTCCCCTTCCTCGCCCGCTCCCCGTACTTCTGCCGCCGCGTCCGGCCCCACTGCACCGGAGCAGCGCGCTCGCCCCGCTGCCGCCGGAGCAAGTCGCCGCCCTTCCGATCATCTTCCCCCTCCGCGTGGCTGATCTTCCCTCCGCCTCAGTTCCTCTCCGCGACCGCCCTCTTCCGCTGAGTCCTCCGCCGTCCCGACCGTGCCTCACTTCTCCTTCGCCCGCGCCAAGCCCCGACGACCCCCAGCTCCGATCGCCCCTCCGCCTCTCCTTCCTCTCTCTCTCTCTCTCTCTCCCCTCACCCTCCCCTTTCTCTCTCCATTTCCTTTTCTTTTATTAATTCTTTTATATTTTTTTACTGTTAAAGGGACAGCAGTGCTGTCATGTATATTTAATATCTATTATTATTATTATATTATTATTATTATTATTAGTATTAATGTATTATTATTAGTAGTATTAATGTATGTATGTAGTGTATTTTTGTATTATTATTATCATTATTATTATTATTATTATTAATATTATTATTTATTAATTATTAATTATTATAATAACTTCTATTTTTTTCTATAAAAATTAGTTTAGCAGTAGACTCACTACCATTAGTATATATTACACTTTGAAAGCTAGTATGAATATATGTATTATCATCATTAGTATTATTCATATTGATTGTCGAAATGATAAGATGTATTAAAAATTCTTAAATTCTAATTTTATGATACTATAGATACGACTTGGGCTTAAGATTATTATCGTGGTATTTTTCTATCAAAAAGTAGATTTCAAATTATAAAATAATTTTTCTGATACTCCCCAGATATTTATCTAGATTATTTTCTAACCATCTGAAAATATAGCTTTTGGTTAGGAAGTATATTTTACAAACCTAAGAGTTATTATATCTAAAGATAAATTGTGACTAATAAAATGTATTTCCAAGTTATCGTATATATTTTTCAAGTAGTATACGAAATATTTTTACTAAGTAAATTATAGTTTTCGACCTAAAACGATTTTATTGTATATTAATATTTTGGGATAGTAAAATATAGTTTTCAAGCATTATAAAATATTTTCTAAAATTATTTATGTATTATTTATCTAATTACCCTTGATTATCCCCATGTTCGCGACTAGCCCCATTTTTCTATTCCCTCATCAAATCTGGACTTTTTTATATCGTCCCTAACTAATTTGACCGCCCTGGACCCGATGGAACCGTCCATGCCGTCATCAGAGGTCACTTTACATAGTTGTAACACCGAAGTCGATATTGTGCCACCTTTATTGTACCACACCAGGCAGCTCACCAGGCGTCGCAACAGGCAAGTATACCTTGCTAATTTACTGTCACATTATTTATTTTCTGCATTATTTATTTTGTTTCATATTGTTAGTTTCCTTTGTTATAAACTGCGCGTCCAAGCCACACTTGGTTTCAAGCGACTCTATTAGTCGTTTTACTTTATTATATGCATGTTAACTTAGTGTTAGCGGACTACCTTCTTGTTGGGGATATCCTTATATCTCCTTGGCCATGACACACACACTACACGGTTGGAGACATGTTGCTAGGGGCACGACTTATTGACTAGCTATCTCTAAAGTCGTGTGACGGTAGATATTCGTAACTGCTATGACTCGGGTTTTAGAGACTCAAGCAGTTATAAAACTGGACGAGCCATGGACATGACTTGAACAGTATGGGAAATATTGGGGGAGGACAGTCGCTAGTGCGTATGGAAATCCAAACAGGTAAACCACAGTCTCCGGATGGAACTGTGGCGATATATTTGCAGATGCCCTCTGACGTTTTAGACGTTACGGACGGATACGGATCACTGGATGCTAGTTACGTACACATAGCCTAAAATCCCACCCATGCGCATGAAAGTTGTCCTAAATTGCACATTAGGCGGTTAGAATCTCCTTTGTATATTTGTGTCTAGAATAGTCTTTTATATATTATTTTATTATTCTGACAGTTCATATTAGCATGTTCTTCCTGTATCTTGCTATGTCCGTCTGAGGACCTGGTTATTCCCCAGGTGTGTGCTTTCATGATTCATTGCAGGTGTTCTAGCCAAGGCCGTGATTTTCTCCATTCCTTCGAAGACTATTGCGCTTGGTTCGTCTTGCCATTTTATGGACCGATTCTTGTACATTTCTTTCATTGAGATAGTTGGTAGTGGACTTTGTCTCCGTCCAACGATTGTATCATAAATATTCAAGTTGATTTTTATATTATTATTCTTTTCATTGTGGATGAAATTTAGTTTGTCTTAGATTACTGCATTTTACAGCTTATGTATACATACAAGGCCCCTATACTTCTTATGTATACAGCTGGCATGTCTACGTACTTAGTCCAACATATTTTGGGACTGGGGCGTTACATATTTTTGTGGTGGCCCATGCAGGTCGAGATAATTTGTTTGGTTACTTTACCGTACCAAGCAAGCCTGCGAATAGGGTTAGGAGTCTAGGATCTCATCCACATACTTGACCTCTTTCCTCGATTCCATATTCGAACTATAGTTCGACTCATCGGCTGCATCTTGCTTGATTCCTCCTATTATTATTCTTATCTTCCCTTCGTGTTTGCTAGAGATTGACCATACTAGTTAGATGTCCCAAACACCCTTAGTTTAATTCTTTTAAGTTGGATAGAATGCCTTGTGACCTAGCAATCCCTTTTTGCCCTTGTGACCTATATTAGCAAGTTTACTTACATTCTAGAATTTAGAGGACCCTAACCCATCTAGCCACCCAAAGGCTTGGACAAGAAGATTATAGGATGACTGTATGAAGACCATCACATGACATGACTTATATCCTTTAGAAGTTCGAACCAATTTCTACTTTCTTTCAATCTTAGTTTCCCGTACCTATGTTTTTACCACCTTGACTAATGTTGCTACTATAATCTAGTTTTGCAAACTCATCCGTTTATCGAGTTTGTTCATGACTTATGCTATTGAGCGCGCTCACTAACATATTGTCTAATCAGAACCGGTGCATGATGGTCTGATCAACCGAGTGCACTTTGGTTCGCTTGTATCTATCGTTCTACGTGGATGGGGACATAGCTAAACTTGTCCTCTAGAGTCCCATCCGCGACTGCCTTGGCAACTCCTTTTGAAATTTTTTGGTCGTCCTTGAACCACGTATTCGTACTCGATAATATCATCTTTTGAACTCCTTATTGCTTTCTGTAACCCCACTTCTCCATTTTTTTTCCATTATAAATATTTTTTCCTCCTCATTTGAATCTTCCTTTGAATAAATTTGAATTTAATAGTTAGTTATAATTAGCTTGGTCTCCACTTGCCTAACAACCTCTCCAACCATATAACAAACAAATTTTTCTAACTGTTTTCTAACATTCTTGTAATAATTGAAAAGGGGAGGGACTATTTTGACTAAATCCAATTGGTGGAGGGACTTGTTTGTTAAATAACCAAATTTCCTTCCTTTTAAAAAAAACTGCTGTAGAGAGAGCGAGGAAGTTCATTCTTCTCTCTCAGTAATTTCGAGAGCTCTCCCCCCCACACTTCTTCTTCCCCAAAATCCAAACCCTAACCCTAGCTGATCGAGATGGCGGCTACCCCAGCCCGGCGGAGGCGGCGACTGACGACCGCTCCGGCGTTCGAACCTGATCTTCTGGCGACGGAGAACTTTCTAGGCGAGAGACGGCAGCGACTGACTCTGGTCTCCCTGGCGACGAATCGAGATCCAGATCGGAAGAGATCGGCCGACCTTCTTCTCCGACGGTCACTCACGCGACGGTCGGCGACTGATGAGCACCTCCACGACGAGCCACGGCGGTGGCAACTGCAGCGCGAGGGCTTCTTCCAGCGTTTCCTTCCACGACGAGAGCTGGCCAGCCAGGGCAGCAGAGCCTCCACTCTTTCCGACGACGACGACGGCTACGCCGATCACCCTGGGCGTGACTTTCCTCTACATCGATCAACGACGATCCTCCCTTCCTGGCGGCGTTCGGCTGTACAATTCCTGACAGCAACGAAGGATCGTTATCTCCGGTGATCTCCTTTTCCTGTGGTGGCAGCACAAATCATTTCTTCCATTGATTGATCTATTTTCTTGTAAGTATCGACCATAAATTGTTCAGATCTGGGATTTGTTATATTTTTGATAAATTCCTTGGTCCTTGATTCCTTTTTCCTAATCTGGTCGATTGGATCGGATAGCAGATCGGTCGGGAAACTATCATTCGGATTCAATCAACCACGCGAATCCAGTAGAAGTAGAGATCTGATGTCGCATGGAAGTTCGTGAGCAACGCGGGACACAGAATTCGTATCCGACTCATGTAGCGATATTTCGACCTATATCCTTTCTTCAGGTACTGCTCGATCTTTCTTAATCTCGCAAATTTTTATTTCGAATTGAATGAGTATGGGGTTGATCGGGGTTGAGTAGTTAGCTTGTGTCTTGGGTGAATATTCAGGTGTGGCTGTGTCCGGAAATGCAGTCATTGTGTATGGTGGTGCTAGTTAGTGTGTGATGTGTTGCCGTAGCAGTAGTGGAATGTGTGAACAGTTGCCGTGTCCAAGCAGTGACGTGCCCGTATGTAGCATTGAACTATGAAAGCTTGATATTGTGTCTGATCTGTTCGTGTCCAGGCATGTGGGTTCACTTCCAAAGCGTGTGCGTGTTTTCAAGGCCAGGGATCGAACATAAGGATTCTCTGAGTTTAGATGCATTAGAATTTTTCTTTATCAATTTGAAATTCGATTTGGTTGTATTATTCTTTCATCTGATTGTATTTTTGTTTTGTTTGGGTGTGTGTTTCCTTCTTTTAATTTCAAATTCATTTTAAAGCGACCGTTGGTTAGAACTGGTTAGAACATATCGACTGTGTCCAGATTGGTGTCGGATGCAAGGTGGATGGTTGCAAACCTGTCTAAAGTTTGATAGATTTAATTGAACCTATTATACTTATTCTGTGTTCCTTATTTTATCATTTTAAATTTGGAAGCTAACTTAGCCATTAGTCCTGAGTTGCATCAGATTTAGATTGTGAACTTACCAAGTATGGTGTAGTTGGACTTTGGGTATGTCTGTTGGTGGAAAGTCGAGTGCAAATTTTACAATTTAAGTTGGGTTGAGTTATGTGCTAAGTCTTTAGCAATTCAATAGACTCCTGTCTTTGTTAGGATTATCTCTAGACTTGCTCGAACCTAGTCCAGCAAGTCTATTGGATAAGCCTGTGTAGCTAACTAAGAAGAGGGACTGTAGAGTGCGTAAAGATATTGCATACAAACTCCCTTGATGATTAAGATTGTTCAAATGATTTTTAAACTTTGCCTGGTGCTAGCAATCTGATACCTCAAAGATCTGCAATACTCTTATAAATTAATATGTTGCTTCAGTCTAAGAGACTACTCAAGTTATAGTCTAGTAATTTCATGATATCCTAAATAATAAATCTACCTATAGTTGGTAATATTTTCTATCTAGCATAATAGTTAATTGGCGTATATCATATTAGTATCTTCTATCTAGACTCTAATATTTATCTAAACTATGGCATATTATTTTCTCACTAATTATATATATAGAATTTGCAACCTAGATTTCTTACTAGCTTAGATTATAGAATTTGATATTAATAACTCTATAGTAAGGTATGTTAGAAGTTGGAATCCCTAAACTAAAACTTGTATAGATGTTAATCAAATTGTACCCATTATAACAGGTGGACATACAGCTTTACTATTCACCCGTACTTCCTGGAGCAAGGCAAGTACATTCTATGGTTTTGATCAGTGCATTTTTTTGTTCTTTATTGCTGACACACTGCGACACGTTCATGATCTTTCTGGCTTGTTCTTTCATGTTCTTACTTAAATCTTGGGGTGGAGAAATACTCTAGATATGTGACCAAACCCGGATACTTATTCATGATCTTTAGCTTAGGCCTCGCACAGTGCACGCGGGTCCTAAGCCGTACCTACATGATCTTTCAGGATCTTTTCATGTTCTTTCATGATCTTACCCAAACCGGTCACATATCATAGAAGTATTTCAAATTTATATAACACATGTTCAGGATCTTACTTGTTCTTTCATGGTCTTACTTGTATCTTGATTTTAGCTATAGTCGTGATCTTTCCTGCATCTTTACATAGTCATGATCTTCCATGTATCTTATAGCAGTAGTTCATGTTCTTCCTTTTCTTACATATCTTGTTCTTCTTGTTCTTTCAGCATTTACTTTCCATATCATAATGTTATTGTTCATTACCTAGAACTGTGCTTTGCTCCGCTCCTGACTGGATAAGTTGCAGGTATACTTGCAGGATATCATTCTACCCTATGGGCCAGAGCCCAGGATTTAGCTGAGCAGGATGAGGCTTAGCTTGAGGCTTCAGGTTTAGATTACTTAGCTTTACTTTTAGATATTGACTCTAGAGTTCATAGTACTTTTCATTCTTGTTGATGCTGGTACATTATGATATCTAGATTTGTGGATTATGGTGATCTTTCTGGGATACGTTATAGATGCTGTGATTATATACTTTCATATTTATCTGGTTAGTTTTCCCTAGTTTGGTACAGCTTACTTCATTGTGTCTAACAATGAAGGCTGGGCGTGTCCGACTCGTGTCCGATTATTCGGGAGCGGGTCGTGACATGTTTTTAGTGGTGGCCCATGCAGGTCCATCCTAATGGTACCTAGGACTTAGCGTACTATTGGGGGACTTGATTTACACTAGGGAAACTTGATCACAGCATAGGAAAAATCGAAAAATAAGGGTATATCAGGTATATCAGGTGTATCAGGTATTTTAATATTCTATAAACACTTGTTGTATGTAGGTCTAGGTTATTTTAACAGTTTTCTGTTTTTCAGATAATTTAAGCACGCGACACCGGAACGATTGATCCACCTACATTTGAGGTTTCCGAGTTTCCACCCCCGCAGGTCGTCTCTACTATCCCCATGGGTAGTACGCGGTTGATTGAGATGTTTCAAGAATTCCTCGACGCCAACGGGAGCAAGCCGTACTTTTTCAAAGCCCGACTTGTTGATGCACTCTCCGAGCCAAGAAGGACTTCTGACTTCCAGACTCTCAGACCTTTGGACTTCCTCGACACCGAGCGCATACCTTGCACCGAAAAGCAGATCAAGAACCTAGAGCAACCACTGAAGATCATCCAAGTCCTTGAGGACCCGACTCCTCTGAAGATTGGAGCCACCATCCAAGAGATCCAGATCGTAGCACGGACAATAGAACGAGACGAAAAGTTGAAGCCCAGGAGAGACATGAAGACTTATGACAGAGATAACAACCACTCTGGACCCACAAACCGTCGCCACACTCCGACAACGCCTCTTCATCTGCATCATCAGATTCCGATAATGGTCATTTGTGCTTTCTGTCGCCATCCAGGACATCGCATCGAGGAGTACCGCAAGAGATTGAGACTATGCTTGTTCTGTGGATCGCTTATCCATCAAGTCAAGGATTGCTCGGAAGCTGCTGATTGTACTACCCAAGGACGAGCACGAGGAGCACCCGAACTACAGCAAAGGGATCCGCTTCTCCAGATTCAGCAATCACAGCAGTACCGCAGGGGCCTACGTCAGGACAGATGAAGAAGTGAAGTGATTCCAGTCTCGAAGGAATACTGAAGACAGAAGGCTTCTCTTGCATGGTTGGAGGAAACCATGTATCGTGATTCGCAATCTAGTCACCCCTTAAATCCTCTTAGCACCTAGATCATTTCTTGAAACTTCATGTTTTCTATTTGTGAAACCTTGATTGATATTCAAAACTTATTTCGAGATATTGCTTCCTATTTTGGTAAACTTGTTTCAGATCCACGATTCGTTTGAAATCCACTATTCGATACTGTTTGCATATTTCATGATTTTGCTTCTAAGCGTTGGCTCCTATTTGGAAATTTTGTTCCTCATCAAACTTCATGTTATTCCTATTCGAGATTTCATTTCGAACCCCTGTTCCTCATTTGAAACCTTGTTTAAGCTTCGTCCTATTCAGGACATTGTTGAGGATTCCTTTGAGAGTTTTTGAGATTTTTCCTATTTGAGATTGTGACTCATTCCCTATATGAGACTGGTTTTCTATTCATGACTTTGATTCGAGAACTGTTGTCCACTATTTTGTTTCGATCTTGCTTCCTACTCGTTTCAGTTTTCTAATCGAGGCTTTGTTGAAATTTGGTTTTCTATTCGTGACTTTGAGATTTTGAGATCATATTTCCTATTTTGGGACTTTGCTTTCATTTGAGATTTTGTCTCCTATTCAAGAATTTGTTTTGTTCACGACCTTGTTTGATCTCGTTTCCAAATTGGGATTCTGTTTGTTTAATATCCAACTTGATGCTTGTTTCCTATTCGCTAATTGATACTCTATTTTCTACTCTTTATCCATGGTCTTGCTTCTCGTTCGAGATTTCCTATTCGGGAAGTACTTTCCATCTGCGACATTGTATTCTATTGGAGATTTCGCTTTCCATTCAAGACCTGTTCGAGATTTCGTTGATACCGAGATTTGTTAAACTCTGTTTTCGATACGAGAATTGCTACTTACTTCGAAATTTTGTTTCAATTTTGTACTCTGCTTTCATATCACCACTACGAGACTTTGTTATCTAGTCGAGATTTTGTTCCCTCTATGGGTTGTTTGTCATTTGAAATTTCGGTTGTTATTTGAAACTGCGTTTCCTGATTCAAGGTTAAAGACCTCCTTGTTGTCCTTTCTAGTACCTACTACTCCTTGTTGGATCCTTTGTTGCTTCTTGGTACTTGGTGAAACTCTTTGTCTTCCGAAGGACAGAAAATATCACATTCTCATGACTTGGACTATTGGAACTCGTTTTGAATTCCTCGAAACCTTTTTGTAATTCCTATGGATGAGAATGAGATTATTCGATGACCTACTAGAACATGGCAGTTGCGCGCTGCAGCCATTATCTGGATCGTGGAGACTGAGGGTTCACTGCAGCCAGCAGCGCTCTGGCGAGGCATGAACTTTAAGTTGAAATAATTCCAGGTATTTGTCGGTTTCGGGTATTATTGAGACTTTATTCTAAATTCTTCAAATCTTGATCGTTTGAGTTGTTTCGTTAATAATCGTTGGAAATGGATAAGTCGATAGAGTATTCGGTAACATATCGTTATCTGAGTCACGGAACTGAAGGTTCATTACAGCCAGATATATACTGGCGGGGCAGGAATCCTAAGTGAAGTGATTTTAAATATCTGTATGTCCTCGGATACCCTAGAGACTATATTCTCATTTCACATGATTATTGATTTTCATGAATCACAAATCCTTGCACGTTCACCTTGATTTGTTACTAATACCTCCTGGGTATTTCATTCGTTTTCTCAATAAACCTTTGCGATTCCTCTTCTTGCATTTTATCGTTGGATTATTTGATTCTTTTCAAATATATACATCTTGCTAGATTTGATTTCATTCCCTGATTTCCTACCAATCGTACTCGTAATATCATATTTTGTCTAAACCTTGATCTTGATCATGCCTATCCAACCATAATTTCTTATCTTGTTCTAGTTCAATTGTGTTAAACTTTTCATCGTGCCTTCCTGATTTTGCTCCTCTAAGTCGTAATTGAAACTTATTCCACATCGTGCCTATTTGATCCTTGATCATTGTTTAGATCGTGTTAATAAAATTTTTTGCTTGCAATTATCGTGCATAGCCTTAATTAAACCTTGTTTCACCTCGTGTTTCATCATTTCAATAATGCTATTTTTACAATTTGTTGTCATGATAAATCATTTTAAAATTTTGATGATTTTTATACCTGGCCATTGAGCATACTCACACTCGGGTCTAACTGATTTTGAACTTCATGTCGTTTCTGTAGGGTACCGTACTTTTTCGAAATTTCGAGGACGAAATTTTTCCAAGGGGGGAAGATTTGTAACCCCACTTCTCCATTTTTTTTCCATTATAAATATTTTCCCTCCTCATTTGAATCTTCCTTTGAATAAATTTGAATTTAATAGTTAGTTATAATTAGCTTGGTCTCCACTTGCCTAACAACCTCTCCAACCACATAACAAACAAATTTTTCTAACTGTTTTCTAACATTCTTGTAATAATCGAAAAGGGGAGGGACTATTTTGACTAAATCCAATTGGTGGAGGGACTTGTTTGTTAAATAACCAAATTTCATTCCTTTTAAAAAAAACTGCTGTAGAGAGAGCGAGGAAGTTCATTCTTCTCTCTCAGTAATTTCGAGAGCTCTCCCCCCCACACTTCTTCTTCCCCAAAATCCAAACCCTAACCCTAGCTGATCGAGATGGCGGCTACCCCAGCCCGGCGGAGGCGGCGACTGACGACCGCTCCGGCGTTCGAACCTGATCTTCTGGCGACGGAGAACTTTCTAGGCGAGAGACGGCAGCGACTGACTCTGGTCTCCCTGGCGACGAATCGAGATCCAGATCGGAAGAGATCGGCCGACCTTCTTCTCCGACGGTCACTCACGCGACGGTCGGCGACTTATGAGCACCTCCACGACGAGCCACGGCGGTGGCAACTGCAGCGCGAGGGCTTCTTCCAGCGTTTCCTTCCACGACGAGAGCTGGCCAGCCAGGGCAGCAGAGCCTCCACTCTTTCCGACGACGACGACGGCTACGCCGATCACCCTGGGCGTGACTTTCCTCTACATCGATCAACGACGATCCTCCCTTCCTGGCGGCGTTCGGCTGTACAATTCCTGACAGCAACGAAGGATCGTCATCTCCGGTGATCTCCTTTTCCTGTGGTGGCAGCACAAATCATTTCTTCCATTGATTGATCTATTTTCTTGTAAGTATCGACCATAAATTGTTCAGATCTGGGATTTGTTATATTTTTGATAAATTCCTTGGTCCTTGATTCCTTTTTCCTAATCTGGTCGATTGGATCGGATAGCAGATCGGTCGGGAAACTATCATTCGGATTCAATCAACCACGCGAATCCAGTAGAAGTAGAGATCTGATGTCGCATGGAAGTTCGTGAGCAACGCGGGACACAGAATTCGTATCCGACTCATGTAGCGATATTTCGACCTATATCCTTTCTTCAGGTACTGCTCGATCTTTCTTAATCTCGCAAATTTTTATTTCGAATTGAATGAGTATGGGGTTGATCGGGGTTGAGTAGTTAGCTTGTGTCTTGGGTGAATATTCAGGTGTGGCTGTGTCCGAAAATGCAGTCATTGTGTACGGTGGTGCTAGTTAGTGTGTGATGTGTTGCCGTAGCAGTAGTGGAATGTGTGAACAGTTGCCGTGTCCAAGCAGTGACGTGCCCGTATGTAGCATTGAACTATGAAAGCTTGATATTGTGTCTGATCTGTTCGTGTCCAGGCATGTGGGTTCACTTCCAAAGCGTGTGCGTGTTTTCAAGGCCAGGGATCGAACATAAGGATTCTCTGAGTTTAGATGCATTAGAATTTTTCTTTATCAATTTGAAATTCGATTTGGTTGTATTATTCTTTCATCTGATTGTATTTTTGTTTTGTTTGGGTGTGTGTTTCCTTCTTTTAATTTCAAATTCATTTTAAAGCGACCGTTGGTTAGAACTGGTTAGAACATATCGACTGTGTCCAGATTGGTGTCGGATGCAAGGTGGATGGTTGCAAACCTGTCTAAAGTTTGATAGATTTAATTGAACCTATTATACTTATTCTGTGTTCCTTATTTTATCATTTTAAATTTGGAAGCTAACTTAGCCATTAGTCCTGAGTTGCATCAGATTTAGATTGTGAACTTACCAAGTATGGTGTAGTTGGACTTTGGGTATGTCTGTTGGTGGAAAGTCGAGTGCAAATTTTACAATTTAAGTTGGGTTGAGTTATGTGCTAAGTCTTTAGCAATTCAATAGACTCCTGTCTTTGTTAGGATTATCTCTAGACTTGCTCGAACCTAGTCCAGCAAGTCTATTGGATAAGCCTGTGTAGCTAACTAAGAAGAGGGACTGTAGAGTGCGTAGAGATATTGCATACAAACTCCCTTGATGATTAAGATTGTTCAAATGATTTTTAAACTTTGCCTGGTGCTAGCAATCTGATACCTCAAAGATCTGCAATACTCTTATAAATTAATACGTTGCTTCAGTCTAAGAGACTACTCAAGTTATAGTCTAGTAATTTCATGATATCCTAAATAATAAATCTACCTATAGTTGGTAATATTTTCTATCTAGCATAATAGTTAATTGGCGTATATCATATTAGTATCTTCTATCTAGACTCTAATATTTATCTAAACTATGGCATATTATTTTCTCACTAATTATATATATAGAATTTGCAACCTAGATTTCTTACTAGCTTAGATTATAGAATTTGATATTAATAACTCTATAGTAAGGTATGTTAGAAGTTGGAATCCCTAAACTAAAACTTGTATAGATGTTAATCAAATTGTACCCATTATAACAGGTGGACATACAGCTTTACTATTCACCCGTACTTCCTGGAGCAAGGCAAGTACATTCTATGGTTTTGATCAGTGCATTTTCTTGTTCTTTATTGCTGACACACTGCGACACGTTCATGATCTTTCTGGCTTGTTCTTTTATGTTCTTACTTGAATCTTGGGGTGGGGAAATACTCTAGATATGTGACCAAACCCGGATACTTATTCATGATCTTTAGCTTAGGCCTCGCACAGTGCACGCGGGTCCTAAGCCGTACCTACATGATCTTTCAGGATCTTTTCATGTTCTTTCATGATCTTACCCAAGCCGGTCACATATCATAGAAGTATTTCAAATTTATATAACACATGTTCAGGATCTTACTTGTTCTTTCATGATCTTACTTGTATCTTGATTTTAGCTATAGTCGTGATCTTTCCTGCATCTTTACATAGTCATGATCTTCCATGTATCTTATAGCAGTAGTTCATGTTCTTCCTTTTCTTACATATCTTGTTCTTCTTGTTCTTTCAGCATTTACTTTCCATATCATAATGTTATTGTTCATTACCTAGAACTGTGCTTTGCTCCGCTCCTGACTGGATAAGTTGCAGGTATACCTGCAGGATATCATTCTACCCTATGGGCCAGAGCCCAGGATTTAGCTGAGCAGGATGAGGCTTAGCTTGAGGCTTCAGGTTTAGATTACTTAGCTTTACTTTTAGATATTGACTCTAGAGTTCATAGTACTTTTCATTCTTGTTGATGCTGGTACATTATGATATCTAGATTTGTGGATTATGGTGATCTTTCTGGGATACGTTATAGATGCTGTGATTATATACTTTCATGTTTATCTGGTTAGTTTTCCCTAGTTTGGTACAGCTTACTTCATTGTGTCTAACAATGAAGGCTGGGCGTGTCCGACTCGTGTCCGATTATTCGGGAGCGGGTCGTGACACTTTCGCCTTCACATATTTTAGAAGGACAAATGTATTATACTAGAACTTCCTCTAACCGTCCTATCACCATGACCATTACCACCCAATGTAACTATATCTTTGTCTTGAACTACTCGGCCTTTCCCTCGACCCTAAATCTACAATCTTGACTTTCTAATCACTTGAATTTTGCAATCGTCTCTTAATCATATCCTCAACCTAGACTACGACCATATAAACTTCTTTAAGGAACCATTCTATCTACCCTTTGTGCCTTCTCACCCCACTACTACTTCTTAATTTCGAGGACGAAATTCTTTTATGTTGGGTAGGATGTAAAATCCCTAAATTTCTACTATTTTTTTAATTATTAAATTTGGTACTGATTTAAAATTTTGTATTGTACGTCGTATAGTCGTATTGTACGTCGCGTACGAAATTTTATTTTTCGTAATTGCTCGACTAGTGCGAATATGTGCGAGCGTACATATTTTTTAGAAAATCATTTTTCCTTTTTTTTATATAGTTTCAAGATAATATATATAATAATTATTTTCAGCTATCAAAATTTCTAAATTTATGATTTTATTTATGAAAAGCCTTTTATTTAGTCAGTTATAATAATAAATAATATTTTATAAAATGGTATACTAGAAAAGTATATATTTGTAAATATTAATTTGTGCATACATATATATTTCATAATTATTTATTAGTTTATTTTTAAATAATGATGTAATTTTCGAAATTGTTATTATTTGTATTTTTGGAAAACATATTTTGAAATTATTGTGGCGATTTAAATCTTGAATTAATTTTATGGATATATTTAAATAGCTAAAATAATATCTATGTTTGAAAATTGATTTATCCTATTTGATTTTAAACTAAAAGAATTTAAATAAAATTTAAATTGGATTTGTATTTGGATTTGGATTTGATTGATTTTAAATTAAATGGTAAATTATCAAAAAGGGGATTTAAATCTTTTCCTAATCCCTATCCAATTGGGAATTTCCACATCCTATAAATAGGCAGGTACTCCTCCATATTATTTTCTCCACAATTCATCTTCCACAAATTCCACAATCCAAATCGTGCATCGTGTCCGTGTCCCATCCACTATTCTCCTCTTTTACATATACATTATTTTCGTCTCATGTCCGACAACTCCGAACATCCTCCCCCGTCGTGTCAGACACACCCGACACGACACCACCCTAACCCGCAATACATATCCAAATCCTAAAACCTACAACCTCTCCTCACGACCCACGACCTCCACCATTCCCGTCGATACGGCCGACCACCCCGTCACCCTGGCCGTGCCCGGCTCCAGCAAACCCAAACCCGTCAGCTTCCAATCACCACCCCCCCGGACCGCCTGACTCTCCGGTCACGTCCTGCCAACCACCACCCACTGTCCCGCCACCAGCACAGATCCACCAGCCACCATCCTGACCACAAACCACCACCATCACCGGCGTTCGACGCCGGCGACCCCGAAAACCCTCGACCAACACCGCCTCAGCTACCACGGCCATCGCCGATCAGACGACCACCGCCACCAAATTCCTCAGAACCCCCAAATTAAAGAAATAAAAACAAACACCCCCGCCACCACCGTACCTCCGCCGGAGTCGCACCTGAACGCCGCTGTGAGACTCGTCTCACAGTATCGGTATTTATATACGGATACGTATTTTGTAGTATATTTTCTATTTTCTTGGTTTTCGTAATGCTTTAAAATTTTTCCTAACTTATAGATTTTCTTCTTGGCCGGCATACCGCCAGTATACCGGAGTATACCGACGGCATACCGTCCAGACAGATTTTTCACATTTTAGATATTTTCGATTTCAGATATTTTCATGAATAGTGTTTCCGATATTTTCGTGAATAGTATTTTGGATATTTTGATGAATAGTATTTAGATATTTTCGTGAATAGTGTAGATGTACCCTATTACCCATTGGATATTTGGTTTTGTTTGGATGGCCATGATTGACCTAGACTTTCACATGGATCATGATCCAACGGCTAAGATTAATTCCCTCTTCTATGTATACCATTTCACTTTCTCTCTCCTCTCTCTTTTCATTCTCTTCACTCTCTCTTCATTTCTTTTTCCCTTCTCTCCCCTTTGGAGCTTGCCAAGAGCTTGGCCTTGAGGCCTTGGGTGTGGTGTCTAACCCCCTAGGAGGAGGAGTAGAAGATTAGGCTTGGAGCTTAACCTAGGCAAGTACATCTTGCCAAATTCATGAACAATATTGTTTTGTTGTCATTTTTGTTTTTCTTGGTATTAAAATGCTTAGAATTGTTCTAAACTCATTTTGTTACGAATGTTTTCCTTGTGATTCTCATCTATATGTATGTTTCTAAATTTGGTTCGAACTAGGTTTTGATTTTCTGTTAAAATCTAATATTGACTTAGTAGAAAACTCGGTATCAAGAGTGATATTGGTGTTACCATCATGGATCTTGGTCACATATGCATATATGAGGCCCTCACCAAGCTTGTATACATAGATTTTGAGTTTGGTGGAAATCGGAACTCGTTTCGGTTCTCGAGAACCTTTTTTTGGAGTATTTTGAGGTATTGATCTATCAAATCTTTTAATTTGTGAAAACTAATACTCCCATGTTGTAGGGAATTAAATTTCATGCGATTTTGACTTTTAAAAATCCGAATTTCGATTTGAAACGAAGTTTTTATGGCCGAAACAAGTTTTGAGTTTTCAAGAATCAACTTTCTGTGACGGTTCGGAAAATCCGTCAGAAATTCGCGGAAATCCGTCAGAAAATCCGAACTTGCACCACAAAACTTGCTGTGACACTTCGGAAAATCCGTCGGTAATCCGTCGGATAATCCGGTTAGGCTGTTTTTGTCTGTTTTTGCCCGTTTCTGCCCTTTTTTGTCCGTTTTTGATATTTTTTTCGATTGTAATGAATTCTTAACATGATAAGATGATCTTGCATAGTTAGAGAATGATTGTACACCCTATATACACTTGACACTAGCACATGTTCAATTATTTTTTTTATGAAATGTACTTAGCTTTAATTATTCTTTTCCACATGCCATGATGTCTTTTTGATAGATTTTTTCTTACAAGCTATGATAATTGTTACATGTCTTCTTTGCTTACATGATAGTGGTCCGTCGTGGCGCACTCTTCTTACATGTCTTCTTTGCTTACTAGATAGTGACCTGTCGTGGTGCACTCTTGTACATGTCTTTCTTTGCTTACATGATAGTGGCCTGTCATGGCGCACTCCCTATAGTGGCTCGTCGTAGCGCACTCCTAGCTTCTTGTTTATTATATTTTTTTGTTGTGGCTTGTTATGGTGCACATTCTTGCTTTTGTCTAGTCTTGCATGTCTCATGTCTATGATGGATTCTGCGGAATGCCACACCCGGAATCCAATAAGAAAATGTTAAGGACTAAACAACTAGCTTGATTACTTAGATCATTGAGAATTTCCCAGTTACCTGTTGCCCCTTTGGTCTTGGCATTATATATATATATATATTCTTGGGATTTGGAGCTATCTGTCATGATGAGCACACTTCCAGCGCACCGTCGAGTGTTGCACCAGGTACATTTGTCTCCTGGACGATGTACCCATTATTATATGTCTTAGTGGTACATTTGTCTCCCGGGCGATCTACCACTACTATAGGATACATTTGTCTCCTGGGCGATGTATCTACTATTACCATTGCTCCTTTGGCTTGGACCATTCAGGTAGTAGCACGCAGGTGCTGGACTTGGAATTCTCAAACTTGCATTTGTTAGTAATTAGGATTGTGATAAACCTAGTTAGCTAATGTATAAAGTCGTACTCATTGCTTGGCCGTGACTATTGTATGGAGTCCAGTCTAGTCTAGTTTGTCTAGACAGTGTCCTGATTTGTTTATTTTCAGTACATCTTTGTTTATGCTTTACTTTTGCCGGTAAATGATTAGATACTAAAGTTCTTTTCAGGAGAAGGGTTACAACCCCGGTCCTTGTTTGGTTTACGAGTTGTAACTTGGGTTCCTGATTAGTTCCTAAGTCATCTTATCATTTGTCATTCTATATAGATCTAGTATGCTCACATGTCCAAGTTATCTAACATGCTCACATGCTCCAGTTACCTAACATGTTCACATGTTCCAGTTACCTAACATGCTCACATGTCCTGACTACTTAACATGCTCACATGTCTAGTTTATCTTTCATGTTCACATGCTTCCTTTTTCTTACATGTACACCGTTTACATTATGTCACATATCCTTTACCTTATGCTACATGTTACTTTACTTATTGTCTTTTTTGTTCTCGGAATAAGTACATTGGTAGCGCACGAGTCTCGATTTGCTTTTACTTATTTCTGTCTCTATCCGTTGCTATGATTTGCATGCTGGTTTTAGTTCATAGTTTGGCTTCCTTTGTGGTACTTGCTATTGGGGGTCTGACCCCACTGGTTTTGTTTGGCCAGATCTGATAGAGGAGCCCGGAGGATCTTCCGTACCTTCCACTCGTTGGTGATTACCCAGAGCATCAGAATACCTTAGTGGGTTTTCTATTTCATTCTCCCACTAGTTATGTACATTCTTTTGTGGCGTTTAGCCTCCGAGCATGTGTTTAGCTCGTGTTTTGGACTTGACATTTAGCCTACGGGCCAGAACATGATTTGCGTATTCTAGACTATTGTCAACCCCTTGACCAAATTTTCTCCTACATTTTTTTTTTATTATTTTTACTATTTAGCATTTGTCTCACAAGTAAAATAATGCTCTATATTAGTTGTTTATTTTAATACCAATAGGGACCAATTGGTAATATAGGAATTTGCAGGGGCCAAAATACAAATATCCTCATTCAAATATCCCTCCACAGCTGAACCCTGTTTTCAAATCAAATTTGAACTCGAGAGAAATCAATCCTGTATTTGAATTCGATTCGAATTCAAATTTGAGCCTTCCCTCAAGATTTAGATAGGAGCAATCAAAATTCCCTGTCCCCTCCTTCTGATCCTACGCGAGTATTATTTAAGAGGAGTGGCCGACCCTCTGAGAACCCTAAAATAGATCTCTCGATCATCATCCCAGGAGCAGAACAAGAAGGGAGGACTGAGGAACCATCCCATCTTGACTACTGCAGTACAGGTATTCCCAAACACCTTTTTTTCACATCTGGTTATACTTGTGTTTGACACAATGCCTAGGAGACTACAATCGATATTGTAGCATACTACTGGACCAGGGAATAGGACTGGATAACCCAATAGTTAAGAGGGAAAGTTGTTTTTGTATGGTTAATGGGATAGGCAGGTACTTGGTCATCTGTTTTGTGTCATATTCACATATGCATCATATCAGGCCTTGCCACTTAGAATTCAATGTGAGTTATCATCTCTGTAGTACACCACCTCTGTAAGATACCAGGGGGTATTTCCCCATTACCTTTACAAGAAGATGAGGATAAATGAATACATAGAGTGTTTAAGTGATTTCCATATCAGTTGGAATAGGATGGAAATAGCCTGGGAGCAATGAACCAAGTTAGGCCTGTGCAAAATGGTTAGTTGAACCTGTGAGACCCCTTAGACATTTAGATTTCCCTGCACAGTAGCAGGTGAAATCCTTGATAGCCTGTCACTTAGAAACCTAGCATGTTAACAACCAGGGGAAACCATTGGGTCACATGATGCCTAGCAAAGGCATTGACATCGACTGAAACACTAGGATACGGGCTAGTATACATGAGAGTTGTGGACCCTGTGTACCCATGTTCCAGTATAAGGGTGTCTATACAGTTTGTTGCAGACTGGTGGTGCACCAGGATCCTAATCCATACAGGGCAATGGCCAGTAACCTCTGTGCAAGAAATAATATCAGATGAGCCCCATGAGATGTCCTGCTTTGAATTGACCTTGTGTCTTGATGTTTTAGTCATCAGCTGTCCCCATTTTTAGTAGTCTCCTGTACCTATCTTAAAGGGGATTGACAGGAAACTGTCATAGATTTTCCTAATATCCAGTGACCATACACAAGGATGGATTCCCTAGGACTTTATGTGCCCTTAGTATGCCCATAGGCAAGTCTTGTACCCCAGACTGTATACGGGTACCTGGAACTAATATCTCCACCTTTTCATCTCAATACTTTTATCTCAGATACATTTAATTCGTCTGTGTCGTGTTTTTGATTGTTCAACATTTTCACTTCAAGGTTCACAGCTGGGATTTATCCAAAATCCCCTTAATGTGCAAGCTTCAATTTGTATCTTGCCTGAACCATATTACCATTGAGGTTTCACATGGGATTCTCTTTTCCAGGAAGTGATAATGCATTATATATTGATATGAGGCATTAGCCTTCACACTGCAATTTTGATATTTTCTCAACCTTCATGTTAAATTCTTATTTTACCTCAGATGACCTGCAAGGATGGTTGTTTATTTTGCTTAACATTTTCACCCCCAACTTAACAGATTGCCTTTTTGGTTATCTTGTCAATTTATCCAAAATGGCTTGGGGTTCATACTTCAGTCAGCAATGTTCTTCACATTGAATTTTCGATTCCTTTCAAGCTTCCATCTGATTACTTAGTTTTTTCCACAGAAGACCTGTAGAAGTAACCTCCACTTCTCTCTGTGTTGGCAGTAAAATTAAATGATACCTTAACAACAAGTGGACTGTCCTTTGTACTCTTCGATACTGCTAAGCAAGTTCAAATGTCCTCCCTTTTTCTGGTTGACCCAAGGGGTGTATGTGATCCTGGACTTAAGTCATCCTACTGCAATTCTTTAGACCCTTCCTGTTAGCAGATGATAGGACAGCTGAGGGATCTGGGTATTGGTCCTTGGTGTACAGGTATACCATGTATTTTCATGAAAATATCTGCAGGGGTCATGACCACATTACATTGAACCATCCATAGTCTTTTTCTTTTTCAACCTTGTGCATTATCTGAACATCCCATGTTCAGTCCCTGCATATTTTACTACTCAGTCCTCTCACTTCTTGTTTAAATTTATTTTGTATCCATTCTTCACCTCATTTTGCAACTGTCCTATTTACTAAGTATTCAGTCATGTGCCAGCAATGGGTTAGAGGCATCCTATATGTTGCATCCTATATCTTAGTTCAATACAATTTAGTACCTGTCATGCATCACTTGAGAGATGTCCTGTAGCCAAAACCATCACTGCATTCAATTTCTATAACCTACAGCATTCAACATCAAATATCCACCTGCATACTCAGATGTAGGTCCTGCACTTCAAATGGAATTCATTCAACTAGTATCAATACACAGTGACACCACTCTTATACCTGAGACAATGCCAGATACCTGATTTGGACTAGCAGTTCAGTTATTGGAAAGATCATGGACAACAATCACACAGGAATAACAAATCATAGAACCAAAGTTACAGGTATCTGTAACAGAGTAGAACAGGTGTTGGGTAGCAACAGGAAACCAGCCAACCCTTGGCTTGGCAAGATTGTACTGAACAGGCTCTGACCTGTATACAAATAATAGTGACAGATGATATGTAGAGATGGAAGAGAAGAAGTGATGTACTCTAGAAAAGGCATTAAACACCCAAAAACCTGGAGATGTACCAACTACACTCTGTTCACTCCTAGCATATACATTACCTTGCACTTGTACATTTTCTTGAAACATGCTAGTCTCGTATCAAATTCTATATGGAGACTGTTATATGCACCTGGCATTTGTAGCTATGACATCAAGCTTGTTAAGTGATCCTGATTGCACCAGTAGGCACATTGATAGACTTCACTTCTGAAAATTGGGATCAACAAGCATGGTACATGGTAATTGATACAAGGCTGCACCATGAAGCAGCAATGAGCCTGGGACAGGGGACTCCCTGTTTAGGCCAGCATAGGCAGTAACAAATTAAGGTTATAACTGTATAAAGCTTACCTGTGTGGCAAGGATGGTAACTTAAATGTGACTATAGGCAAGGAGGTGCAAATTAACAGTAGAAGGGTTAAGGTATGTCCAGCATTAGTTGATAAATAGATAGATACTCATATTGCATAACATAGCTAGAGGCCTATTAGGAAGGTAAAGGGGGTAGCATGACCTAGAAACCTAACCAATGAATAGATAGGCTGCATTTTATTATTAATTGTGTATTGACATTATGTATATGGTATAAATAGGTTACTTGGACCGAGATACGGACTTGACCCGTAACAGCAGCAGGACCACAGGCAAGTATACCTTGCCTTTCTACGCAGCTTTATTTACATGCACTGTCTATTATTTTATCCAGTTATCTCATATTGTTGCTATGTATCTTTTCTATCAAGCTGGTATATTTTTATCATTGCTTTAGACAGTGTTCACAGTTAGCCTTGTTTCTTATGGATCGTGCCTTGATTGAGTCGTGCCTCCGTGTCTTGAACCTTGAAGCTAACCTGCGAGTCCACGATAGGGACGAGGGTTAGTAGTTATTGGTCCACACCTGCGAGTCCACAATAGGGACGAGGGTGATGCTAGCCTGCGAGTCCACACTAGGGACGAGGGTTAGTAGTAGATGCTAGCCTGCGAGTCCACACTAGGGACGAGGGTTAGTAGTAGATGCTAGCTTGCGAGTCCACATTAGGGACGAGGGTTAGTAGCATAGGATTTACGTCTGCGAGTCCACACTAGGGACGAGGGTGATGCTAATCTGCGAGTCCACACTAGGGACGAGGATTAGTAGTTGTTCAAACCTGCGAGTCCACACTAGGGACGAGGGTTTGAGTATTCGTTTCGGTTATCCGTTGACATCTTGACATGAGTTCTCTAGTCCTTGTTCAGCAGTTTATTTTCGTGTAGACAGTTTATAGATTCGTGCGTTATTCATTGCTCAGTTTACTTGTTTATTCTATATTTGCTCCATGCATAATAAACTGATAGAAAGGCTCGTTTTTATGTATCTTGCTAGTCCTCTGAGGACCTGATGATCTCTTCAGGTTAGCCGAGTTTGAGTTAGGAGCAGACCAGAGGGTTGAGCCAGCATCAGATCGCATCGCTTGCACTTGAGGTGGTCTAGATTAGCAGTTTTATTCAGTTAGTTACTCCATGTATTCTTATATTTTCTTCCGTCTATTGGTAGTGGATTTGTGTCCACCGGACGTGACATTGATACTTGATATTCAGTTTATTCATTATTATTCAGTTCATGTCTTTTTCTTGATCTTGGTTGTGGTGATTATTCTGTGGATGAGATATAGATTTCCGTGACTCTAGATTGCCGTGACTTGAGTATAGACAGCGTACTACCGCCGACACTGCGGCGTAGGCTGGGCTTGGACACGTTTTGTATCCGAAAAGCGGATGCGGGTTGTGACAACTATAGCTAGAGCTTATCATGTATGACTATTACTCTTGCTAGTCTTTACTCTGTATTACTAGCTTCATGATCATTGATATATGATAGTTTGGGATGCTTTAGTATTTATATTCCAGTCGATCTTACTTCTTGTACATTGTTTACTGCCTGTGATTGAGATACCTAGGATTGCTTGACCTAGGATCGACTGTTGGCTTGTAGTAGTAACCCCCATCTATACAGCTTATACGTTATTTCGGAGTACTGGAGTACTTTGGTATACGTAGCTGGCCTGGTCCGTCCCTACTTGTCAGTATTCTGGTTCTGGGGCGTGACAGCACGACCGCCGTCGACTCCTCGGACCAGCCCAATCGCCGTAGATCCAATCCCTGACCGTCGTGGCCGCACTTGCCCGCCGTGCCGCCCCGGTCGTCCGCAACCACCGCCTCTCTTCCCGACTTCCTCCGCCTCGCCGTGCCTGGTCACCGCCCCATGGCTCCGCCGCTCCACCTCCTCGTTCCCTCTTCTTCGACCTCGACGTCCACCGCAGCAAACCCTTTTCTCCGCCGCTCGCCGCCGCCGGAGTTTCGACCGCTCTCCCGCTCTCGTTCCCCTTCCTCGCCCGCTCCCCGTACTTCTGCCGCCACGTCCGGCCCCATTGCGCCGGAGCAACGCGCTCGCCCCGCTGCCGCCGGAGCAAGTCGCCGCCCTTCCGATCATCTTCCCCCTCCGCGTGGCTGATCTTCCCTCCGCCTCAGTTCCTCTCCGCGACCGCCCTCTTCCGCTGAGTCCTCCGCCGTCCTGACCGCGCCTCACTTCTTCTCCGCCCGCGCCAAGCCCCGACGACCCCCAGCTCCGATCGCCCCTCCGCCTCTCCTTCCTCTCTCTCTCTATCTCTCTCTCCCCTCACCCTCTCCTTTCTCTCTCCATTTCCTTTTCTTTTATTATTTTTTTATATATTTTTTTACTGTTAAAGGGACAGCAGTGCTATCATGTATATTTAATATCTATTATTATTATATTATTATTATTATTAGTATTAATGTATTATTATTATTAGTATTAATGTATGTATGTAGTGTATTTTTGTATTATTATTATTAATATTAATATTAATATTATTATTATTATTATTATTATTATTATTTATTAATTATTAATTATTATAATAACTTCTATTTTTTCTATAAAAATTAGTTTAGCAGTTGACTCATTACCATTAGTATATATTACATTTTGAAAGCTAGTATGAATATATGTATTATCATCATTAGTATTATTCATATTGATTGTCGAAATGATAAGATGTATTAAAAATTCTTAAATTCTAATTTTATGATACTATAGATACGACTTGGGCTTAAGATTATTATTGTGGTATTTTCTATCAAAAAGTAGATTTCAAATTATAAAATAATTTTTCTGATAGTCCCCAGATATTTATCTAGATTATTTTCTAACCATCTGAAAATATAGCTTTTGGTTTAGGAAGTATATTTTACAAACCTAAGAGTTATTATATCTAAAGATAAATTGTGACTAATAAAATGTATTTCCAAGTTATCGTATATATTTTCAAGTAGTATACGAAATATTTTTACTAAATAAATTATAGTTTTCGACCTAAAACGATTTTATTGTATATTAATATTTTGGGATAGTAAAATATAGTTTTCAAGCATTATAAAATATTTTCTAAAATCATTTATGTATTATTTATCTAATTACCCTTGATTATCCCCCTGTTCGCGACTAGCCCCATTTTTCTATTCCTTCATCAAATCTGGACTTCTTTATATCATCCCTAACTAATTTGACCGCCCTGGACCCGATGGAACTGTCCATGCCGTCATCAGAGGTCACTTTGCATAGTTGTAACACCGAAGTCGATATTGTGCCACCTTTATTGTACCATACCAGACAGCTCACCAGGTGTCGCAACAGGCAAATATACCTTGCTAATTTACTGTCACATTATTTATTTTCTGCATTATTTATTTTATTTCATATTGTTAGTTTCCTTTGTTATAAACTGCGCGTCCAAGCCACACTTGGTTGCAAGCGACTCTATTAGTCGTTTTACTTTATTATATGCATGTTAACTTAGTGTTAGCCGACTACCTTCTTGTTGGGGATATCCTTATATCTCCTTGGCCATGACACACACACTACACGGTTGGAGACATGTTGCTAGGGGCACGACTTATTGACTAGCTATCTCTAAAGTCGTGTGACGGTAGATATTCGTAACTGCTATGACTAGGATTTTAGAGACTCAAGCAGTTACAAAACTGGACGAGCCATGGACATGACTTGAACTGTGTGGAAAATATTGGGGGAGGACAGTCGCAAGTTCGTATGGAAATCCAAACAGGTAAACCACAGTCTCCGGATGGAACTGTGGCGATATATTTGCAGATTTCCTCTGACATTTTAGACGTTACGGACGGATATGGATCACTGGATGCCAGTTACGTACACATAGCCTAAAATCCCATCTATGCGCATGAAAGTTGTCCTCTAAATTGCACATTAGGCGGTTAGAATCTCCTTTGCATATTTGTGTCTAGAATAGTCTTTTATATATTATTTTATTATTCTGACAGTTCATATTAGCATGTTCTTCCTATATCTTGCTACGTCCGTCTGAGGACCTGGTTATTCTCCAGGTGTGTGCTTTCATGATTCATTGCAGGTGTTCTAGCCAAGGCCGTGATTCTCTTCATTCCTTCGAAGACTATTGCGCTTGGTTCGTCTTGCCATTTTATGGACCGATTCTTGTACATTTCTTTCATTGAGATAGTTGGTAGTGGACTTTGTCTCCGCCCAACGATTGTATCATAAATATTCAAGTTGATTTTTATATTATTATTCTTTTTATTGTGGATGAGATTTAGTTTGTCTTGGATTACTGCATTTTACAGCTTATGTATACATACAAGGCCCCTGTACTTTTTATGTATACAGCTGGCATGTCTACGTACGTAGCCCTACGTATTTTGGGATTGGGGCATTACACTCAGACAAAGATCACAAGAAAACCCTTTCATCGGGTCAATCGAAGCACAGATCTTCTGGAGTTGGTGCACTCCGATATCTGTAATTTCAAGCAATTCTCTATAAAAGTCGGGATGAAGTATTTCATAACCTTCATCGATGACTTCTCAAGGTACGCATTCGTCTACTTGCTCAAGTCTAAAGACGAAGCGTTCGAGAAGTTCAAGGAGTTCAGGGCCGAGGCTGAACGACAAACTGGACAACAACTCAAGAGGCTAAGAAGTGATCGAGACGGAGAGTATCGGTCTCATAAATTTACATCGTTCTGCAAAGAACATGAAATCATAAACGAGACTACTGCTCCGTATTCTCCTCAATCTAACGGAGTAGCAGAGAGGAAGAACAGAACGTTGACAAAAATGATTAACTCAATGCTGTTGACTGCGGGTCTTCCAAAGTGCTACTGGGGAGAAGCTGTATTGACGGCCACTTTTATTCTAAATAGAGTGCCTCATACAACTTCAGACATTACTCCTAAACTTTGGTTTAAGGTCAGATCTAACTTGAATGTCATTCTAGTGTGGGGGTGTCTGGCATATGTCAAGCTTCCAGATCTGAAGATTCAGAAGCTTGGGACAAGGACTACAAAGACGATCTTCTTGGGGTATGCCGAGAAGAGTGATGCTCGAAGATTTTTTGATATTGAGTCAAATCATATCATTGAATCTCGCGGCACAAAATATTTTGAAGACAAATTTGCAAGGCACAAGAATATTGTTCTTGTGGAAATACCGAAGAACAATGAGGGTGCACAAGAAACTGAAGTTTTCAATAAAGAAGTAGTCCAAGAAGATGTTGTTGAAACAACGGTTGAACCAGAACTCGCTGAGCCGTCAACGAAGTGTGTGAGGAGGCCGAAGGACTTTAGAAATAACATTATCACCTATCATGTGGAAGCAGATCCGCTTACATATGAAGAGGCGATGAAGACCAAAGATGCAGTTTTCTAGAAGGAGGCGATTAACAATAAAATTGATTCCATCACCTCAAATAACACTTGGGTGTTGGTTGATCTTCCTGACGGAGCGAAATCCATCGGATACAAATGGATCTTCAAGAAGAAGATGAAAGCATACAGAACTATTGAAAAGTTCAAGGCTAGGTTGGTAGCCAAGGGGTTTTCTCAGAAGCAGTGGATTGACTACTTTGACACGTATGCTCCAGTAGACGGATGACCATCATCAGAATGTTGATTGCTCTCGCAGCAATACATAAGATGGTGATAAATCAGATGGATGTGAAAACGGCTTTCCTAAATGGCGAGCTGACCGAAGAGATTTACATGCAATAGCCAGATGGATTTGTCGTCAAGGGTCTTGAAGACAAAATCTGCAAGTTGGTGAAATTCTTTTATGGTCTTAAACAGGCTCCCAAGATGTGGCATGAGAAATTTGATAAAGTTATAAGGGCAAATGGCTACATGGTCAGCGAGACGAAAAATTGTGTTTACACGAAGTTCGCTGATGGAAGAGGTGTGATCGTTTGTCTGTACGTGGATGACATACTTATCCTAGGTACAGATATGGGCTATGTTACGGAGACAAAGAAGTTCATCTCGAGCAAGTTCAGTATGAAGAACTTGGGGAAAGCTATGTGATCTTAGGGATCAAGATCATCCGGACAGACACTGGACTAGCACTGTCACAGTCTCATTATGTTAAGAAGATGATCACTCGTTACAGGTATCAGGATATTCCAGGGATCGATACGCCGTACAGATGTGATCTGAAGCTGAAGCCTAATTCAGGAGAAAGCGTCAGGCAGCTGGAGTATGCAAGCGTAATCGGGAGTTTGATGTATGCTACTACTGCCACAAGGCTTGACATAGCTTTCGCCGTGGGAATGCTGAGTCATTTCACGAGCAACCCAGACATTGAGCACTGGAAAGCTGTAAAACGGTTTATGAGATATCTCAAGAAGACTCAGACATATGCACTGCACTATAGCGGAGATCCGTCGGTAGTAGAAGGCTTCAGTGATACCAGCTGGTGCTCAGAAGTGGAGAGCGAGAGGTCCACAGGTGGATACATTTTCAAAATGGGTGGAGCTGCTATATCATGAAAATCGAAGAAGCGGACTATGCTCTCGCAATCATCCATGGAATCTGAGTTCTTTGCACTTAATACCGCTGCAGAGGAACCAGAATGGCTTCGGGAGCTCATGTATGATCTTCCAGTGGTTGGGGCACAAATATCGACGATATTGATATACTGCGATAACCAGGCGACTACGACGGTGGCATCAAATGACCTCTTCAACGGAAAGAAGAGGACTGTGCAATTAAAGCACATGGCAGTACACGATCTCATCAAGAGGGGTGTTATTGCAGTAATTGATGTTCGGAGTCAGGAGAACCTAGCGAATCCGTTCACCAAGGGTCTCAAGCGCCAGATGGTCGATGACACAGCTTGTAAAATAGGCTTGAAGGTATTCTGATATTGTGTTATTACATTCCTACTACAAAGTTTTATGCTATTAGTTCAAAGATAAATCTACTAGGCATCTAGCTTTTGGTTCAAGGGAGGACTAATAACCAGAAGAATATCAGGAACGGTGGATACTTGTCCTCTGTGGCATGGAGAGGTTACGGACATACAACCATTGTTGTCTACTGTTGTTTTCTGCGGAAAATGGATCATGTGGGAAGGTTGGCTTAAACGCCTTAATGAGTTCTCAGGCAGAGTGAATGCCTGGTGTACTTTACAGGAAGCACGGTAGCGCAGCACTACAAGGAGTGAAACTCTATGCTACTGTGGGGTGACTCCACCATGGGGTTCCCGAAAGGGGTAATGCCTCGGCTGTATGAGCCAAGTCACAGCGGCGTAGCACCACAAATAGGCAGGTAGCCTAATGCTGTATGTTGAAATGAAAGAGGGTGTAGTCAGCACTACAAAGAGAAGGAATTCCTCATGTTACAGTGGCACGACACCACATGAGGTACCCAGATAGGGGTAAAGTCTCGGTCTTGCAAGCCATGTCGTTGTGGCGTAACACCGCAAGGGAGCCTAAGGCTTCATGCTGGATATTTTGGCACTACAAAGAGGCAGTGACCTCATGCTACAGTAGTATGACACTACGATGAGGTTCTCGATACGGGATAAGGCCTCGACTTTAGGCCATATCATAGCGGCGTAGCATCGTAAGGGAAGCACAAAGCGCTTCATGCCATGACTCTTTAACAAAGAACTTACTTATAGTATATGGAAAGAGATATCAGGTCGTCTCTTGAAGGTAAACTTGTAGACGCCCAAAATTATACATTAAAACCAGACTGGCATAGGACCTTTAATGTGTAGCCAGAAGCACATGTAACTATATTATGTGAGTGGAAAAAATTTCAGCTATGGTACAGAATTCAAGGCTTAGTCCATTCTTGTATTATAGTCTGTTATTTGACCCATACTGGAAGATTCAAGTCGTCAGCGACTTCTCTCCTAATGCATGATGGGCAGTTATTGTGGGGAACACTCAAACCCATATCACTACAAGAAAAATGATCATTTACGGCATGTAAAATATGCCGTAAAAGATCTTTTACGGCGTACATTTTTGTGCCGTAAAAGGTCATACCGTAAATGACCCTATTATTTACGGCGTGCATTCGAGCGCTGTAAATGACCATCTTCCTATTATTTACAATGCGCATTCGAATGCTGTAAATGATCATTTACAACGCGCATTCGAACGATGTAAATGACCATCTTCATCTTTTTTACAATGCGCATTCGAACGCTGTAAATGATCAACTCTATCTTTTTACAACACAAATTCAAACATTGTAAATGATTCTCCATCTTTTACGGGTATTCGAATTCAAATGTTGTAAATGATCTTTCTTTACAACGTGCTTGTGACCTGCATCTGCAGTACCGAGACATTAATTATGACAACAGCAGTCGTATATGCACGGATCAGACGAGGTTGATGTGCTCTCCTTTGAACAAAGCAATGCCATCCTTCTAAAATTACACTCTTTAAACATATGCATGCACCTCCCATTCTTCAAACCACACAAAAAACCTTGTAGTCTCCTCCACGCCATCACAATAAATCTCATCCCCAGTATTCTCCTCACAACCACAACAAATATAATAACACCAACAACAAATACGATAACACCAACAACAAATACATACCATCTACTAAGCAAGTCGGCAAAAAAATGCCATGAATGATTATAAGCCCAACGGTGATTATAAGTCTTAGACTCGCCAGCGCCTCGCCCTCTGGGTCATCATCCAGATCCCTGCTCGGTCGAGCTTCGACAGCTCCGTCGGCGCACATCTGACTCCCCGTCTCAGCTCGCAAACGCCGATGACCTCTGACACCAGAGTTGACCGAGGTCATCAGGGATGGGAGAGCCCCAACGGACCCAGGCGGAGCCAGCTCTCAAACACCCCGTGCGCGTACTCGCAGTCGTCGCCGTTGCAGCATGAGGAGCCCTTCCAGAACTCTGGGCATGGGATGCAGCTGTACGCGTACTTGGCGGGGCAGCGGCGGCGGGCGTTCTCGCCCGGGTGGACGAAGGGGCACTCCGTCCAGTCATGTGTAGGCCCTCGAGCATGTCTTGACCTTGAAGCTGTACATCCAGAACTCGTCGGTGCCGTAGACTCCGTCGTTGCTGTCCGGCATCGTCAGGTCCGTCGGGTACTCCTTCTTCGGAGAGGGAGCCGCTGCAGTGGGCTTAGCGAGCTGACTGCAAGGTCGCTCATGAGAATTTCTTGGATGAAGCGGCGGTAGTGGGATCCGTGGAAGAGAAATGGGACAAGCAGCTCTATGCTCTGGAGATTTGGGTTTTTGAAAAACATTGAGAAAGAAATGAAAAACTTGAATGAAAACATAAATATATAATAAGTTAATAAAGAGGAAAATGAAAAACTTGAATGAAAAAATAAAGAGGGAAATGAAAAAAAATAAGAAGGAGATAAAAATTTGTGTGGGAATGTGAATTATCTTTTACAACGTGCTGAAACACGCCATAAATGAGTGCGGAAATGTGAAAATTTGTACGGGAATGTAAAAAAATTTAAAGTGTAGAAAGTCTACAAGGAGGGAAACTAAAAAAAAATTATTGTATCCCTTAAGAATATAATTTATCCACAACATATAATCATTATATCCATTAAGAATATAATTTTTCTAAACTTTTGTCAAAATTTCTTATTTATTTATTTATTGTTTTTTTTGTTTTGTTTTGTTTTGTTTTGGTTTTTTAGTTTTTAGTTTTTGCTTTTTTCATTTTTTTTAAAGAAATCAGTATTTTTTTTCTTTTTCATTTTTAAAAATGCTTTTTGTTTTTTTTTGTTTTTTAACTTTTTTAAAGATTTTTATTATTGTTTTCTCAGTTTTTATTTTTTTCGTTTTTATCATTTTTTTACCAGGAATATGAATATTCAATTAAAACGCGCAGAAAAGCATGTCGTAAATGAATCTTCAATTACAACACACAAGAATGCATGCCGTAAATGAGTCTTCATTTACAACACGCAAAAATGCATGTCGTAAAAGTGCCTTCAATTACAACGTGAAAACATGCATGTCGTAAATGAGTCTTCAATTACAACACGCAAAAATGCATGCCGTAAATGAGTCTTTAATTACAACACGCAAAAATGCATGCCGTAAATGAACCTTCAACAATGGCGTGCATGTCAAACACGCCATAAAAAAGACAAAAAATAACTTTTTTACGGCACACATATTTGCACGCTGTAAAAGAGTGTCATTTACAACGTGCAGCAACTGCACGACGTAAAATGCACGCCGTAAATGTTATATTTTCTTGTAGTGAGATATGTGGAGAATTGTTGGAGTCTGGCCTTTTGTTTTAGAATTTTAGTCCCATATCGGCTAGGCCAAAGGAGTTGTATCTCTATATATTAGCTATGCTCTTTTAGAGATGCACATGTGGTGTGAAGGTGCACATGGGTGTGCCATGTGGGGGTATTTTTCTAATGGAAAAAAGGCTAAATCAACAATGAAGCATTCATGCACCAAGAAGAGAGTTAAGGGAGTCCGTAGAGTCCAGAAAGCCCATTCAAGTCTCAATTATTGACTTACGAGCATTCCAGAAGTTCTTCGTGAACTTGCTGGTTCCTGGAAGCAGATCGTATTGGGGAGAATCTTGCTTTGAGCAACGGTGATCTTAATCACCCCAGCAAGAACCTTTCCTTTTCTTCTTTCTTCTTTCTTCTCCTTTATCTGAGTTGTAACTCAGTTCTGTCCATCAACAACTACGATTGCGAGGAAGAATATGAGATTTATTTTCTGAACTCAGTTCTGTCCGTCTGCAACTGCGATTGCGAGGAAGAACGTGAGATTTATTTTCTAATTATTGTTGCTTTTGTAATCAGATTTATATTATAGTGTTCCTCGTGGATCTCGAGAATAATTAGAAGTGGAACGTTTGTTTGAACCTCTGATCTCGACATTGAGTCTACCATCTTTGATCAAGCCCCGGGACTAACATGGTTTAAGTTTAACCTTTGCACATATATTCTATTAGTATATATATCGTCGTCCCCAAATATTTATTCCTGGTTCCGTCCTTGATTTTCTCGTACAAGTCTGTAAAGACTTAACCACAAACGGGTTACATGACAACTATATGAAGTTGCTAATAAAACTGACAACGATTAAAACCGCTAAGTATAAAGAATCTACGTTCAAAATGGAAAGCAGAATAACTGTTGAAAAGGTAAAAAAAAAGTAAAAAATATTGTAACTATGTGCTAACCAAGATAGCATAAAAGTCTGCTGGGACGGTCAGAACTATCGTTGCTCAAAGCAAGATTCGAACCTCCCGTCAATTTGCTCACATGAACCAATAAATTCTAAATAACTTCTTAAATGCTCCACTAGTCAACTACCTGATGGACTACTCGTACTAGCAAAACTCGGACTGCTAGAGAGGGATCTCTCTTCCTTTCTTTGCTTCCCTTTGAGGTATTTCTCTTCTTTGATCTTCTTTTCTTCTATTGTAAGCACTAATGCTGGAGAATTGCTTATAAAGGGGAACAATTCCATGTTCAGTTACAAAACTTAATCGCAAGCCCACTAACAATGTAGGCTTAGGGTCTACTTGGATTGAGGGGGAAAAATAACCAGAGTTAAGTGGGTTAAGTGAAGAGAAGTTTAAGTGAGGGGAGGAGTAGAGTCAATATATATATAACCTTGTTTGGATTGGAGGGAGAGTTAAGTGGGGTGTCTTTAATAACTCTTGCTTGGATTGGAGATTTTAAGTAGAACGAGGATTAATAAAAATACAATAGTTACCAAAATGTCGTTATTACATATGAGATAAAATTAAATTTGATTGAGTTTTTAATTAAAACTTTTCAAAATATCTTCAATAAAATATCTTCCGCAAATTCGATACATATATAAAGAAAATAACTAGAATCCAATCACAATAAAATTAAGTAACATGAGATAATTTTTCCTCTATCAACTCAAAAAATACATAATAGACTTTTTTCTTATAAAAAATGAGTAATAAATTATGAGAAAATGAGAAGGGACATGACGCACGTGGATAGAGTCAGGAAGCTATGGAGCAGCAGGTTGAAAGCAAAAAAAAGAAGAAGAAGAAGAAGAAGTAGAAGAAGAAGAAGAAGAAAGTTATGATATTTTATAGGACAAATAAGGGATACTTACGACTTTTTAAACAAAATTTCTCACTTTTTCTTGTTAACCACCCGATTTTGCTGTTGAAAAAATAGTCAAAAGAAGGTCAAACAAACATCACTTAATCCTCTATGACTTTCCCTCATAAATCCTCACCCTCAACCCAAGCATAATATTTTTTTCTCACTTAACTCTCTTAACCCTTAATCCATGCAAACCCTTAGGAATAACTCTCAGAGTAACAATTTTGAATTGAACAACATGCAACAACGAGACCCACGAAACAACGGCGCTAACAAGGAGCAAGTACATAGCGGCATAACCCCGTTGCTCAACACCCTCGTTGCACCACACTGTGCCCTGCAACCCTGTTGCACCACTGCTCCATAGTCCCTCTGGGCCGTGACACCACTGTCCCACTACTTCGTGGGCTATGCAGCCCCATTGCTCCATGTCCAATGCGAATGTGCAAAGTGCGCCACTTTACACCCTTCGCCAACCCCCGTGCCCGAGTTAGAGCTAGAACGGTCTTAGCTCCAAAGGAATATCTCTAATAAATGGTGACAAAAATAATTGTTGATTTTGGAATTTGAACCTAACACAAATGTTTGGTGAATGAAATTATTCTACCAAATTAGTGTACAATTTTAGCTAATATTTGTCGATTTCAATTTCAAACCAAAACTATATTCTTCTTCTATTCTTAAATTTTTGTGCTTAGTTTTTTTTTAATTAAAGCACATCACATGAAGCTAAATGCAAACAAGAAAAATTAACAAATGAATGAAGATTTTGTAAGAGAATCATAATTGATCCTTTCTAGCTAATAGCTAATATGAATACTAAATTCCATTATCCATTATTTTCATTCACTTCTAAGACTATACGATAATTCTAATGGATATTGTTATCAATTTCTCCCTTTCTTGCACTTATATGACACGACTCGATACGTAGGGACACTAGATGTGTTTTGGTGTGTCCAAGAGCTTGGAGTGTCAATGCTTCCCCTTCCACGACACAAAACAAGAATCAACTCGGGCTGGTCCACATTTGACGGTGGATCGAGTCGTCGATCACGAAGAGGGCCAACATGAGGGGAAACATGGGCCAAACAAATGGGGATGGAGAGCCTTCTTGGAGGGTTTCGAAGGAGAGGAGAGGAGAAGGAGAGTCCATCGCACCATTTTCATGATTTGTTGTGTGTTTTGTTAGTTGGGTGGTTACTGATTTGTAATCCACGTCATTTTCCAACTGTTTCCAAATTGTCCAATTTTACACGTGGCATTTCAAAAGACATTTGTAGTGTGAATTTTATATTTTTGCAATATATTGTAATTGGTTGTCATAAGCTGATGTTGTAAGTTGTTATAAGATTATACTTATAATTTTTTTCTGGTTCATGATTATTTATTATCCTTAAATCTTTACTAACTAAAACATATTGTCCTACGAAGGGTGAATAAATTTAAATTTCAAATTCGTGCTTGCTAAGTTGTAAATACATGCATATTATTAATAAGTGATACATTTTTACAACAACAATGAAACTATTGTATGTTGGTGGGGCCATCAACCGTCGTCAATAAATTAAAAATCTTAAGCCATATAAAATTTGAATTTCAAATTCATACAAGATACCATGTATGTTGTCTCCAAAATGAATGTTCCAGTTATGTCCCATCTCTTATGTATGCAACACATATTCTTTTTATTTAAAGCACTAAATAATTACGGATACCAAAAGTTGTATGCATATGCGAGGGATAAGATTGAGACATCCATTTTAGGGACAACAAATCTGCTCTCTTCATACAATGGTAATTTGCAAATGCATGCATGTTACTTAATAAGTAAGAATTTTTTTTGGGATATATGTGCATGTACATAGGCACTTGCATACATATTTAGTGGTAGTTAATGTTGGGGGTGGGGGTTGTCCCTTCAATATTTATTATGGTAAATTTTGATTCGAGTTTTTATTTAAAGAAATAAATGGTGGAAGACTAGTCTTTTTTTTTTTTTTTTTTTTGCGTTCCAGTAAACATAAAATTAACAAGATAACAACCAAAATTCAAATACAAAAGTATTAGAATAAACTCCACACAAAGCACAAGATACGTGACAAACCTAGGTGCTCTTCTTTCTTTTTGCAGTCGTATGACTTGGATATTGAACTTATATATCTTGTTTCGATTTCTAAACACAAGTGCCACAAATTACATTTGTCTGATTGCAATTACAAGTACAATAATCCAACCACCAAGGGATGGTCTAGTTGTAACACTAATAAAGAAGGGGATAAGTGGGTGTGCGCTCAAATAAAGGTCGAGACAATTATTAAATAGGAAGGTGATTGGGTGCTAATGTATCCTAGGTCGGGCCATCACTTGGTCTCATGGGCTTGCCTCCACCGTAGGTTTAGCTATGCCCAGTGGTGTAAAGTAGAATCTTAGGGGTCTACCACGATCCCTTGATTATCCATCATGGCTCCCCTTAGCCTCATGGGTTCGACCATTATTAGTCTTAGCCCCGTAGGCCACCCTAGTCGCAAGCTCAACCACACGAGAAGATTGAAATAACTTTATCGAATGCTAGCCCCTCTGTAAGAACAAACAAGAGTCTTAGGGATCCATCATGATCCCTAGAATGATAGCACACTAGGGCTCCTTAGATAGTCTTGCATGATTAGCCCTTATTTGGCCTTATCCTTGTAGGCTAGGTCATCATTGACCTTAAATAGCCCTACATACTAGCTCCGACGCAGGTGTAGAAGCATAGAATTTTAGGACCAGAAATCCTATGCGCCAAACATTACATGCACCAGGGAGCTCGGATGAAGTACTCGGCACAGCAAATAGCAAAAGCATAGACATTAAAAGAAGATTTTTATTTCATATAAAAGTCCATTACATGTCTAAAAAAGAGCTGTACAAAGGAGAATTTCTACAAAGAAAAGATCCTAAGTCTACAGCCAGTCGCAGCAACCACCATGCGCTCTCAAACAGGCGCATCTCCCCATGCGCTCTCAGATAGGCGCATCACTTCAGCGTCTCAGTCAGGCGCATCCCTTCAGCAGTTCAGTTATGTGCATCCTTAGTTATGTGCATCCCTTCAGCGGCTCAGTTATGTGCCGCCCTTTCAGTCAGGCGTATCATGAAGTCTCAGCATATACGCCATCAAATATTTCGACTAATGAAGCATTTATTAAGTAGAACGAGGGTGGACAATCAACCCTCTAGCTGGAGGAAGGGCTCTCCAAAGCCCAAGGAAGAGGAGAGCACCGCAATCGACCCGCGGCTAAAGGAGTAGCTTTCAATACAACCAGAATGGGCAACACCCACTCTAGCGGGTGGAGGAGCTCTCCCAAACCCCAAGGAAGATGATCGGAGCACCGTAATTCCAATCTGCGGCTCTTCCAGCATAACGGAGACGAGGCTCGAGCATCCCGATCTTTGGAAGCAACCGGCACCTTCCGCCTGCCTCAGAAGCCCTCGACTCCGACTTTTGGATGTAACAGTCACCTTTAAGTGCATCAATGAAGACAATGTGTCGCATCTTCACCCTCGGGAGCATCTCGTCAACAGAATGTGCTCGGGCAAACAAGTTCATTTCGGGAGGACGTGAGAGAACGAGAAGCAAACTCTCTCCATGCCACTATTTATAGGCCGGACAAATCAAACCCATGCGCCAAGTGGCTGGCTCTCCGAATCCCGTGCAATGAATTTGCATTAAATAGGTGATGAACCTGACGCTTTGAATTCGGCCAAGAAACGACTATTTAAAGCACTCGAAGAACGTAACAGTCGGACCAATAAAGACGTGTCATGCAAAGCGGATGCGCCGGTCAGACCGTGCATCATACATACGCGTCCATCAGCTCGAAGCGCCTCATAAGGATGCGCCCCCATGCGTCCCCATGCGCCTAGTGGAACGCAGATCGATGCGCCCACTCAACAGTCCATCACCCGTCAAAGAACATTAAATGCTGAAGTCTGACAGAGTTGGCAGCACGTCTCCCGAGGACTGAACAGTTGACAGCTTTTTCAGAAGACGAAGCATCGCCGACGTCAGCATCATCATTACTTTCCTCCGGCGGTTACAAGCCACGTGGCCGCCAAACCATTCGCATGCGCCTCCGCAGCCATGCGCCCAAATCTCTGCATGCGCTTCAAAAGCTGTACGCCTCGGACTTTTCTCTGATCCCTAAAGACAGAAGTCAAGTCACTACTGAAGCCTCGCATGTGCCTCAAAAGCCGTGCGCCCAGACTGGTTCGTGACTCCTAAAGGTTACAAACCAAAGTCTCCTCCTGCGTCCAATCCTAGGCGCATCCTATCAGATCACTCCCCACCAAATTCGAGATCTTCGAGCCATGGACCTACGACACGTGTCCTTTGACTCGATTCAGCCTATGAAGGGGTGCTAATCACCCAAGATCTCAGCAACTGAAAGATCCTCTCTATTGTTACGTGTCAGCTCGGCCGCAGCCCACAAAGGCAACGTGAAGAGTTTAACTCCTCAATCAGAGCGCATCACCCATGTGCCCCCATCAGCAATCACCACGTGGCATCCCTATAAATAGGCGCATCCTACATATACGTGCATGAGCAGCCAGCCTGCAAAGCTATAAATAGAGGGATCATTTCCTTCTTCCACACCGACCTAGACACACAGAGACGAACCTACATATACACAGAAAGAGGCAGATACAGACACTCAACGTCTTCTTCCTCTCCGCAAGCTCCAGCACCCAGAGCAACTCAGACCTTCAGAGAACCGAGAACCGTCGTGAGATCGTCAACGGAGTCAACGTATTACCACTCGCTCCATCGGCACAAGGGACCCAGATAAACAAAAGTGTACTCCTAGGACTACATCTAAGTCCTACATTGTAACACTGTTCTGTTTGTAATTGAAATTTGCAATTAAAAGATTTTAATGGCAAACAAGCTGGCGACTCTGCTGGGACCTCTTTCTCCTCCACCGAAAAAGCTGTGTCGCAATTCGACGACGTGAAGGTGGGCTCCTCCCACAAGACGCTGGTCGTACGCCTCAATCAACAGGCGTATGAGGAGTTCATCTCTGAAGGCAGTACGAGTCCTTCGAAGCGGCTGCCGAAGCCGAAGAAGACTCGCCAAGTCTGGGTACGCAAGGTCGACGCCTCTGGCACCACCACCGAAGGGGATGCACCGATGCAGCCTACCCTTCCTGCTGACGTCCTCAGCAACCAAGATGCGCCCACCGGTGCAGCGCATCTCTCGGAAAACGTGCGGCTGACCACATTCCCCAGCCATCTCCCTCTCAGGCGAGAAAGATGCGTCGACAGAGCAGGGGTACAGCTAATGCCCTGTGCATCACCTCTGATGCGCTACAGAAGGTCTCTGTCTTTGACAGACTCACTCGCTGTAGTGGCGAGGAGAATTTGGACTCTGAGTACTATGCACCCCAGCGGGCTGGTACGAAGAAGTCCAAGGCAGCACGGGCCATGCGCCTCAAACGTGCTATGCCGGCAGCAAACCAGAAGCATGCGCTCACAATCATGCGCGCTACTGATGGTCAGCTGTATAAGGTCGACTCGGGTGCTTCTGCGCCGAAAATGAGTCGACCTCCAAAGTCCTTGTCTTACTTGGGCGCATCTGTTGCGTTCGCAACCAAGTCGAGCAAGGCAAATCCTGTGGTCTTGAACTCCCGCGCCTCCACTGTCAGCCTCACTTTTCCAAGTTAGGGGTAAAATGGTAATTTTCCATTTTATAATATTTTTGGGAATTTTATTTCATAAATATTAATATTTAATTATTATAGGAGTCGGGTTCGAATTTTATCGCATTCCGAGTTAATTCGGGACCCCGGGGAAATTCGACTTGAGTCGTAATTAGCATGTTATTAACCATGGCCCACCACACTAAACTTTTAGGTTTAGGAGTTTGGACTAGTCCTCCATGAGTAATTAAGTTAATTATGATTTTTTAATTAATTTTAGCATTTTTCCAAAACCCATTTTGGATTATTTTAGCATGTAGGCTTAGGGAGGGGCAAACTTATAATTTCAAGTGCCCCTACCCATGCTCCATGGCCGGCCACATAGTCCACCCCCTCCACCTCTCCTTTCTTCTTTACTAAGTTATCACTCTCTCTCTCTTCATTCATTCCTTTCCAACTTCTTCTTCCTCTTCAAATCTACAATTTAGGTATGTCATTAACTCTCATTTAATTCCTCATTTTGCATTCATTCCTTCACATTAATTATAGGGGAGACCATTCTTTACAAGTTGACCCTAGCCTTTGTAGGTTTCCTTAAATTCTAGTTTAGGGATTTATTATGGTTTACCCTCCTTTGAGTGATATATATATATATATATATATATATATATATATATATATATATATATATATATATATATATATATATATATATATATATATATATATATATATGTGTGTGTATTTGTCTGTAAGTATGTGTGTGTCCATGTGAGAGTGTGTGTCCATATATGTGTGTGTGGTCATGTGTATATAAGTGTGTGTAATTGTATGTGAGAAGGAGAATGAGGAGGAGAATGAGAAGGTGTCACTTTCCGTTCCCGGAATACGTATTCTAAATACATGTACTGCTGGAACGTATTTATTTAATATTTATCATGTATTATTCTGTATTTAAATCCCTTTAATTTTATGTTAATTTATTTTCTGTAATTATTTTTCTGTATTTTACTTTCTGCATTTTATTCTCTGCTTTTACTTTGCTTTTTTGGGTTCGGCCTGGATTGGTTTATTTTCGGTTTTTGTTGGTTCATCATGAACCCAACCCCCCACCTACCACCACTCCTTCATTTAAAAAGCCCATCTCCTTTCTCTTTCTTCATTACTTCACTATTACTCTTCTTCTTCCTCCTAACTCTCCCACCAACCTAGGAGAGCAAGGCAAGTGCCAACTTGCTTCCTGATGGATCCCCATTATTATTGTTCCATCATCTTCCTTATTTGATTCTAAGTCTCTTTAGTACTTAGCATTTCCAATTTCCATGGCTTATTTGTTGTAGATCTAAGTTTGATGCATTTTTGGGTTTCTTAAATTTTGATCTAGTAAACTTTGTTATCTTCAAGTTTCAATGGTTCCATGTTGTAGAGAATTTCGTTCTACCCAATTTTGACCTATGGAAGTCCATATTTGGGCTTGGGATGAAGGATTTATGGAGCTTGGAAGCAATGGCTTCCATGGTTCTGCTCTCAGAAAATTCGGAGAGGAAGAACAGCCACATCTTCATTCCTCAGCCGCATGAATCTTCATTTTCCACAGCTGCATGAATCTTTCTTCCTCAGGCGCATGAGATTATTTATTTCCCGATCAGCGCATGAGATTATTTATTTCTCGATCATTTCCCTCAGGCGCATGATATTATTTATTTCCCAATCATTTCCCACAGCGTATGATATTCATTTCCCACAGCCGCATGAATCTTTCTTCCTCAGGCGCATGAGATTATTTATTTCCCAATCATTTCCCACAGCGCATGAGATTATTTATTTCCCAATCATTTCCCACAGCGCATGATATTCATTTCCCACAGCCGCATGAATCTTTCTTCCTCGGGCGCATGAGATTATTTATTTCCCGATCATTTCCCTCAGGCGCATGATATTATTTATTTTCCAACCATTTCCCACAGCGCATGATATTCATTTCCCACAGTCGCATGAATCTTTCTTCCTCAGGCGCATGAGATTATTTATTTCCCGATCATTTTCCTCAGGCGCATGAGATTATTTATTTTCCAATCATTTCCCACAGCCGCATGAATCTTTATTCCTCAGGCGCATGAGATTATTTATTTCCCAATCATTTCCCACAGTGCATGAGATTATTTATTTCCCAATCATTTCCCACAGCGCATGAGATTATTTATTTCCCAACCATTTCCCACAGCCACATGAATCTTCATTCCTCAGGCGCATGAGATTATTTATTTTCCAATCATTTCCCACAGCGCATGAGATTATTTATTTCCCAATTTTTATTTCCCGAATTTGACATTAATTAACATTGATTGTTATCTTGATTAATTATTGATCATGCTTTCCTAGATGGAACTAAGAGACTGGCTAGTCGTTTTATTGAATTAAATGGAATAAGACACGTTCATATTTGCAGTCGATTGGCCAATCCCGAATATTGACATATAGATACATGCAGGCTACAATTATTTATTTATTTTATGAAAGCAGCACGTGTACTCTATGGTCAAGGCATGATTATTCCGTGGTTAGTTTTAATTGTTGCATTACGCTATGTAAGACCTACAACTTAACTGCACGGGTATCGTTGTAGAGTTGGGCATATTGTACCTTGTACGAAAGTACTCATTCTGAATGACCATGATCCACGGCATGGGATTTCACTTAACATAGAGGCTACTAAGTTAAATAAAATAATGATTGCATGGAGAGAATGGATTCCCGAGTTCTTACATGGCAGCCCTCTTTGGGACTATTAGCGCCCAACAGGCCGGCTGGTTCCCACAGATACTGCAATTCTGCCACACGGGCAGGGAGCGGTATCTGCTTATATTATTGTATATTGTATATTGATGACGGGCGTCCCGCTGGGACTCGTCTAATTCATGATTGGCGCAATGGATTGATTGGATCGACTAGCCTTGCTTGTCCATAGTAAGAACTGAGAAATCCTTATTGCATAATTCCAGGATAACTTGGGACTCACAGTAGTAAGCCGTAGGAGTTGGATGGCCGTTTAAGTTGATTTGTTTGTGTACTGTACCTACTCTGTTAACTAACTAAGATGATCAGAGTGTCGAGACATGACGGGCCAACCTCTGTCCTTGTTTGGTTGGGAGGTTGGTTCGAAGTGTCGTGATATTATGTGAATCCTAGTAGCAAGCAGAGATCTATATATCCTATTCTCTTATTACTGGTTTTAACCCCTCATATCGTGCTTCCTTGCGGTACTTGCTATTAGAGGTCTAACCTCTCTAGTTTTGCATGGCCAGATTTAGAGCCGGTTCCTGAGGACTCAGCTTACCTCTACCTCCAAGATGGTCAATACTAGAGGAATGATCGCATGAGGACTCGAGTGGGTTCCTTACTTCCCCGCTCGTTTTGTTAATCACTTTACATTTTGCCGCTTGGCACCGACATGTTAGTCGGATAGTCTTGCACTTACTTTTACATAATTGTAATTAAGTCAGACTGCAGCTGATAACAATTGTGTATATGTTGCTATATCATCTGGCTATGTTTTGTAAAGCCAGATCTCAAGAACATTTTGACTAAGCGTTTGGGACGCCTTATTGCTTTATCTTAAATGTTCTCTGTTATTGCTTCTTGTCTGAATGATGGAGACAATAGATGTGAAGTGACCATAGCGAGACTTTCATGTAGTATGCACCCCCTTGTCTTTTAGACAGCATTGATCGTATTATACGGTATTCATCTACCCGTAATACGTAGCTGGCTGAGTCATTCCCCCGCTCTCTAGTATTCTGGTTCTGGGGCGTGACAAGGTTTTAGTGGTGGCCCATGCAGGTCTGATTTTAGACTTGTGGGGTATTTTGATTTTAGGATGTCTCAATCACACATGTTTACCCTTGATCTCATGATTCGTTACTCTCGACTCTAGCTTGACATTCCGTTATCCTTTGACTTCATTGATCTTTCCAGTCCGATCGTTTGATTGTTCTTTTGTCCCTTTTCTTAGGGGCACCTCGTCCGTACCTGTCAGGGCTGGACAGCAGCAACAAGAGCAACATGGGCAACATGACCAGGTTGGTCAGCAACAAGGGTCAGAACTACTTTAAGAGACTATCCAAGAAGAAGTGATAGTGGAACCAGCAGCTGGACCGCAGTATCCGGAGGTTCCTACGCCACCCATAGTTCTACCTACCCCTGTGGAAGTAGACACACCAGCCCTTCTGGAGATCATGAGAGGGATGATGGCTACCCAGCAACATCAGATGTTAGCCCAACAACGTATGCACGCTCAGTTACAAGAGCAAAATGTACTACTTAACCAAGGATTACAGACAGCTTTGGAAAGAGGGGCAAGGACAGATTTAGGAGCGTCAGCCAGGTTTTGCAAGTACAACCCCCGCCGTTTTGAAGGCACGGAGGATGCCATCTCAGCAGATGCATGGCTTAAAGATATTGAGGCTATTTTGACAGCCGCTAAGGTGCCGGCAGAAGAACGTGTGGATCAAGTGAAGTTGTTACTTCAGGATCTCACACGTGATTGGTGGGAATCAGAGGAAGTGGGCATCAGACGTCCTGTGGCTTGGGATGATTTTACAGCAAGATTCAAGACAAAGTAATATGGAGTTGTGGCACAGTTTGAGCTACAACAGAAGTTTATCAATCTTAGACAGGCTGGCAAGACGGTAGATGCTTATGCAGCGGAGTTCTGCAGATTGAGTAGGTTCGCCCCGGAGATGGTAGTCACAGAGAGACAGAGGGCTATGAGGTTTCAGCAAGGGTTTCATCTTGAACTCTTGCAGTTGATAGAGGGGCACAATTACCAAACTTTTGATGAAGTATTGACGGCGACTCGAAGGCATGAGATAACCGTTCAGAGGATTGCGGCCAGGACTGGGGGTCAGAAGAGATCCCACAGTCAGATTGAAGGATGAGGGGAAGCAGCGCCCCGTACAACAACACCGTCCCCTAGCATTCGCATTCACGATGTGGCAATGCGAGGGCCAGCACCACCCAGGCAGCAGCAACAGCAACAGAGGAAGAACCAGCAACCCGGCCCCAGCAGGCTGTACTTATTGTGGGAAGTTAAGGCACACTAGAGATGTGTATCGGACATTGAACGGGCAGCATTTGATATGTGGGAATCCAGATCATCGGGTTACCACATGTCCCATGAATTCGAGGTCAGGAGGACCAGTACAACAGTTTCCTGCTCTGCCAGCACCAGGGACAGGACAGTATCGAGGACCAGCGGTAGCAGTGAGGCCGTTGGCACAGCGCCCGTTTATGACACAGGCTCAAATATTTCGGCAGCAGGGACCGCCGATGCAGCAACACCAGCATAGACCACCCCAGCATCACCAAGGCAGGGGCCAGCAGCAGCACCAGGCTAGGTCGTAACATGGGAACCAACAAGGAGATCGAGGGCAGGCATTCACTCTGTCCTTGGAGGAGGCATTAGCATCGGGAGATGTTGTGGCAGGTAACATTCTCGTCGCCTCATATCCCGCAGTAGCATTGTTTGATTCGGGAGCATCACACTCATTTATATCTGCACAATTTGCAACACGGCTAGGAATGAAGTTCGAGGCATTGCCAGGGAGGTTGAATATACTCACTGGTAATGGGCTCGTAGGAGTTAGTAGAGTTATCCTAGCATGTAGCGTTGTAGTTTGCGGGCATTCCTTACCCGCCCGGTTGATAGAATTTTCTGTTGGAAATTTCGACGTTATCTTAGGCATGGACTGGCTGAAAGACAGTCATGCAATAATAGATTGTCGTAGAGGGAGTGTATCTTTTAACATCCCAGGCATAAAGCGGTTTACCTTAGTCAGATCAGTAGCAACTCAACAAGAGCAGGGAGTAGTGACGGCAATGGAAGAAGTTCAAGTCCCGAAGGTAGTTGAAGAGTTTCTAGACGTATTTCCTGAAGAACTTCCAGGTCTACCATCGGTTAGAGATATTGAGTTCAGTATAGAATTGGCACCTGGAACTAAACCGATATCAGATCGAGTTTATAGAATGGCGGATTCCGAACAGGCCAAGGTATATCAGCACATAGAGGAACTGAAGGAGAAGAAGTTCATCCAAGCTAGCGTGTCACCGTGGGCAGCACCAGTGGTACTTGTGGGGAAGAAGGATGGGTCATCCAGATTGTGCATCGATTACAGGAAGCTTAACGCAGCAACAGTGAAGAACAAGTACCCACTACCCAGGATCGACAACTTATTTGATCAGTTGAGCAAAGCTAGAGTTTTCTCCAAGATAGATCTTCGTTCAGGGTATCATTAAGTGAGGGTTCGGAAGGAGGATATTCCCAAGACAGCATTCAGGTCGAAGTATGGGCATTATGAATTCTTGGTAATGCCGTTTGGTTTGACCAATGCCCCAGCAATATTCATGGATTTGATGAACCGCATCTTTATGCCGTACTTAGATCAGTTTGTCATGGTGTTTCTCGACGACATTCTTGTATACTCTGCTAGTGACGAGGAGCATGAAGACCACCTCAGGAAAGTGTTACAGGTTCTGAGAGAGAACTAGTTGTATGCCAAGCTCAGCAAGTGTGAGTTTTGGTCGGATCATATTTCATTTTTGGGTCATATCATATCAGGAGCTGGAGTAGCAGTGGATCCCAAGAAGGTAGAAGCAGTAGAGAGTTGGCCAGTACCCAAGACCGTAGCTGATGTACGGAGTTTCTTGGGATTGGCAGGATATTACAGAAGGTTCGTGTCAGACTTTGCAAGACTTTCAGCACCCATGACCCGCTTGACACGGAAGGACGTGCCATTCGTCTGGTCGGCAGAATGTCAGGCATCATTTGAAAACTTGAAGCAGAAGTTGATATCAGCGCCTATTCTTACATTGCCAGTTGGACCCGGAGGTTTTACCGTTTATTGTGATGCGTCAGGTAAAGGACTTGGATGTGTCCTCATGCAGCATGGGAAGGTGATAGCGTATGCATCTAGGCAACTTCGAGACCACGAGAAGAATTATCCAACTCATGACTTGGAGTTGGCGGCAGTAGTATTTGCTTTGAAGCTATGGAGGCATTACTTATATGGTGACCGAGTAGACATGTACACAGACCACAAAAGTCTGAAGTACATCTTTACTCAGAAGGAACTGAATATGAGGCAGAGAAGATGGTTAGAGTTGATCAAGGATTACGACGTGGAGCTTCAGTATCATCCAGGCAAGGCTAATATGGTAGTAGATGCTCTCAGCAGGAGAGGCGGCGCATTTATGTTAACAACACAGAGGCATATCTTAGAAGACCTTCAGGAGATGGACATCGAGGTTATACTTCCTAGTGATGTAGGAGTTCTGGCGAGTCTACAAGTTCAATCCAACTTGGTAGACAGGATCAAGGCAGCTCAGGCACAAGACCCAAGGATTCAGAAGCTTAGAGCAGAATGTGAGTCAGGACTCAGCAAGGAGATGCAAATTCATGAAGATGGTACCCTTAGGTTTGGGTCACGTCTATGTGTGCCTAGCGGAGATATCAGACAGGAGGTTATGGCAGAAGCTCACAGCTCTCAGTATTCCATACACCCTGGAGGGACCAAGATGTACCAAGATATCAAGCAGCACTTCTGGTGGAACGGGATAAAGAGGGAGATAGCTAGATTTGTTTTCCGTTGCTTGGTATGTCAGCAAGTGAAGACAGAACAGCAGAGGCCAGCTGGGTTATTGCAACCGCTTCCTATCCCGGAATGGAAGTGGGAACATATTACAATGGACTTTGTGACCGGTTTACCGAGATCACCAAGTGGTAAGGATGCTATTTGGGTAATCGTAGATCGGCTTACGAAGGTGGCACATTTTCTTCCTTTTAGAGTAGGCCAATCTACGGAGAAGTTGGCAGAATTGTATATGCAGCAGATAGTCAGACAGCATGGGGTCCCAGTCAGTATTGTGTCAGACAGAGATACCCGTTTTACATCACATTTTTGGAAGAGCTTACATCATAGCTTGGGTACCAAGTTAAGATTTAGCACGGCTTACCATCCACAGACGGACGGGCAGTCAGAAAGAACAATTCAGACTTTAGAAGACATGTTGCGAGCTTGCACCCTAGATTTTAGAGGATCTTGGAAGAGCCACCTACACTTGGTCGAGTTCTCATACAACAACAGTTATCAAGCCAGTATCCAGATGGCGCCATTTGAAGCACTATATGGTAAGAAGTGTAGGTCGCCACTAGCATGGGATGATATTGGGGAAAAAAAGATGTTAGGCCCAGAGATGGTTGTCCAGACAGTTAAAGTAATTAAGGGAATTAGAGAGCGACTTCGAGTTGCGCAAGATCGGCATCGTCATTGGGCGGACCAGCATCGTAGGCCGCTAGAGTTTTCTGTTGGGGACCACGTGTTCTTACGGATCTCACCTACCCGTGGGGTCATTAGATTTGGCGTTCGCGGGAAGTTGAGTCCGCGGTACGTGGGTCCGTTTGTTATCCTTGATAGGATAGGCGATGTTGCTTATCGTTTATCCCTTCCACCTTCGTTACGAGAGGTACATGACGTGTTTCATGTATCTCAGTTGCGAAGGTATGTATCGGACCCAAGCCATATCCTTGATCATTCTGAGCTGGTTGTTGGTACCAACCTGTCTTACGAGGAACAGCCTATGTCTATTTTGGACCGAAGAGAGAAGATACTCAAGAATCGGACAATTAACCTTGTCCGGGTTGCTTGGGGTCATCACTCTTTAGGGGAGTCAACGTAGGAACGTGAGGATGATATCCGATCAAGGTATCCGCACCTGTTTGACTCACAAGGTATATCTCTTTCTGTATACCTTGATTGTCTTAACTCCTCATGCTTGTCACCTTATGAGTAGAATTGCTTGGTGTCGTCGATAGTTAAACATAGATATGTTACTTGCTATTGGCATTGTAGAATAATTGCTTACTCAAATTGCTTATACTTAGATTAGTTTAACTTTGATGTTTCTATCCTGCTTGGATTTGAAATTCCGAGGACGGAATTTTTCTAAGGAGGGTAGAGATGTCACTTCCCGTTCCCGGAATACGTATTCTAAATACATGTACTGCTGGAACGTATTTATTTAATATTTATCATGTATTATTCTGTATTTAAATCCCTTTAATTTCATGTTAATTTATTTCCTGCAATTATTTTTCTGCATTTTACTTTCTGTATTTTATTCTCTGCTTTTACTTTGCTTTTTGGGTTCGGCCTGGATTGGTTTATTTTTGGTTTTTGTTGGTTCATCATGAACCCAACCTCCCACCTACCACCACTCCTTCATTTAAAAAGCCCATCTCCTTTCCCTCTCTTCATTACTTCACTATTACTCTTCTTCTTCCTCCTAACTCTCCTACCAACCTAGGAGAGCAAGGCAAGTGCCAACTTGCTTCCTGATGGATCCCCATTATTATTGTTCCATTATCTTCCTTATTTGATTCTAAGTCTCTTTAGTACTTAGCATTTCCAATTTCCATGGCTTATTTGTTGTAGATCTAAGTTTGATGCATTTTCGGATTTTATAGGTTTTGATCTAGTAAACTTTGTTATCTTCAAGTTTCGATGGTTCCATGTTGTAGAGAATTTCGTTCTACCCAATTTTGACCTATGGAAGTCCATATTTGGGCTTGGGATGAAGGATTTATGGAGCTTGGAAGCAATGGCTTTCATGGTTCTGTTCTCAGAAAATTCGGAGAGGAAGAACAGCCACATCTTCATTCCTCAGCCGCATGAATCTTCATTTTCCACAGCCGCATGAATCTTTCTTCCTCAGGCGCATGAGATTATTTATTTTTCGATCAGCGCATGAGATTATTTATTTCCCGATCATTTCCCTCAGGCGCATGATATTATTTATTTCCCAATCATTTTCCACAGCGCATGATATTCATTTCCCACAGCCGCATGAATCTTTCTTCCTCAGGCGCATGAGATTATTTATTTCCCAATCATTTCCCACAGCGCATGAGATTATTTATTTCCCAATCATTTTCCACAGCGCATGATATTCATTTCCCACAGCCGCATGAATCTTTCTTTCTCAGGCGCATGAGATTATTTATTTCCCGATCATTTCCCTCAGGCGCATGAGATTATTTATTTCTCGATCATTTCCCTCAGGCGCATGATATTATTTATTTCCCAATCATTTCCCACAGCGCATGATATTCATTTCCCACAGCCGCATGAATCTTTCTTCCTCAGGCGCATGAGATTATTTATTTCTCGATCATTTTCCTCAGGCGCATGAGATTATTTATTTTCCAATCATTTTCCACAGCCGCATGAATCTTCATTCCTCAGGCGCATGAGATTATTTATTTCCCAATCATTTCCCACAGTGCATGAGATTATTTATTTCCCAATCATTTTCTACAGCGCATGAGATTATTTATTTTCCAACCATTTCCCACAGCCGCATGAATCTTCATTCCTCAGGCGCATGAGATTATTTATTTCCCAATCATTTTCCACAGCGCATGAGATTATTTATTTCCCGAATTTGACATTAATTAACATTGATTGTTATCTTGATTAATTATTGATCATGCGTTCCTAGATGGAACTAAGAGACTGGCTAGTCGTCTTATTGAATTAAATGGAATAAGACACGTTCATATTTGCAGTCGATTGGCCAATCCCGAATATTGACATATAGATACATGTAGGCTACAATTATTTATTTATTTTATGAAAGCAGCACGTGTACTCTATGGTCAAGACATGATTATTCCGTGGTTAGTTTTAATTGTTGCATTACGCTATGTAAGACCTACAACTTAACCGCACGGGTATCGTTGTAGAGTTGGGCATATCGTACCTTGTACGGAAGTATTCATTCTGAATGACCATGATCCACGGCATGGGATTTCACTTAACATAGAGGCTACTAAGTTAAATAAAATAATGATTGCATGGAGAGAATGGATTCCCGAGTTCTTATATGGCAGCCCTCTTTGGGACTATTAGCGCCCAACAGGCCGGCTGGTTCCCACAGATACTGTAATTCTGCCACACGGGCAGGAAGCGGTATCTGCTTATAATATTGTATATTGATGACGGACGTCCCGCTGGGACTCGTCTAATTCATGATTGGCGCAATGGATTGATTGGATCGACTAGCCTTGCTTGTCCATAGTAAGAACTGAGAAATCCTTATTGCATAATTCCAGGATAACTTGGGACTCACAGTAGTAAGCCGTAGGAGTTGGATGGCCGTTTAAGTTGATTTGTTTGTGTACTGTACCTACTCTGTTAACTAACTAAGATGATCAGAGTGTCGAGACATGACGGGCCAACCTCTGTCCTTGTTTGGTTGGGAGGTTGGTTCGAAGCGTCGTGACATTATGTGAATCCTAGTAGCAAGCAGAGATCTATATATCCTATTCTCTTATTACTGGTTTTAACCCCTCATATCGTGCTTCCTTGCGGTACTTGCTATTAGAGGTCTAACCTCTCTGGTTTTGCATGGCCAGATTTAGAGCCGGTTCCCGAGTACTCAGCTTACCTCTACCTCCAAGATGGTCAATACTAGAGGAATGATCGCAGGAGGACTCGAGTGGGTTCCTTACTTCCCCGCTCGTTTTGTTAATCACTTTATATTTTGCCGCTTGGCACCGACATGTTAGTCGGATAGTCTTGCACTTACTTTTACATAATTGTAATTAAGTCAGACTGCAGCTGATAACAATTGTGTACATGTTGCTATATCATCTGGCTATGTTTTGTAAAGCCAGATCTCAAGAACATTTTGACTAAGCGTTTGGGACGCCTTATTGATTTATCTTAAATGTTCTCTGTTATTGCTTCTTGTCTGAATGATTGAGACAATAGATGTGAAGTGACCATAGCGAGACTTTCATGTAGTATGCACCCCCTTGTCTTTTAGACAACATTGATCGTATTATACGGTATTCATCTACCCGTAATACGTAGCTGGCTGAGTCATTCCCCCGCTCTCTAGTATTCTTGTTCTGGGGCGTGACAAAAGGAGAATGAGAATGAGAAGGAGAATGAGGAGGAGAATGAGAAGGAGAATGATAATGTGGAGGAGAATGAGAATGAGGAGGAGAATGAGGAGGAGAATGAGAAGGAGAATGAGAAGGAGAATGAGAAGGAGAATGAGAAGGAGAATGAGAATGAGAATGAGAATGAGGAGGAGAATGAAAAGGAGAATGAGAATGAGAAGGAGAATGAGGAGGAGAATAAGAAGGAGAATGAGAATGAGAAGGAGAATGAGGAGGAGAATGAGAAGGAGAATGAGGAGGAGAAGAATAGGAGTTTGAGAATGAATCGGATATGGGTTGTAAGGGTTGGTAATGATTAGAAATAGTCGTCTAGACCTAGTATTGACCTTGGTTGACCACGGTTGACTTTTTAGACCAAAAGTCAACTATGGGTCAACACTTTATCCAATTTAGTCCCAAATTCCATTAGACTTGAACGGTTGGCCAAAAGTCAACTGTAGGCTAACTCTTGACCCCTTTTGACTTTCTTCGACTTGTTTTGACCTAGATTAACTTGACAGGACTTAGTGTGATTCAGCAAGACCTAGTTTGACCTAGATTTCGTATCATTCATTGTGAATCATTCTTAAACTTGTTTAAACCTAAATTAACATACAATATCTCATCTTTAGGTTTCTGATTACCGCTCTGAGCATTGATATACCCTACAGCTCAGGACAGCAGGCGAGTACATTCACTGATAGTTTTCATTGTCTTGATAATTGCTATATCCGATTCAGTCGTAGTGTCTTACTTGACTCTCAGTCACGATAGTTCACGGACTAGTATTATCGGATTCATGTCATAAGATGTCATTCCTGGATTTCTTGGGATACTGGTACTTGCTTGGTCTTGATTCTTGTACTTGTATTGACGTCGATTCCTGAAAAGGACTTGCTCCCCTCTTAGGGAATCCCGCGTCATGACGTGCTATGTCCGGATTCGTATACTATTCGGGGAATGGGAAATTTTATAGATAGTGTGATCAATGCCCACCTTGAGTTACTCCTTGCACCATAGCTATACCCTCACCTCACGATGGGTATAGCCTGATCTGTGCTACTTCTCGCTCCATAGCTTACCATCCCGGCCGGGTCGAGTCCACGTACTAGTAGTCGGTCGGCTGGAAGCCTGATTCTTGACCCATACCGATCACATTATGCTATAATATTCGAGGCACATTTTATATTTACTTTATCTTATCATATATTTTGTTCTATTCTACATTCAGTATTTCCTTTCCATGCCTGATATACAGTTACTCACATGCTCTACATGCCTTTACATTGTACCTTGATTGGAGACTAAGTTCTGCTCGGGAGAAGAGTTACAACCCCGGTCCTTGTTTGGTTTAAGGATTGTAACTCGTCTTTTGAACGGTTCCCAAGTATTCATATATCTTTGTCTTGTAGTGTCACGACCCAGAACCAGAATACTGGAGAGCGGGGACAGACATAGCCAGCTACGTATATGAAATAGAATCCATCTCGCTATACGGTCACGGCTGTCTAGATACATGAGGGTTTATCTACAAGCCAACAGTCTCTTAAGGTCATGAACAAGCCTAGTGTCTCAATCACAAGCAAGTAAGTAAAAGTCACAAGATGTATGATCATTAAATATACAATAGTAAGGCGTCCCAAACATTACATATTCAGTTGATCATGAAGCTAGTCGTTACAAAATGTCAGGACTAGCAAGAGTTTAGTCATACATGATCAACCCTAGGATCTGTTAATCATGTCACAGCCCGTAGACAGACAGTAAGTAAGTGCAATCGAGCTAAACAGGTGCTCGTCGGCTAAATGCCTCAAAAGAATATTTTTACAAGGGAGTGGAAGAGCAAAATAAAATCCACTCGTTGCCGGGATTCCTTCTAGTGTTCACCATCTGGCAGGAAGGTCGGTAGATCCTCTGGAGCTGCTCCGAAATCTGGCCACACAAAACCAGCTGGGTCAGACCCCAGAAAGAGCAAGTGCCACAAAGGAGGCTTCACTTAAGAACTAAAACCAGCAATCAGCACAAGATATAAATAAAAGTAAGAACTGGAAATAAAGAAAATACACCAGGATGATATACGACGAGATAACCATGGAACCATTCAGATAACCAGGTTACAACCCGTAAACCAAACAAGGACCGGGGTTGTAACCCCTTGTCTGAACAGAACTTGGAATTCTCACCATTTATCGGTAAAATAAATACAAGCATTCTGGTTATTCAAAAATCTGGAACAGGATCAGGGCAAGACTAGACTGGTTAGACTCCGTCCAATCACTTCACGGCCAAGTAAGAATTATGGCTTGATACTTTAACTAACTAGGGTTGTCACAAGCCTAATTACTAACAAGATGCAGTAAGGTTATTCTACAGCCACAAGCCCTGCAGACCATCCAGGTTACCCGGGTTAAAAGATTAGAGTTGAATTCAGGTGGGTACATCGTCCAGGAAACGAATGTACCCTTAGGTAGCTTGAAGGGTGCAACACATGACAGTGTGCTGGAAATGTGCCCTACTCGACGGCAGGCTACAGATCCCAAGGCGTGCCCAGGTAACGGGATTGCCTGTAGCTGGGAAATCTCGTCATGACTAATGTATTAATATAGTTATTAACCTTAGTCCATTTTAGTAGGTACTCCTGACCGTGGTACTCAGGAGTCCCTGTCCTAGACATGATACAAGACAGGACTGGTTTATTTATACAAACACAATCGCCCACGGTGTCCAGATTAATTATACAGGTCATGTCATGTCAGGTAGCCGTCGCAACAGCTATTCGAGATAATCATGTCAGGTTATCATGCCAAGTGTACTTGTCAGGAGTGCGCCACGACGGGCCACTATAGAAGATCCAGGGTAAGTAGGGTCAGGTCCAGTTGCGCCTAAACATCAGGTTGCGCCTGAGTCAGACTGCGCTCAGGTCAGGCTACGCTCAGGTCAGGCTACGCTCAGGTCATGCTACGCTCAGGTCAGGCTACGCTCAGGTCATGCTACGCTCAAGTCAGGCTGCGCTCAGGTCATGCTACGCTCAAGTCAGGCTACGCTCAGGTCATGCTACGCTCAAGTCAGGGTATGCAAGACATACGCTTCCAAAAGGCAGCGTATGTACTCCATACGACTCCTCATCAAGGCAGCGTATGAGGTCCATACGACTCCTTGCCAAGGCAGCGTATGAGGTCCATACGACTCCTTGCCAAGGCAGCGTATGAGGTCCATACGACTCCTCATCAAGGTAACGTATGAGGTCCATACGACTCCCCATCAAGGCAGCGTATGAGGTCCATACGACTCCTCATCAAGGCAGCGTATGAGGTCCATACGACTCCCCATCAAGGCAGCGTATGAGGTCCATACGACTCCCCATCAAGGCAGCGTATGAGGTCCATACGACTCCTCATCAATGCAGCGTATGAGGTCAGATTGTGCAGCGCTAAAGAGCGCGCGCAGCTCAGTGGCACAAGCTAAAAAGCTCGTGCACTGCTCACTGTCTGAGTGGGCTCAACTGCCATGGCGAAAGCTCGCCCCTGCTGGCCTCCTATAGCCTGCTGCACTCTGTCCTGGCCTGCCTGTCTGGCTGCACGGACCGCACAGTCCTTCAGCTGGTGGTCTGGAGCTCCACAGAATAAACAGACTCCCAGCTTCATCCTACAAGCCTCCCGGGTGTGCCCCATCTTCTTGCAGAAGGCACACTGGATGTCCTGCCTCCGGCCCTGTCTATGGTACTGCTGGGCACGCGCCGGTGCCTGCTGAAATAGCAACTGAGGCTGCTGCTGCTGAAACTGCCTCTGCTGGAAATGTGGGCGCTTCGCTGGCCCTGCACTCGAACTAGTTCCAAGAGCGTCACTGCCCCTCTTCGACTTGAGGCCGAAGTCTTCCTCTGCAATCTGAGCATCCATAAGGATCTGCCCGAAGGTCACGTCTCGTCGCCCAGATGTGCGAGTGCGTACTGCATGTATGAGACCCCTCCGGAACTTTCGGGCCTTGCACCCCTCATCCTGGACCAAACTGGGTGCAAACCTGCTCAGGCGAAAGAACTCCGCTGCATACTCGTCTACCGACGAGTTCCCCTGCACCAGACTGGCAAACTGCCCCTCCAAAGCTGTCAAGGCTACATCTGGGTAGAACTTTTTCTTAAAGAGTTTCCTGAAGTCCTCCCAAGAGATACCTCTCACTGACGCACGCGGATCCGTACGGTACCAAGTCAGCGCTATATCGAAGAACTGGCTCGCTGCAGACGTCATCCACAGACCTCTCGGGACCTCTGCCAACTCCAGACTCCGCTGGACATCCTCTAGCCAGTCATCCGGGTATAGGATACCCTCAGTACCCTTGAATTCCCGTGGGTTCATCTTCCTGAAGTGGAGGTGTGTACCGGGCCTCCCCTGACCTTGCTGCTGTGCTGGTGCTCCCTGAACTGTAGCCGGTGCACCCCTCTCCACTGCTACCATAGCTAGCTGATGCGAGTTCTCCATGGTCTGTCGCAGCACGTCTGCCTGACGGTGCTGTGCCTCTGCCTGTGCTCTCTGTGTCTGCAGCATCTGCTGCAGAAGGGCCATCATCCCCTGAGTGTCTGTCGGTAACTGAGGCGGCGGTGGAAGAATATCTGGGATAACCATGGACGGTCTCGCTGCTGGAGGTGGAAGACCTCCTGAAACCGTCGCTGCCACTCCCGCCTGAAGGGCAGGGACTGATGTGGCAGCTCCCTGAACTACAGCTCCCCCAGCTGGAGGTGGAAGACCTCCGGGAACTGCCGCTGCTACTCCTGCCTGAAGGGCAGGGGCTGAGGCTACTGCTCTCTCGACTGCTACTCCCGTAGCCGGAGGTAGAAGACCTCCCGGATCTGACCTCTCTGGAACTGTACTAGGCCCTGCCGCCTGAGAACGAGTCACCGTCATCCTGAAGATGAATTGAACCCAAGAGATCAATATGGCACAAGATAAGATATTATCAAAGGAGGATAATTGAATTCAAATGCAAGAAGAGTTGTCATGGTAATCAAAAGATCAGAATTTTCCTAAAATGTGATTGAGTAACTCCTACCATACCATAGATCCTACGTCCTAGTCGCAGGCTCGTAATTAGTACTCTAAGTCGAGCACCATTACGAGTTCGCACTATTTGTGACTCTGACCTGCATGGGCCACCACAAAAATGTGTCACGACCCGCACCCTGAAGAGGGGCACGAGCACGTGGTTACGTCCAGCCTACGCCACAGAATCGGCGGTAGAACGCTGTATATAGGGTCTGTAAATACTACGACTAAAACAGATAAATGTACCTGTACAGTATATATACTCCGAATGGAGGTGACATAACAATACATTCTCAATCACATAATCAAAACTAGGGTAGATAGCATGAAAAGAGATATGATAGATAAAACAGGAAACGAGTCCAAAATCTACAAGTCAGAGCTAACACAACATCTAGAGTCTCAGATAATATAAGATAGATGCTACAAACTGAAATGTACTAGCTGGCTCGCAGGCCAGGCAACCCTAACTAAACTATGCTACTCAGGGTGAGCAAAGTCTAGTGGCTCTACCAACCAGCCACAGTCTAAGTCTACTCCGTCCGACTCAACCCCATAGTAGGTCGGGCAATCAGCCTCTGAATCATCTGTAAAATTTATCAATGGTATCCTGTCAGGAAAATGAGCAAGTACAAACACCAACAGCAGTTCCATGTGAATTGACAAAAGCTATAAGAGACAGTATAATAAAATACAAGACAAAATCAACTGGAAATACATATCATGATGTGAGTACTGAAAAGGACGATAATACATATATATAGGATGACTTGGGAACCATTCGGAAGCCGAGTTACAACCCCTAAACCAAACAAGGACCGGGGCTGTAACCCTTCTCCCGAACAGAACTTAGTCTCCTAAGAAAATAAATATAAAAGGTGCCTTGAATTATTAGTGTGTTATGTGATCGGCTTGGGAAGATATGATCAGGCTTTCCATTCGACCGGCTATGAACCCTGTATACAATAGAACGATAAGGCCGGTCACCATGGAAAGCTATAAACCGTATAGGGTAAGGCTTTACCCGTCGTGAGGTGAGGGTATAGCTATGAACCATATGTACCATAGAACCATGTGGGAATTTGATCACACAACCACTAATAACTCCCCCATCCCCGAATAGTACAATGGATCTGGACATGACACGTTATGACACGAGATTCCATAAGAGGGTAGCAAGTCCCCTTTCAAAATTGGTGTCTATACCAATACACTGAAATAAGACAGAATATGTACCAATATACCATGTAACTCTAGGAATAACATCCCATGTCATGATCCAACACATACTAGTCCGTGAACTGTCGTGACTGGAAATCGAGTATAACACTACAACTGAATCGAATATAGCAGATATCAAGATAATGAAAACTATCAGTGAATGTACTCACCTGTGGTCCTGAGCTGATAGGGTGAACAGATGCTCAGAGTGATCACAGACCTAAAATAAGATACTATGAGTCAAACAGGGCTAAATACTGAAAAAGAAAGCTAATTCAAGTCATAAATGCAAGTCTAAGTCAAAACTAGGTCAATCTAGGTCAGACTGAGTCACACTAGGTCATACTGGCTCATACTAGGTCATACTGGCTTATACTAGGTCATACTGGTTCATACTAGGTCATACTAGGTCACTGGAAGTCAATCCAAGTTAAACTAGGTCAATCGGGATCAAAGGTTGACTTACAGTTGACTTTTGGTCAAAAAGTCAACTCTGGTCAACCCTGGTCAACTCTGGTCAACTCTAGGTCAACCCTAGGTCAACTAGTCTAATGTTGACCAACTATTGACTTTCAGTCAACTGGTCAACTCTGGGTTGGTTTCGGTCAAATCGGGTCGCTTAAAGGCTAAGTTTGACTCTCGGTTGACTTTTGTTGACTTTTGGTCAAAAAGGTCAACCGACGTCAAAACTAGTCTTAGAGTTCCATATTTGATCATTACCAACCACGGAAATCAAGTTCTAACTCTATCTTAGGCTTCTAACACAATTACCCTATTCCTAGGCAAAACTAGCATTTACCCTTCAAAGGTAAATCCCGATACCTTGCCCAACCCAAGGAAACCCCGTAAATACCCATGGTACTAGCCTAGGCTCCTTAGGGTAGCTAGATATCAACCTATCTAAGGTTTATCTACCAAGAAATTTGGGTATCCTAGGTATCTAGGCCATCTTATGACACATGCTAACCATTTACCCATTACCTTACCTATATCATGAATTTTACCCTTTTCTATACCACACTCATCAACACCACTCATACACAACACTCACATGACACACTCCTATATTTATCACTCTCATAGGCTTCTCCTATAGGTTTCCTATTTGTTTAGACAATAGGCTAAACTATAGGTTACTAACTATGCACTATAGGCTCTCACACACCCACTTAAACTCACAACTACACACACACACATAGGTAATTATGTGGACAGATTTTGGAGGACTTGTGGGGACTGAAAAGTGGGGTTATAGGGCTGTTCTTGGACTGAATTTGTGGGGGTTTTTGGTGGAGTATAGGACAGCAATTAGGGGGTATTTGGTGGTGTGTTAGAGAGCAACAAGGGGGCTAAAATGTGGGGAAATTATGGACTAAATTGTGGTGAAATATGGACAGCCCAAGGGGGTTTATTTGGCTGTCCTTTACAGCAGTAAATGGGTCCTTGTTGGACTGTTTTTGAGTGGTTTATGTGGGGGTTTTATAGGCTGTTGTGAAAGGGAAAAATAGGACAGAAATGGAGGGGTTTTGGGACTGTTTTGTGTAGGTTTTTGGACAGCATGTAGGGGGGAAAATGGGGACAGCCATGGGCTGTTTGCACAGCAGTTTGGGGGTTTCTTTCCTCCCTCTACTTCACTCTCACACCCCCACAAACTCATCTCTATCTCACCCACAACACACACACACAATTACACATGCTCTCCCACACTCAAACACAATATCAAACACCTCTCCCTCACTCCCCTCTAACAAACACAACACACCCCATGGCCACTTGGCCGAACCTATCAAGCCCCTCCCAACACAACACCACACCACAAACTCACCTATAATATCCACCATACATATATATATATATATATATATATATATATATATATATATATATATATATATATATATATATATATATATATATATATATATATAGAAAAAAAATATATATATAGAATGATATATATATATATATAACTATATATATATATATATATACATATAGGAAAATGAATATGATACATTAAAATACTTGGAAAATACATTCTAAAACATGTAAAAATCTGGAACAATAGGAAGAACAACACAAAAATCAATACACAACAATATCCACGTGTCCAAATGGAGGTTTTTCCTATTGGGACACAAACCTACATATTGGACACCCCTAGAAATATCCAAATGGACACAAAATGGTCTCTAATGGAGACACAACCATGGGAATCATTCCTATTGGGTTCCTAACCAATCTACATGAGAGGGAAATTAATTTGGAGAAGAAATTACCTAATTTGGAGAAGGAACAAATGGGGGAGCTCTCAAAATCAATTTGGGGAAGAACAAGAGAGAGAAAGAGAGGGTGGATAATGATGAAATGAAGGGGAGCCCTATCCTATTGTGGCCGGCCAAGCATGGTCCCTTTTGTCCTATTTACTAATTACAAGTTTGCCCCTCTAATGTCTATTTGCTAATACAAAGGTAAGTGGTTAAGTCGGGGGTAGTTTAGTCGAACCGAAATCACTAATCTCTAATTAATACTAACTAAAATAATTAGTCTAGTCACTAACCAAAATATCTAACATGTGGGCCATGGCTAACTAGTGTGTGGGCCCGCTAAGGTCAAAACTACCCCGGGTCCCCGAAACAAGTCAAAACAAGCCGGAATGAGTTGAAATTCGAACCCGATTCAAATAACCCCAAAATAATACAAATAATAAATAAATAATTTCAAAATAATTTTTAAAGTGAAAAATTATAAAAATACCCCCATTTCTGGAAACTGGGGGTGACATCCTGCCTCACACTCTGCTCTGAGTCGCTGAAGCTTGGAATATGCCGACTGCGCCATCCGGATCCTCTCGACTATAGTGGACTGAACTTGCATACTGGCCATCAAGGCCACACTGGAAGGGAGAACAACTTCAATACCCATCTTCTGAAGATCTGCTAACAGCTCTGGTTGCGCTATTAGAAAATAAACTCCCGCTCTCCTGCTCAATGCATCCGCAACAACATTGGCCTTCCCAGGATGATACTGCAGGTTGACATCATAATCCACAAGAAGCTCCAGCCACCTTCTCTGACGCATGTTAAGATCCTTCTGGGTGAAAACATACTTCAGGCTCTTGTGATCGGTAAAAATCTCCACCCTGTCTCCATACAAGTAGTGCCTCCACAACTTAAGTGCAAACACCACTGCTGCCAGCTCCAAGTCATGGGTTGGGTAATTCCTCTCATGATCACGAAGTTGTCGTGACGCATAAGCTATTACCTTCCCATGCTGCATCAGAACACATCCTAAACCTCTGCCTGAAGCATCACAGTACACTGAGAATCCTCCGATCCCATCTGGAAGCGTGAGAATAGGAGCTGTTATCAAGCCTCGCTTCAACTGCTCAAAAGAACTCTGACACTTTGCTGTCCAAGCAAACTGCGCATCCTTGCGGGTCAACTGCGTCAATGGCGCTGAAATTTGAACAAAATCCGAAACAAACTGCCGGTAGTAGCCGGCCAATCCAAGAAAACTACGAACCTCTGCAACTGTGCTGGGCACTGGCCATGACTCAATAGCCACAATCTTCTGGGGATCCACTTCTACTCCTCCTCGAGTGATGATATGACCCAAGTACGAAATGCGATCGAGCCAGAACTCGCATTTACTGAACTTAGCATATAACTGGTGCTCTCGGAGGATCTGAAGAACTATACGGAGATGCTGCTCATGCTCCGCCTCACTCTTGCTGTAGACCAGAATGTCATCCAAGAACACAATCACAAACTGATCCAAGTAAGGCATGAAGATACGATTCATGAGGTCCATGAATACTGCCGGCGCATTGGTTGCTCCAAAAGGCATAACAAGGAATTCCCAATGCCCATATCTCGATCTAAAATCTGTCTTCGGGATGTCCTGCTCTCTGACTCTGATCTGATGATAACCTTAGCGTAAATCAATCTTCGAGAATATTGAAGCCCCCTTGAGTTGATCAAACAAGTCATCTATCCTCGGAAGAGGGTATCTGTTCTTGATTGTCACTGAGTTCAAGGTACGATAATTAACACATAACCTGGACGTACCATCCTTCTTTTTCACAAGAAGCATCGGGGCTCCCCAAGGCGATCCACTAGCACGAATGAATCCCTTGGTTCTGAGTTCTTCAATCATCATGTACAATATCTCCAACTCTGACGGCGCCATCCTGTAGACTCTCTCTGACACTGGGGCTGTCCCGGGAATCAAGTCTATAGTGAACTCGATCTTCCGCTCCGGAGGCATACCTGGAAGTTCTTCTGGGAAAACGTCTGGAAACTCTTCGACTATCCTGGACAACTGAACTGCTGCTACTGCCATCCGCAATACTGGAGGAGATGACTCAACTTTGCCTCGGGAGAAAGAAAACTCCGGCTCGCCTGGAATGCTAAAAACAACCCTACCAATGTGGCAGTCTATCCTAGCATAGTGGTTCCTCAACCAATCCATCCCTAGGACCACATCATAATCGGCCATCGGGAACTCTATCAATCTAGCGGAGAATTCTCTACCGCTAACTACGATCCGACACGAGGAAAACACTCTATCTACACCCACAAGTCCTTTACCAGTAAGTATATTGAGCCTTACTGATAATGACTCGGGCTCCAGTCCTATCCGTGTCGCGAATCGTGCAGACATAAATGAATGCGATGCACCAGAATCAAATAAAGCTGAAGCTGGAAAGGAGTTGACGAGAATAGTACCTGCCACTACCTCTCCTGGTGCCAATCCTTCCTCCACGGTCATCACCATAGCCTGGCCGTACCCTCGGGGTGCTGGTCGCCTCTGCTGAAATCCTCGCTGCCTGCTCTGACTCTAGGCTTGGACTTGTACATATTGCTGGGGGTTCTGCTGCTGGAAAACTTGGGTCTGAGGCGGCAAGGGCCTCGGCAATGGATACTGCTGCTGCTGGACCGGAGCTGGTCCTCTCACCGAAAAGCTAGAAAGGTTGGACGATGATGAACCACCCCTATTCGGACAGGATCCAACCCTATGGTCTGGTGCTCCATAAGCCAGACACAATCCCTGTGCCCTGCGACATTCTGCCACCACATGGCCTGGCTTTCCACAAAGAGAACAACCCACTACGGAAGGTTGTTTCTGCTTCTGCTGCTGAGGGTACGTCGGAGTTGAATGCTGAACCGACGTTACTGAGGCCGCTCGCCTCGGAGCTCCAATAGTCAAAGCCCTGGCTGCCGGGGCCGGTACTGAAGATTGATTCATCTGGCCGTGAGATCTCTTTCGACCTCCGGCCCTATCCACAATCCTCTGGGAGGTATACTCATGCCTCCGGGCTGCTCTCAAGACTGCATCAAAAGTTTGATGCTCAAATTGCTCAACTGCCAACAAGATCTCCAGGTGAAGTCCCTTCTGGAACCGTTGGGCTCTATCATGCTCGGTTGCCACCAAAGTGGGAGCAAACCGACTGAGTCTGGAAAACTCGGCCGCATATCCGTCGACCGTCCTGCCTTCTTGCTTCAGATTGGTAAACCTCGTCTGCAGATCATACCGAGCCACGATATCGAAATACTTGGTCTGTAATCTCTCTCTGAATACTGCCCAAGCAATGGGTGCTGCTAATCCAACGGCCTGCGCTGCCCACCAACTGCGGGCAAGATCTAACAACTGCAGGCGCACAACGGCCACCTTCTCGTTCTCTGGGGTCCTGGCTGCTTCTAGAATCACCTCTGTGTCTTGAAGCCATGCATCTGCCGCGATAGCATCTTCACTACCGTCGAAGAATGGAGGGTTCAATTGCTTGAAGCTGTTGGCCGCGCTGTTACCCTGATGACCACCCCGGGTCAAAGCATCCGTCACTGCCTGGTGCAAGGCATCTCCACGCCGGTCTTGGGAAGCTATCAAGGTCCTGACGAGTCCTACCAAAGTGCCGTCATCATGTTCTACAGGTTGAACTGGCTGGACTGGTGGCTCTCCGCCAGAAGGCACGACTCTGGAGGCTACTCCGAAATGCTGGGCTTGATCTCCAGGTTGCTGCTGGTCCGCGGAAGGTGCTCCGCCTTGCTGGTTGGTAGGACCACGAACAATGCCGCTGAAGAAGACGACATAGGGAACAATAAGGAAGGACCAGGACAGATCAACGATACAAGCATATGATCAGGACAAGAATCCAGGGATTCAGAAGATACGAACAGAGATCAAGGACGAATACTGATTGAGACATCTATTCGGTAAACCCTCACATATCTTGATTTACAAGACCTGCATGGGCCACCACTTAAACCATGTCACGCCCCAGAACCAGAATACTGGAGAGCGGGGGCAGACATAGCCAGCTACGTATATGAAATGGAATCCATCTCGCTATACGGTCACGGCTGTCTAGATACATGAGGGTTTATCTACAAGCCAACAGTCTCTTAAGGTCATGAACAAGCCTAGTGTCTCAATCACAAGCAAGTAAGTAAAAGTCACAATATGTATGATCATTAAATATACAATAGTAAGGCGTCCCAAATATTACATATTCAGTTGATCATGAAGCTAGTCGTTACAAAATGTCAGGACTAGCAAGAGTTTAGTCATATATGATCAACCCTAGGATCTGTTAATCATGTCACAGCCCGTAGGCAGACAGTAAGTAAGTGCAATCGAGCTAAACAGGTGCTCGTCGACTAAATGCCTCAAAAGAATATTTTTACAAGGGAGTGGGAGAGCAAAATAAAACCCACTCGTTGCCGGGATTCCTTCTAGTGTTCACCATCTGGCAGGAAGGTCGGTAGATCCTCTGGAGCTGCTCCGAAATCTGGCCACACAAAACCAGTTGGGTCAGACCCCAGAAAGAGCAAGTGCCACAAAGGAGGCTTCACTTAACTAAAACCAGCAATCAGCACAAGATATAAATAAAAGTAAGAACTGGAAATAAAAAAAATATACCAGGATGATATACGACGAGATAACCATGGAACCATTCAGATAACCAGGTTACAACCCGTAAACCAAACAAGGACCGGGGTTGTAACCCTTTGTCTGAACAGAACTTGGAATTCTCACCATTTATCGGTAAAATAAATACAAGCATTCTGGTCATTCAAAAATCTGAAACAGGATCAGGGCAAGACTAGACTGGTTAGACTCCGTCCAATCACTTCACGGCCAAGCAAGAATTATGGCTTGATACTTTAACTAACTAGGGTTGTCACAAGCCTAATTACTAACAAGATGCAGTAAGATTATTCCACAACCACAAGCCCTGCAGACCATCCAGGTTACCCGGGTTAAAAGATTAGAGTTGAATTCAGGTGGGTACATCGTCCAGGAAACGAATATATCCTTAGGTAGCTTGAAGGGTGCAACACATGACAGTATGCTGGAAATGTGTCCTACTCGACGACAGGCTACAGATCCCAAGGCGTGCCCAGATAACGGGATTGCCTGTAGCTGGGAAATCTCGTCATGACTAATGTATTAATCTAGTTATTAGCCTTAGTCCATTTTAGTAGGTACTCCTGACCGTGGTACTCAGGAGTCCCTGTCCTAGACATGATGCAAGATAGGACTGGTTTATTTATACAAACACAATCGCCCACGGAGTCTAGATTAATTATACAGGTCATGTCATGTCAGGTAGCCGTCGCAACAGCTATTCGAGATAATCATGTCAGGTTATCATGCCAAGTGTACTTGTCAGGAGTGCGCCACGACGGGCCACTATCAGGTTATGTCAGGTGATTATGTCAGGAGTGCACCACTACGGGTCACTATCACGTCATGCTCAATTATCAATTCCAAACATATCAAGTAAATTCGTGATTATCAAGTTCAGGACAAAAGGCGTAAGGATATAAAATGGACGTTAAATATCTAATAAAATATCAATATACAAGGCTATAGAAGATCCAGGGTAAGTAGGGTCAGGTCCAGTTGCGCCTAAATATCAGGTTGTGCCTGAGTCAGACTGCGCTCAAGTCAGGCTAAGCTCAAGTCAGGCTACGCTCAGGTCAGGCTACGCTCAAGTCATGCTACGCTCAGGTCAGGCTACGCTCAGGTCATGCTACGCTCAAGTCAGGCTACGCTCAGGTCATGCTACGCTCAAGTCAGGCTACGCTCAGGTCATGCTACGCTCAAGTCAGGGTATGCAAGACATACGCTTCCAAAAGGCAGCGTATGTACTCCATACGACTCCTCATCAAGGCAGCGTATGAGGTCCATACGACTCCTTGCCAAGGCAGCGTATGAGGTCCATACGACTCCTCATCAAGGCAGCGTATGAGGTCCATACGACTCTCCATCAAGACAGCGTATGAGGTCCATACGACTCCTCATCAAGGCAGCGTATGAGGTCCATACGACTCCCCATCAAGGCAGCGTATGAGGTCCATACGACTCCTCATCAAGGCAGCGTATGAGGTCAGACTATGCTGCGCTAAAGAGCGCGCGCAGCTCAGTGGCGCAAGCTAAAAAGCTCGCGCACTGCTCACTGTCTTCTCCAAATCAGCAAGAACTCCATGGTTTGAATCCAAAGCTTCAAAAGTCCATAATTTGGTCAAAATAAGTCTAAATCCAACTTTTTAAAGGTCTAAATTGGGTAGAATAAAATTCTCTACAACATAGAACCATCAAAACTTGAAAAAAAAGAAGTTTGATAGATCAAAACCACCAAAATCCAAAAATAACTAATTTCTAGATCTACAAAAATTAAAGCCTCCAAATGAAAAATGACAAGTTCTAATGTGTCTTAGAAACATGAGGGGAAGCTAATGGAACAATAAAAATGGGCTCTCTTGTGGAAGCAAGTTGCACTTGCCTAGACCTCTCTCTCTCCCTCTCTTTGGTAGGTAAGGAAGTAATGGTGGAGAAGATGATAAATGAAGAGAGAAAAGAAGAATAGGTAATAAATGGTAGTGGTGGTGGTAGATAGGGGGTTCACCCCTTGGTTCATGATGAACCAAGAGCAATCCCAAACCGAACCAAGCCAACCCAAACCAGGAATAAACCAAGCCCAGAGAGAAAATTAAGCAAGAAAATCATGCAATATAAGAATAAATACGTACACGTATTCCAGAAATACGTAATATGAACCACAGGCATTACATGTAGTTCATTATACTGTCTCTTATAGAATTTGTCAATTCACATGGAACTGCTGTTAGCGCTTGTACTTGCTCATTTTCCTGACAGGATACCGTTATGATATATTTCAGATGATTCTGAGTCGGACTGCTCGACCTATTATGGGCTCGAGTCAGATGGAGTAGCCTTGGACCGTGGCCTTATGGTAGAGCCACTAGATTTTGTACTCCCAGAGTAGTGTAGATTTGCTAGGTTTGACTGGACTGCGATCCAGCTAGCTTTATCAGACTGTAGCTTCTACATTATATTTTGATACCCTGTGATGTTGTATATATCTGGGCTTGTATTGGACTCTGGACTTATTTACTCTTTCATCTATCATATGTTCTCTTTTGAGCTATCTACCTTAGTTTTATTCTGTGATTGAGACTGTATTGACATGTCACCTCCATTCGGAGAGTATATACTGTACAGGTACCTTTATACTGTTAGTCGTAGTATTTACAGAAGTTATATACAACATTCTACCGTCGATATTACGGCATAGGCTGGATGTACCCACGTGCTCGTTCCCCTCATAAGTGTGCGGGTCGTGACACGTTTTTGTGGTAGCTCATGCAGGTCCAGTGTCGCAATTAGTGCGATCTCGTAATGGTGCTCGACTTAGAGTACTAATTACGAGCCTACAATTAGGACGTAGGACCTAGGACATGATAGAAGTTTCTCAATCACACCTAGAAAAATTCCAATCTTTTGATTATCATGATTACTTCCCTTGTATTAAATTAACTGTCCTTCTTTGATAATCTACTCATGTGCTATATTGATCTCTTTGTTTCAATTCGTCTTCAGGATGACGAAGATGCACCCACAGGCCACTGGATCGAGTAGCTTGCCTGAGAGATCTGATCAGGATGAGGAGGAGGTTCACGAGACTGCCTCCAGTGATTCCACTATCCCGGAGACCCCGGCAGTTGCACAGGGAGGTCTACTTCCTCCACCCCAGAGGATTTCGATCGTTGTTCCGGAGATGCTGCCGCCACCACCACCGATATCGACGGATACACATCACATGTTCCTTCTCCTTCAGCAGATGATGGAGACACAGCGGGCCCAGGCAGAGGCATCGCAGCGCCAGTCGGAGGTGTCACACCGTGAGATTGAGATGCTGAGGCAGAGCATGGAGAACTCGCATCAGCTTGCACTGGCAGCAGTGGAGAGAGTGGCACCGGGTACGGTACAGGACCCTACTGGCCAGCAGCCGTACTAGCAGCAGTCCAGGCCGGGGACAGTATTAGACTTTAGGAAGATGAGCTCCAGGGACTTCACAGGCACAGAGGGCATCCGTTATGCAGACGACTGGCTAGAGGATGTACAGCGGAGCATGGAGCTGGCAGAGCTTCCTAAAGCACTTTGGGTTTCGGCCGCAGACAGCCGATTCTTCGACATTGTACTGACATGGTACCGCACGGATCCTCGTGCGTCGGTGAGAGGGCTGACATGGGAGAACTTCCGGAGGCTCTTCAAGGAGAAGTTCTTCCCGGACGTGGCTCTTACAGCATTGGAGGGCCAGTTCGTGGGTCTAGTATAGGAGAACTCGTCGGTGGACGAGTATGCAGCTGAGTTCTTCTGCCTTAGCAGGTTTGCTCCCGATATGATCCAGGATGAGGGGCAGAAGGCTCGTAAGTTTCGTAGGGGACTTATTCATGCAGTACGCACCCGCACCTCGGGTCGCCGTGATGCGACGTTCGATCACATATTGATGGACGCACAGATTGCAGAGGAGGACTTCGACCTCAAGCCGAAGATGAGCGGAGATACTATGGGGGCGAGTTCCAGTGCGGGACCGGCCAAGCGCTCCCATATTCAGCATCAGCAGAGGTCGTTTCAGCAGCAGCCTCTGTTGCAGATTCAGCAGGCACTAGCGCGTGCCCAGCAGCATCAGGGTCAGGGCCAGAGGCAGATCCAGCAGTGTGCTTACTGCGAAAAAATGGGGCACAATAGAGACGTATGCCGAAGGAGGTTAGGCACTTGCCTATTCTGCGGAGGGACCGACCACCAGCTGAAGGGCTACCCTGCTCGGGCAGCCGAGGGAGGCCAAGATAGGGTACAGCCGGCTAGAGGACCAGCAGTTCAGCAGAGAGGTCCTCCACTTCATATCCAGCAGCAGCATTTTGTTCAGCACCAGAGGGAAGCACCCGCGGGCAGGGTGTTCGCTTTGGCAGCAGAGGAGGAGGTAGAGCCCGTGGGAGATGTTGTAGCAGGTCATGTTCTCCTTGATTCTTTCCCTGCTTTCGTCTTGTTTGATTCTGGGGCTACTCATAGTTTTGTGTCTATTTCTTTTGCTCTGAGACACAATATTATTACTGAATATATGGGTAGGACTTGCAAGATTATGTCCGGGGGAGGCATTATCCTGGTTAATAATATTTGCAAGGGACGGAGAGTCACTCTGAGAGGCCGGGACTTGAGTGCGTGTCTGCTCGTAATGCCCCTACCGAGGTATGATATGGTACTCGGTATGGATTGGTTGAGCATGCACCATGCTAGCATTGATTGTAGAGGAGGCAGAGTTTTTTTAGGATGCCGGGAGAGCCAGAGATCGAGTTTGCTCGAGGAGCAGCGGAGCCGGAGGCTGGATTCTGTGGAGCTTTGTTGGCGGGGCAGGATTTGCCACATCCGTTGATAGCTGAGTTCTCGGATGTCTTTTCTGAGGAGTTGCCGGGGATGCCACCAGACAGGGACATTGAGTTCTCTATAGACTTGGTGCCGGGCATCGAGCCTATTTTACAGCATGTCTATAGGGTGAACAACAGCGAGTTGATATAGCTGAAGAAGCAAGTCGACGAGCTGCAGGACAAGGGGTTCATCAGATCCAGTTCTTCGTCCTGGGGAGCGCCAGTCCTTTTTGTGCCGAAAAAGGACGATATGTCCCGCATGTGCATTGATTACCAGGCGCTCAACAACCTCACTATCAAGAATAGGTACCCTTTGTCGAGGATCGACGACTTGTTCGATCAGCTGAGTGGGGCAAAGGTCTTTTCGAAGATAGATTTGTGGTCCGGGTATCACCAGCTGAAGATGAGGAGGGATGAGATTCCCAAGACGGCATTTCAGACTCGGTACGGCCAGTACGAGTTTACAGTGATGCCATTTGGGTTGACCAATGCTCCCGCGGTGTTCATAAACTTGATAAACAAGGTATTCCATCAGTACCTTGACAAGTTCATGGTGGTCTTCATAGACGATATCTTGATCTATTCGAAGACGCAGGAGGAGCATGAGGAGCACTTAAGAGTTGTGTTAGAGACTCTGAGGAGGGAGCAACTCTACGGGAAGCTTTCGAAGTGTGAGTTCTTCTTAGACCAGGTGGAGTTCTTAGGTCATGTTGTGACCGAGCACGGGATTTCAGTGGACCAGAGGAAGATTTCGGCAGTGGAGTCTTGGTCTACGTCCAGTTCAGTTGCCGAGGTTCGGAGCTTTCTGGGTTTGGCTGGCTATTACCGAAAGTTCGTCCAGGACTTCTCGCAGATTGCAGAGTCGATGACTAGACTCACCAGGAAGGACGTGGAGTTCGTCTGGACTGTTGAGTGTCAGGCTGCATTCGATGAGCTGAAGAGGAGGTTGACTTTAGCTCCGATCCTGACTTTGCCATCCGGGTCAGGTGGGTTCTCGATCTTCAGCGATGCTTCCGGGAAGGGTTTAGGTTGTGTTCTTCAGCAGCATGGAAAGGTGATTGCCTATGCATCCAGGCAGTTACATCCTCACGAGAAGAACTATCCTACTCATGATCTGGAGTTGGCCGCGGTTATATTTGCTTTGAAGTTATGGAAGCATTACCTGTACGGAGAGCGAGTTGAGATCTTCACAGATCACAAGAGCTTGAAGTACGTGTTCACTCAGAAGGAGTTGAACATGCGGCAGAGGCGGTGGTTAGAGCTGATGAAGGACTTCGATATATCGCTGCAGTATCATCCGGGGAAGGCCAACGTAGTTGCAGATGCCTTGAGCAGGTATCCAGTTGCTATGTTCTTGACGACAGATCGTCATTTGTTGGCCGACCTGGATAGTTTAGGTATCGAGGTCATCATTCCGGACGTGGAGATCCAGATGTGGGGTTTGCAGATTCAGTCTGAGCTGATGGATAGAGTCAGGTCAGCGCAGTATGATGATGTTGCCCTGAGGAGCATCAGGGAGCAGGTGAGGATGGGCTTGCTTGACGATTTCTCTATAGCCGAAGATGGGTCGTTGCGGCACGGTACTAGGCTGTGCGTTCCGCATGGAGAGCTTCGGGAGGAGGTTCTTCAGGAGACGCATCGCTCTCAGTATTCTATGCATCCTGGAGCCAACAAGATGTATAGGGACCTGAGAGAGCACGTGTGGTGGTATGGCATGAAGCGCGAGGTAGCTCAGTTTGTATCTCGTTGCCTTGTGTGCCAGCAGGTGAAGGCCGAGAGATAGAGACCAGGTGGATTGCTACAGCTGCTACCCATTCCCGAGTAAAAGTGGGAGCACATCACCATGGACTTTGTATCTGGACTTCCACGATCGCCAGGAGGGAAGGACGCGGTTTGGGTCATAGTTGATAGATTGACCAAATCGGTCCACTTTTTGCCTTTCAAGGTGGGTTTGTCTACGGAGAGGCTGGCTGAGCTGTATGTTCGTCAGATCGTGAGATTATACAGAGTTTCGGTGAGCATAGTTTCAGATCGGGATAGCCGATTCACTTCCCACTTTTGGAGGAGTTTGCAGGCTAGCTTGGACACCTCGCTCAAGTTTAGTACTGCTTATCATCCTCAGACAGACGGGCAGTCGGAGAGGACCATCCAGACTATAGAGGATATGCTTCGCACATGTGTGCTAGATCTCGGGGGTTCTTGGGAGGACCATCTTCACCTGGTAGAGTTTGCTTACAACAACAGCTACCAGGCCAGTATAGAGATGTCACCATTTGAGGCTCTATATGGACGGAGATGCCGTACTCCTTTGTCTTGGGACGATGTCGGCGAGCGGGTGCTTCTTGGGCCGGAGATGGTTGTGGATGCGGCCGAGAAGGTCAGATTGATTAGAGACAGACTTCGGGTGGCTCAGGATAGGCAGCGACATTGGGCCGATAGTCACCGGAGACCGTTAGAGTTCGAGGTTAGTTTCAGTTCTTGTCGTATTTGTTGTGATTGTTGTTAGTTGTGTGTTGAGTTTTTGTCTTGTGTCTAGGTTGGTGACATGGTATTTTTGAGGATATCTTCGACACGTGGCACTATTCGCTTTGGCGGCGGTGGGAAGCTCAGTCCGCGCTACATCGGACCTTTCACCATCATAGAGAGGATCGGTGCAGTAGCCTACCGACTGGACTTGCCTACCAGGCTCGAGGGAGTGCACAACGTGTTTCATGTATCGCAGCTGAGGCGGTACGTGGCGGATCCTAGCCACGTATTGGACCATTCAGCGATACAGGTGGGACCTACTCTCAGCTATCCAGAACAGCCGGTGGAGATTCTGGATCGCAGGGAGAAGGTGCTCCGGAACCAGGTCATATCCTTGGTTCGGATTGCGTGGAGACATCACTCTCCAGGTGAGTCTACCTGGGAGAGGGAGGACGACATGCGGGAGCATTTTCCTTATCTTTTTGCGCCCTGAGGTATAAATCTATTTCTTTTGTCTTTCTGTTTTTGATTTCCTGTGCTTGTTGTCTTCAATTTTGAGGACGAAATTTTTTTAAGGTGGATAGACTTGTCACCCTCACTTTTCCAAGTTAGGATAAAATGGTAATTTTTCATTTTATAATATTTTTGGGAAATTTATTTCATAAATATTAATATTTAATTATTATAGGAGTCGGGTTCGAATTTCATCGTATTCCGAGTTAATTCGGGACCCCGGGGAAATTCGACTTGAGTCGTAATTAGCATGTTATTAACCATGGCCCACCACACTAAACTTTTAGGTTTAGGAGTTTGGACTAGTCCCCCATGAGTAATTAAGTTAATTATAATTTTTTAATTAATTTTAGCATTTTTTCAAAACCCATTTTGGATTATTTTATCATGTAGGCTTAGGGAGGGGCAAACTTGTAATTTCAAGTACCCCTACCCATGCTCCATGGCCGGCCACATAGTCCACCCCCTCCACCTCTCCTTTCTTCTTCACTAAGTTATCACTCTCTCTCTCTTCATTCATTCCTTTCCAACTTCTTCTTCCTCTTCAAATCTACAATTTAGGTATGTCATTAACTCTCATTTAATTTCTCATTTTGCATTCATTCCTTCACATTAATTATAGGGGAGACCATTCTCTACAAGTTGACCCTAGCCTTTGTAGGTTTCCTTAAATTCTAGTTTAGGGATTTATTATGGTTTACCCTCCTTTGAGTGATATATATATATATATATATATATATATATATATATATATATATATATATATATATATATATATATATATATATATATATATATATATATATATATATATGTGTGTGTGTGTGTGTGTGTGTGTGTGTGTGTGTGTGTGTGTGTGTGTGTGTGTGTGTGTGTGTGTGTGTGTGTGTGTGTGTGTGTATTTGTCTGTAAGTATGTGTGTCTCCATGTGAGAGTGTGTGTCCATATATGTGTGTGTGGTCATGTGTATATATGTGTGTGTATTTGTATGTGAGAAGGAGAATGAGGAGGAGAATGAGAAGGAGGAGGAGAATGAGAAGGAGAATGAGGAGGAGAATGAGAAGGAGAAGGAGAATGAGGAGGAGAATGAGGATGAGAATGAGAATGAGGAGGAGAATGAGAAGGAGAATGAGAATGAGAAGGAGAATGAGGAGGAGAATGAGAAGGAGAATGAGGAGGAGAATGAGAAGGAGAATGAGAATGAGGAGGAGAATGAGAAGGAGAATGAGGAGGAGAATGAGAAGGAGAATGAGAATGAGAATGAGAAGAATAGGAGTTTGAGAATGAATCGGATATGGGTTGTAAGGGTTGGTAATGATTAGAAATAGTCGTCTAGACCTAGTATTGACCTTGGTTGACCACGATTGACTTTTCAGACCAAAAGTCAACTATGGGTCAACACTTTACCCAATTTAGTCCCAAATTCCATTAGACTTGAACGGTTGACCAAAAGTCAACTGTAGGCTAACTCTTGACCCCGTTTGACTTTCTTCGACTTGTTTTGACCTAGATTAACTTGACAGGACTTAGTGTGATTCAGCAAGACCTAGTTTGACCTAGATTTTATATCATTCATTGTGAATCATTCTTAAACTTGTTTAAACCTAAATTAACATACAATATCTCATCTTTAGGTTTCTGATTACTGCTCTAAGCATTGATATACCCTACAGCTCAGGACAGCAAGCGAGTACATTCACTGATAGTTTTCATTGTCTTGATAATTGCTATATCCGATTCAGTCGTAGTGTCTTACTTGATTCTCAGTCACGATAGTTCACGGACTAGTATTATCGAATTTCTGTCATAAGATGTCATTCCTGGATTTTTTAGGATACTGGTACTTGCTTGGTCTTGATTCTTGTACTTGTATTGACGCCGATTCCTGAAGAGGACTTGCTCCCCTCTTAGGGAATCCCGCGTCATGACGTGCTATGTCCGGATCTGTATACTATTCGGGGAATGGAGAATTTTATAGATAGTGTGATCAATGCCCACCTTGAGTTACTCCTTGCACCATAGCTATACCCTCACCTCACGATGGGTATAGCCTGACCTGTGCTACTTTTCGCTCCATAGCTTACCATCCCGGCCGGGCCGAGTCCACGTACTTGTAGCCGGTCGGCTGGAAGCCTGATTCTTGACCCATACCGATCACATTATGCTATAATATTCGAGGCACATTTTATATTTACTTTATCTTATCATATATCATGTTCTGTTCTACATTCAGTATTTCCTTTCCATGCCTGATATACAGTTACTCACATGCTCTACATGCCTTTACATTGTACCTTGATTGGAGACTAAGTTCTGCTCGGGAGAAGAGTTACAACCCTGATCCTTGTTTGGTTTAAGGATTATAACTCGGCTTTCGAACGGTTTCCAAGTCTTCATATATCTTTGTCTTGTAGTTCATTATACTGTCTCTTATAGAATTTGTCAATTCATATGGAACTGCTGTTAGCGCTTGTACTTGCTCATTTTCCTGACAGGATACCGTTATGATATATTACAGATGATTCTGAGTCGGGCTGTTCGACCTATTATGGGCTCGAGTCAGATGGAGTAGCCTTGGACCGTAGCCTTATGGTAGAGCCACTAGATTTTGTACTCCCGGAGTAGTGTAGATTTGCTAGGTTTGACTGGACTGCGATCCAGCTAGCTTTATCAGACTGTAGTTTTTACATTATATTTTGATACCCTGTGATGTTGTATATATCTGGGCTTGTATTGGACTCTGGACTTATTTACTCTTTCATCTATCATATGTTCTCTTTCTGAGCTATCTACCTTAGTTTTATTCTGTGATTGAGACTGTATTGATATGTCACCTCCATTCGGAGAGTATATACTGTTAGTCGTAGTATTTACAGACGTTATATACAGCGTTCTACCGCCGATACTGTGGCGTAGGCTGGACGTACCCACGTGCTCGTGCCCCTCATAAGGGTGCGGGTCGTGACATCCACTGGTTGTGCGTCTGAGGTTCGTTCAAGTCACTGTAAATGTTGTTCCCCCACTACTGATCTGAGCGCCTATTTGGTGTTGGATCAGGGGGCACACGCAGCATTCACTTGACCACCCCGGCGCTTGGCCTTGCTATGCGCCTGATAGGGGTGCGAAGGTGGCACTCTCATCCAACGATCTGTATAACGTGATCACTCACAAATGCCAATCAGGAGAGTCGATTAACAAGCACAATACGCCCCTCACAGGGTACACCTGTGCTGTAGTCACCATCAACTGCTGTTGCAAGGCAGCAGTCCCACCAAGACAGTCGGTATTTCAGCGGCTGCAATCATCAACACCCCTCCGACGTCGCTTCGGGAAGAAGGTGTCAATGAAAGAGGAGCCAGAACTAAAGGTTGCTTCATGCAACGTAATCTCTAACTCCTCGTCAATCCGAAAGGCGACTGGCAATTCCTCGTCCTCATCCAAGAGGAAAACCAAGACAACTGTCCCGTCCTCCGTAGTGTTTGAAGGCACTCGAGGGAGAAAGAAGATCTTGGAGGAAGCTAGGGATAGTCAAGCCCTTGTTGATCCTCCTTCTGAAGACGAAGATGTCCTCTAGAGCACAGCTGGGGTAGATCTTCATCCTAGAGACGAAGTCAGCCTCCCGGACGTAGCTGGGGGTAGTCTAGCCCCTGTGGATCTGCGTCTCGAAGACGAAGAAGTCCTCCAAGACAGAACTGGGGGTAATCAGGCCCTTACGGATACTCCTGAAGACGAGGATGTCCTCCAGAATGTAGCTGGGGGTAGCCAAGACGAGGCTCTGGGGGAAGTTTCTCTTCTACAAGAGAGCGAGGCCGAAAGCGAAGCCTCAACTGATCCATCCGATTTCAGTCGTGTCATGACAGTATACATGACTGGGGGTGATACCGAGCCAGATGCGCCGCCAGCAGACCTCGTCCAGCGCATGGATACCCTGGAGGGAGGACTTAAAACCTTCTCTGCCTCCATGCAAACACTGACTCAAGCTGTGTTTGAAATACGGTCCACTTTGGCCAGAGCGCCTTCTACCGGTCCTGACCCAGGGGCCAATGGAGAATCAAGTGTACCCCTTCAATGGGTATCCTTGGATACAGATCGCCGCGAAGCACCACGGACGTCGGAGCCATCAAATGCTCAACTCCAGGCGGTACCACCTTCCCCGACTCCCAGCTCCATGGAAGACGTGGTCGAGATGATCAGGGACTTGCACGAGCGCTTTGAGTCCAAGAACAGACAAGAGGAATGCCAAAAAGCTTTCGACGATATCAAGGCTTACTTAACGAGCCCGCCAGTCCTGGTGGCACCCGTCGCCGACAAACCATTTCTCCTCTACGTCCGTGCCGTGGATCATTCCCTCGGCGCTCTGCTGGCTCAGAATAGCGATGCAGGCTATGAGCAAGCTATCTACTACCTCAGTAGAACACTGATCGGAGCCGAGCACCGGTACAACCCCGTTGAAAAGGAGTGTTTGGCTTTGGTATTCGCCATCCAGAAGATTCGCCATTATGTCTAGGGCCAGACAATTCACGTCATCTCCCGAGTCAATCCGCTCAGGGTTCTCATGACAAAGCCAGGATCATTGAACTCCCGGCTAGCTACGTGGGCGATCCTGTTAATGCCATACAACATGGTGTTCGTTCCACAGAAAGCCGTCAAGGGTCAGGCTCTGGCCGACTTTTTAGCTGTACACCCCATCCCGAAGTCCTCCAGACTCTATGAAGACATCCCGGATGAGGTACAAGAATCAAACGTCACCGAAGAAAGCTCCGTCTGGCGGATGTTTTTCGATGGCGCTTCAAGAACAGGCCCCAAAGGCCAAATCATCGCTGGAGTGGGGGTAGTCTTAGTCTCCCCCGATCAGCTGGTCATCCAGCGTGCTTATTCCCTTTCGAAGCCGTGCTCCAACAATGTTGTCGAGTACAACGCTCTCATCATGGGACTCCAGCTGGCGCAACAGCTGGGGGTGGATCATCTGGCAGCCTACGGCGACTCAAAACTCGTCGTTAACCAGATCAGAGGGCAATACGAAGTTCGCCATGAAGATCTGGTTCCTTACCATGAAGTTGTGCTGAACATTATTTCAACCTTCACCAAGTTCTTCATTGAACATGTACCTCGATTACAAAACCTGGAGGCTGACGCTCTGGCTGGCCTCGCAGCCTCATTGGCAGCACCCCTCAGGACTCAACATTACGTCATGGTAGTTGGTCGAGACTTGGTCTGTCCTAAGAACAACCTATGCTCACAAATGGCCCATACCATGTCAACAAGTGCTAGTATTAATGTCCGAGACTGGAGGTTCCCGTTCATCGACTTCGCTGTCTACGGAATTCTCCCAGAAGACCCGAAGGAAGCCATCTCAGTCAGGAGGCGTTCCCTTCGATTCTATTATGATACAGCTACTAAAATGCTGTACCGACGCTCCTACGATGGACTTCTCCTTCGATGTTTATCCGACGAAGAAGTGGCCGAAGCCCTTCGGGAAGCTCACGACGGAACCTGCGGGGCCCATCAACCTGGCCCTAAGTTGCAGGATCGACTGCGACGCATGGGCTACTATTGGCCAACCATGGCAGCCGACGCTGTCGACTATGCTAAGAAGTGCCGTGCGTGCCAGCTTCACGCCAACTTCATCCATACACTGTCAGAACCACTACATCCTACGGTCGCCTCCTGGCCCTTCGAAGCTTGGGGCGTAGACATTGTAGGACTGATCACCCCTCCTTCATCGAAGGGACACCGCTTCATCCTAGCCATCACCGACTACTTCTCCAAATGGGCAGAAGCAGTTCCACTGGCAGAAGTGAAGAGTTCTAGGGTGGTCAGCTTCATCAAGCACCATGTCATCTACCGTTTTGGGGTAACTCGGAGGATTATCCACGATAACTGTCCTCAATTCATCAGCCATGTTTTCAGCAGATTCTGTGACAAGAATCGCATTCAGAACGTGGCATCAACCGCCTATAATCCGACAGCAAACAGATTGGCCGAGGCGTTTAACAAAACTATCGTCAGGTTACTCAAAAAGGTCGTGTCATCCAACAAGCGCGACTGGGACAAAAAGCTCGGCGAATGCCTTTGGGCCTACCGCACAATGGTACGGACCCCGACGGGCAACACACCATTCTCCTTGGTCTACGGGAGCAAAGTGGTACTGCCTCTCGAGATCCAGATACCCTCACTCCGTGTAGCGATCACAAATCAACTAACAGAGGAAGACAATCAACGTCGCCGTCTGCAAGAATTGGAGGCACTTGATGAAAAACGTCTCCTAGCTCAACAGCACATCGAACTCTATCAAGCCCGTATATCACAGGCTTTCAACAAGAAGGTCAAGCAGAGGACTTTCCAAGTAGGCAACCTGGTTCTGGCAGTGAGGAGACCGATGGTATTGACTCACAAGACACCAGGAAAGTTCGAGCCCAAGTGGGAGGGACCTTTCATCATAGAGACGGTATACTCAAACGGTGCTTACCGCCTCGCCAAACCCAATGGGGACTTGTTCATGATGCCCATCAACGGCAAGTTCCTAAAGAAGTACTACTCTTGACATCCTTCAGACATGTACTTCTATCTTCACCCAACAAGGGAGTCTGTGGACCCAATCATCGGGGCTTACGTACATTTCCCTTCCACAAAATCTTACGCTTCCGGAACTCAGCTGTTCCGTGGCATTCTATTCTCCAGTAGAAGGACAACCACGTCCACATTACCTCTGAGTTGTTCTCCTACGCCCTACAAAGCGGAATCTTACGCTCCGTAAAACTACGCTACCCATCATGTTTACCACGTCCACATTACCTCTGAGTAAACATCCCGTACAGACAACCCCTGCGTTGCCGTACATTGATCGCATAACTTCCATGTCCATATTACCTCTGAGTAGTTCCGCGTATCCCCCCAGAGTCATTCCTACCACGTCCATAACACCTATGAGTAGGAAGATTCCATCATTTGAATCCCATATTTGCCACGTCCATGTCACCTCTGAGCAAACATGTCGGTTCTTTCGAACTTATTATCTGTACCTAAAAACCAAGGTGCGCAAAAGATAATAGGTCCACACAAATCATCAAGTTCATGACAGCAAAAATGAACACACCACAAAAATTCTGTATTCTTTATTCAAAAGTAAAGGATTACACCCCCAGCAGGAGTTACAAATTACACAAAATAACAAAAAAAAGGAGAGGCCACAATCCCTAAGCATCACCGGGATTGGCTGAAAGCTCTTCGATCTGACGCTTCAAGTCTACCGCCCGAGTCTCTACGGTCGCCAGGAATCGACGTTCGGCTTCTTGACGCATCAATTCTATGGCCTCAGGAGAAGTGTCATCCTCATGCTTTTCGTCCAACTGTTGCCGTTGCTGGGCCAGGGTAAGAGCCTGGCGGGTGAAAGCTGCTTCCTCCTCCTTAGATGCTACATGTTCAGCCTGGACTTGCTCAGCATCTAATAAGAGTTGGGCCCGTTGGTATTCAAGGAGGCAAATCTTGGCATTAACCTCCGCTATACTAGCGTCCAACGCAGCTCGCAACTCCACCTTCTCCTGCATGGACTGAGATAGCCTCTCCACCGCAGCCTCAGTTTCAGCCACCTCACGTTTCTAGACACCCATGGTGGCCTGATAAGATGACTCAGTCTCAGCAATCAATTTCTCCTTTTCCGCGTCTATCAGGACGGAGAGATCATTTCACTGGATACACTGAAACTCGGAAAGCAGCTAGTCCAGCTCGGCCACCGATGCCTCCAGAATCTCGGCCATATGATCATGGCCCTGGTGGGAACGTATCAGACTGATGTGAGGGAGTGCCAGGGTTTTTGCCGTCACGAAACTTCCATTGGCATCCATCACTGCCGATACGCTCCTCTGCAGCATCTTATACACCGCCTCAATAATAAACTTCACATACTCATCTGCATCCGCCAGCACTTGCGGCGTCATAGCAGGAGTTGGAGGAGCTGCTCTAGACGGTGGACCGGAAGAAGACCCGCCGGTTTTAATCTGCGAGGCTGAAACCTCAGCATCAACGGACTCTCCCTCAACAGGGGCTTGAATTTTGCTACTGGCCCGAGGAACCAAAAGAACAGAAGGAGCCGAGAGAGGCGTCGATATCGTACCCCAAGTAGAAGGAGCAACAGAGGGTTCCAACAAACCCTTACCCTTCTCAAGCTCGGAGGGACCACCGACGTCAGGGGCTACCTCATCCGTCCCCAACACACTATCAGCAGGCCGTACGGGACATTCCCCCTCTGGCAGAGCAGCGATATCAGCACTTGTTTCCTGACTCGGCTCCCCTGGAGTCAGGTTCGGCGGACGAGTCTCATTTTCATCATCAAATCCCTCCGCGGGGATAGAATCTGTCGCTACCTCCCGGTCGGCAGCCACCTCAGCCTCCGCTGCTGAGTCTGGGGTAGGGCTCGGCAACGCTGCAGCCGACCTCCCCTCATCATGACAAGGAGGGGAATCAACCCTCTCATCGGCTTCAATCATGTCTGTTGCTCCCGCAACAGGCTCACTCATCTCTGGAGAAACGTCATCCGAAGACGACGAACTCCACCCTACTTCATCATCTAGAAGTCCCGTATCGGCTGGGTCCTCAATAACAGAGGTCCCCACGGCGGCTTGAACCCTTCCGGGAACTGCTTCAACCTCAGCTTCCCTTCCAACATAATCTGGAAATACTGGAATCTCCACAACAACGACATCGTCCGGGTTCTCCTCCACAGGAGACATCACAATCGGCGGAATGCGCTCTTCAGATGAGCCCGCCACCTCCTTTGGTCTGCTGGCACCAGATTTTGGAGTACGGGATCTCCTTTTTAGCAGCTCCTACAAAAAGAAAGCATAGGTCACAAAAAATGTTGAAGCTAACCAGACTATGGGGAACACCTCACCTCTACTGGAGCTGAGTCTGTTGACACTGTCGATGACAATGCATTCTTCTGCCTCTTTGGCGCAGAAGAGCCAGCCTCTGTATCAGCACGTCTTTTCGATTGATCGGCCGAGGGCTCTGCCTGACCCCCCGTGGACACGGCAGGGGTACCTCGATAACCCACCTCTGGTGGACGGTACGATCGAGCCTTCGCCAATATGTTCCCGGTCGCCGCTAACTGGGTGCCAGCAATGAGACTGGTCTCCCTATCATATCCGGGGGGCACAACATTCATAACACAGTAAAATTTGGCGACCGAGAAAAGAATTGGCGGCCGTGGATTCTGGACAGGCAGCGTAAAGCGAGCTCCGGTACATCCGGCATTGTAGTAATGCCAAGATCGTGCACCATCCAGCAAACTTCCAGTATACCCCAGGTTAATACTGGGGTTCTCCAACATCAACTGAGCATAGTCGAATTGTCGTGCAAAATGGTTCGACAAATATGGTTCCAGGTAACACTGGTTTCTATTTCGATACACCAGATGGGATGGACGGATGCTTTGCAACCAGCAGAATCCCCATGAAGGCAGAGTGGTGGCATCTTCATCTGAATCCATTAAGTCTTCGTTGGCCTCAAAACCCAAGAAGACGGGACCGACTTTGGTGATCTCCCACCCCTGAAGGTGGGATAAAATCTTCCTGCAAACAGGAACACCAGTATGCAACCAGCTCCTCTGGTAGAAACGGCGAAGGAATGCATCTCCAGTCTTGTGGTCTTCTTCCGAGCCCGGGTTCATCATATTGGGATGGTATAAAATTAACCACCCCATCAAATAATGAAACGACAGTTCGGCACAGGAAAAGTTGTCATTCCTACCTCGTTCATGAACCATATTTCCCACAAATTCTCGTAAACCTCGCAGCAGGTTACACACCATTGCGGGGAGTAAAGCCAGGCGACGGCCAAAAACCAATTTCACAGCTGGCAGGATTAGGTTCCGGGTCACCCTCTCCACAGAGCCTGACCCACCCGAAAAGACATAATCCCGGAGCCAAATCATCATATACGCAGCTAACACTGCTTTGGACGACATCCGATGAGTAAGGTGCCAGAAACAGCTATAGGAGCGTTCGTCCGACTGCCGGTCCTCGTTTTTCCAGGGATTCTTCTCACTTAACCTGCTCATTTCGGAGAGCACCACGCTACTGGAAAGCGCTGGCGGAGTTGTAAACTGAGAGGGATCCTCCTTGTCTTGCTTAAAGACGTAATCTCTCCAAGCGGTCACATAAGGCTGTGACCCGCCCTTATCCTTCTTCTGTATATAATAATGATGACTCGCCACTTCCTTGAAGATGGCCATCATCTCCTCGGCTTTGTCCCCCAGGACTTGGAACTCCTCGTTGGTCGGGAAGTATTCCTCATAAGGTTTTGATCCCCAAGGGAGCCTTGACACCTCGTACATTTCATGAAGTGCGAGTCCCAGCTCCCCCACCGGAGTGAAGAAATCCCCGGTCTGGGTGTTAAACATCTCCAGAAGCGCGAGGAACATATGCCTGTTGATGTCGACGCCTGCCTGGGTAGCACGGATTGCGGCAGTCGGCCCAATCTCTCGGAGTTCGGTTCGAAACTGCGTCAGAATCCAGAGTGTCAGCTTGTCCCACTTGGAAACATAGTGACACCAACCCTCTACCCGAAATTCACCTTTCGGGTATGACCGCTACAACAACAGCATATGATTTGCAAAAGTCGAAGCGCCAAAAGCAAATGTGTTGATGGGAACGTCACTGTAAATGCTCCCAGGACGTAGAGTCCGCCAGGTGAAAGAAGGCCCAGCCCGTACGGCGGCCAAAGTATCCCTCTGATCGGAGGTAGCATCGATCTTGATGGTGCCTGCCACCACTCCCCCTTGAGATGGGGTTAGCTCCCAAGACATCCTCCTCTTGGAAGCAAGACGACAGAAAGCCGTCAAAGGCCATTGACGCTCAAGTTGCTTAACAGTCATATGCACCCCCCTTGCTGTAAAAAACCAATCTTCCTTGACCTTTAACACCTTTGCTTCAATAGAAGTAAGGCGGTCCCCAAACAGGAACTCAGGCTTCAAGAAAGTCACATTATCAGAAGTGGCAGATTTCAAAATGCCACGCTCCATCATCCGTTGGAGGAACCCATGCTGTTGTTCCAGGATTTGAGTCATTCTTTTGGGAGGCTGATCCAGCATAATGGCAGCTTGGGCAGGGTTTATCACCTCCTCATTATAATCCACTCCCATCTGACAGAGGGCAGCGTCCATAAGCACTTCATTCAAGAGCGGGACAGTCATCGACACTGGTGGTCAACAAAAGAAGGCAAAGATTCAGATATGATAGAAACAACAAAAGAATCTGAGCCACGTTCTCATCAGAAGCGCATACCCTGAACCAAGGCTCAGGCGCATCTGAAAAGGAGCCTCGGCGCATCATCAGGGTTTAAACCCATGCGCGTCAGCAGTGGAGCCTCGGCGCATCATCAGGGTCTAGACCCATACGCGTCAGCAGTAGAGCTTCAGCGCATCATCAGGGTCTAAACCCACGCACATCAGCAGTAAAGCTTCGGCACATCATCAGGGTTTAAACCCATACGCGTCGGCGAAAAAGCTTCAGCACATCATCAGGACTCAAGGTCCATGCGCGTCAGCGTGTGTGAGTTCTAAAAAATGGTATAGAAAGATATGGTAAACAATAATGAAACCCACCAATCACCACCGGCCGAACGTCGACGGGCGTCCGGGGGACATCATCCGCGGCAGCCTCCACAGGCTCTTTCCCTTTGCCTCATCCTCGGCCAGCACCGCCGCGAGGAGTCTTGGGAGCCATTTCGTGAAAGAAAAAAGTTAGGGTTTTTTCAAAAGAAGAACTCTAAAAGAGAAAGCAAAGAGAGGAAGAACTCTCTCTCTCTCCATCAGACGCCTATTTATAAGCTTAGTCGCACGCGTGAAATGAAGTGTGACATCAGCCGCCGCCTCGGGTTCTGTGAGGAGATAACTGCAAATAAATCCAAAAAGATCATCATTAATCTTTTTGGTTATCGAAGCGTTATCATTTGCATTAACTGAGAGGAGCATGCGCCCCATCACTGATGCGCGGAGTATCCATGCGCCCGAACAGTCATGCGTCCCGTTGAAGATACCACCATGCTTCTTATTCAAAGTATTCCAAAACTTGGTGAAAAGTTTTGAAAACTTTGAAGGTGGTCTTGTAGAAGCATAGAATTTTAGGACCAGAAATTCTATGCGCCAAATATTACATGCGCCAGGGAGCTCGGATGAAGTACTCGGCACAGCAAATAGCAAAAGCATAGAAATTAAAAAAAGATTTTTATTTCATATAAAAGTCCATTACATGTCTAAAAAAGAGCTGTACAAAGGAGAATTTCTACAAAGAAAAGACCCTAAGTCTACAGCCAGGCGCAGCAACCACCATGCGCTCTCAAACAGGCGCATCTTCCCATGCGCTCTCAGACATGCGCATCACTTCAGCGTCTCAGTCAGGCGTATCCCTTCAGCAGCTCAGTTATGTGCATCCTCAGTTATGTGCATCCCTTCAGCGGCTCAGTTATGTGCCGCCCTTTCAGTCAGGCGCATCATGAAATCTCAGCATATGCGCCATCAAATGCTTCGACTAATGAAGCATTTATTGAGCAGAACGAGGGTGGGCAATCAACCCTCTAGCTGGAGGAAGGGCTCTCCAAAGCCCAAGGAAGAGGAGAGCACCGCAATCGACCCGCGGCTAAAGGAGCAGCTTTCAACACAACCAGAATAGGCAACACCCACTATAGCGGGTGGAGGAGCTCTCCCAAACCCCAAGGAAGATGATCGGAGCACCACAATTCCGATCTGTGGCTCTTCCAGTATAACGGAGACGAGGCTCGAGCATCCCGATCTTTGGATGCAATCGACACCTTCCGCCTGCCTCAGAAGCCCTCGACTCCGACTTTTGGATGTAACAGTCACCTTCAAGTGCATCAATAAAGATAATGCATCACATCTTCACCCTCGGGAGCATCTCGTCAACAGAATGTGCTCGGGCAAACAAGTTCATTTCGGGAGGACGTGAGAGAACGAGAAGCAAACTCTCTCCATGCCACTATTTATAGGCCGGGCAAATCAAACCCATGCGCCAAGTGGCTGGCTCTCCGAATCCTGTGCAATGAATTTGCATTAAATAGGTGATGAACCTGACGCTTCGAATTCGGCCAAGAAACGGCTATTTAAAGTACTCGAAGAATGTAACAGTCGGACCAATAAAGACGTGTCATGCAAAGCGGATGCGCCGGTCAGACCGCGCATCATACAGATGCGTCCATCAGCTCCAAGCGCCTCATAAGGATGCGCCCCCATGCGTCCCCATGCGCCTAGTGGAACGCAGATCGATGCGCCCACTCAACAGCCCATCACCCGTCAAAGAACATTAAATGCTGAAATCTGACAGAGTTGGCAGCACGTCCCCCGAGGACTGAACAGTTGACAGCTTTTTCAGAAGACAAAGCATCGCCGACGTCAGCATCATCATTACTTTCCTCCGGCGGTTACAAGCCACGTGGCCGCCCAACCATTCGCATGCGCCTTCGCAGCCATGCGCCCAAATCTCTGCATGCGCCTCAAAAGCCGTGCGCCTCGGACTTTTCTCTGATCCCTAAAGACAGAAGTCAAGTCACTACTGAAGCCTCGCATACGCCTCAAAAGCCGTGCGCCCAGACTGGTTCGTGACTCCTAATGGTTACAAACCAAAGTCTCCTCCTGCGCCCAATCCCAGGCGCATCCTATCAGATCACTTCCCACCAAATCCGAGATCTTCGAGCCATGGACCTACGACACGTGTCCTTTGACTCGATTCGGCCTATGAAGGGGTGCTAATCACCCAAGATCTCAGCAACTGAAAGATCCTCTCTATTGTTACGTGTCAGCTCGGCCGCAGCCCACAAAGGCAACAGGAAGAGTTCAACTCCTCAATCAGAGCGCATCGCCCATGCGCCCCCATCAACAATCACCACGTGGCATCCCCACAAACATGTGCATCCTACATATGCGCGCATGAGCAGCCAGCCTACAAAGCTATAAATAGAGGGATCATTTCCTTCTTCCATACCGACCTAGACACACAGAGACGAACCTACATATACACAGAGAGAGGCAGATACAGACACTCAACGTCTTCTTCCTCTCCGTAAGCTCCAGTACCTAGAGCAACTCAGACCTTCAGAGAACCGAGAACCGTCGTCAGATCGTCAACGGAGTCAACGCATTATCACTCGCTCCATCGGCACAAGGGACCCAAATAAACAAAAGTGTACTCCTAGGACTACATCTAAGTCCTACATTATAATACTGTTCTGTTTGTAATTAAAATTTACAATTAAAAGATTTTAATGGCAAACAGCGGGCATTGCCTCACAAAAGGGCCATTTAGCATTACACCGCACGCTACTCCGTCGCACTGAATGGTGGAGTCGAATAGATCAGTCACAATCCTTAATGGACTGTCCAAGTGGGTTGGCCCGACAAGGTTCACCACCTGAAGCCTTGTGCTTAGACCATTTATATAAATATTCCTTATATGAACTCATTAGAGGAGAGGACATAACGGAGGATAATGTAAGCCCACTATCCGAATTTTTAAAATATTTATTTATTTTTAGTTTTAAATATTTTTTGAGTTAGAAAATATTTTAAATCTATAAAAGGTATTTTAATTAAGGAAGAGCTTTGTCGATTTGCTTTAAAATAAAATTTGAATTTATAGAAATATATTCAAAAATTATTTAATTTATTATTATCAACTTTACAATTTGATATTTATAAATATAGAATTATTTGGTTTATTATTATCATTTATTTGTAAAGGTTTTGATTTATAAAATTGTTTATTTGAAATAATAGATATTAAAAATTAGAAATTTGATCAATCTTTTTTATTTAATTCTATGGGATGATCTATCCATGGAAATTCTAATCATTCCCTAATTAGGGAAACCCCAATTCTATATATAGGGGAGGCTTCCCTTTATTTTTTTCCACAACCACAATTTTCAACCATTGTCAATCATCAACAACCATCATCGTGACCGTGCACCGTGTCCGTGTCCATCTCTATTATCTTCCACTATTTTTATATTATAATTACATTAGTGGCCATGTCCGACAATCCCGGACACGAATCCCAAATCTTCTCCGTCGTGTCGGATAACCCCGACACAGCCAATTCCGTAACTCCCAACCTCTTTCATTCCATAACTCCCAAGCTCTTCCAGTCCGTAACTCCCAACCTTTTCCATTTCATAACTCTCAATCTTTTCCATTCCGTAACTCCCAACCTTTTTTATTCCGTAACTTCCAACATTTTTCATTCCGTAACCCCCAACATTTTCTATTCCGTAACCCCCCACCCTTCCTATTCGTAACTTTCCTTCATTTCTCTATAAAAAGAGAAATGTTGAGACAAAACTTAAGCATTATCATCTTCTTCCTTCGGAGCAACCCAGCGACCTCGTGCCGCACTCGCCGACCCGACCTTCTTTCCGTGTCCGCATATACTGAGGAGATTTGGTACGAAGCCGTGTTGAATATTTAGTTTTAGTTATTAATGTATTTTTAATATATATATAGTATTGTATTTCTGTGTATTTTATTGTATTTCGATATTTTAAACACCGTAAATTAGTTAAAAATTATGTTAATTATGGTTGTTAATTTAGATAATTAATTATCAACTTTCCAGAAATAAATAATTTATATTTATATTTTATTTTAATAAAAAATCTGAAAATAAAATTTTGTGTATTTTTGTATTTTAATTTTTACAAAATATTAAATGTTGTTGAAAAATAAAATAAAATTCATAGTAAATTAGTACACTTTCTGTAGATTAATGTAATAATTTTACTGTAGTTTTGACATATAATTAATTAGTTTATTTTAGGATATTTCTGGATTTAAAATTAAATATTGTTTTATAATTTAATTAAATTAGTTGCAAAAATTATGAAAATTGTTTGCTGTCCATTTTAGTCTATTTTGACAATTATAAATTATGAGCATGATATTTTGAAGTCTCTAAGTATTTAAATGAGCAACTTTGTAGCACGACTTTAAATACGATATTTTATTTTTTTAATTAAATAAATTACTTTTTAGTAACAATTTTTTTTTAAATAAATTGTAAACCTAACTTTTTAACTTAGTAAACAAATCTATTTTTGTCTGTATTTACTTTACCTTATTATTGTAGTAGTTTTTATGTATTGATTTAGGTTTTGTGTTGTGCAGCAACTTGTTCTTTGGCTAATGTTACCGTAATTAGACTTTTAGCATGTCATAGTTAGTTTCGTTGAGACAACACTTAGACTTAGAGATTATTTAGACTGAGAACATGTTGTCCCTTTGCACAATTATGTGAGGACTCCGGACACCGATCATCCTAGCATCACCTTTTCGGTAAAACAAGGCAAGTACACTACATTTTTACATTACTGTTCATGATTCCTATTTTGCATGTTGGATTTCGTGACACGTTTCTTATCTTTTTTACAAGTTATTCTTTACATGAATCTTAAGTTGTATTTTAGCATTCCTCAAGTTGTACTTTTCTTACATGTTTCAAGTTGTAGTTCTATTTTCTTACACTTGCATGGGTTGGAGAAATGTCTAGTTAATATGTGATCAAAGTCGTAGTGTAGTACATGTATCCGAGCTTGACTACACATCGTACACATGTAGTCAATGTCGTACCCCCAAGTTGTCTTTATTTACATGTTACATGTTCTTCTATTATAGCCGATCACATGTCTACTAGGTTTTCAAATCACTTTATATATTCATAACACTTGTCATATTTCAACTGCTATTTCCTGTTGTAATTACATTACTCTTGTTGTCATTTCCTTATTTTCATATCTTCCATACTTGTCAGTTACATGTTTCAGTAACTGTAAGATGTATGGTTGTACTTTGCCCCAAATCCTGATTGGATCGTTGCAGGTGAATTAACCGAGGAGTAGCTGTTTTACAATTTATACTATGAACCTGCTACTAATACGCTAGCTCACATCCCAGAGAATGATCCTGCTTGGGAATACCCTATAGCTTAGCTTACATCTCGTATTTGAACTTGGTTTATAATAACTAGTTACATTCATTAGGCTGGATTTGTCTCCCGTTTACTCTTGCTTTGGGAATGTAACTAAGTGACATCTTTGGACTTATTTCTAGTTTATCTCGATACTGTAATTAATCTGATCTAATATAAGTTTGGACATAATTAAAGGTTTAGAACAGCTTACTACGCTGTGTCTCATAGCGTAGGCTGGATGTGTCCGACACGTATCCGAATATTCGGAAGCATGTCGTGACAGATAACAAGGGGGGCATACTTAAATTTCAAGCCTCCCCTGTGCATTAGAGAGAGAGAGAGAGAGAGAGAGAGCTTTCTCTCTTCTCCTGTATGAGAAGGAATACAACATTAAGTTTTTTTGAGAATTACCCGGTAGACTAACAAATGGTTCGTACACTCTAGCAGTCTCTTGAGGAGTATTTCTCAATGGTCCTATTGACTACGAGGAAATCCGAGAGGAATCCTCCTACTAATATCTCAGGCAATGCAGAAGATTAAGTAGACTCACATATTGTCATATGACAGTCAACAAAACAATGGTCGACGCTGACCACACTTCAACAGGTACACTTTTTCAGAAATATTGTGTGAAAGATTCTATTATAAACTCTCCTTGAGAGCGAAATCTTTATAATCTTTTTACATTAAAAAACACACTTTTCCTATTTTATTTTCACTCTATTTTCTTGGAACACTAGAAAAAGATAAACCTGAGAATGACAAATTCCTGCTGAAATACACACGTGCCAGCACCGACACAAACACATGAACCTGGCATCACATGTGTCGTGCTCAACACAAGGTGGAAACAGGTCGATTTGGATTTCGAAATCCGACTCGAACGAAAATCGATTCAGTACCTTCAGTCCATATTAAAAAAATGCTTAACCCTACCTAACACATTCTCTCTCCACTCATTCACTTTGCCGTCTCTTTCCTTGTCACACCCCAGAACCAGAATACTGCAAGTGGGGACAGACAAGGCCAGCTACGTAATACCAAACTACACCAGTACTCTGAAATCACGTATAGGCTGTCAAGGCATGAGGGTTACTTCTACAAGCCAACAGTCGATCCTAGGTCAAGCATTCCTAGGTATCTCAATCATAGACAATTATACAAGGTACAAGAAGTATGATCATCAGACATACAATAGTAAAGCGTCCCAAACCATTTATACATGAATGATCATGAATCTAGTCATACCAAAATAGAGAACTAGCAAGAGTAATAGTCATAAATGATAAGCTCTAGCTATAGTCTAGAATACACACATCATGTTTGGGCCCGTAAGCTAAATATCAAGAACCAAAATACGAGCTAAACACATGCTCGGAGGCTAAACGCCGCAAAAGAATAATGTACATATCAAGTGGGAGAATGAAACAAGAAACCCACTCAGGTACTCTGGTGCTCCGGATGGTCACCGTCGAGTAGGTGGTACGAAAGATCCTCTGGGCTCCTCTATCAGATCTGGCCAAACAAAATCACTGGGGCCAGACCCCCAAATAGCAAGTATCACAAAGGAAGCCAAACTATGAACTAAAATCAGCAATAGCTAACATAGCAATGGTTAGAGAAAGCAATAAGTAAATGCAGATCGAGACTCGTGCACTTCCAATGCACTCATCCCGAGAAATAGAAAAGACAATAAGTAAGCCACTGGGAGCATAAGTAATTAACATGTGACATAATGTAAACTGTGGACTTGTGAATTAAACAGAGAACTTGTGACGTAGCTAAACTATGTAAGAGAAATGGTACATACAAACATGTACGGTAAGTGGAACATGTGAGCATGTTAGATAACTGAGACTTGTCAGCATGTTATGTAACTAGGGCATGAGAGCCTGTGATAATTATATAGAACGACAATGATAGGATGACTTAGGAACTATTTCGGAAGTCAAGTTACAACCCGTAAACCAAAAAAGGACCGGGGTTGTAACCCTTCTTTTGAACAGAACTTAGTCTCTAATCATTGTATAGCATAAGGATCTTGTATAACTTGTGAGTACTGAATAGGACGGCAAATGATAAGATGACTTGGGAGCTATTTCGGAAGCCAAGTTACAACCCGTAAACCAAACAAGGACCGGGGTTGTAACCCTTCTCCTGAACAGAACTCAGCCTCCGATCATTTGTCGACAAAAGTAAAGCGTAAATAATAATATACTGAAATAAACATACGGACACTGCCTAGATAAAACTAGACTGGACTGGACTGACTCCATCCATCAAACACGGCCAAGCAATGAGTACGGCTTGATACATTAGCTAACTAGGGTTATCACAAGCCTAGTTACTAATAAGATGCAACGAGATATTCTTACAGTCACAAGCCCTACAGCTATCTAGGTTATCCAGACGCAAGTTACAAGAATTTATAGCGGATACATCGTCCAGGAGACAAATGTATCCCATATACATATAATAGTGGGTACATCGCCCAGGAGACAAATGTACCCTAAAAGAGTTATCAGGTAGCTTGATTGGTGCAACACATGACAGTGTGCTGGAAATATGCCCTACTCGTCGGCAGGCTACAAGTCCACTTGAGGCGCCCAAATAACGGGATCGCTTGTAACTGGAAAATCTCTCTATATGAACTACTTGATCAATCTAGTCATTAAACTAGTCAGATTCAGTATGAATCCCTGACCGTGGTAACCAGAAATTTATGTCCTAGACATGATGCAGACGAGACATGTAGCTTGTTCACTCATACACAATATATTCAACCACGGTGTCCAAAAGAGTTGTATTAGCAAGGAGAATAGCCGTCGCAACAGCATCTTGATTATACATGTCATGTTAGGTTTACTTGTCATATCAAGAGTGCGCCACAACGGACCACTATCAAGAGTTATCATATTAAGGTTGCTTGTTAAGAGTGTGCCACGACGGACCACTATCATGTTAGCATGTAAAGACATGTTCAAGAGTGCACCACGACGGGTCACCATCATGTAAACAAAGAAAGACATGTACCAGAGTGCACCACAATGGGTCACTATCTGGTATAAGCAGAGAAGAGACGTGTAGCATGAGTGCACCACGACGGGCCACTATCTAGATTAAGCAAACATGACAATAAGGATCGCATGTAGAAAGAATTAGATAAAAGACGTATCATGGCATGAGAGAAAAAATAAATAAAAGTACTACTTGACAAAAACAATAATTGAATCTGTGCTAGTGTTAAGAATATAAGGGGATACAATTATTCTCTAACTGTACAAATTCATCTAATCATGAAAATAATTTATTACAGTCGAAGGAAACCTCAAAACGTCAAGTACAAAAAATATGCCAAAAAGATTAAAACTATGATTGAAGTTATTAATCGCATATGAACTCCAGTTAAAGTGAAACAAGAAGATTCTTGAAGCCAAGACAAAGATCTAAAACTTTCATGTTGGGAGTTGGAAGAAATTCTGGCCACAATTCAGCCAAATAGGACATAAAACAGCCAAAAACAGCCAAAATAGACACTATGCAGCACTATGCATCTATGCGGACTGGTACTATGCGGCCAGGCACTATACGGCCAGGCACTATGCATCTATACGGACTGGCACTATACGGCCAGCACTATGCATCCATCCGGACTGGCACTATGCGGCCAGGCACTATGCAGCCAAGCACTATGCATCTATACGGCCAGACACTATAAATCCATGCGGACTTGGACTATACGGCCAGGCACTACACAGCTATACGGCCAGACAATATGCAGCTATGCGGCCAAGTACTATACATCTATACAGACTTGCACTATGCGGCCAGACACTATGCATGTATACGGACTGACACTATGCGGCCAGCACTATGCATCTATGCGGACTGGCACTATGCAACCAGGTACTATGCATCCATGCGGACTGGCACTATGCGGCCAGCACTATACATCCATGCGGACTGGCGCTATGCGGCCAGCACTATGCATCCATGCGGAGAACCAGGACAGATGAACATAAAAGATGTCCAAAACTTGCTTTGGCCATAACTTCCTCAAAACAAGTCGAAATCTAACTTTTCAAAGGTCAAAATTGTGTAGAATCAAATTCTCTACCACATGGAACAATTAGTTTTTGAAAACAAGTAAGTTTGATAGATCAAAACTCAAGAAAATCGAAAATGGCACAAACTTAGATCTACAAGAATCCACCCATGAAAATCAAAAATCCAAGTTCTAAAGAGGCTTATAATCATGTAAGAAAGAGTTTAGAACAAAATAATATTTGTCCAACATTTGGCAAGATGTACTTGCCTTAGGTTGGAGGAGAAAATGAAGAGGAAGAAGATGAAGAGAATGAAAATAATGGAGAGAGAGAGAGAGAAGTTGGTTTTTATATAAAACCCTTCTCATCTAAAACCAACCCAAACCAGGTCATGTCAAGTTGAACCAAACCAAATTAAACCAAGTCAAAATTAAACCAAAGCAAGGCTAAGAAGACAAGTCAAAATACGGGTCACCTGACAAGGGCCAGAATTTTGTATACGTACACTGAAAATACGTATAACAGAAAATGGGAGTGACATGCATGCCGTCGGCATACAATGGTACACTGGCGATATGCCGATCAAGAAAAAAATCTATAAGTTGGAAAAAAATTTAAAATGTTCCAAAAACCAATAAATAGGAAATACAGTATAAAAGTACGTATCAGTATATAAATACCGATACTGTGAGACGAGTCTCACATTCCTCTCCACATCTCTCCACTCTACCACCTCTTTCCTCTCCCAATTTTCGGATTCTCCAAACTCCACAGCCATTTTAGAATAGAAGAATGAGAAGAACATCTTCGTCGTCGAGTGCGGTGGTTGAGCTTTTGGGGTGGCTAAAGGGTCTGGTGGGAGAGAGTGGCTGGAGGGTTAATTAATCCTTTTGAAGCCACCTTTTCTATTCTAGCTAGTTCATATACTCTCCTGGTTATGTTAGATTTCTATTTTAATTTTCTTTTACTGGTCATGTACATGATTCCTAAGGAGTAGAAAAAAATTTAACATTTTTTTTATATAGAACAGTTCATCGTCGTTTGTTTTTTAAGTAGTCGTGTTTCTTAAATAGATCGTTTTTTAGGCAATTGATAAAGGCACTGCATAATTTGATAGGGGCTAGCCCATTTGTAAGTTTGTGTTATTTACAAGTTTGCCATTGAAAAAATTTATTAGGGCTAGCCCATTGGGTAGTATAAAAGTCAATTGTTTTATTTCTCTTCTTTTTCTCTTCTTCCTCTCAAATTTTCTTCTAATCTAAAATTTTCTTCTAAACCCTAGATTGAGAATCCTCTTGTCCCTACAAAAATCTTCCTGTTTTGTAACCCTAGAGTAGTTATCAACGAATATTCGTAGTAGTCGGTATGTTTTCGACTACTATATTGCAAAGTTTGTTAAATAATCGGTTGATTCCTAATTTTTGAATGTTCTTTCATAATGTAGAAAATATGGAAGAAATTGGGACATTCCATGTAGCAATCGATCATCCCGGTCCTTCCGAAGAAGACGACATTCTCTCCGAAGAACCCGTGGTTGGTCCCCGACGTAGTTACATTTTTTCGTACCCTAGAATTGGACTGCCACATCAGATGGCAGTCCACAAAGTACTTAGGACTGCCAGACAGTATGGCAGTCGAGTTAAATACGTACGAAGTTAAGGACTGCCTCACTTTCTGGCAGTCTTAGAGACGTCAAGGACTGCCCAGAAATGTGGCAGTCCTAAAGTTGATAATTGATTCAACTGGACTGCCACACATTTTGGCAGTCCATGAAGTACTTAGGACTGCCAGAAAGTATGGCAGTCGAGTTAAATACGTATGAACTTAAGGACTGCCTCACTTTCTGGCAGTCCTAGATAATTCAAGGACTGCCCATAAATCTGGCAGTCCTGAAGTTGATGATCGATTCAACTGGACTGCCACACAAGTTGGCAGTCCATGAAGTACTTAGGACTGCCAGAAAGTATGGCAGTTGAGTTAAATACGTATGAACTTAAGGACTGCCTCACTTTCTGGCAGTCCTAGATACTTCAAGGACTGCCCAGAAATGTGGCAGTCCTAAAGTTGATAGTAGATTCAACTGGACTGCCACACATTTTGGCAGTCCATGAAGTACTCAGGACTGCCAGATGTTGTGGCAGTCTAGTTTAACAGCCTGAATTGGATATTGTATTTGGTTTTGTCATTGATTTAGGTATTTAAATAATTGTAAATTTATTGTAGGGTACCCCATCGCCTATGTGCACAGATTTGAGCAGTAAATTCTCGACAGATATTGTCTTTGAAACTTACGCCGAAGCATTAGAATGGTGCAGAGAAGTTGGAAGGCAAACCAACACAACCCTTGTAACTTCAAGGTCGCTACGGTGTCGGCCGAAGCGTCAAACTGCATAGATTGGCTGTGAAATAGGTGGGACGTATAGGGTGCATCGTAAAAAAAGTGAACTTCTCCTAATAATATCCGGGAAGAAAGAGGCAGGCTCAAGGAAATGTGGTTGTCCATTCAAGCTAGTGTTGGGGTGCAAGACTGGCGAGAAGTGGACAGTTGTGGTACGTAATGGGATCCACAATCATACTATTCCGGAGACGCTAACTGGTCATGCCTACGCCGGAAGATTGAAAGATGATGAGAAAAAGTTAGTTACAGAAATGTCAGCTTCCGGAGTTGCGCCAAAAGAAATTTATTCTGCGCTGCTTCAGAAGAATGAGAGGAACAAGTCCACTATGAGGACAATTTACAATGCACTAGCGAGGTCGAGAACGAGGACTCTAAAAGGAAGAATGGCGATGCAACAAGTGATGAAATTGCTCGCCGAAAATCATTATGTGGAATACCATAGAAGACTTCCGGTGAGCAATGAAGTCGTTTCTCTGTTTTGGTCTCATCCGGATTGCACACAGTTGGCACGGTCCTTCGCCGATGTTTTGGTTCTTGATTGCACCTACAAGACTAATAAATTCAAGATGCCTCTTCTTCACATTGTTGGGTTCACTTCAACCCGAAGGAAATTTTCAGTTGCCTTTTGTTTTATGAGGACCGAAACATTAGAGGACTATACATGGGCTTTGGAAAAGCTGAAGACACTTTACAGTGGACATAAAGAACCGTCTATTTTTGTGACCGATCGGGAATATGCATTGATGAATGCTATTGATACCGTATTTCCTCATGCTCGTAGATTACTATGTACTTGGCATATAAACAAAAATATTCAAGCACAATGCAAACTGAAGTTCGAGAAAGTAGACGGCAAACTCGACATGGACCGCTTCCAAGATTTCTACAACGGTTGGACTCTTGTGTGGCGAGCAAGTAGTGAGGAAACATTTGACGCAGCATGGTACATGTTCAAAGAGCAATGGGAGCAGAGCAACCCGGCGTGTATATCTTACATCAAAGACACCTGGCTTGATGAACATAAAGAAATTTTTGTCTTGGCATGGACGAATATGGTGAAACACTACGGCACGACCACTACCAACCGTGTCGAAGGCTCACATGCAAGACTAAAAAGATATCTGCGCTCAGCGTCCGGTGGTTTCGTCTCCGTTTGGCAATCAATCAATCGAATGACCAATTCGGTCGTGAACGAGATAAAGGCTTCATTTGAGATGAGCCTGAACATTGTAAAACACCAACACAAGAAAGAACATCTCTTGTCTGATTTAATCCACGTGGCGTCCCACGACGCATTGACATTACTACTTGATGAGATTGGTCGTACGAATTCTGTCGGTTTAGATGTCGAAGTATGTGGTTGTACACATCGATATTCTTTCGGGCTCCCTTGTGCACACGAGATCAACGAATATCGACGTCAAGGTCGACCTATTCCAGTAGTGGTCGTTGATCAGCGTTGGAGACAGCTGTCGATCATGCCTACGGTGGACAGTGCAGATGATTTCTTTTCTATGCCACAGTTAAAACTTCTTCATGCCAGATGGTGTACAGCACTAGAACCTGAGAGGAAGTCCATTGAGCTTGGGATCCAAGAACTTGCCAACCCGGCAAGTACTCGTCTACAGGAGCCATCTTCTATCATTGCTCCGAAAGGTAGACCGCCAAAAAGACTTACAAGAAAGCAAAAGAAGAAGCTCGAATCTACTAAGCGAGAAGCCTCTCTCTTTGAGCATGTTGAAAGAAGTGTACAAATTGTAGCCGTTCCAAAGAGGAAGGAGAAGCTCCATACTCGTAGAAAGAAACAGAATACGAGTGCTGCAAACACACTCGATGCGTACATTGGTGCTTTTGTGCCCGGCATACGGGAATATATTTGGTCTATTGATGATGTGCCCAAAGACGGACATTAAATATCATGTGCTTGCGCGGCATCTAGGCTACCCCGCTAAAGATGGATGGAGACAAGTTAGAGCTGAGCTATATTTTGAGCTGGAGTCTCATCTTTCATTCTATAGCAAAATACTTGGGCAAGAACATGTTGGCGAACTGTTGACAAGCATTCCATGCAACACCCAGACTACTGGACCGGAGCATTACCTGGACATACCTTCTGGTGCATATCTGTTCGATAACAATTATAAGATCCCAATTATCGTTTTTTCCAAGCATAACAACAACACATTTTTTCTAATATGCGCTCCTCCGAAGGACTACAGTATATCTACTCTAAATACAATTGGACTCGTCGGAGATCACTTTATTATCCCGCGGTTGATTGGGCACTCTCCTATTCCTCCCCCTGCGTCACTTTGGTGGAAACATGCACCGGAAGAATCCCTCGCTTGGGTAACACCCTACGAAGATGCAATAAATGTTTACAAGAAAATCACGAACTTCGTGGAACCTATACCGCGGCCGGAGGGCCACTATGATGTATTAATTGACTGATGTACAGTTGACGAAGCGTAACATTTTGCATGTACAGTTAACATTTTGTATCTTACTGCGTATCTATGAGTATTTTGTATCTTACTGATTAGCAGCGTTGTATTTTGTATCTTACTGACAAATCGTAGCGTCTTGTGCACTTACTGATTAGCGTATCTATGAGTGTTCTTTCAGCTATCTTACTGTATGTTGTATTTTGTATGTGGACTGCCCAAGAACTGGGCAGTCCATACTCACAGCAAGTCCTGATAAGGACTGCCCAGTTTTCTGGCAGTCCATATATGAATGTGGACTGCCAGGATACTGGGCAGTCCTTATCAGGATTTGCTGTGAGTATGGACTGCCCAGTTCCTGGGCAGTCCACATACAAACAGCAAGTTCTGATAAGGACTGCCCAGTTTCCTGGCAGTCCACATACATACGTGGACTGCCAGGAAACTGGGCAGTCCTTATCAGGACTTGCTGTGAGTATGGACTGCCCAGGAACTGGGCAGTCTACATACAAATAGCAAGGTAACATTCACATAATACGCAATATAACATTGAGCTTAATACGCAAGATAACATTCACATAATACACAGACTTGCAAGGTAACATTCACATAATACGCAAGTTCTAAGAGTCACAGCAAGATAACATTCACATAATACGCAAACAAGTGTTCAACCAATTTGAAACTGTTAACACAGACAAGTGTTCAACCAATTAGAAAAGTTTTGCAAGTCACCCAACTACCAAATACATTCAACCTTATACAAACTACATAGTCATTCAGTATCATGACGCCTCTTCGTACGTCGCTCATCGATAAATGGGTAATCAGCTGCGATGTTCTGCAACTGGGTACCAACATCTTCGTAATTCTCCCCCTTGCACTGGATTAGACTTTTCCCCAATTTCTTCACTTTCGAAGCCTGCATGAATACATATCATAATTTTAGGAACCAACAATTTACCACAACATGGGTTAATTAAACAAACTATACTAACCATCTTCTGCAATGCATCATATAGTGCTGACTTGGAAGGTATGGGTGCTGCTGCCGGCACTTTTGCAGTTCTCTTATCAGGATTCAACATCATACCATGTCCGGCATTCCCATAGTATTCCATATAGTCCTCACTACAATCTCACATCTCTACCGCCGGAGTTCGTATGGTTTCACCGAGAAGATGTTGTTGCCAGTCAGCGAAAAAGTACGACCCCCAGGGGTAGTACGGCGGGACGTAGGTCGACGGTTTCTTCCCTTGGCCGGCGGTCCTCAATTTCAACGTACTCGGGATAGTCTGTACATATCCAAACTGACGAAGCACTCTATCTGGGATGTGAGGCTCCTCAATTTCATGACAAAACAGTGGACCTCTAAATAGTGCAACTGGTTGCACAGGACGAGTGTTATTTCGCAGATCCTTATATGGATGCCAAATAATCTACAACATGCATTCATTACTTAAGGAGTTACTAATTAATGTGGAATACTAGAGTGATAAGTAAATGCTAGTTCAAGTTACTATTGTTTCACCTCCTTTGCAGTCAGATCTTCTAGAGCAACACGTAGGGTAGCCAACGTATGTGGATGTCTGGTATCTATCTTAGCCGGCCTCCACCTACACATCATGGGCATATGCTCATCATAATTTCGATTAAGAGTAGCCCTATTGAGCGTCGGAAAATGCTCATATATCCACGCCTGAAAATGTAAAATATAACAATGTTATCGTTATCGACATAATTTTATACAATTGTATAGACACAGTATGCTAGGGTTTGCTTACATGGAGCAGTGTTTGACAACCAGCTATCGTCTTCGACTCGAGATGCAGCACCTAGTTCGCGGTAGAGGTGTGCTAGTATACCACTTCCGAACGATATTTCAGCCACAGCGTTCAACTCCGTAAAATTGTTTAGATATTTTGCATGTATCGCTGTCCCGGACTTGTCTGTAATGCCGACGGCTCCTAGGATGAATTGCATGTATCCACGGGCCACGAGGTCGTTATTACCATTGTTGTCGTCATCGTCGTCGGCGTCATCATTGAAAGTATTCCTCAAAAAACTTAAAGGAACTCCATAAGACTTCTTAAATTCCGGGATTGTGATAAGGGTCTTGGACTCGACACCGAGACAATTGGCAACCAAATCCACCATCTCATCATACAGTTCGAAGTCGCCCTCGGAATAGTCTATCGACATTTGACGACCATCAACTCTAAGCCCTAAAATGTGGTGGACATCATCGAGGGTGATTGTCAACTCTCCGTCTGCGAGATGGAAGCTGTTAGTTTCTGGATGCCAGCGCTCCACAAATGCAGAAATCATTGCGTGGTCCAATATCTGATATGAGTATTTTGCCAAATACTGTAATCCGGTGGGGGTGATTTTTTCCTTCACACTCTCTTTCAACTCATCAAATCCCCACGTACTACACATCTTCGCATAGTTTATTACCCTCAAAAGGCGCGAGCTTTTCTGCAAAAAAAACAAAAACAAAGATCCAATATTACATACATCTATTATTCCGAATAGTTATTCTATATAATAGGTAAGTAACTTACCAGATCCTTCCATATTTCATAACAAATGTGGTTCTCGATTGACTTCAAAATTGAGCAACCAACTGGGCCAGCATCTTCCTCTTCCTCTTCCTCGGGTACTTGAGAAGGACCCGATCCGGCGTCATCTGTCATTCGGGCAATGGGTACATCGTCATCATCGGAGGAATCATCACGACGAGTCGCCGCCGCTTTCGTCAAACGCTTTGCAACACGTTTCATTCCACGTGTTCTTGTTTCTGAGGCTGGTTCGGGTTCTCTGATTGATAGCCCTTTCTCGACATTTCTACCAGCTTCACGCGCCTTGCGATCCGATGCGGTAGGACATTTTCTTTCGGGCCTGGCCTCAACATCCTTCTCCTTTGTCTTCTTTTCATGACTATTATTGAATATTAATTACATATTAAAATGTAAGGGATGCCCACAAATGTGGCTGTTCCACTAGTGCAAACATTGGGCTGTCCAATATTCTACCAGTCCTCAATATATAATGGACGGCCAATTTGAATTTCAATGGACAGCCCTGTCTCAGGACATGTGTAACTTGAGACTGCCCACATTTCTGGCAGTCCAAGATGCAGTTAGGACTGCCAGAAAAGAGGGCAGTCCTAACTCACATCATGTGTAACAAAGACTGCCCACTTTTCTGGCAGTCCTAACTTTATGTTGGACTGCCAGAAATTTGAGTAGTCCAACATAGAGTCAGGACTGCCATAAAAGTGGGCAGTCCATTGTTCCACAAGTTATCAAAATGGACTGCTCAGTTTTCTGGCAGTCCAACATACGGTCAGGACTGCCAGAAGAATGGGCAGTCCTTCGCTACACATGTGTCACGCCCCAGTACCGAAATACTGGGACAGACTAGGCCAGCTACTCCGTATGAGGTATAAAACGTCATACGGCGATCGTGGCTGTCAATCTTGCTGGGTATCCTAGCATGCAAGCAGTCTATGGCCTAAATCTGATCTCATATCCACAGGCAATAATCAATAAAATAACGACAAGAGAGATAATCATATGAAAAGCAGGAAATACTCATATGATAATCAGAGAGTCTACAATAAGAAATAATGTAGATAAGAATACCTTCCCACTCAGTTCCCTCATGATCAGGAACTGAAGCACGTCCTCCAAGTCAAGTCTGGAAGATCCACAGGGTCGGTCACAGGCAATCTGGGAACAATCCAGGGTTGGTCAGGCCAACCGTAGCAAGTACCAGAAAGGAAGGCTCAAGGACGGGCGAAGAAAACCAGCATGATATAATATAACAGAAATAGCATCTAAAAACAGTAAATAAGGTAAGGGATCGTGCGGTACCAACGCACGATAACAATCCAACAACTAAAAGTATTCTGGTCGTAACCTCGGTCGATAGCCTATCGTAGCACAATAACCAACCCAACAATCAAACAAGAACATGGGTTGGATCATGCACCACGATAGTCCATGTTCCTCAGTTATTCCCAAAAGTAACTCAACAATCATCACAATCATCCTAACATACACTAATGCCTGCATCGCTAACTGGAGATCGTAGTCTGTCATCGGGACAGTAATCCACCCCTACATCAAACAAGAACAAGGGAATGAAATACTGAGCCGAGACAGCGTTACGCACCAGCCAACTTAGCAAATAGCAAGCCATACAATTTTAGGTGAATAAGCGGCCACTCAAATGCCTACGGCTGTCTATGTGGAGGTTGGGTTACCCCAACAATGCAATATAGGAATCCTCAGATCGTGCCATATCCCGCAAGGGCTAGCGAGGCCAAATAACGCATAACAGGTAGGTATGTACCGGTCCCTCGGAAGGCCACCGGGCTAAGCAGGAGTACATATAGTAGTCGGATACTGCCATATCCGTGGCGGCCAACCCCGACGCGCCAGGACGAGCCTGTGGCGGCCGGTAATGCATGATCTCGGGATTCCGTTCCCTCCCAATGCTTCTACCATTTTTAGTTGCCTAGATTAACCCTACATTTATCCGGAATCACATGCCGTGGTCACATGCTCATCCTCCTAGATATCGTACCTCAGTACGAGAACGCTAAGTAAGAATCAGCCTCGGCACCTATAGTCCCAGTTGTGATCCATCCTTAGTGTTATGCAACAAGCAAGCAAGCAATCCTACCCACGCTAAGACTATAGGCCAACTACCAGATACCCGTGCAGGTAATCATATAATATAGCCAGAATATCAAGATGGCACCGCAATGCCATATAATCATGGAAGTAGCACCTCAAAGTGCCAATAGACAAAGGGCACCGCAGTGCAAGGTTAGGGCCAGTACCTCACGGGGTAAGCTGGACTTATAGCACGGATACAGGTAGTCAGGTCTGGGACAAGGACAACTCTGTCAGTCACAAGAAGTCATCTGCCCACATCGTGGCATGGATATCAGGTCAAGTACAAGACCAGAACCTCTACTATAATAACATCTCAAGCATATATGGGAGCCTACAGCTCCAATCATCAAGTCGGTCTATCCACCAAATCAATCTATCAAGTGTCTCCCATCCATGAGGAAGTGAATATCACGTCAATAAAGACAACCACCAAATACCAATCTCATTTCCCCTAACAATGCTAGGCCCTCAGACTCACAGGAATCCTCCTAGACAATGATCACAAGCCACTAGAAAATAAGCCCCTCAACTACCAAGACACAGCAATCAACCAGGTTCTCTAACTACCGGAATACACAAAGGTATCGGATTGGGCGTTTGGGAAGTCGAGTAAAAATCATATAATAATACCCTCGATATCCTCCTCGTTCCGCGAGACACTCGCACCAGTATCCAAAATCCAAAAGTCCTCGAAGACATATCTGATCAAATTAGAACATCACCAAAGAACTAGCAACACTATCTAAGAATCCACTTAGTCTACCATAATCATTATCTCAATATCATATCTTCTCATAGTCAATCCTCGAATCAGATCATAATCCCAACACACGGGTCAGCACTTAATCAACGCCGTCGGATGATGGCAAGGATTGTGTGAACCACTCTGGATCAGATCCACAACCCTTAAACCAAACAAGGACCAGGGTTGCAGACCCTCACCCGAGTAGAACCACTCTCCTTACACAATCCGGCGGACAGGACAGACAATGAGATAACAAACTAAACTAGAACACCATCTAAAGGAAGAATCACGAGTCAAGAGTCCAATGGGTGATACCGTCGAAAAGGCAAGGATTGTGTGAACCACTCTGGATCAGATCCACAACCCTTAAACCAACCAAGGACCAGGGTTGCAGACCCTCACCCGAGTAGAACCGCTCTCCTTACATAATCCGACGGACGGGACAGATCAAGACGCTAGGCGACTAATCTAGTCGGGAGTCTACCTAGCAGGCAATAGGGTCAGGGATGCCATACCAAGAAGAACAAGCATGAGTTCAGTCCAGCAAACCCAAGGAATGGTTTTGCCTAATCCTTCGAACCAAATTCCCAACTGGGAATTCTGGAAAAATTCGGCAGAGTCTCCTTTGTATTCTGGACGGGAGTACCCTACGAATAGGGGCTAAAACCACTCGGCACAACCCGCCGCAGAATCGCAGAATCGCAGAATCGCGGCTGAGAACACTAAGTCTCAGCTACCAGCAGCACTACGATGCGTACTGGAAACAGATCGATAGCCGAGAACACTAAGTCTCGGCCTCCAGTAGCACTACAATGCGTACTGGGCGCCAAGCCAACATGCATACTAATAAGATAACCGCCTCGCAGGGCGCACCACAACACATGTCCATAAATTCCTAACCCAAGCACAAACACCGCCACAAGAGTAGTTCGCCAAGCCGTACCCGACCGCGAGTCGGACACGGGGCATATGGGGACAATCCATACGTGTGAGTCGTTCTCGTGTCCTCGGAGGTGTGGATGACCCGTCCGAGTTGTCCGATACGGTCGTAAACCGGTATCGAACCAAGCTATCCTAAGTTATCATCATGGCAGTTCTACTACTAGGCTACACTAATCATGATTATGCAATTTACAAGTACAAATTAATTAAATGCAATAAAATCCAGGAGAGAGGGTAAGAGCCGTCGATGAGCAAGGGATACTTGCCTAGAGGGCTCGGCTAGGTAAGCAAGTCTTCGGCGATCTGGATCCAAGCTAGCACGTCCATCGAGGTCCTCAGAACACATAATAAACAATCATTAGAATTAAATAATAAAATAATAGAATAATCACAAGAGATGGCAGAAGGCTATACCGTGCGGGTCCCGCAAGCAGCGCAGGGATCTGGCACAGAAACTGAGGCACGTGGACCGATACGGGCACGCAAACCGAGACGCGCACGCATATCGAGACGCGCACGAGAATCGAGATGGCTCGAATATCGAGACGAACGGGAGACAACGTGCACGTAAATCGAGACGTGCACGTAGGATCGAAGAATCACGAATATCAAGATGGTGCACGAATCATGCAACACGCAAATCGAGACGTGCACACGAATCGAAACGGCACAAAGACCAATACGGCACGCAAATCGGAGCGAGCACGCAAATCGAGGCGGTGTGCAAATCAGCGCGCGCGCACAAATCGAAGCGATACTAAAACCGAGATGGCACAAAGGCCGAGACACGGGAATCGAGACAACGTACAAACCGAGATAGCACGGTGCCCGAGACAGCACGGGACTCGAGGCGTTCCGCTGTCCAAGGCAGCGCGTGGATCGAGGTGCACGGAAAACGGGACGACACACAAATCAAGGTGCACGTCCCGAGAAACACGGGAAACAAGGGAACGTGCGAACCGAGTGCACGTGACCCAAGGCACGTGGCCCGGGGAACACACTGCCCGAGCAGCGCGGGGCCCAAGGGCGTCCCGCTGCCCAAGGTGGCACCGCTCCCGAGGCGACGGTCGCCGAGAAGAAAGAAGGGGAGAGGCGGAGGAGCTGTCGGGGGTTCGGCCAGACGGGGTCGGGATCCGGCGGAGGATGGTTGCGCCGGGGAACAACGGAGAGGGGAAGGAGACGCATGGAGGCGAGGGTGCTGCCGAGGTGGACTGCGGCCATGGGGCTCGTCCAGGCGGAGGAAATAGGAAGAGAGGGGAGGCCGGAGGAGAGACTCACTGGTGGGAGGAGGATGGAGACGGCGGCGTCGGCGGAGGGGGCCGGAGGCCGCGGAGGAGATGGTGGTGAGGGCGGTGCTGCGGTGGAGATGGCGACGATGATGGTGGTGGCGCGGGTGGCTGAAGACGGGGGCGACCACGGCGAGGGAAGCGACGGCGACGATGGGGGCGGTCGCCATGGCGGTGGTGGCGGCGGCTGCAGTGGAGGAGATGGTGGCGACGATGGTGGTGAGATCTCGGGGCGACCGGAGGTCGGCGGAGGCCGGGAGAAGAGAGGGAGACAGCGAGCGAGAGAGGGATGAGAGGCCGAGTAAGCGGGAGAGCGGAGAGTTGAGGGAGGAGAGAGAGGGCCGGAGGGGGTGAGTGAGGGAGGAGAGAGAGGGAGCTCTCCAGCGAGGGGGAGAGAGAGAGTGAAGTGAGGGGGGGGGGGGGGGCTGAGAGAGAGTGGAGTGAGAGAGGGTTAGGTTTGGGTTAGGGTTTTCTTTTGGGGTAGGTATAGGAATCAAGGAATTTAATTAATAACAAATAATTATGAGGGCAAATCACTCCCAATAAAATAATAAAAATTTCAAATATACCCCAAAATTAAAATCCTCCAAAATACGAAATACAGTCGTAATACAGTCATATACCTATTTCTAAAATAGGGATATGACAACATGTTATGCCAATGGACTGCTCATTCTTCTGGCAGTCCAACATACAGTCGGGACTGCCAGAAGACTGGGCAGTCCTGGCCGACGCCAAATTTTGGCAAACACGTTTGCTACGGTCCGATGCAATGGAAATAACGAATGTAATTTATCCTTCAATTGTCTCAGATAATTTCTATGGTTATTGAAAGAAATGGAGGAAGATTTCGCACCTTGTTTGCGAGGAAGGTTTCGGGGCCATCGTTCTCCTTGGAAGAGAGAAGAGGACGTGGGGAAGAAGAGGAAGATGATGAAGCTGCTTGCCGAGTGGTGGAGAATGGAGTCAGTGTTAGGGCTTAGGAGGAAGAAGAAGAGGGAAGTTAGGGTTCTTGAGAAAGAAGAAGTTAGGGTTCTTGAGGAAGAAGAAGAGGGAAGTTTGTGTTCGGGGGGGGGGGGGGGAGGGGAGGGCGGGATTACTTGGGACAGTCCTGTGATCAAATAAATGGGCTGTCCTGAGTAAAACCCAAAAAAAATTGGGCTAGCCCCAATCCGGACTAGCCCCGATCAAAAAAGGCAGTGCCTTTATCAATTGCCTTTTTTTATATATGGTTCACAATTTTTTTGGATAATTTTGGTTCTGGTATTTTTGTGTAAGGGAGCGTTCTGCTGATTTTTTTCTTGTAAAATTTTCATGGAAGCACACAGACTTTACATGATGTAGAATTGAGCTTCTTCTTTTTTTTTTTTTTTTTTTTTTTTTTTTTTTAATTTTATGTTCTGAAAATGTTATGGTATTTTTGTTACCGAAAATGTTTTGCTCTTCATCTCTGATCTCTGCTTAGTGCTTGCTCTTTGGTTACACTTAGTTCTGGAACTATGTTTTGGCCATGAAACCTTACCGACCATAAACCGAGCCGCTTTTATTCGGTTTGTTTGGCCGGTTTAAAAATGGTTCGATTTTTGTATACGGTTGAATCGGTTTTAAGATAAACGGTTCGGTTTAAACAGAACCGAACCGTTGCTCACCCGGTCAAAATCATATATATACATCACATACATCCATCCATAAGCCACTTGACTTCAATAAAAAAGACCCATTTTATTTTTTTCCTCGAGATCTCCTGATGCAACAACAGCACGAACATCATCAGGAGACCATCACCACCACCAACAAGAAGCGACCAAAGCGCTCCGCCGCTTCCGTCGCCGCCATGCCGACCACCGGCTCCTCCTCCTCTTTCCTCTTTCCGGTGGAAGAGATCGTCCAGTCGCCTCTCCCGGGCTACGTGGCCCCCTCCGGCATCAGCTTCAGCCCCGACGACCGCTTCGTCACGTTCCTCTTCAGCCCCGACGCCACGCTCCACCGGAGGGTGTTCTCCCTCGACCTCGCCACGGGGAGGCAGGACCTCGTCTTCTCCCCGCCCGACGGCGGGGGGCTCGACGAGAGCAACCTCTCCGCGGAGGAGAAGCTCAGGAGGGAGAGGTCGAGGGAGAGGGGCCTCGGGGTGACGCGCTACGAGTGGAGGGCGCCCAGGGGGCCGTCAGGGAGGCACTCCGTCATGGTCCCCCTCCCATCCGGGGTTCGATCTCTCCAAATTCTCGATTTGCCATTGTTTTTATTTTATTTTACCAAGCTTAGGGTTTTGTTTCACTGCTGAAAGGTCTAATCTTTAGGACAAAGGACGGACCTTTTCTTTCTATGTTGGCTCTCACCGTGGTCGTAAAGTTCTAAACTTTGAAGCTCAATTGGAAGAAAGATCGAAACTTTGTTCAAATATGACACAGACACGGATAAGGCACCATTATATCGGTGTCACTGTGTACTTTGGAGTGACTGTGCTTCGTAGATTTTTCCTAAGGGTCTGCTTGGAAGGGTTAAGAGAGTTAAGTGAGAGGAAGTTAAGTGAGGGGAAGTTAAGTGAGAGGAAAACAAAATCATGCTTGGTGTGAGAGTGAGGGTTTAGGAGGGGGAGTTATAGATGGTTAAGTGATGGTTTGTTTAACCTTCTTTTCGCCATTTTGGTTTAACAAGGAAAAAATGAGGGGTTTTGTTTAGAAAGTCATAAATACCCTTTATTTATCCTATTAACTATTATGACTTTTTTCTCCTTTTTTTTTTTTTTTTTTTTTTTTCTTTCAACCTGCTGCTCCTTAACTTTCTAACTTTGTGAAGACATTTTGACAAATTTTAATTAAAAATCCAATCAAATCTAATTTTATATCATACGTAATAAGGGTAGTTTGGTAACTATTATATTTTTATTAATCTTTCTTCCCTTCAAAACCTCTAATCTAAGCAAGAGTTATTAAACACACCCCAGTTATCCCTCCCTTCAATCCAAGCAAGGTTATACGTATTGACTCTCCTTTCTCACTTAACTTCCCTTCACTTAACCCTACTTAACTGTACTTATATTTTCCCCCTCAATCCAAGCAGAACCTAAGAGTTCGGCCCACATATTAGGCATACTAGAATTTTCGTTTCACATTTCTACAGAACAAAATTTTCACTTTGTTAGAATTTTGGTTTCGTAGATTGAATGTTTTTATTACATAGTTACACTCGGAAACCGGAGTGTCATGATTTCCGGGGTCAATTTTCTGAATTAAATTTGCTGACCAGTATCAGTTTTTCTGATCATCTTCAACCGTGCCAAAGTTATATACTGCTAATGTTTGTTGTTAACAACCAAACTCTTAGGATCGACATTATTTTGTGTTACATTACATGAAATAGAAATAGCTGTAGTTTTGGTCTCGGATACAAGCCAGCCCAAACCAAAATGTGTTGGTAACTTTCCCAATTTGAAACTCGCAGAGCTTTCTTAACCTTCAACAAGTTTGGACTGGTCACAATTTTGGTTGTTTAGGTTGAAGTGTCATTTCATGTATTAACAACAATGCTTAATAAATTATCACCAGGAAAACGGCGATAGTGATGCCCTTGCCATCTGTGTTTAGTTCTTCCTAGTCTATATTAGCTTGTTTTGAGGTTGATTACAGCCTTACAGGATACTATTTGTAGTAGTGTGAATCTTTCTGATCATATGCAATCTGATCAAAAGTTATTTTGATGTCAGTAGTAGAGAAAATGAGTTGATATGCCTAGAAGTTACTTTATAATTTTTTTTTAGAATGTTTAAATTTGGTTTTCGCTTGGGCAAACGAAATCACTTGGGTCACATAAAAAATGTTTCAATTTTGAAATTCACCAATATCTTTGTCAATTTTGGTCAAACTATCTGCTTAAAATTTACAGTTTTGGATCAAATTAGTTGCTCAATATTTCAGTTGTTTTGCCTGAAACTCATATCCTACTATTATCGTTTAACAATTTGTATGATTATGCCATTAATCAAGGTATATCTACTATTTAACTACAGCAGCCACTTTAAAGCCGCGTGAAGTCGTTATTTGTAATCATAAAAGGAAGCTAAGAAACACCAAAAGTTTTTAAAATATATTTAACATTTAAAACTCATGCATGCGTGCCTCTTTGACAAGATTTTTTTCACTTTGATGTACGTGCCTAGATACCCTAGTACTATATAACAACATTATCTAACTAGAACATGTTTGAACATTGAAGCCGTCATAGTGTCGGTAAAGCCGTCGGCTGTCATCACAAAGAGAAGCTAACGAACCCTAAAACTTTGAAAAGTAAGTTTATTTTTCAAAATCGTTCATGCATGCATGCTAAGTTTTACATGCGTGCATCTTGTTTAGTAAGTAATATATCTTTGACTTTGATGTATCTAGTAATAACTTTTTAACTACAACAACCAATTTGAAGCCGTTGTCCATCATCATAAAAGGAAGCTAACAAACACCAAAAGTCATTAATATATACTAGTAACATCTACATGCAATGCACGTGCATAAAAAATTTGTTAAAAAATAAATTAGAACTTTGGATATATATTTAGATAATACCATGTACTCATGTAGTTAGTTTAAATATTTAATATATTTTAATTAAAAATTTGTTCTTTGTAGAACTTTGGATATATATTTAGATAATTCTATGTAGTGTATTTAAATATAGTTTAAATATAAATATATTTTAATCAAAATTTGTTCTTTGTAGAACTTTGGATATATGTTTAGAAAATACCATGTAGTTTGTTCAAACATATTTTAAATACTGAATATATTTGAATTTGAATTTGGTATATATATGTTTATAGGGTTTTGGATATATGTTTAAATAATTGTAAGGATTTTAAGTTATTTTTACATTTAATTATAAGGATTTGAAATTATGGGGAAGAATGAAACGAAGTGAGAGGCCGGGCAGCGAAAAGAGTCGAGTTGATAGGGCATGACGACCGGGAGAGCAAAACGAAATCAGGATATGGCCGAAAAAGATGCAAAGCTATGGATACCATGACCGATCACTATCAAGAATGTTTCACTTCAGTGCACATGCATTTGCACGTGCATACATACTCTACTACTATATAGTAGCATTACCTTAATTAATATTCTCGTATTATCATAATTAAAGCTCAGACTGAAAGTTCCTAAATTTCAGTCAATTTTAGGATTAGGGATCCAATAAATTCGGCATTTCGCCATTTCCTTGAATTGTAACCCCTCTTGTTTTCTTTTCATTCCATTCCATTTTGACTATGATTTGCATTGTGCCTTAGAGATGGTGGTGATGCCCTTAGGAATCTTTTTGTTAAGAATACGTTATGTGGCTAGCAGGGTCTTTGACCTGCTAACTGTGACTCTAAGGTTAATGTTTACCTCTTTTATACGGATTTGTCTCTGACAAGAATGTGGAACTGAGTAAGTTTTATGTTTAGGTCAAATTCTGCAATGCAGCCTGTATGATTTTGAATAGTGTTCTATATTTTGAATCTTTGATGCCAAAATGTTTAAACAATGATGATGAAAATTATGATTGAAATCTAATTCGCTTACGCATGTATGGTTTTTGGGCAGGTCTATTTGCAAGAGATTTCTGGTTTGGAACCAGAACTGAAGCTAAAGAGCGTCTCTGGTTCTCCTATCATTGATCCACATTTGTCTCCAGATGGAACTATGCTTGCTTATGTGAGGGATGATGAGCTGCATGTTCTAGATTTATTTAGTGAGGAAACTAGGCAACTTACAACTGGTGCTAGACAAAATGGGAAGGTGATATGCTTTTCCCTTGTTACTTGAAAACCCTTTTTTCTTTTCCTGCTCATTGGATACTTCCATGAATTCAGTCCCACCTGTAGATGACATTGGAATTCTATATGGCAAAAAAAAGTCTTACTGTGAAAGAACCCAATAATAAGACAAGGAGCACTTTCTTGAATATCCAATTCATTTGATATTAATAGGACTAACTTACTTGTGAGTTGATATTTTGCTATTAAACAATATTGTATCTAGTTTAAGTAGATAAAGCATACCTAAGAGGGGTTTTACTTCTTGTGGGAGTATCTTGGCTTGTCTATAAAGCTAGAATTCATCGAGGTTGGCCAACGGCTTGGTCTGAGGCATATTTGAATCACCTTGGGTTCTTATAATCTCTTGGTCAACTTTTTGGTTGTGGATTGTGCTATCCTTGACTGTTCCCTAGCCCTGCTTAAGCGGGAACCTCGTGGCACTGGGACACCCTTTCTTATTGTGCTATGCCTGTTTGGAGTCTTTGGACCTAAAGTGTTCTTGTCGGCCTAGTTGACTCAAGCGAAAAGAAAAAAAATATGATGAAGCAACTCCCCATCATATGCATAGTCCTCTTTCAACTCCTTGCACCAATTATCTTCACAGAAAATATATAGCCTGTCATATTCTTCTGTTAAGATTCAGGCTCAATATATGAATATGTTTTTCAGTTCATCTTTGTCTTCCAGAACATCCACACGCGTACAAAAATAAACCGACAAACACATATTGGTAAACTAGGGAACTAAAGTGTAATTATGTATAGTTGTCCATACGTATAAATGTGTGTTCTATCAATCATCATTATAAGAAAACTCGTAGTCTAGAACTTAATAATTTGGATATTTTCGACCTGAGAAGAAATGCCATTCCTTTTGTGTTTTTTGGCTTATAGAACCATAGATATTGATGTCCCTATGATGAACCTGAAGAACTCTTTACTAGTCAAACGACACTTGGAGGGATGCTCCTTGGTCTTGTGAGCTTAAATTGCATGACAATGTGGCAGGCAACCTACCTGCCAACTGGCCTTAAACGTGTTACGGCCAGACCTTTCCTGTAGGATCTTGGAACTGACATAGAGGATTGACAAGCTAACAGTAGTCCGATAGATCTTAAGTAGTTTCATTTTGAGTAGTTTTGAGTTCTCCATAAATACTCCTTTCTGATGAGAAAAGACTTGGATTGTTTCTATGACACTTTCAATTGTAACTTAAATTTGTTTAATTATTATACTTTTATGACTTGTTGCATGGGTTAACATAACGAACTTTTGGTTCTACTTTTAAGCAGTTTATGTGTTTCGAAGCATCATTATGGATTGGATGTTCAACTTATATGGTCTACTGCGTATATAGTTCTATCCTGAAGAGGTTCTATTAATGGACATCATCTCTTTTCATATATATATATATATATATATATATATATATATATATATATATATATATATATATATATATGTTAATTTTGCCATTATGAACTTGAGTACAGGAAATAAAGTGAGGAATAAACCTATAACACATTATAAAACCACTATATTTATGATAGAGTAAAATGTTGACGAGAAATCATACAAAAGCACATGAGAGCAAGTGACATCTGATGGAGAATCATTCTGGATTGGTTAAGAGTGACTTTGTTGTGTTCATACCTTCAATCATCTTTGTATTTCCTGTAGATTTTAGGTGTCTCCCTACGTATATTTTGGCAGTCAATAGAGTTCTTTTTAAGCACACTTTTTGGCTACACATGGATAAACTTTCTTTTTTGCACGATTTTTGTTTGATCAATTTGTTAGTTCTCATCTTCCATTGATGGCTATAAGTTTATAACCACCCATCTCTCCGCATTAATTGTACTCTCTGAAATATCTTCTTTCTAATGGAGAGTCATGTTGCACGGATACAGGATGCTAGGCCACATGGACAGATGACACATTTTTCTAAAAAAAATCGGATACAACACGGCAAGGACAGCTATATATTCAAGTTTTAACCATAAATATTAAATAGTTAAATATCTGCCTCTTTGAGGAATATGTATTTGATTCATATGAAATTGAAATGCCACAACAAAAACGCTTTAACTTTTACCTTTTATTTGATTTTTTTATCCTTGTCTTAAACAAAAAAAAACACTCTGAATCCGACATGTGTCCATATTTGGAGAATGTCTGTGTCTGATTACAAATGAAAATATGAGGACACGTAAAAATGAGTGTCTGATACGTGTCTAAAGAGTGTTGGTGTTCGATATGTGCCGATGAAGAGTGTTGGTGTCCGACATGTGCCGGTACGAGACACGTTACTAAGATGATTGTCCGTGCTACATAGGTGCAGAGGCCTGGAAGGTGGTATATGGTTGGTAGATAGGTTGGCCAAAGTAGCAGTGAAGCAGCCTTGATCTTCACGGGATAGAGGCAGTGAGGGGTTGAGAAAGGACCAAGCTGCAATTAAGTTGAGTTCTGGCTGGGTGCTTATGGTCGTGCAAGGTTGACATGGTAGCAAGGTGAGGTGGTGTTTTATTAGATAGTCATGGTTGCAAAGGGTTTAAAGAGAGATTGAGAGGGGTTTGGAGCAGGTACAAAATGGAAAGGTCTTCTGTTCATTGGGTTTTCTTCTCCTGATCTCCATTCATGTCGTTTTGTATCTATCTTTATCAAACTCAGGTCTGATTTCCCTTGTGTTTGTACCAATTTGAACGTGTTTAATGCTTGTATGTTTCGGTAATCACCTATAATTCCAAAATGCACAGTTCAAAAGTGCCTCCACACTAGTTTGTAGTACACTGGCAATCCAACCCCTTACCTACGAGAATGTTTTCCATGCTCGGAGATCACCTTTCTCACTTGGGTTACAATTTATTTCTTCGTTCTCTCTACATATAGCTAGTACTTGTTGAGAGATGTGCTGTCCGGTGTCTTATATTTGCCACACAAGGTAAATATTTGGTCAATCACATAGTAGTGAGTAATTAGCATTTGAACCATCCTGAGTGGTGGGGGGAGAGAGAGAGAGGGGGGGGGGGGGGGGGGGAGGGGGGGAGGGGGGTTGCAGTGTTATAAAAAAATGATTAAACTGATGATTAAGAGGCCGATTCATCCAATTAATCGGGTGACTTTTAATAGAGAACTCCAATTGACCGCACACCGCATATTGTGCTTAATTGGTCGAGTAATCTGATTAATCCCTAAAAAGCCTGGACCAAGCCCGCCATGAGAACCCCTTAATATAACATTAGGGGGAAGTATTGAGAAAAAGAAAGAATAAGTAGGCATTAGAAACTGGCCCTTTGTTAAACTTTTCATTTTAGATAGTTTTGATGCGACAACCGTCATGCTACATTCTCTCTAGCTTCGAGCTTCGATGCATAACCAACTTTAATCATTTTTATTGGTTGCTTAAGCTTAAAGTGCATATCCAAAAGATAGGTCTACCTACCTGCCAGCTAGGCGCCTATGTTTTATGGCACGATAGTCATAGCTACATTGGCTAGGAATTTGGTACCAACATAGATGGTTGACGTTAGGTCGACAACTTGTCATAAAAACTTTGTGCACTCTTTTATGGAGCTCTTTTCTTTGTTACCCAGGCAAAGTACTTGTGTCGACCCGACATGACACATGTACGGGATCCGGATCGGACCCTCCATGGTGACAAGGGCACCACATATGAAGAATAAATTAGGGGAGCTCTATGCTTACCTAATTTTTTATAATTTGCTTATGCTACAAAGATTAGAAGAAGAAGAAGAAAATATACTTTATGGCAGTAGTAGATCCTCTATGCTTTATTACGTAGTTACAATTATTATTAATTTTAATTTGGGAGTAGTAGAGCTCCACCTAGACAACTGTATCTTGGAAGTAGTAGGCTCATTTATGGAAAACAAAGTATTTGGAAAAAAGCACGAGAGCTGAAGGGATTCTTATTATTAATTATAATGTATAGTTTATTTTTCAAGGGAGCTGAAGGAACTCTTATTCAATTTTATATGCATCTTTTATTTAAATGCAAGTTTTATTTAATACCTAGGGACCCAAAACTTATATTTAATTTACATTTATTCAAGGCAAAGAGTCCCTTTATCTCATATATGTAAAGAGTCCTTTCAGCTCCCTTCAACTTTATATGCATCTTCAATTATGAGTAAGTGCCTTGAATAATTGCACTCATTCAAAATTTATCAAGGATCCGAAGTATTATTTTAAGTTTTAACATAGTCCGTGTGTCCTTCAATTATGAGTTTGAATGGATATGTACCCGTACCCGAGTCCAAGTAACATAGCTTTTTGTATACTCCATAGTTGACCCCATTCTGATGGGATAAGGTTTAGATGATGACGATGTTTCAACAATATATGATATCATTGTCATATTGCAGTTAGAAGGGAATTGCATTTGCGAAGTCATGCCAATGATGGGAAGGTCCACTAGGAAAAACTAAACACAGACTTGCTAGTTTTCTTGTTATAGCAATTGGCTGTTTATCTCGCTCTATTTTGTTAGTAGTACTTCCATGAGGTGAATATTTCATCTTTAATTTCAAATTGTACAAGACATTCATATATAGCACTATATTTTATTGGCTCACCGTGTTACACGGTAATATTATTTCTCTCGGATATCTACAAACCTGAAGCACAACTAGACCAAGTAACACATACTTCTGTTAGCTCACCTGGTAATTTTTTGGGAAAGAAAGGGGCCTCAATGCTTTCTTCCCTTCTTGCTTGCTATTGCTAGCTAGCTAGTGCGCATACAGAGGAAAAATGAAACAATACAATCCAAAACTAGACCAAGTAATTATCTGAATTTATATCTCATATTATTTTTGAACGGCACAAAATTGGATGCCATGATAGTGGCTAATGGTAATCAACAAAATGCATATTGGCTTACCAAGATATGGAGTTATTTGTACCACTTATTCCACAAAAGAGAAATGTCTTTTTATTTGTTGCATTAGCAAATTACTCTGCGGCCATGGTGTTTGCAAGATCATGCAATGGCTCAAAATCCCCGCCTTTCATGTTTACATATACATTATTAGCAAGTCATTCTGAGACAACTAATTTGTCTTTATTTAGAATGTAATGTTTATCTATTCTATTGTATTTTTTGTCAGGAGGCTAGTTATTTTGTGGTTCAATGCTTGTAGTGGAATCTTCTTTATGATTTTATTTGCATTAAATAACTGACAAAGAAATATTTGGCTCTTGAGTTAGGTTGAAGAGAAAATATGTCAATACTTTGATAATCTTCCATGCATTTTGAGAATTTGACTGATCCTATTTCTTTTTTTTTTTTCTTTCAGATTCATGGCCTTGCTGAATATATTGCACAGGTGCCCTCTTCTCCTTTGACGTATACATGTACTGTATGGTTTTCTAATTTGCTCGTCTTGCAAGATTTGCATCTAATTTTTTTTATGGTTCATGTTACAGGAAGAGATGGATAGAAAATCAGGATTCTGGTGGTCACCTGATAGCAAGTACATCGCATTTACTGAAGTTGATTCATCAGGGATACCTCTTTTTAGAATTATGCATCAGGGTAAAAGTTCTGTTGGTCCTGACGCACAGGAAGATCATGCATACCCGTTTGCTGGAATGGCCAATGCTGAAGTTCAAATAGGAGTTGTTTCTGCTTGTGGGGGAGAAATCACCTGGATGGATCTTCTTTGTGGAGAAAAGGATCAGGCTAGTAGTGATGAAGAATATCTCGCAAGAGTCAATTGGATGCCAGATAATGCCCTTGTTGTCCAGGTTCTTAACCGGTCTCAATCCAAATTGAAGATTCTTAAGTTTGATATTAGGACAGGACAAAAGGAAGTTGTGCTTGTAGAGGAGCAGGACATATGGATTACACTACATGATTGCTTCACACCTCTTGACAAGGGAGGAAGTAAATTTTCTAGTGGCTTTATCTGGGCGAGTGACAGAACAGGCTTCAGACATCTTTATCTTCATGACAATAATGGAACTTGTTTGGGACCTATAACACAAGGAGATTGGATGGTTGATCAAATTGCATGTGTAAATGAGAGTGCTGGTCTTGTGTACTTCATTGGTACAGTGGATGGACCTTTGGAAGCTAACCTATATTGCACTAGCCTTTGTCCAGATTGGAACCATCCCTTGCAACCTCCACGAAGGTTGACCCATGGCCAGGGAAGACATACCGTGATCATCGACCATCAGATGCAGAGATTTGTTGATGTCCATGACTCCTTGAACCATCCACCTAGGGTAACACTTTGTTCTTTACATGATGGTAGCTTCATCCGGGCTTTGTATGAGCAGCCACCCACCATTCCTCGGTTCAAGAAGTTTCAGCTTCTGCCTCCAGAGATAACCCAAATTTCAACAAAAGATGGTACAGTCTTATATGGCGCATTGTATGAACCTGATAGAAGCAGATTTGGACCACCTCCTTACAAAACATTAGTCAGTGTATATGGTGGTCCAAGTGTACAATATGTAAGTAATTCATGGATAAATACAGTTGACATGAGAGCTCAATACTTGAGGAACAAGGGGATTCTAGTGTGGAAGGTCAGTCTGCTTATTATTGTTAATACTGCTCTTTTCTTCAATAATCTACATGTCTTGTCATAATTTATTTCAATTTTGCCTTCTTAAACTCTTTTGTAGATATTGCTCCTACTTCTATCAATTGTTTGTATTACGTTACTTGATAGTATGTGAACGTTCTATACACGTTTCCACTGTTTACGTTTAGATACCTTTCTGTCTATAAAATTTCCAAATTTACAATTTACTTATGTTTTTCCTTGTATATTTCCAATCATAGTTATTAAAGAGATACAAATTGTGTACCTATATGTTCAAAATGTGTGAATATTAAGTCTCAGGTTTTCATCGTGCATGGTTGATTACTATTCTAAATGAGCTGGAGCTTTATGCATTTGTCTACCTGAGAAACGGGTTCAGTAGCATTACAATCTCTTTGACCGTCTGACAGGATTCAAGAGCATAACAATATCGTTTAATTTCTGACATGAATTAATTATTAGCCATGTTTTAGGTTGTTATTATTATATAGCAATAACACAAGTCAATTCTTCTCTGTCCTTTCAAATATTACTGTTCTGCAGAATGAAAAGCTTAAATGACACGTATATTTTATTTGTATGTTCATATTGTGTGTTCAACAATATTAGTAAGATAAAAATGATATTAAGGAGAGGTGGAGGGGTCACTTTCACAAGTTATTTAACAAGAGAAACCTAGAAAAGTTTAGTTTAGATACATAGTTACTTCAAGATGTCATATTCCTATTGTCATAAAATTAGGATTTCTGAAGTTAATGATGCTTTATAATCTGTCAACCTAGTATTGTGATCCAACCATTGGTTAATAGGTTATTGCAAATGTCAATTAGAGTTTCTAGTTTATTGGAATTGGATTTGTTGGTGTATTTTATGCCGCTGAGCAACGTTCAGGAAGTTTATTATTAGGGATTTCTTCTGTTTCTTATTTTTGTATAGTCGGGGTTAAAATGGTGGGAATAAGTTCCCCACCTCCGCCCTCCAATTGTGTGAGAGTTCCATGGAATGCTCTATGGGATTTTTTAGGAAGGTTATGAGGAGGGTTGTATTGTCATGGCCCTTGCTAGATCTGAAGTTTAACGGGTAAGGTGGGGTTTTGTAATCCTTTCTTATGTTAATTTAATCTTCTTTTGCTGGAAGGACTGCATTCATTCATCATGTTGATTTCAACTCCTTTCTTTCCTCATCAAGGTTACTTATAATTGTGCAGTTTCTTAATGCATGAGATTGGCTCTTGTTGTGGGTCTAATTGAGGTTTGTGGAATCACCAATCTTAACAGCCACGAGGGCCAGAAAAAAGCCCGCTGCTCTGTTTTTCTTCTTTTGGAATTAAGGCGCACCTGAGATGATTATAATTCAGATAAAGATCGTAGATGCAAAAGGCTTTATCATCTTTTGACGTGGAAAATGATGGCTTAACAATCTCATCATCTTGTATAAGCTTAAAGCTTTTGGCAGTGCAAAGTGCAAACTATGATGGAGATATGTTATTTCTGATATATGATACTGGAAGTGATATGATGAAGAAGAGCGAGATGAGGATCAATTTTAAGAGAAGTATAGAGCAGAAATGCTGAATTAGATAAAGGATGAAACTTGATACTCAAGAAGACCTCTATATGTTGAAAATTGTCCAGAATTTAGCAGTCGTTCAGGTAAACCAGAACCTTGTTACCATGATGAACATTCTAAGATTCTCCATATCCTTCCTATACCTATCTGCTTACAAGTAATAACCTCAACAATGGACCTAGCATTGGTAGATTTTTCACGATATTGATGCCTATATGTTTAAGCCTAGGTAAACTTTTCATGTGGTTGACAGGTTCAGTTGCAGTTGATACAATATAGACTGTCACCTTCAATCAGAATACCCTTTGTTCTCATAGTTTGCAGTATGGGCCAATACGATACGACTGATACAATTTTGTCATATCCTGGTCTGATGACAACTGCTAATGATACTGATAGATATTGATGTTGCGGGTCTCTTTCCGAGTCAATTCGGCAGAGAAAATGAACGAAAAAGATAGAAGAATAGAAAAATAGTGTCAACACAATAATTCAGATGTGTCGAAGAGTGACAATGTTACAATGTGTCGATATGATTCCTTATTGATAAATTGTAACCATTACCCTTTGTCGAAGTTTTATATGTATAATTCAAAACATTTATACATTTAATGTTATTTCATTCAAAACTATTTATAGTGGTTGCACTATGTCTAAAGGTAAATAAATAAACCACATTATCTATTTCAAGTGAATATTTTTTTAAACTAACGAGAAACAACATATAATATATAAATTCTGTCTTAAATGTATCAAATATTTTTGTTGTTGTTTTTTAAAAGACTTCTTATCATTTTTGGCTGTCCGAAATTATCTCTGATCCAAAACTGCCGAAAGTGCCGTAATCAGCGATATCGATACTCATAGGGTCCGAAAGTGATTCCGATATTTCGAACCTTGATTGTTCATTTACCTCCTGTTCTTGTAAGTCATTTTTTAATGATTTTAGGGTATTGTTGAATAATCTTGTTGACCATTACAGTACTACATTTCTAAACTTCAGTCAGAGATCTGTCAGATTTTTTTACCCTTTTGCATTCCTCCAAACCCTAGTATACTGTGAAATTGGCAACATTTGTAAATATGGATAAACCTAAAAGTAGTGTTGGTAGATCATTTTGAGATAGGATGCACGATATATGCAGGCTGAGAAGCTGTGCACAAAGTTTCAAATTAATAAAAGAAAGAAAATACCTTTCATGTCTTTATATGAGAGGTGGTGGTTGTGATCCTACTCGTATTTTTGCTCAGTTTTCGCCATCTTCTATTCTGTACTTGTACTTAAGAGGCATTTATTTAGGTAACTATTTGGGTGCCATTGTGTCGTAACTCTTCTCAAGTTATAAACACTTGTTATGTCGCAACTCGGAAGTAACAAACTACACCTTATTTTTTTGCTCAAGTCATTGTTAATCTTGCCAGGTTGCTGCTTGCAAATGAATTTTAGCCACGATAGTGCAAAAATGAACCAATATATATATATATATATTTTTCTTTATATCTTGCAACTTCATCAACTTTCAGTCTTGTCAGGGTTCCTGTTCTTTTCATATCCTTCAAAGTTCAAACTTAACAAAAGCTTGTTACCTTTTGAAAAATTGGCAGCTAGATAACCGAGGGTCTGCGAGGCGAGGGTTGAAATTTGAGGGTGCTTTAAAGCACAACTTCGGCCGTGTCGATGCTGAAGATCAGCATGCTGGAGCTGAATGGCTTGTAAAGCAAGGCCTAGCAAAGGCTGGGCATATTGGCATATATGGTTGGAGCTATGGTGGCTTTCTATCTGCCATGACCCTGGCAAGGTTTCCAGATACCTTCCAATGTGCAGTCGCAGGTGCTCCCGTGACATCATGGGATGGATATGACACGTTCTACACTGAGAAGTACATGGGCTTGCCCTCAGAGAATCCGGAGGCGTATGAGTTTGGTTCCATCATGCACCATCTGCACAAGCTGAAGAGGAAACTATTACTCGTCCATGGCATGATCGATGAGAATGTCCATTTCAGACACACCGCGAGGCTCATTAATGCGCTTATTGCTGCTGGGAAGTCATACGAAATTCTGTTGTTTCCGGATGAAAGGCACACGCCCCGACGGCTTAGAGACAGTGTTTATATGGAAGAAAGAATATGGGATTTCATTGAGAGGAGCTTATGAATGAAGGGGTGAAGTTTTGATATCTACTCCTTCGGCATCTGCTTCAGTTTTACTTTCATGCCTGGCTCATATTCTTACTGCAGGGCAGGGAGGCTGTAGCGGCTTTTCTTAGTAACAAAGATCAAATCCTTTTGTTCTGTTTATAACTTAATAATCCCAAATCAAATTATTCCTAGAAACTATAAAGTTGCTCTTGGGGGTTAGGCTTTTTTCCCCTCGAAGAATCAAAAACAAAAAAATCAGTTAGGTTTGGCAAGATCGGTCATATTCGTATGTTTATTTTACTTTTCCTGAGAACCATTGTTGCGTGCAACTTATGATGAAAGAGAGAACTTCAGAGATGTACTTATGCAATTTCTTCAATCGTACATGTAGCATTTGGTCCGAATCATTTCTGAGGTGCATGCTCATATGCTTTCTCGAACTATTGAATTGCGTTTGGGTCGTAAGGTTCTTCCTTGAAGCTTGAAAACCAAGATTTGGTTGCTTTTGCTTTCTATTCATGGTGCTCCCATTTTTTTTCAACTTCCAAGACAATTCTTCCACTTCTTCATTTTTTATCCAGTCCAAGGAGAGAACAGAGTGCACAAGACACTGTTATTATCCACATAGATAATAACAGTGTCTTGTGCCTCACCCCTCCTTGGACTGCAAAAATCATTTTGCCACATAGATAATACATCAATTGTGAATATCATTTTGCCACATAGAAAAGACATTGTGTTGTGCCTCATGCCACATAGGAATTACAATACAAAACAAGACAATAGGGCTGGAGATGCTCTAATTAAAAAAAAAAAAGTGTAGTCAATGACACAAAAGGAGCAGTGTCGTAATCCTGAAGTTTGAAGTCCAGAGAGTGTCAGAAATTCAAAAAGAAGAAGTTGAAAGATGGGGAGTACTATATCTTAGAATAAACACACAGGAGAAACCTCAAGTTTGTACTCTGCTGATCATATAGTAACCTCAACTGTTTTTTTCAATATGAATTTCAAAAAAGACATACTGATTTAACACAGAATTATAAAGGGGAGTTCCCCTTAACTCATCTTTGACTCCCTCTGACAGCATGACAAGATGACCACTGAACAATTCCCAATCAGGAAGCGAAGGATACTTGCATATATTTATATACACAAAGGGAAAATACATGTATATGTACACTAGAGTTAAAAGAAGTTTTAACTAAAAGGTACAGAACAACTTTCAACTTCTGTTGTCGCCGAACAGTCTAAGAGTTCTTCCCCATTATACATTTCACAAGGTCAAGGATCCGAAAGTAATCGTAGAACAGGGATGACTGCTTGCCTCCCAGCCCGTCACGCGTGTGTCTGTTGCTGCCTGTAAGGTTGTTGCATGGGCTCCCTCCAATAATCAGATCAAAGCGGCCATAGGTGCTGATCAAGTGCTCCAGCTGGTCACCGCTCAACTCTTCAATATCGGTGAAGTCGATCAAGTTGCCCGTCTGCTTCGTTTGCTCCCACCAGCTCCTTACTATGTTGCGATTAACCTCTGATATTTCAACTGCAACTACGGTATTGAGACGGATACCTAATCGATGTAAAGCCACCTCAGCCCCTCCAATTCCAGAAAATAGCGAAAGGACATTCATTCCATTAGGATATCTGTCCTTCAAGACTGAGAGGTGGAAAGCCACAGTGTCAATCTGGAACGAATTTCCCAAGGACTTGTACCTGTCAGTCCGGTTTATGCCACCGCCACGGGTATGATTCTTTGGAAATCCTAGTAGTGACTCAAACTCATCTGGCTCTAGCGTAGCGACCTTGTGTCGGCCAACCCATATGAGGTTCCATTTTCGACACTGGGTAAGCACGTACTCTTGTATCTGATGGGGTGGTGGCTCCCCACAATTGGATAAAGCTTTGCGGATCCGCTCTGTCGTTTGAGCACTCGCAACGCAAGTCTGAAGACAGTTCAGTTGAGTCCGAGCATCCCATTTAGGCCAATAGTACTTTGTTGCGGGGAAGGCCTCCTGGATTGTTTTGGGGGGAATTGGCAGGAGAGGAAACCGGTTGACAATGGGGAGGTTGTGGACGTACCCCCTCTTTCTTGCTGCTGCTGAGAAGAATTTCGAGTCAACAAACTCTGGCTCTATATCATACAAGAAACGGGAGATGGTGTCCCAAGCTCCTTTAGGTGCTAGTGCAACATTTTCATAATAGAAGTATGGAGGGCCAATAGCTGCATCAGGAAGCTTTCGCTCTGTAACACGTGCACGTTCAAATGGAAGGCCAAATCCAACCATTGGATTAGGGAGGGACAACGAGGGCACATCATCATCATCAATGCTCATTGTGCCCCTTCTCGTACTTTCCTTCCTTCCATTGTACAATCGGCTTCTTTTCTTACATCTCTCCATTTCTGAGGTCCTTTTCCTCTTCTCTTTACGGGAACGATAAGCATAACCCTGCACGGTTTTAAGACAAAGTAGATACCAGTGAATCTGAGGCAATATAAAACCATATTGAAACTTACATAAATATAAAATACTGAGGCTGAGATAAACACATACTTAGACGGCATGAATATGGCAAACTGCTTTCTACTTGAACAAGATAAGGAACAACAAAGAGAAACAGCCAGGTGACCAGAAAAGCACACTTCTTTTTGTCAAAGTTTTCGGCTCATCTATCTAATTTTCAGTTAGAGAAAGGACATCATTTCGCTTTTTTGCCCTTTTCCTCTCATGGAAGAGTAGAAACTAGAAACTAAAGTTGAAAAATCTTTACCTCATCTTCAACCGAGCTTGGTTTGGGATACCATTGGTGGTCATCAAACTCTTCTGCCATTTGAGCAGCTTCTATGGAGTCTGCAAGCTCTAATAATGATGCATCAAGACCTGGGTATAACTTGACCGAAAGACAAGAATTAGAAATTGAAAAAATAGACGGATTATATATAAGAGAGAGGAGCAGTACAGTGGGAGTTAGGAAGGGAGTTGAAGAAAGTGAAGTTTTAGAACTCCCGATGCTCATATTCTTAGATCATAATCTAGTTCAACGCAAAGAAACTACAGTATCTTTAGAAATTCGGGAGAATTAGAAAATCGAACAGTGTTATTATCCAGTCCAAGGAGAGAACAGAGTGCAATGCCCATGAAGTCACATGGATATAAATTTCTGCAGATAATTGTACTATGTAGACTTGTAGTTCTCTTCAATGTCTCCACCCCTTCCGCTCATAATTCGGAGAATATTGTGTATCTTAACGGAAGTAGATAATCATCAGCAATTTCAGTTACACAGTGAGCAACTATACACCATAAACAAGCATTATTACCATTAGGGACAATACATGTGCACACTTGAACTCATTGCAGAAGTGCTTTCACCCAAAGCTGGGTCTCTTACAATGGAGGTCTACAAAGCTCGTCTCAAACTAATACAATCCAACCATTATCTTGCCTTACAATGAAAGTCTACATAGCTAGGGTTTCGTCAAAAGAACTCAAAAGCATCTGGAGTTAGATATTTATCATATACGGAACTAAACCGCAAAACTGTTAAGGTTAAATTTAGATTCAACAGGTAACCTCTATTATTTATTATGACTGGACTGACAAAAGATCTTTTATACGACTTAGGATCGCAAATTTACATTAAAAGTGGTCTGCTCCATTTATGTGGTGTGTGCATATTACATAAAAGGTAGTTTTCAGAAGGACCAACCAACAAATACACACAGATATACATATCTAGTTATGTGTGCATGAGCAAAACTGATCTCGCTACAATAGAGAGAGACCACAAGTTCCCCAAAAAATTGAACTTGTATCATAAAATTAAGCCACAAATAATAATTTATATTTTTGCTTTTCTCGAAGGCCTGCTTTGGATCAGGGGCAGCCCTGGCCCAGGGAAGGCCAGGCAACGGCCCAGGGCCCCCTGACGAAAGGGGACACCAACATGGAACTGTCTATAATAGAACTAGTATGTATCAAGTTCCTTTCTTTTAACAAAAAACATTGTGGTGTAGTGGTTACAATGTTAGACTTGTATTTAAGAGGTCCTTGGTTCAAATCTTAACTACAACCAAATTTTGTTTTATTTACATTTTTTTTTTACATTATGTATGGGGCCCATTTAGAAAATTTTGCCTCGGGCCCCCAATTGCTCAGGGTCGGCCCTGCTTTGGATTCATATTAATTGACTCTACGTAGAAATATTATGCTTTTGGTCAGATCACTAATCAAATTGGAGACTGAAGGAACAATATTAACGTTGCAGTCCACAATAGATGGAGGAGCAGGACATGCAGAGTCTACAAAAATAGTACAGAAACTTCCTAAAACCATTTACAAGAAACTTCCTAAACCCAATTACAACTTCCTAGATGTCACAAAAATATATAATAATTCTTTGTTCAAAGGACTTCTTTTCTTTTCATTTCATTTCTTATTTGGTCAGCAAAAAGGGCACAATGCCATCTTCTGTAGAAAAAAATGTTTATGCAAAATAATTAGTAGGGTTCATTCATGACTAAACAAGAAGACTGAAAGAATTTCAAGGTAGCCCACATAATATAAGTATAAGCATCTGGTAGTAGAGTAAAAATGCAACATACACGGAACTAAAACATGTGAGATTTACCATTTATATTAGAAATTTAGAACCCTTCAACACAATGAAGCTCTTTTGAGTATTAATGAAACTTTAATATAGCTGAGCAGCAATTCATATGGATTGCTAAGACACAAATCTATGACATATTTCAGTTTTGCTTCAGTATTTGCACAATATGGAGATAATCTATACAGTCATTGTCTAAAAGCAATAACATACCGCATCTATCAATCGCTGCAGATGCCTCCTCAGCGAGAAAACCCATATCAACCAGAGTTGATACAATTTTGTCCTTCTCAGATATATCTTCAGTTAACTCCTGTACAGAAATTTAAAATGAGCAGACAATTTTTTATTTTATTTCAATCTTGTAGCAGATCAGCACTCTATAAAGAAATGATACTGGAAGAAAACAAACAGAACAGAAACCTCAAGACCAGAAGTGTAGTGACCCATGCATCTCCATACTTGGTATGAAGGGGTACTTTCAGATTTAAAACCATAAAGATAAATAAATCAATGAGGGCAATACGAGAAAAGATGCATTCAGGAATGTCTTCATTCATCAGAGGTTAGAAAAAGCTTCAGTCAAGGACACTGAGCGATGAGGTCTGGATACGTGCAACAGACATGACTTAATATGCCAGTTAGGAGTGACAAGGTTGTAAGCCAGGTGCATGCAGGGAAAGGATTGACCAAAACAAACATAAATGAAAGCTATTAAATAAGGTGGGTTTGCTGTCTAACTGAGAAAGCCTCAACAGAACCTAGTTGCGGAAATAAGTTCGTGCAAGCGGCTACAAATATTGGATTATGGCCTTGTTTTTGTCATTGTTGGCCATGGTTAGCTCGAACGTGGAATGCTCAGGAACCCAGAATGGAGTCCTGTACATTGGGTGAATAAAAAACGTGGAACAATTTTGAGGAATGAATATGTGATACAATATTTTATAGATATTTAAGATCAAAATTTATTCCAGTAGCTTAATATCACATCATCAAAAATTCAAAACTAAATGCATCCAAAATATCCTAGCAATAATGTCCTTACAAAAAGAAGTAGCAACTCTTAAACTTTTAATAAAAAAAGCTAAAAGAACCACATCTTTTCTCCTCTTTATTCTTACTATAAATAGATTGTCGGAACAATAGGAACGTGTATTTCCACGTTCCAGTAAGACGGTATTCTTCATTCCAGAATGTGGGTTCCAAATCGTGTAACGCACCATTTTTGATGAATTCTGGTAACCACGGCTGCAACCATAAATAAGAATCATCCGACTGAAGATATTTTTTCTCATTAAAAAAGGAATCATAGAGCATCCTAGACTTTAAGCAAGAACATATGTAGTTTGTATCAATAATTGACCAGAAATACCTAATGAGCAAAACCAACTCTAAATAGTAGTTTAAACTTCGGGACCCCTGTTATCCTAAAAATAAGAGAGATGTCTGGCACCTCATTGCCAAGGCCCTTTGCTGGAATTCTTGGAGGGAAGGAAGCACATATAATCTTCTAATTCAAATCTACTGTCCTACTCGTGGGGCTAACCTTATCAGGATATTTCCCTAGACAGGAGACCTAACTGCTAACATACTGCCAGCAAAGAAGGCAAGGTGAAGCAAGTATCCTGATACGAGTAAAAGAGAGAAGGAAATCAATCTTTAAATGTTCCTCTATAGTTTGTTATGCTTAACTTTGGCTATTAGCTCATAGACCATTGTCACCATTCCCCTTTCAGTTCTGTGCCTGCGGATTTCTAATAGACCTACCACATCTCACCTAAAAAATGAAAAACTTGATAAACACATCCAAACTTGTATAACAGCAGATTGCATTTCAGAGCTCGCATTATTGCAGTCTGTCACAATATGATACAAATTGGTGCTCCACTACAGGATGAGAGGAAACAACTAATGCTAAATAAAAGCACATATTCTACATGAAGTTGAAGTTAAAATGTAGAAGTCAGAGCATCAAGCCTCCACACGTAATGTTTTTGGCCCAACTACTCGAGCAATAGTGACATGGGAGCGAGGTAAATTGGTCCAATTGGTTGACCAATCCAATTGTTTTAGAGGAAGTTGAAGTTGGTCAATAATAGCTTATATATTTGGTATTATGATTTATTATTTAGTAGTTTCTGGGAGTTTCTATATTTGGTAATATTATTATTAGTTTCTATATTTGATAACATAATTTATTTAGTAGTTTCTAGGTTTTTAGGACTTAATATTTTTAGTACCCTATGTACCATATAAATAAGGTCCCTTCGGTCCTCAATTGTATTGTAGTAAAGTTATTGAAGAATTAATTTATCATAAAGCTTTTGTTTTGGTGGGAATTGGATTTGTTCATTTAAAGTACCAAGGTGGTGTTTTAGCCCGTCGGCATCCGTAGTGGAGTTTTCAACCTCGCCACAATCGGCTCAATGACACATCATGACGACTGTAGAAAATAATGGTTGGATGATTTTATTGATGGACTACTTCACTACTTATAGGGAGTCTAGCTCCTCTACATATAACATATTCCGATGTGGGACTAAAAGTCCTTTATTGATTCTCAACACTCCCCCTCAAGATGGGCGATAGATATTGATCATCCCCATCTTGTTACATAGCTTTGACAGACTTAATGAACTAAGACCCTTAGTCAGACAGTCTGCAACTTGTTCTTCTGAGCGGACATGGTCAATCTTCAGTATCCCTTGTTCCAGCTTCTCCTTGATGAAGAATCGATCAATCTCGATGTGCTTCGTTCTGTCGTGTTGAACTGGATTGTTAGCTATACTTATTGCAGCTTGACTATCGCTCAGAAGACGCAGTGGTGCTCCCTTATCCAGCTGCAACTCTGTCAGCAATGCTTTCACCCACAGCAACTCTGACACTCCCAGAGCCATTGCTCTGTATTCTGCTTCAGCTGTCGACCGTGCTACCACTGACTGTTTCTTGCTTCTCCATGAGACCAGATTTCCTCCTACAAAAACACAGTATCACGTGGTAGACCTTCTGTCGTCTATGCAGCTCGCCCAGTCTGCATCACAGTATCCCTCAACTTCTGTGCGTCCATTCTTCTTGAACCATAGTCCCTTTCCCGACGTTCCTTTCAGATATCTCAAGATCTGAAATACTGCTTCCATATGACCCTTTCTTGGATCATGCATGTAGCGACTCACTACACTCACCGCAAATGAGATATCATGGCGAGTGTGCCCCAGATAAATCAATCTTCCTACAAGTCGTTGATATCTTTCACGATCAACTGGCTCTCCTGCTTCTGCTCCCAACTTGCACTTCTGGTCAATTGGAGTGACTGCTGCTTTGCATCCCAGCATCCCTGTCTCCTTCAGCAGATCTAGTGCGTATTTTCTCTGTGAGAGAACAATTCCTTGTTCGCCTTCACACACCTCGATACCTAGAAAGTACCTCATAGCTCCTAAATCCTTCACCTCAAACTCCTTCGCGAGTTTTGACTTCAGCTTAGTGATCTCGACTTCATCATCACCTGTGATCACTATATCATCCACATATACAGCAAGTATAGTGATGTGGCCTCTTGCATGCTGGAGGAAGACCGTATGATCTGCATTTGTTTGACGGTATCCCATGCCTGTAACAGCCTTTCTGAATCTGTCAAACCAGGCTCGAGGAGATTGCTTGAGCCCGTATAGCGACTTCTTCAGTTTACACACCTTTCCTTGCGACGTTCCTCCGTTTGATTCCGTCGCGTAGCATCCTGGCGGGAGCTCCATGTATACTTCTTCTTGCAGGTCCCCATGAAGAAAGGCATTCTTCACATCCAGCTGGTACAGCTTCTACCCATCGTTCGCTGCAATGGAGACCAGAGTTCTCACGGTGCTCATTTTTGCTACTGGGACAAACGTCTCATCATAGTCTATGTCATATGACTGTGTGAATCCTTTTGCAACCAACCTCGCCTTGTATCGCTCGACCTTTCCTTCTGGCGTCTCTTTCACTGTGTACACCCATTTGCATCCCACAGCTTTCTTTCCTTTGGGTAATGGAACCAGCTCCCATGTCTTATTTTTCTCCAGTGCCCCAAGTTCTTCCATTATTGCAGCTTTCCACCTTGGATCTTTCTTTGCTTCCTGCCAACACTTGGGCAACGAAGTAGAGTCTAACGATGCAATGAAGGCTCGATAATTCGAAGAATGTTAGAATAAGACAAGAAGTTGGCAATGTCATGTTCGTAATCATCAAAACGAGCAGGAGCCTTACCCGCATTGATGCGAGAAGATCTCCTTATGGGAGCAATAGGTGGTGGAGAGATCATACCATCCGAGTCGGAGAGATCCGCATCAGAATCCGAGTGATTCAGTGCGGGGGCAACATCTTCAGGAGTTGGAGCAGGAGTAGACGAGGGACTTGGTACAGTAGGCACAGGGCACGGCATAGGCACAATACTGGACTTCTGTTGTCTCCTTCTGTAGACTTGGAGCTCCTTTTCCCTTGTCTGTTGCTCCCCCTGCGTAACATATGTATCTTCTTCTTCTTCATCTGTATCTGAGTCACTGTGCTCTCCCCCTTTCGTCCAGTTTTCTACAACCGGACGCGAAACCGATCCGACGACCACATTTGGGCTTATTATCTCCCCCTCACATCGAACACCACCTGTGTTAGATGTGTCACCAAATGCTGAACCTTCATCCGAACCATAGTATGGTTCGAGTTCTCTGAATGTAACGTCCATGCTGACAAACATCTTCCGCTCGACTGGACTCCAACAGGCATATCCCTTCTGAGTCGCCGTGTAACCGACAAAGACATATTTAACTGCTCTAGGATCCAGTTTGCCAACGTCGGGCCTATTATCTTGGACAAAGCACACACATCCAAAAACTTTTGGTGGAACAGTGTATGTAGTTGCCCCAGTAAGCATCTCTAATGGTGTCTTCCAGTCCAATACTTGAGACGGCATTCTGTTGATGAGATACGAGGCCGTCAAAATAGCCTGCCCCCATAAGTGCTTCGGGACATTCATAGCCAGCATCATCGTCCGTGCGACTTCCAGCAGGTGTCTGTTCTTTCGTTCAGCCACACCATTTTGTGCTGGAGTATAAGCACATAAAGTTTGATGTAGTATTCCATGGGTGGAAAAATACTCAACAACCTGCTTATTAGTATACTCCGTCCCATTGTCAGACCGAAAACACTTAATTTTAGCGCCATATTGTGTTTCCACCCGGCGATGAAAGTCCCGAAAAGCCTCAAGGACGTCACTTTTATTCTTCATAAGGTAGACCCATGTCACGCGGGTATAACAGTCAATGAAGGTGACGAACCATCGAAAACCGTTAATTCCGGTTGTAGGACAAGGGCCCCATACGTCCGAATGTATCATGTTAAAAGCAGCTGAACTCCTATTCCCCGAGCTTACATACGAGCTTCTGGTATGTTTTCCCAACTCACAAGCATCACAAAATAACTTCTCTTTATCAGCCTTTGATATAAGGACGGATACATTCGACTAATAACTTGAAAAGAGGAATGACCGACACGCTGGTGGTGGAGCAACAAGTCGGCTTCAACACTGCGACAGGAAGCTTCTGGTGGTGCGTCTGCTACCAAGGATGCCAATGCGTTGTCCAGTCCAGTCCTGTCTAAATACCACAGCCCCTTATGCCATGTGCCAGTCCCAAGTCGTCGTCCTGTCCCCTTCTCCTGAAAAGTCACCTTAGGAATGTCAAAGGAAACAGTACAGTTAAGATCAAGTATAATGGCACTAATGGATAAAAGATTGACAGGAAAAGATGGAGCATGTAAGACATTGGTTAGAGTGATGGAAGGGGTGCATGCGACAGTGCCTGTACCCACTACAGGTCTGGATGTACCATCAGCGGTCTGAATACTCTCCGGCAATGGTAGCTGAGTATAGTCCTGAAACGCACCACGGAATCCGTGACATGGCGAGATGCCCCAGAGTCCATTATCCATCCTGGCTGATGGACAGATGCAAGAGCACGTGCAGAATCACCGGTGCCGGTTTGGGCAAAGTAAGTGATGTGATCTCCCGAGGTCGAAGACGCCCCAGGACTGTCAGCCGAAACCAGCTTTGTGCCTCGCAACTTCTCAAGGAACTCCCTCTCAAGCGGAGTTATTTCAGCTAGTAGATTCTCTCCCCCTTCCTCCACCAGATTCGCTTTGTGTCCTCCCCGTCTATCAGCATATCCTCCTCTATTACCCCGTCGGCCGCCATGACCCCGTCCTCGATCAGTAGACTGATTTCGCAAGGGTTTTGGACAAAATTGGATGTAATGTCCGGAGTCACCACAATTGTAGCAAACACCACCAACAGATGGAGGTTGATTGAAGGCAGCAAGGGCAGACTTTTCAACCTCGGCTCGCTCCCCCTGGTAGGATCCCTTGTTGGGCATCAACTTCAGTCGAGCTTCTTCCTGTGTCATGACGGCTATAGCTTCTTCCAAGGTCGGAAGCGTGGATTGGGATAGGAGGATATTCCGTCTCTGCTCAAATACAGGGTGTAGTCCCTTCAGGAATTTCATCATACGCTGCCGCGAAATATAAGCCAGGAACGTCTGAAAGTACTTCGCGAATGCCGGTTCGACTTGTGCATCTTCCATCCCAAGAGGATCATAATGATCTAGATCAGACCAGTACTTCTTCAACAGGGCTGCGTACTCAGAGATGGTACGTTCGTCTTGGGCCACCCTATCGAGTTCATCTTGTAGTTGAAAGACTCGCATAGGGTTGCCGGAGCCGGAGTACATATCTTTTAGAGTCCGCCATATATCAGCAGCAGCCTCCATTGCCTCGACATTGCCCGACACCTGGTCGGTTAATGAGGCAGTCAACCACCCAGCCACTACGTTGTTGACAATCTCCCAAACAGCAAACTCCATTGCGGAGTGATCGGCTGGAGTTTTGGCTTGGCCAGTGACATAGCCAACCAAGCCACGTCCCTTCAGCGTCCGCATCGCCTGCCGCGACCACTTCAAGTAGTTGGACGTTCCTTCCAACTTCGTCTCCAGCTTCTCCAATTTCCTCATTTTGTAAGGTGACGGATCCACATCAGTATGGATCGCACGTGGGATTGCCTCGGTTAATCTCTTTGATAAGATATCATCAACCAAGGCCTTCATCTCTTCGGCCGTCAGTTTGCCACTGATCGAATCCATGCCTTCTTCAACTATGAACCCTATTCGTCGTCTTCTTCGGCTTCTTCGACGTCGGAGTCGGCAACTTCCCCAACGTCGTCGTCTTCTCCGTCTTCGTCGGCTACGTCGTCTTCTTCGACGACAGAGACTTTACGAACGCGCTACTAACTTGGCCAGCACCGGCGCGCGCATGTAAAGTGAACACGTCAGGACACCAGAGAAGACATGATCAGTCTCTGTATAGATCCTGATGTGAAGGAGGAATAACAAAATAAACATTTGTTAGTTCCAAACGGCGCAATCTAGGAAGTCGGTGCAAATAAAGTATTTGACATCTCGACTGTCTTCGAAATACGTCCTTTTTTTTTTTGGTATAAAGACGGCTATGGTTAGGGTTAGGGTTTGGATGGGGCTGCTAGGGCTAGGGTTTCCATTAGGAGAGGGAGAGGGAGGAGGGGGGGGCGGGAGGGTGCTAGAGGGGGGGGGAGGTGCTGGAGAGGGGCGGGAGGGGGGAAGGGTGCTGGTCGGGGGGGGGGGGGGGGCTGCTCCGGGGGAGGGGTCGGGGGGGGGGGGGGGGGGTCGGGGGGGGCGGCTGCTCCGGGAGGGTGGGGGGTCGGCTAAATTTTTTTTTTTTTTTTTTGTGGAGAGAGAGAGAGAGTTATGGCTCTGATACCATGTAGAAAATAATGGTTGGATGATTTTATTGATGGACTACTTCACTACTTATAGGGAGTCTAGCTCCTCTACATATAACATATTCCGATGTGGGACTAAAAGTCCCTTATTGATTCTCAACAACGACCATAGTGGGGGTCCTATACCTCACCACAATTGGACTGCCAGTACCTAATGACATCCTACTTCAGTTGGTATCGGAGCTCAGTGCGCCAAGTAGTTATCCTCCACCTTGGTCATCATCATCCATGCAATCACAATCACCATCCATCACCGCGATCATCTTTGCCCACACCGCCATTGACACCTCCACGCCCACCACCACCCCATCACCATCTCCTCCTATTAAAGAAAAACCAAATCCACAGTAGTACTAGAGTTTTGTATCGGAACAAAAATTCCGATTGGAACTGGTTCATTTGTCCAGTCTCGCCCGTAGTCATGGCCATCTCTGACATCGATCAAACACCTGCACCGACCCCGCCAACCTTCATCCGCGGAATTGGTCCATTTGTCCAGCTTCACCCTAGCTTCGGCTGGCCTGCCTCCCAATCCGAGGTCGAACTCGTCCCTGCAATTGCCAATCAGCCACCACTCCAGTCAACGACCAGACCAGCTCCTTGCGCAGTTGTCTCCACGCATCCACCGATCACCACTGCTCGCCCAACCTCTTCTTTCTTCTTCCCATCCGCATCCACACGTCCAAGAACAACCTCCAGCATGACATTGGCCCTTCAAATCACCAGCCAAACAGCACCCGCAAGCCACTCTCCATTCTTCTTCTTCCACCAAAAACCCTAATCTCCATCCTAACTGAATCTGCAAGCCAAGCCACTCTCTGTTTCTCATTCTTACCATCGATCGAGTAGGACCTGCCTAAAATTTATGACGTTGAGGAAAATTTTATTCTATTTTTTTTGATAAAGATGAATAGACCGAGATCAAGCTGAAGATTAGCAAAGAAGAACTCAAAGTCTTTGATGAACCAACAAAGTGGGATGTTCTAGTTATTACGCAGAGAATGGAAACTAGGAAAAAAATGCTTCTATTTGACGTATGGGGTATTGGCCATCCTATAGTGGCGAGGACTAGGACCCTACTACGGACGTCGCGATGTGTCGTTGGTCCGATTGTGACGAGGTTGAGAACCCCACAATGGATGCCGACATTGTCACGCCCCACTCCCGTAGGAGCGATCGTCCTCGCTAAGGCGTGATGCCGCACGAGCCTAGGTTGCGCTCGTGCAAGGCGGGTTCCATAACGGCCGATTTCAGCGGCTGCGTCGGGGTCGTCGCACAGAAGTCCCAAGCAGAGACATTGAATAATAGCAGCGGAATTTGAAGCAAAACACAAGTCATTGCAAAACACTCTTTTATTGATATTGAAACAAAGGTTACAATGGGACGCAAGGCCAAGATTACAAGTCTATCAAGCTCACTCAAGCTCACATTACAAGTCACTCAGTTCTCTCTCATCTCTCAATACAAGTCTTGAGCCAGCGGATGCTTTAGAAGGCGACGTTAATACATTATGTCCTGTATAAGTCTCGACTCCATGCGGCCGCACGCTTCGAATCGTCAAGGAACTCCGTGCCTCGACGCATCCAAGCGAGTTCTGCGCCACGAGCTTCTACCTGTGCCTGCACATGAAAACTATGTGGTTGTCAGTACTCAACTGTACTCGTAGAATGAGCTCCTCGTCCACCCATACAAAACCGACACGTTTGATTTACTTTGTGCAACTTAGTCCCCTTTATGATTGTCTTTCTACTCTTGCCTTAGGATCAGTTTTAGGACCGACGCCTTGGCCTATTTTGTGTCTCTAGACCATCTCGTGCTTGCAACGACAACGTTAACTCATACCTTGCCTCAAGACCCTTCTCGTGCCAACAACGTTAACCTATCGAGTCATGTTTGCCTTACGGCTTAAAATCAGAGACGCAACTACGCGATACGGCTCCATTTCCGTGTGATAGTGCTATAAGTCCTTGTTGAGGCCGTGCCTCGCAACTCAAAAGAGACTCAATCCTATCGCCGCCTCGCGGCCCTTGCCGCCTCGCGGCCCTTGCCGCCTCGCGGCCCTTTTGCTACTTTGATCACCAACTGACTCAATCAAGACTTGAGGGCTAAGTGTCACTCGACCAACTTTGTCTTGCGGCATTTCCTGACTTAAACTCAAGACAACTCAAAACCAACTTATGCAACTTATATGCCGACAACTTAAGATTCGACACCACCTCTCGTGCCGAAACACGTCGACTATGTTTTAGCCATTCTTAGGCCCAAACACTTGTGTTCCAACCATACACACATTCAACTAGACTAAATCCAAAGGCACACACGCGGATTGCCGCTCGTGCCGACCCATTATATGAATTGGCCAGTAACACCACAAGCTACCGTGGACTTATAGCCTTGCCATTCGGCGACCCTTTCAACGCAAGTAGCTAGCCCCGCTGAAAGTTCCCGAATGACCCGAGCGGTTCGTCCAGCTACGGCTATACCGTGTTTCCCTCCGGAACGACGCGGTCCCTCGGCGCCCAGGGTTGCCGCTCGTGGAAACTTTTTCTTGTCGACAAGTTGTCCAATGATCATGCAAGACTCGACACAAACTAACGTCTCACACAGTCATTCCTCTTTCATTGTTACCATCTCTTTCAAACCAATATCAGGACTTCTATCATTTAAGACCCCTCGACGACCCACGGTCGCGAGCATTCTTTCTATCATTTGAGACCCCTCAACGACCCACGGTCGCGAGCATTCTTTCCATGTTACCATATCTTTTCATTCACTCATGAATGCCTATTTGATAGTCCTTTCTCCAAAACTCATTTAACCAACTGTGGTTCATGCCTTAAACACTAAGTCCGTGCATCGTACCTCAAACGGACTTCCGATCTACGCGACGCTATTGCCCAAGTCATACTTTATATGACGGGCCTTGAGACCGTAAGACTATGTGGTTATACCCAACCGTAGAACTCGTAGGACCGTGCTTGCTACCACTCCGATAGCCTAACATAACTTGCCTGACTTAAATGCACAACGACTCGACGAGCAAAGGCTGCGTCAAGCCTCACATTGCGGAAAAATGCCGCGCATGCGTTCGACTTCTGAACGACCAAGTCATTTGGGCGCCTAGACTTATGCCAGCAGCCGTGCGACGCAACTTAACTCATAGGGCGGGTCAAGGCTATGCCAAGCCTTGGACGATGGGACCGTGCATGCTTTATGAAGCATTCATGCGGGCGACGCCTATGACTTAGGCTACGATTCATGACTTTGCCTACTCAACCAACTTTTTTTCTCCCAAGCTACGGGACGAAGGACCGAGTGTCATTTTCAAAGCATGCCGTGCACCAACTCTAAGCCGACCGTTGGACCTTTCCATATTCTAACTCAATTCGACCCGTCGGGATTATTCCCTTTAGCTATGTGAATTCGTCTCTTTTATTATCAAGCTACTTGTGCAAGTTGAAAACATGCGATTCATTATGTGAAGGCTAAGATGAGGCAAGTTCACCGAAACTACTCCACCTAAGCGAGCGGTCGCCTCGACCGAGCGATGTCTTCGAGTCGCCGTTGCAAGGCTAAGTCCGAACGCTGTAGGCGTTTCGATTCCTCCGATTGACTGAGCGGGACGGGGCACTACATCATACACCACTCAGAAAAAGTTTCGTCCTCGAAACTAACTGAGTACACTTATCGACTTATCACTCGACTCAACATCCTACGTTTCTCGCACACATTTCTCCTATGCGTTCCCTCAATCCGAGCTACGCTCGTGCTATCCACAATCTTTTTCTTCTAAACTCACGATCTCAAAATCCTCGACACCTTCCCGTTCTTCAAGTCTCACTTGATTCAACATATCACTTAGTTGGATCGTGCACATATCCCAGGCGTCTCCGAAATACATGCATTTCAGCCAAGCCTCGTGACAGAGAATCCGCCATTACTACTCGAGTCGGATCGTGCACATATTCGGGCGTCCCTGATATACATGCATGTCAACCGATACTCGCGAGTGGTGCTTCCACAAATCCTATCGCTTCGCACTCGGACGTCTGCCTAACCGCTAGGCTGTCTTTCCGTCAGTATTGGAACCATAGTTCCCAAACAACAATATCAACACTGACCCCATCCTAAGGTCAAGCCAAATCGATGGTACGAGGTTTTCTACCCAAGCTCGCATCACTCCGATTTCTAAACATCGAGCATCGATTCCCTACACATATTCCAATATTCGTCGCACGGGGTCCGAGTCATTCAGCAAAGCCATCCTTTGACAACTTATGTTTCAACCAATTCCACGACATATCAATATCGTCCGTTTAATAAACCCTCTTGTATAGTCTATCCCTTCAAGCACGTTTTATATAGTTCGCCTATCAATCCTTCTCAATTCAAACACGCTATGACACAGATTGCCGCTAACCAAAATTTCACATTCCACGTTCCCTAAGTCATCTATTCTAATTTACGCAATCGATCACAAGGTCGTCTAGCTTAGCAACATGTTGCGCCTCGATCTCACGCGAGTCCGATTATCCACGGTGGTTCATGAATCACCATGCAACGCTCCCGCGGAATAATCATTCTCATCGGGACGTAACTCTTGTTTGCGTCTAGACTAGTTCATTTTCGATGCACGAATTGGACCTACTCAATCCTCAAGTTTCATTCATTCGTCAATCATAAGTCCTAACATCCTCAAATTTTCCTTCGCATCAAACCGACAAGTCGAGACAATCAAAGTTGCCGCATCCTGATTTTCTGAGTTCGATCATTCCCGTGACATGAATCACCATGTCAGCGCTCACGCGGAACAATCGTCCCAAATCCGACGCAACGCATGTGCGAGGCTGGAGTTGCGCTCGCACAAGACAAGAATGTCGACGTTGTGGTTATCCGCGTAACCATCAAGACATTTCTATTTTCATCCAACATTCATCTTGATCAAAATCCTAAGTATAGCATCCAACCGAACAATAACACTTGCCCGATCGTCATTCGCCGAGTCAGAGTACCCCCGAGTTATCGCATATCGATCTTTGATACGCCTCAATACCATCGACGATATGCGTAACCTGACGATCTTCCTTTGCAACCAAATTTTAAGTCGTGCGAATGATGCTATCGTCCAACTGGATAATCTTCTCGACATTCAAATTCAAGTTTGGTCATTATCCCTCGAACCATTCACAACATCAATTTTCTTTTACCAATTTTACGTATTGTTCATCCGTTTATCTTACGTCATCGACCAATGTATTTTCTCAATTTGCATCGTCCCTTTGTTAACTCAAATCATCGAGCAACATTCAATCCAATCCTCAGAGTCATTGCGTAACTTCAAAACTCAACTTTTCATGCACGCTATATATTTGTCGTGCTAAATTTTCATATACGATTCGTATCAATTTCTTCGATCAAGTCATCCGTTCGCTACACCTTAACTTTTTCCTCGATTCGATTTCACCTAATCAATCATCTTCATGTTTCATACTCGTGCAATCTCAATCCCGTGCACGTTCCGTGCACGTAAATTCTAGGTTATTCAAATCAATTCGTCAAATCTTCAAGACTACAACTTGTTCAACAACACTCAATCTAAGGCTTTGCATACGCGCGACGCTTGCTGATAGACTCATCGACACCCCGAACCCTCAATCGATTGATCGACATCCCTGAGGCTATCGCATACACCACTCAGGGATGAAGTCATTCAACAAATCCTCAAAACTATCATTCGTTTCACAATCTACTTCCTTGAATTTTCGCCCGAACGATTCCTTAAATTTCAAGCACGCTCACATTATATCGCACCGACGATAACATCGTCGTTCGATAGCACCCTATCGATAGTCATCTCAATTTACTCAATCGAGTTCAACTCATTCTTGCTCGACAATATTCAATTCCCGTACTCGACTTTTCTAAGGTCGACGCAACTTGGTGAATATGCCCAGCCCGACTTAGCCAACCGTGCTTACGTAAATCATCTTTCTTTGTTTCTTTTCAAAAACTATTTTCCTACATTTTACAAAATAGATAGACTTATTGTATGGACATCCCGTAGGACATTTGAGAGAGAGCGCACCAACGATATCAATTTTGTGGAAGCAACAGAGTTTGCGGAAACAACGAAGTTAAAGAAATCAATCGATAGTCCAAGGACGTAAAGCCGTGCTCTGATACCATTATGTCACGCCCCGCTCCCGTAGGAGCGATCGTCCTCGCTAAGGCGTGATGCCGCACGAGCCTAGGTTGCGCTCGTGCAAGGCGAGTTCCATAACGGCCGATTTCAGCGGCTGCGTCGGGGTCGTCGTACAGAAGTCTCAAGCAGAGACATTGAATAATAGCAGCGGAATTTGAAGCAAAACATAAATCATTGCAAAACACTCTTTTATTAATATTGAAACAAAGGTTACAATGGGGCGCAAGGCCAAGATTACAAGTCTCTCAAGCTCACATTACAAGTCACTCAGTTCTCTCTCATCTCAATACAAGTCTTGAGCCAGTGGATGCTTTGGAAGGCGACGTCCATACATTATGTCCTGTATAAGTCTCGACTCCATGCGGCCGCATGCTTCGAATCGTCAAGGAACTCCGTGCCTCGACGCATCCAAGCGAGCTCTGCGCCACGAGCTTCTACTTGTGCCTGCACATGAAAACTATGTGGTTGTCAGTACTCAACTGTACTGGTGGAATGAGCTCCTCGCCCACCCATACAAAATCGACACGTTTGATTTACTTTGTGCAACTTAGTCCCCTTTATGATTGTCTTTCTACTCTTGCCTTAGGATCAGTTTTAGGACCGACGCCTTGGCCTATTTTGTGTCTCTAGACCATCTCGTGCTTGCAACGACAACGTTAACTCATACCTTGCCTCAAGACCCTTCTCGTGCCAACAACGTTAACCTATCGAGTCGTGTTTGCCTTACGGCTTAAAATCAGAGACGCAACTACGCGATACGGCTCCATTTCCGTGTGACAGTGCTATAAGTCCTTGTTGAGGCCGTGTCTCGTAACTCAAAAGAGACTCAATCCTATCGCCGCCTCGCGACCCTTTTGCTACTTTGATCACCAACTGACTCAATCAAGACTTGAGGGCTAAGTGTCACTCGACCAACTTTGTCTTGCGACATTTCCTGACTTAAACTCAAGACAACTCAAAACCAACTTATGCAACTTATATGCCGACAACTTAAGACTCGACGCCACCTCTCGTGCCGAAACACGTCGCTTATGTTGTAGCCATTCTTAGGCCCAAACACTTGTGTTCCAACCATACACACATTCAACTAGACTAAATCCAAAGGCACACACGTGGATTGCCGCTCGTGCCGACCCATGGATTGCCGCTCGTGCCGACCCATCTATATGAATTGGCCACTAACACCACAAGCTATCGTGGACTTATAGCCTTGCCATTCGGCGACCCTTTCAACGCAAGTAGCTAGCCCCGCTGAAAGTTCCCGAATGACCCGATCGGTTCGTCCAGCTACGGCTATACCGTGTTTCCCTCCGGAATGACTCGGTCCCTCGACGCCCAGGGCTGCCGCTCGTGGAAACTTTTCCTTGTCGACAAGTTGTCCAATGACCATATAAGACTCGACACAAACTGACGTCTCACACAGTCAGTCCTCTTCCAATGTTACCATCTCTTTCAAACCAATATCAGGACTTCTATCATTTGAGAACCCTCGACGACCCACGGTCGAGAGCATTCTTTCTATCATTTTAGACCCCTCGACGACCTACGGTCGCGAGCATTCTTTCCATGTTACCATATCTTTTCATTCACTCATGAATGTCTATTTGATAGTCCTTTCTCCGAAACTCATTTAACCAACCGTAGTTCATGCCTTAAACACTAAGTCCGTGCATCGTGCCTCAAACCGACTTCCGATCTACGCGATGCTATCGCCCAAGTCATACTTTATATGACGGGCCTTGAGACCGTAAGACTATGTGGTTATACCCAACCGTAGAACTCGTAGGACCGTGCTTGCTACCACTCCGATAGCCTAACATAACTTGCCTGACTTAAACGTACAACAACTCGACGAGCAAAGGCTGCGTCAAGCCTCGCATTGCGGAAACATGTCGCGCATGCGTTCGACTTCTGAACGACCAAGTCATTTGGGCGCCTAGACTTACGCCAGCAGCCGTGCGACGCAATTTAACTCATATGGCGGGTCAAGGCTATGCCAAGCCTTGGACGATGGGACCGTGCATGCTTTATGAAGCATTCATGCGGGCGACGCCTATGACTTAGGCTACGATTCACGACTTTGCCTACTCAACCAACTTTTCTTCTCCCAAGCCACGGGACGAAGGACCGAGTGTCATTTTCAAAGCACGCCGTGCACCAACTCTAAGCCGACCGTTGGACCTTTCCATATTCTAACTCAATTCGACCCGTCGGAATTATTCCCTTTAGCTATGTGAATTCGTCTCTTTTATTATCAAGCCTACTTGTGCAAGTTGAAAACATGCGATTTATTATGTGAAGGCTAAGATGAGGCAAGTTTACCGAAACTACCCCACCTGAGCGCGGTCGCCTCGACCGAGCGATGTCTTCGAGTCGCCGTTACAAGGCTGTCCGAACGCCGTCGGCGTTTCGATTCCTCAGATTGATTGAACGGAACGGGGCACTACAGACATGCTAAAGCACCACCTTGGACGACCAAGCCAATGATACATAAATGAACAAGTCCAGTTTCCACCAATGTAAAAGTTTTATGACAAATTATTTCTTCCTAACTTCAATAACATTATTACAAGAGAGGACCCAACGTGCCTTATTTATATGGTACGTAGGGTACTAAAAATAGAAAGTCCCAAGACCTAGAAACTACTAAATAAATTATTCTATTAAATATAGAAACTCCTAGAAACTAATAATAATATTACGAAATATAGAAACTCATAGAACTAATAATAATAGGTACACGACATAGAGCACATGATGGAAGCGATCCTCAATCAAATATGGCTCCCTCCAGTCACTAAGTAGCTTCTCCTAAAAAGGTTGTAGTAGCAACTTTTTTTTTTGCTAGGAGTGACAATAAGGTTTCGGAAATCTTCAAAAGGGGGTAACCGCACAATAAAGTAGACGTGGAACCTTGTTCGAAGAACCCCTACAGGTGGTAGGATTACGAAGTGTAACGACCTGGATATAGGGCACTCTCTCAATCTTAAATGGATCATGAGGCAACATTAAAGATAGCGCCGGTAGGTCGACATCCTTATCATAGCTCTGGGAAGATGGTGACTCTTCAAGACGTGCAAAAGACAAGTTTAGCTTGTCGACCATGGTTGTAGCTACCACATTCTCGCAACTTCCACTGTCGATGATGATGTAAACTTTTTCTTGCATAGTGCACTTGGTGTGGAAGATGTTGTCTAGCTAATCCTCTCTTTAGCTGCTACATCGATACTTAGACCAGTCAAGGCTTCATCTTGGTCATCATGGATGATTTATTCTCCTTGACTTACATGATACTTGTAAGAGCACTTGCAATTTCCGGTGGCAATCTAGTCCACAATCCCCTCCTTTAGATTTTTTTTTTCATACTCGAGACAATTTTAGAGCATAGCTCCAATACATGAGTTCGAAATGCATCAGGAATTAGGCCGTCTAGATTTTCCTTACTACCCATCTAGCCAGAAAGGTTTAGTAGTAGTACCTTGCCACAAATTGGAATCAGAAAGAAAATAAATAAATATATATATATATATATATATATATATATATATATATATATATATATATATATACCACATTAGTAAACAAGAAATATATATATATATATATATATATATATATATATATATATATATATATATATATATATATATATATATATATACCACATTAGGAAACAAGAACGGCACAAAATCAGTGTAATGTCGGTGCTGACAATGTGTCAATGATAATTGTGATCTTCACAATCTGTCCCTGTTACTATATATAGCCTGATCATTATGATAATGATCATTTTGATGCATCTTCACACTGTCGATGATGATGTAAACTTTTTCTTGCATAGTGCACTTGGTGTGGAAGATGTTGTCTAGCTAATCCTCTCTTTAGCTGCTACATCGATACTTAGACCAGTCAAGGCTTCATCTTGGTCATCATGGATGATTTATTCTCCTTGACTTACATGATACTTGTAAGAGCACTTGCAATTTCCGGTGGCAATCTAGTCCACAGTCCCCTCCTTTAGATTTTTTTTTTCATACTCGAGACAATTTTAGAGCATAGCTCCAATACATGAGTTCGAAATGCATCAGGAATTAGGCTGTCTAGATTTTCCTTACTACCCATCTAGCCAGAAAGGTTTAGTAGTAGTACCTTGCCACAAATTGGAATCAGAAAGAAAATATATATATATATATATATATATATATATATATATATATATATATATATATATATATATATATATATACCACATTAGGAAACAAGAACGGCACAAAATCAGTGTAATGTCGGTGCTGACAATGTGTCAATGATAATTGTGATCTTCACAATCTGTCCCTGTTACTATATATAGCCTGATCATTATGATAATGATCATTTTGATGCATCTTCACGATGGTACAAGTTTTATGTTTTCTTCAAATTCACGGAAATCATGTAAAGCTCTTGTCTTCACCAGGAAATAGAGGAACACATAAGCCATCCTAAAATTAGAAGCATCACCTGTCTACTCCATAGTTTGCAGTATCGTCCTATACCAATACGATACGGTCAATATCGATACAGTTTGGTATGCCCCGATACGATATCCATATTGACTGATACCGACGTTGGGTATCTCTTTCCCACTCAACTCGGCTGAAAAAATTGAACGAAAAAGACCAATCAACAAAGGTGTAAAAGAATAGTAAGACTGTAAAAACATGTAAATGAAGAAAACTTATTTATTGAAGGCAAACTAATAAACATATAAAAAATAACACAGAAAATACTTTAAGTTACGCCTAAATATATAAAATATATTTTCTAATTCTTTAATAATTGTTTACTAATTATGCTTTCCGATTCCCAAAAAAAAAAAATCCGATACTCCGATCCAAAACAACCGATACCACGGATCCTGATACTCATAGGAAGGGTCCGATATTGATATTGTAAAGGTTACTCTACTCATCATAATCATCTCATCATAATCATCTAAGATACTCATCCTATAACAAAAGGTGTAGCTAAATTCTAAATTAAGAGTAGCAAAATAAAGCAAATAATGCCCTAGCAGCTCACCAGATCATCTAACTGAAACACAAAAGATTATATGCTCGGGTCTTTTATGTATTGTTCCGTCCCGCTCAGATCAACCGGATGGATCGAAACGCAATAGCGTTTAGACTTGGTTATGCAACAGCTTGCTTGAAGTCCCACTCGGCCGAGGCAACTCCTTGCTCAGGTGGGTAGCCTCGATGAACTTGTCTCAGCTTGCCTTCACACTAAATAAATGAAGTTTTCACATGCACTGAGTATGTTCGTTAATAAAAGAGATGAACCCACATAGCTAAGAGAATAATTACATTGAGTCAAGTATATGTGTAGAACATGAAAAAGTGTCAACATTTTGCGTAGATATTCTCCACGATGGTTTTCATAAGTTGACACTTGGTCTTTCGACCTCACATATTGAGAGAAACAAGTCATGCCACTGGCCATCGACTTGATGTCATAGCAGGTACGGTTCCATGGCTTGTTATAGCCACACTGTCCACCGATGTCAAGGCTTGTCATATAGAGTATGACTCGTTTGATGGCACTGCACCGAACACAGTTGGTTCAAATTAGGTAGAAAGAATATCAAATAGTCATTCCTAGGTTTGAGTCAAAAAGAAGATGGAACCACTAAAAGTGCTCGGGACTGTAGGTCGTTGAGGCAGTTCCTGGTTTGGGAGCTGCACGAAAGAATGAAAGTAAAGAAGAGAACTGGTACTAAGCATGGTGAGTTGAGTCAAGTCTTATCATTGGACAACTTGTGCACTAGGTATTGGTTCCTCGAATGATCTCTGGAGTACAGGGTTCATGTCGGCCTAGAAAGAATTGCAGGTATTGCGGACCTTCAGTGGACGTACGGCTGACCACTGAAGAGCGTGCCGCTGATACGAGTATTTCAGGACCTTCGGAAAAAACCGCGCCTCTCACAAGAAACCTTTCCGTCTTACATTAGTCCAAGATAACTTGTGGTATCAGTATTTTTTCTTATAGATTGAGTCGGCATAAGAGCGGCAATCCGCTGCATGGTTCGTGTCGGCCTAGAAAGAATTGCAGGTATTGCAGGCCTTCAGTGGACGTGCGGCTGACCACTAAAGAACGTGCCGATAATACGAGTATTTTGAAACCTTCGGAGGAAACCGTGCCTCTCACACGAAGCCTTTTCGTCTTACATTAGTCCAAGATAGCTTTGTTTGCCATGACAAAAGGTTATACGAACTTTTTGTATATTAAACGTAAAAAAGTGTACAATCAATTTCTAAACAGGAGATCTAAGTACAAAGTTTTCTGGAAAAGTGTGACGGTGGAGATCGAGTACTGCAGCGGCTCCTTTACTCCGTTGACGATCTGACGACGAGTTGAACTTGCTCTGGCTTTCTGGTGCTTGTGATTGAAACTCTGGGGTTGCCAATCAAGAGGACGCTGAAGTTGTAAATATTTCGAAGCCTTTTTATAGAAGGAAAACTACTACTATTTATAAGGAAGCACATATACGATGTGCATAAGGATTGTGTAGGAACGCTGCACGTAGAGATATGAGAGAATCTCGAAGTTGTACGGTGAGGGCTGCTGCTGAGCTGACACGTGACGGACGCTAGAATTCTCCTTTATCAAGATCTTGGGAGAGTTGTCAACATAACTAAATAAACGACATGTGATGTGTGTTTATTGTTGATCGGATGAACCCGAGCAGATTCTGTTCCTATTCCTGAAGTTGGATTTTGTCTTATTTTAGGGGGCCATTGGTTTAAATAAACCGATTGGATATGGCCCTCGTCTATAAGAACAAATTTCGTCCTTATATGTGGTTTAAACAAACCGATAGGATATTGCTCTTATCAACAGAATCAAACTCCGTCCTATCTTAAGAGCGGTGGTTTTTAAACAAACTAATCTGTAAAAGACAAACACCCGTCTGGCCACGTGGAACCACGTCACCCCGTAAGACTGCGCTTCTGGCGAGGCTTTGAGGTCACTGCGCTTCTGGGCGATAAGTAGACCGTGCTTCAGGCGACGAAGTCACTGCGCTTTTAGGCGACGAGGAGACTGTGCTTTAGGCGACAGTCACTGCGCTTTTAGAGCGACGAATAGACAAGTGCTTCAGGCAACGGAGTCACTGCGCTTTTAGGACGGCGAGTGGACTTATGCTTTGGGCAACGAAGTCATTGCGCTTTTAGAACGACGAGTGGACAAGTGCTTCAGGCAATGGAGTCACTGCACTTTTGGGACATCGAGTGGACTTGTGCTTTGGGCAACAGAGTCAATGCGCTTTTAGAGCGACGAGTGGACTTGTGCTTGGGACGACAAAGCCACTGTGCTTGAAGGCGGCGAATAGACTTGTGCTTGAGGCGACGAAGTCACTGTGCTTAAGGACGACGAGTGGACTTGTGCTTTGGACAACAAAGTATCAAATGAAGAAGTCTTTGAACGGGCTGCGCTTTTGGATGGGATGGAGGGCGCTGCGCTTTTGGGTTGAAACGAGGGCACAGTGGAAGGGATGAACTGGCTGTGCTTCTGAGTCGAAGGAGCTAGTTTCTGTCGAAGTCATGAGAATAATTAATGACTGCTCTTTTGATGGACGAGTCGGTCGTCCACTTCTTTAATTATCGCCGTCATTTAGGAATTCAAGAAGCCTGTAGCCTAGGTTTCAGTCGAATGAACCTATTAAATGAGATTCATCGTGTTGAGTCTTAGGTTCATCCTATTAATTTGGAAGTCTTTGACCGACGGCCACGTGGCATATGGGTTGGATCACACTCACCCTATATAAAGGGAAGCTTTTCTGAAGGGTTGTGTCTTCTGTCTCTTAACATTCCCACCGTCATGCTCGATCCCGAGTTAGCTTCGAATGGCCGTTGGCCTTGCACAAGTCGACTGTTGGTTGTGGATCCCTTCGTTCAAGGAAGCTGTGTTCTTGCCGAAGAACTGCTACTGAGTTTCGAGATGCACTTGAGCGTTTGGCGTAAGGAGTTCGAACCTGAACAATATCTTGGAGGTCTTCGAGATCCAAGCTTTCGGGTTTGGATTGATTGCCAATCCGAAGAATCACAGGTTGTGCTCTGTCCTGCCCAATGGCGGTGGCACACCTAGTGCTGTGGACTGAGTTCTTGCTCGGGCTAATAGCTGCTTCAGGAAGTGGCTCGCTCTGACGAGGAAGTGCTGCGCGTCTGGGGGGCTGCACGCCTGCTGAAGATTAACCCCCTTTAGACTTCTCTTAGGTGTTTTAGTCCTTTATATGTAATCACGAAGAATCTGTAATAGATCTTTTGTAGACATGATTTTAATAAAGAACTGTTTATGCACCACTTTTGTTCTTCTGTGTGACTTTAGTTGTCTGTCTGCACTTTTGGGGTACTTGTGCTTTTGTGAAGCCATGTGTAGTGAGAACGCCACCTGCGCTTTTGATATGTCTGCGCTTTTTTATGCTTCTACGAGCTTGTGGTGCCAGTGGCTTTTCATATAAATTGAGTCGGCATAAGAGCGACAATCCGCTGCATACCTTAGATTGTGTCAAGAAGTGTATGCACGGAACGAAGGAAGTCAAGAAATGGGTATACGGTATGCAACACGAGTATGGAGCCTAAAATTCGGCTATAGCAAAAACACGTGCTTCGGCACGAGATGTGTTGTCGTGTTTTGAGTCGTTGATACTAAGTTCACAAATCTATGATTGAGCCAATTGCACGATGAAACAAAAGAAGGCCATAAGGCAAGTATTGAGTAAATTACACTACGTTGCGAGGCACGGCCTCAATGTTGATTGAATGTGTTTTATGGCGCAACTATGTCGTTGAGTCACTAAATAAACCATAAGTCTATGTCTTGAAACTGATCCTAAGACGAGATTAAAAAGACCACAAAAGAATAAGTTGTACTCACTAAAATAACGTGTTAGTTTTGTATGGGTAAGCGAGATGCTTCCACCAATACGGTTGTGTACTGACACCCCACCAATTTGCATGCAGGTTACATGTACTTGCTCGTTCGAGCCTTAGCTTGCTTGAACGCGCTGAGGCATGAAATTCCTTGACGTTTCGAGGTGTGCGGCTGCGTTGAGGACTTTACCTATACAAGACATAATGTATGGACATCGCCTTCATCAGTTGTAAGCCTAAGGGGCATGTTTGTATTGGGAGATGAGAGAGAGCTGAGTGATTGTATTCAGAGAGTGTGAGCTTGAGTGACTTGTAAACTTGGCCTCGTGCCCTTATAAGCTTATTTTCAATATCAATAAAGAGTATTATTTTGTACACGTTTATTTTGTTGCTTTAAAATTTTTGCTTTGTGACTTCTGTGCGACTCTGTCGTCTAGCTTCTAATTGGCCGTTTCAGGTATTCGTCTTGCGCGAACACAACCTAGGCTCGCACGACATCACGTCCTAGCGAGAAAGGTCGGTTTTGTGGAACCGGGGCACGACAGTTTACAGGCAGATGATCTTGTAGACACAACAAAAGACAGAATGTAACCAAGAAAGAACAAAAGAAAACCAAAAGAAAAGAATTGATACAGGATGACAAGAAGCAAATAAACCGTATCGTAGAAAGAAAACTACTTTACTATGCAATCATGCCATTGCACAGAATAATTCATATATGTTTTTCCTTCATTTTATCATCTATCAAAATAGACACTTGTCCACGGCCTAGAATAATGTACTCCGTACTGTTTACTAATATAATTCATATATGTTTTATCCTATAACTATAGCGTTCGTGCATTTTTAGCACTTTAACTTTTCACTGCTTGATTTTGGCATCACAACTTCGTAACTTGCTCTTTTGAAGCACATTTCGTCAATTTTGAAGCATATCGAGACTACTTCAAAAACATATCTTGTAGTACAAAAATGCAACTTAAATACTTGTATTGACATATATTCTTTTGAAGTGATCCCGATGTGCTTTAAAATTGACCAAAGTTGCTTCAAAAGAACAATTTGTAAAGTTATAGTGCCAAAATCGAGCAATAGAAAGTTAAGATACCAAAAACGTCCGAGTGCTAGAGTTGGAGTACCATTAGAATAATTTAGCCTATAATCTATCACAGGCAACAGTTAAAACCAAATGATAATTCTATTTTAATACCCAAATGTAACTATCCATTTGGACAGGATATAACCAAATTTGACAATCAATATCTAGGTAACAAGACCTTAATTTTCGTCAAACAGGAACGAAAGATCCTGAGGGGATTCAATATACCTACTACCCCTGGTTTGGATTGCTGCTACTCTTTAAAAAATAAGCTTTTGATAGCACCCCCACCTGCTTTCAAAAGCTGCGACAAAATCGAACTGGATTTTCGATATTTTTTACAAGATGCCATTATCAAACAGCTTTTGGGATTGTTTTTCAAGAAAATACTCAAAATAGGCATAAGCAGCAATGATAAGCAATCCCAACCCGACCTATGTCTCTTCCAGCTCTGCAAACATGCATAAATGCAAATTTATGCTACTAACAATATGATGACTTACAATAAGATATGAAATGTTGTCAAATAAAATTTATTGTTGTAGGATAGTCAGTCTTCAGTTTACAAATATCAGATATATACAGGTGCAGTGGAGTAAATTACCTCATATACAAAGTCATCCATATCAGAGAAATTTTCATCTAGACTTTCTGTCTCACTTGCTAAAGAACAATGATTCGGGGAATTTTCATGCTCGGAAGGAGATTTTTCATTATCCTGCAAGCACCAATGCAAAATAAAGATGCAAGATACAGCTTTTGATCTCCCAAAATAAACTCAACACTTCTAAAGCAGAACGGAAGGAAGAAAAAAACCACTGCATGTCAACTGCTAAAGAGTATCAAAAGAAATCAAACTGAAAGTAATTAAAATTGGCCTAAAACTACGTTCGTATTATACAATACTTCTACATCTTAGTGATGTGCAAGCCAGAGTGAGATATATTGACAAAACCAAATATCTAGACATAAAAGTCAAGACGCATCATCATCCAAGAATTCTCGCATAGGAATGGTGGGTCTGGTGTGAAGCACGAGAGGCTCCACAAAAGAACTAAGCTTCTACTACTGGCTGTCAAATTGATAGCAACCCTTTATTACTGTACCAAATTCCTAGCCAGTGTGCCAATGGGCAAGAGAGGGTCCTTGATATAAAACCTAGAAGATCAATTGGCGTTTATGTAGAACTACCTCTTCGATCGTGCAGTTTAAGCTCGTGAAGCCTGTCACGTCCCGATCCCGGAGGATCGAAAACTAGCCACTGGACGTGATGTCGTACAAGTCTAGATTGCACTTGTACAAGGCAAAACCATTATAGTTCCTGGCATTTCTCAGAAAATATCGACAACGTAGCAAAACCAAGCAGATAAATTGAAGTCACACAAGATATGAAGAAATGTATCTCTTTATTGATAATCATAATGGATTACAAGACTTGCAGCGGAATACAGAGTTTACAACTGATTACAAGACTCTTGAATAGCCAACTGAATGTATACACTTGCCTACAACTGAATATACCGACTTCTTTACATTGAACCTGCCAAATTGGCTACAATCTCACTGGTACAACTGAGTTACACTGTTCCATACATTATGTCCCGTATAGCAGAAGACATCGTCTTGAAAGAAGAGCTTCTGCACACCCATCCGATTCATCGATGCCAAGCACTGATCAAACGATTTCCCCCAAGCATACACCTGTAATATTGCCCACAACGTGGGTCAGTACATCATCAATGTACTGACGAGCAGTGCTGGCCCAACTCACCTAAGAAGACAACACTACGTAATCATGTTATAGAACATTATTAACAGTGGTCTTTCTTGTTGCCTTAGGGTCAATTTCATGTTATAGCCGACAAGAAGTAAAGCATGCAAATATCATAACCAACATAATTTAAAGCATACGATTATTACCCTTTGGTGATTCTTACCCACGGTCGTGTAGCCATTTCTGTACATTTATAATACTTACTCTGCCTGCACAAGACATTGTTAGAACAATATCATGATTCAATATAAATATCACCGTTCAGGTGATTCTTACCAACAGCCGACATCATTCCCTATATTTGAGTAATAACTTTCTCTGCCTGCATAAGACATCATTAGCACCAGACCTATCTATATGAAGGTCACTGGCGACATGCCATCTTGGACCGTCTTACTGGTACAACGGCCCCCTTGCAGTGCAGGTAGCTAGTCCAACTGCAAGTTCCGTTTACCCATGCCAGTACGGCGGCATAAATCCTTGTTTCCCCTAGGACGAACCGGATTCCATGGTCCAGGAATACCGTTTGAGGAACCACCTTTTCGACAAGTTGTCCATGACCATGCAACTATATGCACTTATCTATGAAGAAACATATAATGCATGATAAGGAAAACTAAGTAATAACCCATCTTTTTCATTCGTATTGACATCTTGTCATCTTGTCTTGAGCCAACGCTCACATTATCATCTGCCCGATCCAGAGTCTTAGGAAAATCTACATTCTACATCGGCACAGGATAATAGAATGTGATTACTTAAGCCATTTCTCATATCTTTGATACCTTACATCTTTCCAACCAAACTCAATGTACCCACCGTCCAATTCCTGGGACTTAGCATCTGTTTAGCATACATTCATTCAAATGCAATTCAAGCATACTCACTGCCCAGTTCTTGGGTCTTAACATATGTTTTACCATCTACTCATCGAGCCAAAGCTCGATATACTCACCGCCCAAGTATTTGGGACTTTGCTTCACCTGTCATGTATTTCATCGCAACATCGTACAAGCATACAATTCATCTAGTAACAACAGTTTACGTTCAGGTGATTATTATCTTTCATTATCTTTCCAAATTTCCATACAAGGTGTTATTGAGAAATTCAATAAGAAACATAGCATACTCATCCGTATTTTAAGCGTGAAGCTAAAGGATCTTTGAAGGGTTCAACACTACTCACATTCATAGGACGATTTTCCGCCACGATCGCATAGCCTTCCAAGCGATCCTTCGCATATTCCCAAGTCCAACAAGGCTTTATCGAACCAACCATCCATCATAAGGCATCTTGCGGGTCAGGGCACTACAAAGCCAAGGAATCACTCTCCAAGTTACTCTCGACTTCGAAAGAGTATATATAAGAAGGTAAGACGATGAAATTTGTTATTGGGAATCTCATTCATCTCTATTACAAAAGCCAAAAGAAACTAGAGGAATGAATTTCCACACAGTTGAGACTGAAATAAAACAGCTAATCATGGCTAGGATAAGTACATCAATTCTTTTAGCAGTCCTCTAAATTTTTCTTTGAAGTACCATCATGTTGTGGATCTAAATAGCTAAGAGAGCTTTAAAATTGTAATCTCATTACCATTTTAATGAATTATGAAAAGCTCCACATCTGCGGATAAGAGCATCTGCCTTCATCACCATTATCATCTAAACCTTGTCCTATTAAAATGGAATTGGCTACGAAACACGAGAAGCTCCACAAAGGGACGGAGTTCATTTCATGAATGGTTGTCAACCTAAGCTCATTCTCTGCATCAATGCCAAATGCCTAGCCCAGATAGCTAAGAGCCTATGCTAGTTGGGGAGCAGATAGAGTTAAAATGCAAGTTAAGCTCATGCAACCAAGGAGCACCTTTCAACTTCACTAGATTGTGCAAAGAGTCTAGGACAATTAATTCAAACCAGAAAAGATGCGTGAATTTAATTGTGGCATGCCAGATTCTTAGAGAGGCACTTGAAAACTGTAATTGGGCCACCACTAAAAGACGTGTCACGTCCCGCTGTTCTCTGATGTTCTGCTTTTACTTGTTGGCAGACGAGGCATTTGGACACAAACCTGACAATTTCTCTTTTCATTCCATTCCACCAAAATGTTTGTTTCAAATCTTTATACATCTTAGTGCTGCCCGGGTGAATGGAATATTGTGAGTTATGAGCTTCTGACATAACCTCTGTTCTTAAATCTCCACTGGGCACGCACAATCGATTCCCAAATCTCAATGATCCATCTGAATGTTTTCTTATTCCTGTTTGAAGCCCTTCTTCTGTCTGCCTCCAAATTTTCTGAAATTTTGAGTCTCCTTGTTGAGCTTCCTTTATTCTATCTATTAAGGAGGATTGCACTTGTAAGTTTTTCCAAACCCCTTCGGTTGTCGGGCATATCACTTCAATTCCCATTTTTCTAAATCCTTCAGAATCTCTTTAGGTGTATTCATAAAGAAGGCTTCGGGTCTCCTACTTAGAGCATCAACCACCTTATTAGCTTTGCCTGGGTGATATTCTAGCTCCATATCGAAGTCTTTTAGTAGTTCCAGCCATCTTCTTTGTCTTATATTGATCTCCTTTTGGGTGAAAACATATTTTAAACTTTTGTGGTCCGTATATATTTTAATTCTTTCTCCGTATAAATAATGCCTTCATAACTTGAGCGCGAATACCACAGCCGCAAGTTCGAGATCATGAGTTGGATAATTTCTTTCATGTGGCTTTAACTGTCGGGATGTATAGGCTGTGACTCTCCCGTGCTGCATCAATACACATCCCAGACCCTTACCTGATGCATCACTATATATTTCATATCCACCGGAACCTGATGGTAAAGCAAGTACATGGGCTGTAATTAATCCTTCCTTCAATTCATCGAAGGTTGTTTGACAATCTTTCGTCCAATTAAATTTTTCTTCCTTCCGGGTAAGACGGGTTAAAGGTTCTGCAATTCTTGAATTTTTTTCTAAAAATCTTCGGTAACATCCAGCCAGTCCTAGAAAGCTTCTGATTTCTGCTACGGATTTAGGCGTTGGCCAAGACATGACTGCCTCCACCTTCTTCGGATCTACCGAAATGCCTTCTCCGCTAATAATATGCCCTAAAAAAGGTATCTGGTCCAGCCAAAATTCACATTTGCTAAGTTTGGCATATAATTGTTCCTTCCGCAAAATTTGCAGTACTATCCTCAAGTGTTGCTCATGTTCTTCTATACTCTTTGAGTATATAAGGATATCATCGATGAATACAAATACAAATTTATTCAGATATTGATAAAATACTCGATTCATTAGGTCCATAAATATGGCGGGTGCATTTGTCAACCCGAATGACATAACTAAGAATTCATAATGCCCATATCGAATCCTAAATGCAGTCTTTGGAATATCTTCCGTCTTTACTTTTACTTGATGATATCCGGACCTTAAATCGATTTTTGAGAATACCCTTGCCTCTCCTAATTGATCAAATAATTGATCAATTCTAGGTAAGGAATACTTATTTTTTATGGTAACCTCATTCCGAGCCCTATAATCAATTACTAGTCGTAAGGTACCATCCTTCTTCTTTACAAACAATACCGGTGCGCCCCATGGCGAAGCGCTGGGTTGAATAAACCCTTTTGCTAATAATTCCTTTATTTGTTTATTCAACTCAGCTAATTCCTCTTTGTTCATTGGGTATATTTTCTTGGCTATGGGAGTTGCTCCCGGTATTATATCCATTGAGAATTCTATAGCTCTATCTGGGGGTAACCCTGGCAATTCTTCCGGAAATACATCCATGAATTCTTCCACTACCCTTGTGTAATCCCCCTGAATTTAGGGCTTATTTTTTTCAATTTTATAAATCAATTATTTGCAATATATATTATTATTTGATTAAATACCCTTTAACGTGACTTTGATTTCTGGAGCGTCAGGGATGCCAATCTCTGGAAACTCCCTTCATCAGTGTGTAGCAGACAAGATTATCTTCATGTTGATATATCATGTCCTATCCAAACTTGTTCCCTTATACTCTTTTTGCTTCGCACAACTTCAGGTCAATTTAGACCATTTGATCATTAATTAATTATTAATTGATTTTCCCACTTTTATCCTTGATCATCATATGCATGTTACCGTGACTTTTAATTTAGGAGCACAAGGCTAGTCATTTTCTTGAAACCAACTTCTCATGCATGAGCTACTCGAGACGCCCTACATCCATGACCTTCGTGTCCCACTCAGACACATCATCTTGTGCTTCATTTGCTTCGCACAACTTTTGGGTTAATTTAGGCCAATTAATTATCCGCCGTAGAATGTGACCTGACTTCCAATTTAATTTCGGGACCCGACATCAATCCAACCTAGTCGACCCAAAATATGGACATGGCCCACACGAAGCCTACTACCCACATGACACTTGTGTCACATTTGTTTGAATTTCCACATGTTACTTATTTACCCATGAACATAAATACCGATATTAATTCAATTATTGCACCATGTCCGATTTTGACCCGACCCGGCTCAACCAAACCCAGTCCAAGCTCCATGTTACCCCTTCATTAATATCAAGACACTAATTTTCCCTACTAAATATTAAACACCTAGTGTTCCTACTCCAAATAATTAAGGGAGAACTCCCTTGATTTAATTCATTAGTTATTAACTTAACCCTATTTAATCCTAGCCATGGATTTCCCCTCCATAAATCCCAACCACAACTTTTTTCCCCACAACACAAACATACACACACAACTCCCTAGCCGGCCCTAACATTTAGGAATAATTCTCTCCTCCCTTTAGTAACAGCACACACACCCACACATATTAACTTTCTCACTCTTTTAATTTATATAACACACATATACTTTCTCTCCCACTCTCATTTTCTCAGCAAACACCATCACCTACATCCCCATCACCATCACAGCAAGCCCCATGGCCGATTCCCTCCTCTTCCTCCTCCATGGCCGATCCCCTCCCCTCCTCCTACTCTTCTTCTTCTCCATCAACACCAACCCACCACCACCAACACCACTCCGCCACCATCTCAACATCACCATCACCATCAACCGCCACCGCACGCCACCTCACCTCCGCCTGCCTCCGCCGCCGCGGATCGCCGTGGCAGCGCCAGGCCAGCGCAGCCCCCACCGCAGCTGCAACAGCAGCATACAACAGCGCCGCAACAGCGCGCAACAGCAGCAACCGCGCGCGCACGGGCGGCGCGTGGCCGGCCGCACCCCCTCCGGCGAACCCCCGGGCAGGCCCCGTGGCCACCGCCCTCTTCCCCGACGCGGCGCATAGGCGATTTCATCATTTTTCTCGGAATCCCGTCGACGTGCGAGCGAACGAGATCCAGAAATGGTGCCTCGTCGCAGCGACTTCGCGCACATTTTTCGGGAAATCCGACCGTTGGATCGACGATTTCTTTGCTCCGTCTCAATCTCGGTATATCCATCTTCACTCCCCTCAATTTTCGTCCGTTAATTTTATTGTTTGATACATCAAAACCGGCCACAAAGTTGACGCTTTAAATTGTGTTATTTTTGAACAGTTTTGTGGAGCCAACTTCGTCGGTTCGTATCTCTTCCATCGCAGCTCCGTCTGGCGTGCTACTGGTTCCTATGCGAAGCTGGTATAACCCTCTTCCTACCCCTTAAGTTTTGTGAGCACGTTTGATTGGTTGAATTCGACGCCAAAGTTGGCCGTCCGAATTCGTAATTTTCAAGTTGTAAAATTCTATTTTTGAACCCGGGACTCCGAATTCAATTTCTGACACCACCAATAGACTCGTGGCGTCGTTCAGACATGTTTTCATATAAAATTTGCTTAGTTTTGAGGAAGTAGGCCCTGGCACGCATTTCGGTACAATACGGGCCCCACAGTCCGGATCAACGGGACTTTTTGACGCCTGCTTATCGGAATCCAATTCTGGATATACCGTTGAGTTCGTATCGTCATTCTGGACTCGTTGACATATAATTTGCTAGGTTTTAGTTGACGTTGGTTCCGGAACGCATTTCAGTGCAAGTCGGATACCAATATCCGGGTCAACGGGTCATTTTGAGATCGGCTCATCGGAATCCAATTCTGGACATACCGTTGAGTTCGCATCGTCATTCTGGACTCGTTGACATATAATTTGCTGAGTTTTGAGGATATTGGCTCCAACACGCTTTTCTGTGCAAATTGGAGTTTCAATATCCTGGTCAACGGACCAATTTGAAATCGGGTCAACGGAATCCAATTCTGGATATACCGTTGGGTTCGTATCGTCATTCTGGATTCGTGGACATATAATTTTTTATATTTAGTGGACTAGTATTTTTGCACGTTTTTCGGTGCAAAGCGGATCCGACACGGACACCGTTTTGACTCGAAATTACCTTTTTGCCCCTGTGTCCAAATTGGACTTATGGGAAGGCTATTCTAGCTATTTCGACCATTCTGGACACGTTGGTGATGGTTGTCTCACCATCCGACAACATCTATAGGTTTTCCCCCTATCAATCACCCTATTATTATTATAATCTTTCTAATTTGTTTGTATTTTGAGATCCATCGTTTTCAGTGATTTTCCAATAGGGCTGTGCACAATTAAGTCAAATCGACCAAATCAAACCAAATCAAACCGAATCGATGGTTCAGTTGGTTTGGTTCGGCTTCAATTTTTTCAAAACCGACCGATTCGGCTCGGTTCACGGTTTGGTTATGCCAAAAACCGACTAAACCGAACCGAACTGAACCAAATTCTTGTTAAATAATTAGGGTTGGCCGGTTGGGTATGGGTTCAATGGGTTGTATTATACTGGTTTGGTTCATTTATTCATATCACAACCATTTATCAAGTTGAAGTTGAAAGAGCTCTCTCTCTCTCTCTCTCTCTCTCTCTCTCTCTCTCTCTCTCTCTCTCTCTCTCTCGTCTCAAAGATGAGTGCTTGCGGCTCATATTCTTTTCTAATTGCTCTTGTGCACATGGAAGGGGATTTTGGTTGAATGTATATGATTTTTTTATATGTATAATTGACATTTTTCTCCACCTGCAAAGCACAAGTTGAATTGAAGCTGCTGAATTGTATTTACTGTTGCAAAGTACAAGTTGACTGAGGTTTCACAAAAAAAAAGAGTATACAGTCCATTTTTTTATGTGATCAAAACCGACCAAGTCGAACCAATCCAAACCGAACCAAGTCGGTCGGTTTCAAAACCGAACCGACCATTTGGTTGGTTTGGTTCGGTTTTGTTTATTTTCAAACCGATTAACTTTGGTTCGACTTCGGTTGGGATCATATAGGTCGACCACCGACCGATGCACACCCCTATTTTCTAATCACTGAAATTGAATGTGTTGACCTTGTAAATGTTTGTAGAGACTAGCTTTGACCCCGTTTGACCATGGTTGACTACTTTGACTGAACTCGAAGTGGAGTCAACATTTGACCTAGGTTAGACTAGTTTTGACCTTGGTTGACCACAATTGACTATTTTGACTAAAAGTCAACCGAAAGTCAACCGTAGCCTAAAATTGACTAGAACTTGACCGAAGTTGACCAGTTGTCACGCTCCGCTCCCGTAGGAGCGATCGTCCTCGCTAAGGCGTGATGCCGCACGAGCCTAGATTGCGCTCGTGCAAGGCGGGTTCCATAACGGTCGATTTCAGCGGCTGCGACGGGGTCGTCGCACAGAAGTCCCATGCAGAGACATTGAATATAGCAGCAGAAATTAGAACAAAACACAAGTTATGCAAAAGAAGCTCTTTATTGATATTGAAACAAATGTTACAATGGAGCGCAAGGCCAAGATTACAAATCTCTCGAGCTCACTCATCTCACATTACAAGTCACTCAGCTCTCTCTCATCTCTCAATACAAGTCTTGACTCCATGCGGTCGCACGCTTCGAATCGCCAAGGAACTCCGTGCCTCGACGCATCCAAACGAGCTCCACGCCACGAGCTTCTACCTGTGCCTGCACATGAAGACTATGTGGGTGTCAGTACTCAACTGTACTGGTGGAATGAGCTCCTCGCCCACCGATACAAAACCAACACGTTAATTTATTTTGTGTGTAACATAGTCCCCTTATGATTGTCTTTCTACTCTTGCCTTAGGATCAGTTTTAGGACCGACGCCTTGGCCTATTCTGTGTCTCTAGACCATCTCGTGCTTGCAACGACAACGTTAACTCATACCTTGCCTCAAGACCCTTTTCGTGCCAACAACGTTAACCTATCGAGTCGTGTTTGCCTTACGGCTTAAAATCAGATACGCAACTACGCGATGAGGCTCCATTTCCGTGTGACCGTGCTACAAACCATTGCTGAGGCCGTGCCTCGCAACTCAATGAGACTCGATCATATCGCCGCCTCGCGGCCCTTGCTGCCTTGCGGCCCTTTTCTACTAAATCATCAACTGACCCATCCAACTTGTGAACTAAGTGTCACTCGACCAACTTTGCCTTGCGGCATCTCCTGACTTAAACTCATGATAACTCAAACCATAACTATGCAACTTATATGCTGACAACATAGGACTCGACGCCACATCTAGTGCCGAAGCACAGTGTCTTCGTTGCAGCCAAATCTTAGGCCCAAACATTGTCTTCTGACCGAGCACGCATTCGAGTCGACTCTTGATTTACTTCACCTAATACTCGACTCAGTCCAAAGGCATATACGCGGATCGCCGCCCATGCAGACTCATCTATATGAGGTCACTAGCATAACATGCTATACCTGGACACATAGCTTGCGGTTGGCCGGGACCCTTCCAGCGCAAGGTAGCTAGCCCCCTGGAAGTCCCCGACTAACTCGGTGCTATCGAGTCAGCACAGCTATCACCGTGTTTCCTTAGGCCGAACGGTCCCATTGCCCTGGGTTGCCGTTACGGGGAAACTCTACCTTGTCGACAAGTTGTCTAATGACCATGCAAGACCCTTCACTCAAACTGACGTCTCACACAGTCATTCTACTTTCAGTGTTATCATCTCTTTCCAAAACCAAGTTCAAGTCTTCTATCCTTGAGACCCCTCAAGGACCCCTCGACGACCCACGGTCGCGAGCATTCTTTCCATGTTAACATATCATTTCATTCAACTCAATGCCTATTTGATAGTCCTTTCTCCAAAACTCATTAAATCAACCGTGGTTCATGCCTTAAACACTAAGTTCGTGCATCGTGCCTTAGGCCCATCGTGCTCTACGCGACATTATCGCCCAACTCATACTCCATACGACTAGCTTTGAAACCGTAGGACTTTGTGGCTATACTCGGCCGTAGAACTCATAGGACCGTGCTTGGAATGACTTAGGTCGACCGCCATCACTTTTGCCTAACTTCACCAAGCCTATAACTTAACTCAAGGGACGAGCAAAGGCTATGCCAAGCCTTGCATCATGGAAGCGTGCATGCTTTATCGAGCATTTACGCGGACGACGCCTATGACTTAGGCTACGTTCATAACTCCGCCTACTCAACCAACTTTCCTTCTCCCAGGTCACGGGACGAAGGATCGAGTGTCATTTTCAAAGCACGCCGTGCACCAACTCTAAGCCAACCGTTGGACCTTTCCATATTCTAACTCAATTTGACCCTTCGGGATTACTCCCTTTAGCTATGTGGATTCGTCTCTTTTATTATCAAGCCTAACTTGTGCAAGTTGAAAACATGCGATTTATTATGTGAAGGCAAAGATGAGGCAAGTTCACCGAAACTACCCCACCTGAGCAAGCAGTCGCCTCGACCGAGTGGTGTCTTCGAGCAGCCGTTGTAAGGCTAAGTTCCGAACGCCGTTGGCGTTTCGATTCTTCCGATTGACTGAGCGGGACGGGGCACTACACCAGTTGACCCAAAGTCAACTGTTAGTCAACGTTAGTCAAGTTTGACCTAGAGTTTGACCTAGAGTTGACCAAAGTTGACTAGAGTTGACCAGTTGACCAAAAGTCAACTGTGAGTCAACCATTGACTTAGATTGACATAGTTTGACTTGCTTTGACGTGCATTGACCTAATTTGCCTTAGTATGACTTGATTTTACTTCCAAACCCTTATATTGATACAGTATTCCACCTACCTCGAGGCACTGTTCTAGGACTCAGTTGACATATTCCACCAGATCGCAGGCGAGTACATTCTCTGATATTATTTCTGTTTTATGATATCGTCTATGTTTCTTGTATATAGTGTAGATATTCTTGTTCTCTTGACACATAGTTCACACGGATTGATATTTGACTGGATCCCGTCATGAGATGTTATTCCTGGTATTATTTGGTATATATTGTGCAAGTCTTTTTGTTCCTTGTGCATTGTATAGATACGATTCCTGCGAAGGCTAGCTACCCTCTCAGAGAATTGCGCGTCATGATGTGTCATGGTTGGATCCACTATACTAGTCGGAGGACGGGGATTATTGGTGTAGATATGTGGCCAAAGCATATTGTGCACCCTTTGTGCATTGATTGATTGTGAGTGTTGATCATACACCCCACGTATGGTTAGCCAGGCCTGTTACTATTGTGCAATGTCCCAAGCCGGCCACATATTGTAGCTAGTACTCACACACATAGATAGGTGATTCTTGATTCTTGTACATGTCATGATCAGTTTTACTTGCCTTGTTCTAGCTCTAGATTTACAGCTTACCTTGCCATGATACTCGCATGTACATTTCGTGATTTCTTGTATATTATCTCTATTTACTGCTACATTTTCAATATCGTCTAACTAGAACTGTTATTTGAGATTTGTGCTCGTTCCATCCTGACTGGATATGTTGAAAATATTTTAGGAGTAGTTGTGCCCTCAGTTTTGGACTACAGGATGTTGCTAGCTGGGGTGGTTCTCGGTATTCTTCACCGTGAGTTGTCTCTCAGGAGTTCTAGGTCTGGTAGTTATTTAGTTTGTTATTGTTTCCTTCTGTTTTATTCTTGTCTCATATGATCCTTGTAGATTCTAGTTGTTCTAGTGATATTGTTATTATTTCTTGTCTTATCTTCCTTAGTTTTCGTGATGTGACATGAGAACATTTCTAGTTATGGATCTTTAGATATTGTAGTTAGTATCGAGTACTTGACAACGCTCTACCGCCGATACTGCGGCGTAGGATGGACGTGGCCCACGTATTCGTACCCGTATATCCGGGTGCGGGTCGTGACACCTTAGGAATGATTGCGCTTCCAATCCTTGCAATAATACTTGAATTGGTAATTCAAATTTCTCGAGTTCCTCTATATTAAACTCCTTTTGGTCTCGGACAAATTCAAGAGACTTTCTTTCAGGAAGTTGAAATGAAACTTTCCCCTGACCACAATCTATATTGGCTAACGTTGCGGTCAGCCAATCCATTCCCAATATTACATCATAGTTGCTTGTTGGGAAAACAAGTAACCGGGATCGAAAGGCTCCTCCACCAAACTTTATGGGGCACTTTTTACATATTCGATCTTCAACTACTCCATTACCCGTAAGGATTTTTAGTGGTTTAGGCAGAGGTAGAATTCTATGTCACGTTGTGATATAAAAAAAGATGCTATAAATGAATGAGTAGCCCCGAAATCAAATAATACAGATACTGGATATGCAGAAACTAAAATAGTACCTGAGACTACTTCTCCAGGGATATTTGCATCTTCAGTACTCATTACAAATGCTTGCCCTTGTTTCTTTCTTTTCTTGTTAAGGTTTTGAGTTTGACCCGCCCTTTGTGCTTGTTGAAATTGATACGCCTGCGGTGCATAGGGCGGCCTTTGTTGATTCCCATAAGCCATGACAGCTTGTGATGTTGGTGCCTGAATCATAGGTCGAGGTTGATTCCCTTGAATTGGAGGTCGATATCCCTGATGGGAGCTTTGCGTCGTTGCTTTGATTGCAGGCAGCTGAGGGCACTGATTGGTTGAATGATTTTCTGCTCCACACTTTAGGCAGAGCCCCAACAACTTTCTACAGACATTCCGTTTGCGTCCTGGCTTCTGGAAATAATTGCAGATAATGGGCCTATCTGAGCTATTAGTCTGAGGACGCTTGGAAGGTCCCTGCCAGTGATTCTTGTTGGAGGGTGCCCCTTCCTCAAAGGTTCTTTTTGTTTGTTACGATCGGAAAGGTTGCTCTTCCTTTAGTATCCTCTCCTGGTCTCGAGCGGCTTCTGTCACTTCAGAAAAGGTCTGGCACCGGTAAGATGCAACCCTGCTTTTCAATTGGGTCCCCAGCCCTTCTAGGAATCTGGATATCTTTGTTTCTTCATTGGCTACCATACTAGGAGCAAACCGACTGAGCCTGGAGAATTCTGTGACGTATTCATCCACTGTACGTCTCCCTTGTTTAAGGTAGTTGAACTGTGGTTCTAATTCTATCCTTGCCGACTTAGGATAGAATCTTTCTTCGAACCTTTTCTTGAATTCAGCCCATGACATGTCATTGTCGGAATCTTCTCGATATTCGGCACTCCACCAATACCAGCAATGTCTTCTAGCTGAATACGGATCGCTGGCACCACGTCTTCTAGTGACAGATTTGCAGCTCGCATCAGGCCTTCAATGGTTTTCAGCCATTGGCTTGCTTCCATAGCATTTTCAGTTCCCTTGAACTTAGGTGGCATGAGGTCCCTAAAATCTTTTAGGTTTTCTTCCTTCGTGTTGTCAGAATTCCGCATTTGTTCCAATATTGTAGTATTGGTAACATGAGCGGTGTTGGCGTGCTGGCTATTAGTTTCCAGTATTTGTTGGAATAAGCGGAACATGTCGGCCACAGATGGTTCCGCTAATACTTGAGATGGCGGAATGTTTGGTTGTTCCTGGTTGTCCATGTCCTGAAAATTGAGAGATACAATTCTCAAGAACAATTTGATTCACAATGTGGTACAAACATTCAGACGCCACTAGTCAGTTCTTACTATTTACATTCATACATTTTTACATACTAGTGACTCATATCCACATTTTCCTTATATTAAGGATTTTTGCTTCTGGATATGTCTGTATCCATTCTTCTAGTGTGCCATTGTGTTTGGATGTTGGATCTTCGGATGGTTGTGCCTTGATGAGTATATAGTAATTCACCACATTGTAGTACTCCTTTCTTTCACCAACAATATCCGTGACTACCGGATATTTTATTTCATAGTATACGCCATAAACTTATATCATCTGCTTTGGTGCTACTCTCCACATCTTTCTTATGAATTCATAATATTCATCCAAGATGTGGCTATCGTTTCCCAATCGAGCGAATGGCACAAATCGGGACATGATCTACATCAAAAACTTTTAGGTTAGTATTCTTCTAAATAAATGGTTAGATAGCAGAAATATTCATTTGGGAAATGTTGCTAATTATCGGTACTACCTTCCTTAGAATAATCCTAAGAACTTCTAGGGTGTGATAGGGTTTTCTACCTATATACCCTATTTCATACTTTTATTTTTATAATCCTATATCTATACATGTCCTAGATTTTCCATTCTTTGCTGACCTGCATGGGCCACCACTAAAAGACGTGTCACGTCCCGCATCTTAGATTCAACGGTGACGTCATAACACATCCCCAGGCTACGCGTCGAATTCGCGATTGTCGCCCGTAAAACATGGAAAATACAAGGAATTACTAAATACATTACTTTCATTAATTAAACATCCAACTATTTCAAAGAGTACAACTGCTTAAGTTATTACAACAAACTATTCTTTTACAACATTATGAAAACTACAAATACTATAATTAGAGCATAACATTAGCAGAAATATATATGAAACAAATTGTCAGTCAACACGGAGTACCAGTAAGTATAATATCAGATAGAGACACCAGGTTTACTTCACATTTCTGGAAGAGTTTGCAGGAAAATCTCGGTACCCGATTGAAGTTCAGCTCCGCCTACCATCCTCAAACAGATGGTCAGTCCGAAAGAACGATACAAACCTTGGAAGACATGCTGAGGGCATGTGCATTAGATTTTGGAGGATTATGGGATGACCATCTATATTTGGTGGAATTTTCTTATAATAATAGTTATCATGATAGTATCAAAATGACACCTTTTGAAGCCTTGTACGGAAGAAAGTGTAGATCACCAATATGTTGGACGGATGTGGGAGAGGGACAACTGCTAGGTCCAGAACTGGTAACACAGACAGTAGACAAGGTCAAGGCAATAAGAAGTCACCTGCAAGCCGCTCAAGATAGACAAAGATGTGGACTGACAAACATCGAAGGATGTTGGAGTTCCAACCAGGTGATCATGTATTCCTTAAAATCTCACCAACCAAAGGAACAATCAGATTCGGAACTCGAGGAAAACTGAGTCCGAGATATATTGGGCCATTTGATGTGCCAGAAAGAATTGGAAGAGTATCCTACAAACTAGCTCTTCCACCAGCTCTTGAAGGAGTACATGACGTATTCCATGTGTCACAGCTCCGAAAATATGTATCGGATCCGAGTCATATATTAAATCATTCAGAGATCACTGTCGGTCCAACCCTGCGGATAGAACAGAAACCTGTTGGGATTTTGGATCGAAGAGACAAGATCCTTCGAAATCGGGTCATTCCATTAGTCAGAGTGGCGTGGAGTAAGGACTCTCCTGGAGATTCAACTTGGAAAAAAGAAGAAGATATGCGGAGGCAATATCCATATGTATTTTCTGAGCCATGTCACTGATCATAACTGCTATATTAGTTAATTCAAATTTCGATGACAGAATTTTTCTAAGGAGGGTAGACATGTTATGCTCTAATTATAATTTTTCCTTTTGAATAAATAATAATGATAATAATAATTATAGTCATGTTAATTTAAATATACAAATTTTCTTATGTAAATATACAATATATAACCTTGCACTTTGGTCCCAAGACAATTCATGCAAATTGCAAATATTACTCACCAACTTAACAAGTGAGGTGTCCACATGAGGGTATGTGTCATTAGGGGGGGCTAGGTGGCAAGCTTGGAAACCATGTGACAATTGATAGCCACATGGCAACTCATGAAGAAGAAAAGTCCTTCTCGTGACACCTCATCCCCATTTTCTTCTCTTCCTTATTTATATATACACACACCACCCACACACACACACACCCGACACTCTCTCTCTACTACTGCTGCTACTACTGCGCGTTGCTGCTGCTGCAGTTGCCGCCACCGACTGCCGAGCCGCCGCCGCCCGCTGCCCGAGTCCACATGAGGGTATGTGTCATTAGGGGGGCTAGGTGGCAAGCTTGGAAACCATGTGACAATTGATAGCCACATGGCAACTCATGAAGAAGAAAAGTCCTTCTCGTGACACCTCATCCCCATTTTCTTCTCTTCCTTATTTATATATACACACACCACCCACACACACACACCCGACACTCTCTCTCTACCACTGCTGCTACTACTGCGCGTTGCTGCTGCTGCAGTTGGCGCCACCGAATGCCGAGCCGCCGCCGCCCGCTGCCCGAGTCCGCCGCCGGCCACCCGCTGCCGCCAACCGCTGACCGCCGGCCACCTGCGCCCGCGCCGGCCACCACCGCTACCTCCAGCACCTCTTTCTCCTCCTCTTCCTCCTCCATTTTCAATAAACCTAGGTAAATTCCCTTATTTCATTTCCTTTCCCTTCCAATTTCAGATTAAGTTAAGAAGAAATTTAGGTTTATATATATGTGTGAATGCATGTACATTTAACACAAATCCATTAATTGGGTATTATGATTAGGAAAAGTTGGGAAGGCCAAAATCTAGAACATCATCAACCCAAGGCAAGTCCTCCCCTTTTTCTCTTGAAAATTTTCTTATTTTGGGCATTCTACTTGTTTTGAATTAATATGGATTAACTTCATTTTCTCTAGGCATTTTGAATTTAGGAAAAATCATGCCTATGCCAACATTGTGAAGGTGTAATATTAATATAGGCATAAAATTTGGAAATATTTTACTTATAGACATAATTGATGTGTGTATGTATGATTTGGATAAAATGTGTAGGACACAACATGAATGGACACTTGAATTCAGATTTTGTAGTGAATAATGTAAGACTATAACCCAAGAGAAATGTATATGTATATTTACACCTACATGTATAAATACATACACTTATACCTTGACATATTGTATGAACATGAACTTACGAATTTATATCACTTTGGACTCTTATAAGTCCGGGATCAATTTAGGAAACTCAACTTGTACATTGTAAGGCAAATCTATATGGATTTTATATTACTAGTTTGATATGTATATGCTTGGGTTAGTGTTAAATGTGAAAACTTGAAGAGTTGACAAATTTAACATAAATATCAATTCTGTCCACATTTAAAATATACCAAGATTAACATGTTTTGACATAGTTATCTAGTTTAGATGGGTGTTTATAGGTACATATACATATATTGGTAACCCCACACTTACTAATTTTCTTTTGCATCCCAAAATGACCTATAACGACATGAATGATTAACATTGAGTAATTACAAGTTCTTATATAACAAAGTGACCTTACATTCCATTTTCTAAACTCCTTTTTGCATTCCAAGCCAATATTATCTGGAGTTTAACATTATTTGATATCACTTGTGCTACTAATGATACCATTATAAATTTGTGTATTTTTTTGCAAGCTGCAATAAACCGGAACTTGCTTGCTTACTTAAATCGCTTATCAAGGTAAGAAAACTTTAAAAACTGCACTTTCATTTTATCTTGTGAGTATCCGGTGTTGAGAGTTGCCCCACCGAAGGGGTCGGCGAACCCGGGATTTTAATTTATATATATATATTGTCTCTTGTAAATTTTCGGAGTCTCTAAATACAAAGGAGAGACTGTCGAAAATTTCGAAAATTTCAAGAGAGCCAAATTCTTAGAATTATAGAGAAATCGGTTTATTTTCATAAACCTAGAAGTTCTCAGGGAAATCCTCGGAGAATTTATTTCAAGCATTAGGAAGGGGAGAACAACCTGAATATCCCTAAAAGTCCCGCAACATAACATATCCAAAAAGCTGATCAGTATTTTTATTTACTCATTCGTAGGGCCATACGAATCGAGTATGTGAGGCTTAGCTCACTTATGCCCAAGGGAGGCAAATTTCAATTTTGTCCAAGGGAGGCAAAATTTATGGTAAGCTCAAGGGAAGCTCGGAAATTTTTACATCTACATCGACAGTAACATCGGGTAGATGAATTTTGTAAGCCCAAGGGAGGCGCAGGGCCGAAATCTAAGCATCGTGCCACCTAAATCACAGTCTGATCCCAGGTATACGGGATTGTTGACGGAAAAAACTATTTTATGAATATTCGGGAATTGTTCTCCAAATTGTATTGCATTTTAGGGTTAGTCCTTCAGTTTGCATCTCATTCTAGGAGAAAATTATCCCATTTTAAATAAAGCCAAAAGGACGTTTATAATACTTAAATGAATGAAACTATAACAATGTGAAATTGCATATTTCTATTCTCTTAATAGAAAATTTTTATGTTTCATTTCTTATTATATTTTCCTTAACCGTTTTTGGCTGAGGACTTGCTTGTCGTTCTAAACGACCTAGTATTTGTTCACCAGGGGAAGATGACGTACCTGCAGAAATGATACCTCTGGGTGACGAGGACAATATCGAGGAGCAGACTATTTGGAGAATCTCAACTAGTATTTGTAGTTTTCATAATGTTGTAAAAGAATAGTTTGTTGTAATAACTTAAGGAGTTGTACTCTTTGAAATAGTTGGATGTTTAATTAAAGAAAGTAATGTATTTAGTAATTCCTTGTATTTTCCATTCTGATGTTTTACGGACGACAATCGCGAATTCGGTGCGTAGCCTGGGAATGTGTTATGACGTCACCGTTGAACCTGAGATGCGGGACGTGACACGTCTTTTAGTAAGGACTAACAAGAGCTTCTATAGAATGCAAAGGATACAAGATTCATAATACAAGACAATAGTAGATAATGAAAAAAAAAAACATATCACTTATTTTAAGGAAATTCACATACTAAAGACCCATTTAAATATCAATGAATTACTGAGTGTCTCAAAAAAGTCCCAAAAAGTGTCAGGATCAATGCTGTTTCTTATGTCCACTTAACAACAAAGAAGATAACAAAATCAAATTGCAGCAAATATACTTCTTCAAGACATTAAAAAGACCAGTGATGCACAATAATTGACAAGTACACTTTGAATGAACAAAATTATCTAAATTCACAGCTTACGAAAGACGACACTTACTGCATACTTAATCAGTGTGTCAAGTATGGCATCTGTATCTTCTCCTGCAAACCAAAAATAGATTTAAATTGCAACCAAAAAAGAAGTTTAAGCGCCTTAGTATCATTTAGGGAAAAAACTGACCATGCTTCCTTACTGCTCGTAGTACAATTTCTTCAGGAAACCCCATCCCAAGAAAATGGCATACCAGACCAGGACGAGAAGTGCCTGCTTCATAAACCTTAAAACAAGACAAAAGCAGTCCAATCAAGAATATATATATATATATATATATATATATATATATATATATATGCTGTTTCCAGGAGATGTGGATACATTCCACATGTTTCATCATAACAAATTAAAGCAAACTACATTAAGCAAATAAAAACAGAAGAATCTCCACGCCTTCTAAAGTTCTAAAAGCAAACCTCCGCTCCCCTGTATATACAAATGCGTCCCGCTTCCTCATAATACCCAAGAAGAGAACACATAGATTACTAATTGAGCATTGTGTCCTAAGTTATATAGAAAACGCATAGAAGATTCATCAAGCAGTTTATACTGTGAGGATTCATTTCACACAGAATACACAATATTTGATCTATGAATTTACTATATAACTTAAAGAAGGATATGATTTTGTCACTGTTAGAAACAATGTTTTAAAAACCATTTCAACCATTGTCGCGGTCAATTCAGTCCCTGCTGGTCGGATCAGTTAAGCCATTCGGTTCAAAGATGTTGAAATACTAATTATTTTTAAATTATAAGAAGTATATTTAGTATTTATATTTTTCTTGTGTTCTTTTGGCTTTGGCCTTGGCTTGGACCTACAGTCCCTTCTTGCCACAATTAAAGCAAGCCCCGTCCTCCTTGGGCCTTGACTTGATGGGAGTAGAATTCACCCTCAGATGGTTGGAGTCCTTCCTTTTCAGGTTGAAGGTCGCCTTTTGCTTGCCCTTCCGATCTCCAGATTGGACCATGTTTGGTCTAGCAAGCTACTTGGACAGGGAGCCTACCTTGATCTTGTTCCTGACTTTGTCCTCGACGCAGATGAAACACATAAGATCAAGTTTTCCGCCTTCTTGTGGTACATACGAGTAGAAAATTGACCAAATGTGGTAGGGAGTTGGGATAGAATGAATCATACCATAAATTTGTCAACTAGAGGCATGGCCTCTTCCTTCAGCTTTTGTTGCGGCTTTATAAGCTCCTTGACTTGCGACAGTACTATATTTTCGTCTTCAAACTCCCTTTTTATGAATTTGTTGATGAGATACACTTTGGATATATTTTCATCATCCTTGTATTGTTTTTCAAGAGAATCTTAAATGCCTATCGCTTTCTCCTTTTTGTTGTAGGACTCGGCCAATGAATCCTCCAAGGAGTTGAGTATTAACCACTTTGCATATGTTCCCTCTTCCATTGTTGCATAACAGTAATCACGTTTGCAATAACCCCCACGTTATCCGTTTCTGAAATCACCGATTCTGGTTCAATTAGAATATACTCTACGTTCACAAGTTGAAGATTAAGAGAGAGCTTGCTCTTCCAATTATTGTAGTGCTCTCAATCAAACTTCTCGAGTTTGTGAAAGCTAGAATCCATAAGATTTGTACGAGAGTCCATTTTAGATTTGAAGATATTCTTGTAATTTTGTAAATAATCACAAAATGTCGCTTTGATATTAATGTTTCACGAAAATTCTGCACGAGTCTTGGATAGGTTGAGACCACATAAATAGTGAAACAGCAAGAGAACTAGTTAATAACCACAGAAGTGATGTCATTGGTGAAAACCACTTGAAACTTTGAGAGCAACTTGTGAAATTGTAAAAAGAAAGCAACATAATCGTTAGTAAATAGAGCAAAGCTCTCGACAACTGATAATAAGTCTTTATCGCCATTGATGGGGTGATGAAGATCGTCATTGCTCAAAGAGAGATTCAACCCTTTCTGCTGATCCGCTCCCAAGAACCAACAAGTTCATAATAACTTTCTGAACGCTCAATAACGTCACCCGGCTAAACGTCAGACAAGGCCCTCGATTCCCGAAGTTGCTTCTTATCTCTTTTTTGTCTTGTGTATGCACAAGTGTAAAACACAGACTTTATATAGGGGAGTCAACCCCCTAGCAGCAGCAACCGTCCATTAACAGTGTAGCGGAAAACCATAGAGTAAATCCTAATTAAGTGGTCAGTTATCAGCATTAACTCCCTATAAATAGAGCAGTTACAAAACTGAAAGTCCCAGCAGCAACAAAACCAAGGCATCAGAGTAGAAGATCCGTAGAGGCATCAGTCTTTCGGAACCGCGACACGACGGTACCTGTGGAACCAAAGATCCACAAAACGACGCAGAAGCACGCAAAACGCCATGGAAGCACGTAGAGCTACCGCGACATAACCACAGGCAATCGTGTGCGTCATTTTTGCGTCTTATGCATACATGTGAAGTGCAAAGTGCGCCATCAAATTGACACTTTGCACCTTCTTCCACGCCTAAGTCTGTGTTAGGCCCCATGTCCAAGAATTGGTGACAAAACAAATGTTTATTGGAGGATTTGAACATTGCTCACTAGGAAAAAAAATAGAAATAAAATAAATATTCAAATATTGTCAAGATCAACTCCTCAGATATAACCCCTTAAATTCACAATAACATCAAAACTAAACCTAACCGACAACAAAATGATAACATAAACAATAAAATGATGAACTCTACGCATTACAATAGAGATGATAAAAATTAGTCTAGGAAGCATGGTCAGGGTTGTGTCGTGTTGGAAGCGTATCAGACACACCATGAACACTCCAAAAATACATAGAACACACCAAAATAGGTAGGTGTCATGTTCATGTCGCCATGTCCTAAATCCTTATCATGTTGCATAGTGTCGTGTCGAATTAGTGTGCAACATAGAATACTACTGAACAACTATAAATTGAACCTACCACTACACAAAACTCCGCTTTTGGTAATTTAACAGTAATGTCAGATAATCCAGTCCAATTACTATGCAGTGTTCGTGTGACGTGTCACATAATATTGGAAATATATTTGACACTCCAAAATACACCAGGACACGTCAAAATAGGTGTTGAATACGTCTCTCCATATCCAAATTGTGTCGTGTCTATACAGTCATGATACTATTTGCGTAAGTCATGATACTATTTGTATATGATGTGAATATACTGTGTTTAGTATTTACCATATATGAATACAATCATATATGGTAGTACAATTGTTTGTAATATTTGTATATGGTAATACTATATTATGTTTAGTACTTACCGTATATGAATACAATCATATATGGTAAGTACTACATGATGTAATTACTATATATAGCCTCCATTGTAAGACGAATAAACATCAAATAATTCATTCTCTCAAAATAATTCATTCTCTCAAATACATCTCCATGCTCTATATTTGACTTTGTATCAGAATAAATATCTGTGGGACATTTTTTTCAATTTGATTGTTTATTAGATCAGTTTCTGGTAAACTTCTTTCCTAGATCAGAACACTAATTCGACCCGTCGACTGTTTCCTATTACCCGTCGAAATCTATCTGTTTAGTTGATTTCGCTACAATATTTCAATTGTGATGCAAAAGAAGACCCTTCTAAGATCAATGAAGTCCAGAAGATTGAGGTCTCTGTCAACACCTCGAATTCAGGTTCTCGATCGTTTGGAGGTACCAAGCTAAATGGTACTAATTTTTGGATATGGAAGAAGATCATGTTTATCTATCTTCGTAGTATGCACAAGATAGAACATGTGACTAGAGCAATCAAGGCTCCGAAAGAAGCTAATGAGGAAGCATATGCAAAGTGGGAAGACGTTGATGGGTATATGATGGCAGTCATGTTTAGAGCTATGACTGATAATGCGATGCCGATGGTGGAAGAGTGCGAGACTACTGAGACGATATAGAAGATGTCGGAGGACATGTATACTAATGAATCTGATTTTATACAGGTCTATGAGCTGATATGCAAGGCTACTAGTATGACATATAGTGGGCTACTAGTGTCCGTGTTTTATACAAACTGAAGAATGGGTTGAGGTCGGTCAGAAGCATCATTGCAAGATCAAGAACCATGACGATATTACGTAGTACCAGAAGGAGAAGGAACTCGAGCAGGTTCATGTACATGTTCTTAAAGTGCTGGTCAGAATGACGGATCCTTCTAGCTTTGACTACAGCTTTCACATACATCGATATTGATGAGTCTGTCTTTCATTGTGAGACGTGTTTTTGGCAAAAAGTCGTCGTGCTACTTATTCTCCAAGTACTTCCAATAACAGTTTCATTCATTTTTGAGTTAATACATTATAATGTTTGGGGACCTTCTAAGGAGACTACTATGTCGGGTATGACATATTTTGTATTGTTTATTGATGATTGTACAAGATTAACATGGGAAGTCCTTTTTAAAACCAAAGATGAAATATTTTCAACCTTTCAGGCTTTTTGTACACTTGTACAAACACAATACAATAGCATCATTAAAGTTCTTCATTTCGATAATAGGGGTATATATGAATCACTTTTTCATATGATTTTTTCAAACACATGGAATTGTCCACCAAACCACTTGTCCACAAACATCGGAACAAAATAGGATATCTGAAAGAAAATTGGTCATCTTCTGGATATGGCATGTTCCTTTTTTTAGTGCTCATATGCCTAAGTATCTCTAGGAGGGTGTTGTACAAGTCTCCTCCCATCTTATCAATCGTCTTCCATCTAGTGTTCTCCAAGGTAAAATTCATTTTGAGATCATTATGTCTCGTGTTTCTATACCATTATTCCATAATCTTCATGTCCATGCCTTTGATTGTGTCGTTTTTGTCCATATACCTAAGAACCAGAGATCTTAGTTGGATGTTGGATGATTAAGTGTCTTTGTTGTCTATAATAGGTATCAAAAGGGGTACAAATGCATCGATCTAGGGGTGAGCATTTGGTTTGTTCGATTTCAACCGAACCGAAATAGTCAAAACCGAATAAACTGAAATTCAAAAAATCTAAAACCAAAATTAGTCAAAATCAAAACCGAACCGAATAATCAATTCATTTTGTTCGGTTGAAATATTTCTACTATTTAATGGGTCGGGTCCAAAGTTGGGATCGTGGTTAAATTATATTAAAATTTTATAATTTATACACACATTTGTTGTATTTAAAATATGTCCAAAGTTGGATTAGTTGTTAAATAACTTAAATTATCAAAGTTGGACTGCAAAATATATAATATAATAGTTGGTTTCAAAATATACACATTTTTAATCACAAAATATGCATAAAATTGAGGATATTTACATAATTGTACAAGTCTTATTCGGTTTTCGATTTTGGACGGAAATCCAAAACCGAGTAAGGAATTTTAGTATTTTCAAAACTGAAACCTAACTGAATTTTTTTCAAACCGAACCAAATCCCTTACTGGGTTCGATTTTCGGTCCAAAACCAAATAGTGCTCACCCTTCCATCCACCAATCTGAAAGTATTATGTCACTATGGATGTGTTCTTCTATGAAGATGAACTATTTTTCATCCAATTACGCTACTCTTAAAGAGTTGTATCATGGTAAAGAAGAAGTGCACGAAGAAGGTGGAACACATGCAAAAGGTACTTTGACTAGTCATATAGAATTCTCGACCCGTCGAACGGAGACATAAACTACAGGGGCCCAACTCTCAGTTTTGACCAATCGAACCGAGACATTCGACCCCGTCAAATATGGTAGTCGACTCGTCGAACTTGAGTCCAGAAAGAAGATCAACTTTTCAGGAGGGTTTTACGATAGGTCAAATAAAACATTCGACCTGTCGAATCCATCCAATTACAGACGAGAATAAAAAAACGACTAGTCGAATTGCTAGTATCGACAAATAAAAAAAAATTTGACTAGTCGAATTGCTAGTCTCGACTAGTCGGATGTTGGTGAAGACACTAGTCCCCCTCATTGATCCCTCCTACCCCTGATCCCTAGCTCCCTAGTATTGAAGATTGTCCCTATGAGGTATGTACACACTGATAGTGGTTACAGGGATGGAAAATAATTGTTGCCTAGCAGGTCTACTTGTGGTCATACGCCAAAAAGTATGAATCCCCTACTCATGCGAAGTTAAAATATCCAGTAGCCAACTATGTGTTTATTTAAAGATTGTCTAAGTCATACAAATCATTTGTGAATGAGATAAATGTTGTACCAATACTTAACAAAGTGTTGGATGTACGTATTAGGAGATCCGAACAGGTCAAAATCGATAGAGGCATTGTAGAAGAGTAATACTTGGAAAGTTGTAGCCCTGTCTCAGGGAAAGAAAGAAGTTGATTGTCGTTGGGTGTTTACAGTGAAGCATAATGCAGATGGGTCGGTGAACAGGTATAAGTCGTTTCTTGTTGCAAACTAGGGGTGAGCATTATTCGGTTTTAGATCAAAAACCGAATCTAACCAAACCGAATAAGATATTCGGTTCGGTTTTGGTTTTCCAAATAAAAAAATTTCTTATTCATTTCGATTTTCTATTTCGGTCTAAAACTGAAAATCAAATAAGACTTGTGCAATTATATAAATATCCACAATTTGTGTGGTTTTTCACAAGATCTTTTGCAGAAGTAGAGCAGGGAACAGGTCTGAATCGTCAAGTTGGGATCAGTAACTGGGGCTTCCAGCCTCACTCGTCTGGTTATTTCGTGTTTAGGAGTTGGAGTCTTTTCTAAAGAGTGCCTCATTCAAAGAGGAGCGGGTGGTTATCGAGGTTTACAAAGTCTAAACTTAAGCATGTTGGATGCATGCATATTTTGTGATTAAAAATATATATTTTTTGAAAACAATAACTATGTGTGTGTGTGTGTTTTGAAGTCCAACTTTGATAATTTAATAATTAGTCCAACATGTGATGCAACTTTGAAATACAAAAAAATGTGTACATATATAATTTTTAATATAATTTAACCACGATTCCAACTTTGGACCCGACTTATTAAACAATAGAGATATTCCAACCGAACAAACCGAATAAGCCAAATTGATTATTCCTTCAGATTTTGGCTCATTTTTGTTTGGTTTTGGATTTTTAGAATTTTGGTGTATTCGGTTTGACTATTTCGGTTTGGTTGAAACCGAATAAACCGAACGCTCGCCCATATATTGCAAAGAGATTCACTCAAGTGTATGGCATAGGCTATGATTAGACGTTTGGACCGGTTGCCAAGATGAACATTGTATGTATCTTGCTACTGATTGTTGCTAGTTTGATTTGGCCCCTCCGGTAGTTTGATTTGAAGAATGTCTCTCCATGGTTGGTTGAATGAAGAGGTGTATACAAGTCTTCCACCTGAATATGTAACTTCCTCTTCTGGTGACTTTGTGTGCAAACTGCACAAGTTATTGTATGACCTTAAGTAGTCATGTTGTGCTTAGTTTGGAAGGTTAACACAATCCATGCGCAGGTTCGGATATAAGCAAAGTAATCTAATTCATATCATACTATATTTCTCAAGCATCAATAAAGGAAGGTAACTATTCTTATTATCTATGTTGATGATATAGTAATTACTGGTAATGGTACTATTGAGATTGGCAAGCTACATTTGATGTCAGCTTCTGAGTTTAAGATGAAGGACTTGGGTGCTCTCTCTTAGGAATTGAGGTAGCCATAGGAAGAGAAGGGATCTCCTTGTGTCAACGGAAGTACATACTTGATTTGCTAACTGAGACACGTATGTTGGACTGTAAGCCTATTAATACTCCTATTGAGCAGAATCATCGCCTAGCAAAGTACCCACAGGTTCTCACTAATCGAGCTCATTATTAAAAGTTAGTTTTGACACTTGATTTATTTAGCTTATACTAGATCAAATGTTGCATATGCAGCGAGTGTTATCCGTATGTTTATGCATAATCCTAGAGAGAGCCGTATAAATGCTGTTGTGGAAATTTTGAGATACTTGAAGTCAGCTCCATGGAGGGGAGCGATGTTTTCTAAGCACCAGTATTTGGAGGTATGTGGTTTGACATATGCAGACTTGACTGATCGTATCACAGATAGAAGGTAGACATATGGTTCACCTTCGTTGGAAGTAATCTAGCAACGTGAAAGAGTAGGAAACAAAAGGTTTTGGCAATTTCAAGTGCTAAGGCTGAGTACAGAGGCATGGTTCATGGAATTTGCGAGATTTTGTGGTTGGAAATTTTTTACGAGATTTGAAATTTAAACTTAAAAGTGCAATGAAGTTGTACTGAAACGATGAGGCGGCTATTGAGATATCGCATAATTCAGTGCAACATGATCGCACTAAGTATGTGGAGGTTGGTCGTCATTTCATAAAGAAAAAGTAAGATGCAAAGCTTATTAGCTTTCATTTTGTTCCTATTGGAGAGCAGCTTGTAGATGTTCTTACAAAAGGTGTTTCTAAGAAAAACTTTCCATGACTCACTGAACAAATTGGGTATGGTCGATGTTTATGCTCCAACTTGCGAGGAGTATTAGCGTAAGTCATGGTAATATTCTATATGTTAGGAATATATTGTGTTTAGTACTTACCATATAAGAATTCAATCATATATATTATATGGCAGCACAACTATTTATAATATTTATATATGGTAAGAGTATTTAGTGTTTAGTATTTACCGTATAGGAGTACTATCGTATATGGTAAGTAGTACTAGATGTAATCCCTATATGGTAAGAGTATTTAGTGTTTAGTATTTACCTGTGAGATGAATAAGAGTAATAGTATTCGTACCTCCAAATATCCCTTCTTACATGACAGCTGACGTGACATCTAACATGTCAGCTGACATGTCAAATTCTAACCCAAAAAAATAATTACCCAATTTTGTAGTGTTATGTTAATGTTAATATTAATATTAATATAAATGTTAATATTAATATTAATCTTAATCTTAATTTTAATGTTAACGATAATGACAACCTTTAATGTTAATTTTAATATTAATATTAATTTTAGTGTTAGTGTTAGTGTTAGTGTTAATGTTAAGTTTAATGTTTAATTTTAATTTTAAAATTTGTCTTGTTAGCTGCCATGTCAGACAACATGTAAGAGCATCTCCAACCCTATTGTGAGTTTGAAAAAAATGGTTGCCACATAGGAATGACAACCATTTTTTCTAAAAGTACTTCTCCAATGCAAATGTGAAAAAAATGTGGAGTTGACATGGCAATGACATGGCAAAGACAATGTGAAGTTGGTTGTCTAGATCTAGACAATGCACTTCACAATGTCTTTGTGTCCACATCATCATTTGTGAATAAAAATATTTATAAAAAGAAGTAGAAGAGTAAAAGTTGTCTTGGAAGTTGTAAAAAATTAATTTGTATTGTCTTCTCAATACTTTTGCATTGGAGATGACCTTTTAAACTCATTGTCATTTGTGAATATATTTTTGCCACCTATACAAGACATTGTCTTGTGTCCTATGCCACATAGGATTCACAACACAAAACAAGACAATAGGGTTGGAGATGCTCTAAGTGAGGGTACTTTGGAGGGATATTTTGGAGGGACAAATAGCATTTTTCCGATGAATAAACATCAAAGAATCCTCTCTCAAATAGATCTCCAACTCTATTTTTGACTCGACACACACAAAATCGTTGCCTGTGTATGTGTTGTATTGGACTCCCGAAAATGCACACTAGAATTCAGCTGTGTCCGTGTCGTATGCATTGTGCATGCATAAAAGAGTAGAAATTTGGAATCGAGAAAAAAAACACAGAGAGTACCGACGTAGAAATTTGGAATCGAGAAAAAAAAAACACAGAGAGTACCGATCTCGAAGGACCGCCAATGGAAGCCGGGCCATCGACTCTTCGCCTCTCTTCTTGTTCTTCTTCAGTATCCCAGCTGGTGTTCTCGTCGTCGTCGTCGCTGTTCCAATCCTAACAAAATTATAGAAGAATTTTGAGATAATTTCTCACTCGGATTCAAGAGAAGAAGAAGAGAAAGAGCTCACCATTTCAGTTTCTGTTTAGTTTAGGGTTCCGAGAAGAGGAAGAGTACTCCTCCTCTATTTAATTAGTGTTTTGGAAATTGGAGCTTGTACGGAGTTTGATGGGGAGGAGAAAGACCTACACGTGGCAATAATTTTTGCATGCAACCGAACACGAAATAAATCAAGAAAACTCTCATATGGTCCTTTCGAGATGAATGTTCCACCAGTGTCCCAAAGAAGGAGAGTGACGAACCCCTTCACGGGCCACGGCTTCTTGTTGATGGATTTGAACATCCACAAAACCAATCAGCAAGCCCGTGACAGCCCACGACCAATCGTGGGCTCACCTAAAGCAAATGTCAAATAATTTTTGGATTTCAGCCTGGCCCATAAGATGGTGTATAAATCCAAAAGAGAACCCCCTTAGGAACAAAGAGAATCAAAACATTTAAACATAAAATGCTTACAAATTGCAACTAACTGCAAACTACCACTTCAAATTTAAGGCTTTCCAAGCATAGTAGTCTCAATTTATACGGAAGTAAGGCCTTACTAACAAAGTCTATATACCGAACTCATCTGTCTCTTGTAGTCAAAGAGCAGAGGTTTAGGTTTGCTAAAAATTATTTACTCCTTTTTTTTGGAGCATCGCAAATAAATAAAAAACAAGTCTATATAAAAAAAAATTCTTCATTCTTAGTTTCCACTCTCCCACATATAATCATACATTGAAATTTTAGGTTTTCTAAAAATTATTTAGTAGTTCATTGTGTCTCATCTTTTCCTTCTTCTTTTTATTTTACTAATTTAATACTTAACATAACAATATAATATAATTCGGGGTTTAGGATTGCTTATCATATATGCTTCTGGTCAACCCTTTAGGATGCATTAACAAAAAACTATTTTTGTGTAGTGCCTCCCTTCTAACAAAGGCGCCGTGTGGGCTAGTGGCTTGAATAATCAATGGGAATCAAATCATGTGGAGAAATCATGTCGGTATTGATTTATCGGTACAACGTGAATTAAGATCTTTCTCATATATGGAATGGTCTTTATGGAATTGAATTCTAAATGCAGTGACTTGTGTCTTGAAAAATGAAGTCTACATAAAAGCATCTTCCTCAAACATTTTTACTGTTCATTTTCGTTGAATGTGTTTCGATGTTGGTTTTATAGACGTGTTTTCGTTGATATTTTCGATGGATGATTTGCATGGCTTGACTTCATCGATTTTAATTCATATTGAATCCTGAGAGGAAGAGAGAAGAAGAGTATTGAACCTCTACCGGTGCAAATGCAGGGTGAACTAGTAGGCGAAACTTGACTGATGTGTGGAAAATAGAGTCGTTACTGTGCATGCGATATACCACTCTACTTGGTAACGGTTATAGATGGCTATATAATTTTATTTCCGTTGCAGCATTAACTGTTGAACAAAAAGCACACATATGGTATATCGCTGCATAAATTTCTTGAAGGATGCAAATTAAAGTTGTTCATATATTGTACCGTCATTATACCATTATGATATATAAAATTCAAGATTTGTGTATTTTAGCTCAGTTTTAGTTTGGCTTTCATTTATCTTACATATTGAATTACAATCATTCTCAGAAGACACAAAAATAAAGGATGATTACACCGAGATGAAGGTCTTGGTAGATTTCCTTATTTATTTGTTTGAATGATGACATTTTTTTCGATGACAATTATCCGAAACAACCCAGATATTAAATCTTACTAGCTTTCAGTACAAAAGCCTCTGTAACTCCCACATGGAGCGCTAACCCCTCTACCCTCGTTTGCTAAGTAGGCAACAAAATCCCCAAATGTGTGGACCCGGAGATATCGTGGGCGGTTTAGAATTTTTTTTGGACTTATAATGTCTTTGGTCCATCATAATTTTTTTATTTGCATAAGTCCATATTTATTATTGCTCATAGCTTTTCTGTAAAATAAATGTTAGACGAACAAAATAATATACATACAAGGATGATAAGGTTAATGCACAATTTAACTATTCGCAATATAGGAATTGCATGGTCATTAGTGATTTCATAAGAAGAAACTTAATCTATTTATTCATTTATTGTAATAACTTATCATTGGGCTAACGAATGTGCCTGGCTTGACTCTTAAAACATTATCACAAGGTTGCGTGAATAGCGTTAAAGCAATAACATTTTCGGTTCCACAAATTAGGGAAGCTTTATTTTATTTTATTTTTTGCAACGAGAAGCTTTACTTAAAGTAGCATAATCTAGTGAAGAAACTAAATCAATAGGCGAAGCTGCATGTTTAACAACACAAGAACTTCAAAAATTTACAACCATTCGGATTTCCAAACCCTTAGGGTTTTGTCTTCTCTGGCGATTCCTTCCCCTGCCCGCCGCCCGCCGCTGCTAGACCCCTGGGTCCGGCGGCGCCTGCGTCCATCACCTTCCTCCCCCCTCTCCTCCATCCTGATCATCTCTCATCTCCCACCTTCCTCTTTTTCCTCCCATGGCCACATACAGAGACGTTGTTGAGCAAATGGCGGCTCTCTTCCACCTCCAAGGCCCGGCGTCGGCCGTTTCCCTCTCTGCGAGAGAGAGTCATGTGGCGGATCACTGGGCAGCCACCGTAGCTATCAAACCCCTCTTCTTCCGTCGATTCTCGAGCATCTCCCTGGGTTCCATTCTCCCCAAACTATGGAAAACCTCTGACCAAATCCAGGTCTCCGACCTGGATATAGATGCCGGATCATTCCTGGTGCGTTTGGAGTCTGCGGCGGTGGCGGATCGCATCTTCCTCGATGCCCCATGGAGTATCAATGATGATCTTCTCGCCATTGAAAGATGTGATCCTGGGAAACTCCCGGAGGAGTATCGATTCCAATTCGCTGATTTCTGGATCCAACTCCATCGCTTGCCACCGAAATTCCTGAACCACAAGGCTGTCACCATGATTGCTGAAGGCATTGGCTCCCCCAGATTATGCTCTATGGCAGATGAAGCGAAGTGGAAGACTTTCGCTAGGATTAAAATCCTGATTGATATCTCTAAGCCCCTGAAGAAAGAAATCTCCACTCTGATTGATGGGCAATCGTTGGGGTCGATTTCCATCAAATATGAACGTTTGCCCAGGCTTTGCACCTTCTGTACGAAGGTTGGTCATGTGATTACCACCTGCCCGGAAAGAGAGTCCTTTACATCTCTTATTGGGGAAGATTGGACGGATGCTGAAAAGGAGAGGATTGCAGTCTTACTACAACCTAGAATCAAAGAGGATGATTATCGGGCATTCTTGAATCGTCCATTGGACCGTCGTATTATGGAGGATGCTACGAAAACTTCCAGAGCGGGTACATCCTCTCAGCCTCTATCAAGGGCTACTCCTCCTCATACTCAGCCTACTGCTAGATCCACATATGCCAGTGACCATGGTAACTCCCCTACGTATCCTCCTCAGGCGTCTAAGTATACCCCCCCATCTCAGGCCCCCTAACCCTCGAGTTGATTTGTCAATGGCAATCTTTTACAGGGGCATCACCCCCCCCAGATTCATCATCAGGAATGAACCCCCAGGTGAATGTTCCAGTCCCCCCTCCTTCCCAATTCCTACCTCCATCCATCTCCTCATATTTGCCCCATGCTTATACTGTGGTTGATATGGGGCTGGTCCCTATGGACAGTGATCTAGTAGAGAATGATTCTGCCCACTGCGAGGAGTCATCGTGTGGATCTCATTTATGTGACATAATTCCAGCTATTCTTTCTGGTAAGATCTTGTCCCCAGGGCCTGTTCCTGATCATATCCCTCATGTTACGAATCCAAGCTTCAATTCTCCTATCATTGAACTTCCCCCATCGCCTACCCCATCTCCCTCGAAGAATACTCACACCCGCAAACTGACTTGGAAGCGTAGAGCTCGTACGAGCCAAGGTGCTCCCATCTCCCCTGCCGATCCATCCATAAAATCTAAAAAGCGATGTCCCTCTGCCATCATTAATCCTAGAGCCGCAAAACGACTGGCTGATCCTCTCTCCTCGTTTTCCCTAGTTACTTCTGATACGGCGGCTGTCGGTCAACAGCCGCTTCACCAATGTTAGTCTTCTCCTGGAACCGTCGTGGGCTGAGGAATGCCACGACAGTTCAAACACTCCGCTCATTCCTCTCCGCTACCCATCCTTCTATATTCTTCCTCTCTGAAACTCTCTCATCTTCTCTATATTAATCACAAATCCTTCCTTCGTTAGGTTTCCCAAACACTCACTATGTCCCCTCGACTGGCCGATCGGGTGGTCTTTGGCTAGGCTGGAATGCGGGCATAAATGCCTCAGTTTGTTTCTCCTCTCCCAATCTTCTTCTTCTCTCTGTCAAAAATGATGATGATACACCTCTCTGGAATCTGCTTTGTGTTTATGGCTGTCCACGAAAGAAGGATCGCCTTCTGCTTTGGGAATCTATTAGAACTCTTTCAGAATCTTTCTCTATTCCCTGGTGTTGCATTGGTGATTTCAACGCCATTACTACTGCTGATGATAAATACGGGGGTCGGGGTTTTGACAGACATTCTAATTCCCCCTTCCTTCAAATGATTAACCAATGCGGGCTTATTGATCTTGGGTGTATTGGTCCGGCTTTTACACGGTCCAATGGTCGAAATATGTCCCATATTATCCAGGAAAGATTGGATCGAGCCATGGCGACTGGTGATTGGTGCAGTATGTTCCCCTTCTCCGCTGTTCATACTCTTCCCAGATACAATAGCGATCATGCTCCTATATTGCTCAACACTAATAACCGTTCCCCGAGAAAAAAGCGACCTCTTCGCTTTGAGAGTTACTGGCTCAAGCATGACAAGTATACTGATATCCTCTCTATCACTTGGTCGGCGGCCAAATCAGTTCCAGGTGCTAATTTCATGGGTAATCTTAACTTTCTTATGAGCAATCTTCACAGGTGGGGTCGGGGTTCGTTCAATGCCATTAAATCCCGCATCAACTCCCTGCAAATCAAACTGCTGGCTATCCAGAAGAGAATGCCAACGTCCTCTCTCCTGCTTGATGAGAGAGATGTTGTGAAGGAGCTTAATGGGCTCCGCATGATTGAAGAAGCCTATTGGTGTCAACGGGCTAGATGCAAATGGATTACTGAAGGTGACAGATGTACCAAATACTTTCATGTCAAAGCATCGATCAGGAAGAAAAGGAACGATATCCGTTCGATTCAACTGCCCAGTGGCGTGTGGACCTTAGAACCTGAGGTAATCTCTGCCTCTATCATTAATCACTTTTCCTCCCTCCTTGGTACGGATGATTGTATTCCTATGGATCCGACGTTTGGGTTCTCTACAAATATCCTATCAGGAGAGGAGTCTAATGCTCTGGGCTCGACTCCTGATCAAGCGGAAATTGAGCAAATTGTTCGGAGTATGGGTGCTCTCAAGGCCCTTGGCCCTGATGGATTTCCTGCTTTATTCTATCAAAAATATTGGTCAGTGATTGGGAAGGATCTCACAGTTGCTATTCAGGATTTTTTTGCTATGGGCAAACTAAATAGGGGTATGAATCACACCTATCTTGCTCTCATTCCTAAATGTGATACTCCTAAAACCGCTGCGGATTTTAGGCCTATTGCCTTGTGCAACGTGTCATACAAAATCATCACCAAAATATTTGCTTCCAGGCTGCGTCCTTTAATGGACAAATTAATTTCCCCATTCCAAACTGCATTTGTTCCTGGAAGACAGATTTCTGATAACTGTGTTATTGCCCATGAGATCTTCCATGCTATGAACAGCCGTTCGAAGAAAAGTAAAACTTTTGCTATAAAAATTAATATGGCAAAGGCTTATGATCGTCTCTCGTGGCATTTTATTAAATCCGTGTTGCACGGATTGGGGATTCGTGGTCATGCAAATGATCTCATTATGGAGTGTATTACAACTCCCAGTTATTCGATTCTGATAAATGGATCCCCGGAGGGTTGGTTCCATGCAAAACGAGGGATTAGACAAGGCTGCCCCCTATCGCCGTTCATGTTTATTTTATGCTCAGAAGTTCTATCACAATTACTTTATCGCTTTGAACAAGAAGATCTCTATAGAGGTATGCGTATCAACCGCTATACTCCTTCTATTTCTCATCTCCTGTTTGCAGATGATATTCTTGTGTTTGGTCAAGCATCTTCAAATTCTATTTCGAATGTTCAAAGAATCTGCGAGCGTTTCTCTGCATGGTCTGGACAAATGATTAACTTCGGGAAATCGAGCATCCACTTCAGCCAAAGTGTCTCTATCCAGGAACGTAGAGAGCTCTCCAGCATACTTAATCTTCCACCTATGCGAAGCTGTGACAAGTACCTGGGTCATCCACTGCTTCTTCCAAAATCTAGGCTCAGCACTTACAATAATCTCATGGAGAAAGTCTCTTCTCGGCTTAAGGGATGGAAATCGAAATTACTCTCTCATACGGGGCGTACTATTTTGATCAAATCCACCTTGGGTTCCATTCCTATTTATTCTATGTCTACTTATAAAATTCCCAAAGGCATATGTAATTCTATTGATCGTCAGTGCAGGGATTTTTGGTGGGGCCATGATGATGTGAACAGGTCTATGCACCACATTGCCTGGAGTAATTTCGTTTTACCCAGGAAGGAGGGCGGCTTGGGGTTTCGTAATCCTCGCTGGGTCAATAAAGCCCTTATTGGCAAGCTCCTGTGGAGGCTCATCACCAACCCACATCAACTCTGGGCCCAGGTTCTTACTGGCACTTATCTTCAAAATCGTTCTATTTGGCACATCTCTAAATGTAGGAGTGCATCCCCTACCTGGGCTAGTATCCTTGATGTGCGCTGTCACCTGGAAGGGAAAATCTTATGGAAGGTGGGGAAAGGCTTTATACATATCTTCAATGAGCCTTGGGTCCCTGGCTTACCTGGGTTCAGAGTCAGTGCTATTACTGGCATTGAGCCCAAACCCAGACTTGTCCGAGAACTCATGGACTCTACTGGCCACAATTGGAATATCCCCCTGATTAACTCTCTATTTCCTCCCTGGGAAGCGAAGGCCATTACTGCTATCAATCTCCAGGAGGGAGAGAATGACGACGAACTCATTTGGACAAGCTCTAAATCGGGTGAGTTCTCCTCTAAATCCCTATACGAATCTATTCGATGCGAAATTCCTTCTGTTTCGGCTGCTCCTGGATCCAGTCTTAAGTGGGAGCGTATATGGAAATTACCAAACATTTTTCCTCGCATCCTGATGTTCATATGGCATCTGTGGCACAATGGGCTTCCCCTGTTCTCTATCATCAGTAAGAGAAATATACAGGTCAGTCCTACGTGTCCTTTCTGTCAACTCGATGTTGAATCTGTGGATCACCTGTTCTTAAATTGCAGTATTGCTAGGGAGACTTGGTTCCTAAGCCCCCTGGGGATGCGTACGGATTACTGTGGTAATCTCCACTCCCTTCTGCAGTCCTGGATAAATGATAATTATGATTGTGATGTTGTCCGGATGGGGGCTTCGATTTTATGGGCCATTTGGAAATCTAGAGGGGACTGTGTATATCGAAATATTGCCCCATGCCCACAGAAAATTATCAAACACGCACTGAGCCTTCTTTCGATGCATACTGAAGATTCCCAGAATAATTCAAATGAGTTTGGCAAACTGAGGCTTGAGGCCAATGATGTTGCGACTTGGCAGGTGCCTCCCATTGGATCTGTTAAGATCAATGTTGATGGGGCGACATCTCCGACAGGCTGTGCTGCAGCTGCGGTTGCTAGGAATGCTATGGGCTCCTTTATTGTGGCTGAGACGAAGCATTTTCTTTGTTACAACCCGACTGATCAGAGTCTCCAAGCCGAGTTGGAGGCTATTAAGGTTGGAATTGGTTTAGCTCGTAATATGACTGGAAGTAATATCTTCATTGAAGGAGACTCAATGGTGGCGTTCAGGATCTTCAAAGGGGAATCTCGTCTCATTCCATGGAGACTTTCGGATCTGGTTAAAGACATCCAGAAAGAATTAGCTGCTAATCATGCTATCAAGCTTTCATTTGTTAGAAGAATGGGCAATAATGTCGCCCACATTCTTGCTGGGCAAGCCCGGTTAACTCATTCTTCTGAGAAGTTTTATTCCCCCTTCATGTATTGTCCAGTCTCTAGATGAGGACTGCTCCTTGAATGTAAACACTGCTTTTTGATTTAATAAATGCCTTTTCCCTCAAAAAAAAAAGAACTTCAAAAATTTTGGTTTTTATCAGACATGATTATTTGGGATGATATTTTAGATAAGATCAATATGGTTAGTAAAATTTTGCAAACTAAAGACGTGTGCATTGATGTTGTGATAAATTTTTTTTTGTAAAAGACTCATTCTATGTTTCAAACATATAGAGAAAATAGTTATGTATCTGACATGATTTATGCTTAAGATATGAGAAAATGGTTATGTATCTGACATGATTTATGCTTAAGATATAGCAGTTGATATGAGAATTAATGTTGTATTTTCTAAAAAAACAAATTTGTAGTAAAAATATAATTTTGATGAAGATTCAAATGATAAGACAACATGTTCAGGTGAAAAGTCATTTAGGCTGTGCTTGGTAGGAATGATGGAAAAGTGGAAGGAAGGAAAAAGATAATGATACATTTTCCTTTCATATGGAAAGGAAAGATCATTTGCTTACTTTGGCTGTGTTTGGTAGGAAGGATGAAAAAGTGGAAGGAAAGAAAAAGATAAGGATACATTTTTCTTTCATATGGAAAGGAAAGATCATTTCCTTCCTTTGTGTTTGGTAGCAAGAATGGAAAAGATAAGAGAGCATTTTTCTTTGTTTGGTATGAAAGAAAAAGTGGAAGGAAAGAAAATAAAAAAATATAGGGTTTACCAATTCTACCCTCAACTAAAAACACTTATTTACCATTTGACTTCATAAATAATTTTTAAATAATACATTCATATGGGGGTATAATTGTTAATTAAAACAAGCCTCCACTTTTTCTTCCACTTTTCCTCCCACTTTTGGGGGGATTGGATTTCTTAGGTTATGAGGGAAAAGTAATCCCTCTACTTTTCCTTCCTTCCTATTTTCCTTCCATACCAAACAAGAGAAAATGAATCTTTTCCTTCATTTTTTCCTCCTCTATTTTCCTTTCTCCCACTTTTTCCTCCTACCAAACACACCCTTTGTGTTTGGTAGCAAGGATGAAAAAGATAAGAGATGCATTTTCCTTTGTTTGGTATGAAAGAAAAAGTGGAAGGAAAGAAAGTAAAAAAAATATAGGGTTTACCAATTCTACCCTCAACTAAAAACACTTATTTACCATTTTACTTCATAAATAATTTTTAAATAACACATTCATATGGGGGTATAATTGTTAACTAATACAAGTCTCAACTTTTTTCTCCCACTTTTGGGGGGATTGGATTTCTTAGGTTACGAGAAAAAAAAAATTCCTCCACTTTCATTCCTTCCTATTTTCCTTCCACACCAAACAAGAGAAGATGAATCTTTTCTTTCACTTTTTCCTCCTCTATTTTTCTTCCTTCCACTTTTCTCTCCTACCAAACACACCTTTAGAATAAATTATTTCATTGTCCTGTTGTCATGTAGATATTGCTATATCTTCATTGAAAGTAGGTTGAACACTTGCAATAGTATGAAAGTGTTTTTGAAGTTTTGTTTAACTCAAAAAATTTAATCTCATCGAATGATGATGGATTGAATGTTTGGTGTCTTAATCTTGAGAATGTTTTGAAATATGACAAAATATTTGATATTGATAAGAGATTTAGTTTTTGAGTTAAATTTTTTAGGAGTGACTTTGTCACAAAGGCGATGACGGCTATGGAAATTCTTTAGTTTCTAAGAAAATACGAATGTTTTCATTTATCATTTGTAGAGCACTATTAACTGTTCATGTGATTTTTTTAGTAATTTTATTTTTAAAAGTTAAAATTATTAAATCTTGTGAACGATCAATCATGTCACAAGATGGATTAAATGAATTAGCAATTTTATGTATCAAATTTTTTTTTAAGAAATTTTGGTTTGAAAATTTTGATTGTGAATTTTGCTTCTAGAAATACAAGAACATATTTTCAACAATAATTTGTCTTTACTGATTTTTAGATTTATATATCAAGGTAATACACAATGGTTGAGGACGTTGGGAATAAGGGCCTGTTTGGTTGGATGTAGGTGCATGAAAGTGTGAAAGTGGGAGTTTCATGGGATTGTAACTCATTTGAGTTACAATACATTCCACCTTCCAAAAAGTGTTTGGTTGCCAAACTTTTTGTCCCCCCGCAAGTGGGCACTTACAATGTAGTTTGTTTGGATGACCACTTGAAAGTGGCGTTGATGGACTTCGTGTGTTTGGTTAGGACATTGCAAGTGATATAATCACCCTCATGAAGAATGGTAAGGTTACCCACAAAAAAATTATGAAACATGTTCCCAGCAAATTGACATGTTCCCAGCAAATTGATATCGATTATATTTTTCCAGCCAATATGATACATGTTCCAAACAAATATGATACATGTTCGCAGCAAGATGACATGTTCCCAGCATATATGATACATGTTCCCATAAATTAACACATGTTCACAACATATATGACATGTTCCCAGCAAGTATTCATGTTCCCAGCAAATATGATACATGTTCCCAGCAAATTGACATGTTCCCAGTAAATTGATATCGATTATATTTTTCCAGCCAATATGATACATGTTCCAAACAAATATGATACATGTTCGCAGCAAGATGACATGTTCCCAGCAAATATGATACATGTTTCCAGAAATGAACACATGTTCACAACATATATGACATGTTCCCAGCAAGTATTCATGTTCCCAGCAAATATGATACATGTTCCCAGCCAATATGATACATGTTCCCAGCAAATTGACATGTTCCCAGCAAATATTACATGTTCCCAGCACTGGGGAATGTTCCCAGCAATATGACATGTTCCCATCAATATGATACAACGAAACAAAATCTTGTTCACAAGGACAATATGGGCTCAGAGAATGAAAACTGAAAATAAATAAAACTTGTTCAGGAGAACATTATGGGCTCAGAATGTTGCAAAATGTTCTTCGAAAAATATCATCATATGAAGAACATATCAAAAAAGAAAATTCCTCTGTACAAAATATAGGTCCGGCAAACCAATCAAATAGGATACATGTTCTCTGCAAATATGATACATGTTCCCTGTAAATATGATACAGAAAACCAGCAAGATGACATGTTCCCAGCAAATATGACATGTTCCCAGCAAATATGACATGTTCCCAGCAATATGACATGTTCCCAGCAAATATTACATGTTCCCAGCAATGGGAAATGTTCCCAGGCATATGACATGTTCCCAGCAATATGATACAACGAAACAAAATCTTGTTCACAAGGACAATATGGGCTCAGAGTATGAAAACTGAAAATAAGTAAAACTTGTTCAAGAGAACATTATGGGCTCAGAATGTTGCATTCTCATATTTGCTGGAAACATGTATCATATTCGCTGGGAACATGTACCATTATTTGTTTCACATTGAAACACAATTCATCATAGCCCATAATGCATTCTCATCATCACCCATATATTCTAAGAAAATAAGACCAACATATGCTGCAGTAACCAGAAACTGCCCCAAAAGAATAGGACCTGTTTGGTTCGGCCCAACTGACCTGAAAGTGGGGACTTTTGTGGGGTTTTACCGGATCTGAAGGCAGTTTCATTATTTGGTTCGGCTGAGTAAATGGACTTTAAGTCCATTGATTTGTTTCAGAAAGAAACACAAGTCAGCATAGGCCAGTAGGAGGTACTGAAACTCATCACAGCCCATATAAGATTTCTAGAAAGCAAAACTCATCATAGCCCAAGAAAACAGCAGCAGAAAACAGCAGCAAATCTCATCACAGCCCAAGAAAACAGCAGCAGAAAACAGCAGCATGTTACAAAGATAGAAAAGCAGGGAATTAACAAAAGCTTTGTCACATCAAAAGATCAGGGAATTGAAGTCACACATTCCCAGCAGCCTATGGGCATCATAGGCCTTGTGGAAACAGCAGCATGTGCTGTTCCAGAGTAGTCAATATTACAGGCCATGCAAAAAAATGTCACTTCCACATACAAAATGAGACAAAATGCTGTCGATTGCTACAAGACTACTTGTCTTGCATGAAATTATCTAGCCATGCCCGTTGGAAACTCTCGGGCAACCCTATAAACTTGTTGGCCTCAAAGTTGTCAGTGCAAAGAAAGTTGTATGCATTCATAAGTACGTCCGGCTCATATCCTTCTAAGGCAAATAATTTACTACCTATTTTCTCAATTGGGGTCTTGAATCCGGTACGAAGTGCCTCGGCCATGGAAGTAACACTCCCCACCAATTGAGTCATTCCCTCATTTCCCATGCTAGCCTCTCTACGACGTTTCCCCCCCGTGGATTTCGTAGATTGGGAAGTCGCAGCATTGTGGTGTGAGCCGCTACCGGGAGGAGTATCTACTTCGACGTATTCTCTTGGGCCCCATTTCATATTGTTATCCTTCGTACGGTCTTCTCTTGCATGGTCATCTCCACATACAATTTGCAGCAAATCAAAGTTCCTAATAGGAACGTTCACCCATTGTGCAAGTTTGTATTTAGCCTACGCAAATAATAATATTCAGTTTTGTTAAAATCTGAAAAAAATAGCATTTCCAGATATATTCAGATCTACAGGAAAACTCAAATGGTAACATTTACCTTCTTAAGGTCATCATGTGTATCCTCGTCCATAGTCACCATCCTTTGATCTTCATCCCATCCCGCCCCCGAAAAATCTTTGGCCTTCATAATATCAAGCCACTTGGCCTTCCAACCGCGCAAATGATTGGTAACATTGCTAACGCTATAGGATGTACCGAACTTAGCATTCACCATATTGGCCACAAGTATGTAGGAACTATTTTTGAAAGCTTTGTCACATTTTTTTCCCTCTTCGGCCTCCCTAACAAGAATCTTTAGAAGCTCATCAGTATGTTCATCCTCCCAACACTTGTTGGGCGTTCCCCCCTTCCTTTTGGACATTCTTACCCGAACTATTCGACGGCTTCTTGGGTTTGTTCTTTTGAGGAGATTCGACTTGGTCCTCATTAAGTCCTAGTGGAATAGATCCCTGACTAACCACAAAGGAATATGAATCCATAAAAGGATCAATATTCCCACTCCAATTTATGTCGGGCATTGATTGTGACACCCTTGAGGTTACAAGTGGATGAATGGGACTTGGTTGTGTCACCCTTTCTTGTACCCCTCCAGCTTCGTGGCCTTCACTTCCTGTACTAGTACCCAACGACCTCCTCTTTGTTTGAGGAGGTACAAAAGGGCTGCCTGCATGGGATTGGAAGTGTCGGTAGTTGGGAAAGTTGTCTCCCATCTCACCTGTTGACATGTAGAATTAAATATTTTGCAGAAGCGTACATAATGTATATTTCTGTTAATAAAAGAACAGATTACAATCTGATCAGATTTTTCCCAGCACTAATATCATACAATATATGCCCAAAATATCAAAAAACTGCTACTAACATCATTTCAAACTAACAAAAAACTGCTACAACCTTCGCCACACATATTATTCCCTACCATGTCCAGTACAGTAGTCATGCCACATATGTTGTGCAATCTGATCACGCATGTCCTCCCACGCCTTCTTCACGTTACGTTGGGCTTGCGTACTATTCTGCGAGAATTGTTCATACTCGAACAAATTGTCTTCCACAACTTCCACCTCACCTAAGGACGGTTCATCAACAACTAACTCGTCCTTAGGGTCAACTCCAAGTATGTAGTTGTGCAGCACACAACAAGTAAGTACAATATCAACTTGCGTGTCAAAGTCATGGAACTTCTTCTCCCCTAGGATGCAAAACCTGTTCTTCAGGGTGGCAAATTAATGCACATTCTATTTTGCTACGCAACTTAGAATGCCTATGGTTGAAGAGTTCCTTCGCATTTGTAGGGTGATGATCCTTCTTAGGATTGAAGTAGTACCTAACTCCACGATAAGGGGCAATAAACCCCGGCATTGTGGTGTAGCCAGCATCAGCCAAATAATACTTTCCTATACGTAAAGAAGGGACATGCAATCAATTGTAAGAGTAGGACATTCTTAACCGTTACAAAGTAAGATTATATACCTGTTATGACCTTTAGTCCATGTGGAGATGGCCTAGAAAGGGCATCCTTTAAAATTGTCATGTCATTAGCACAACCTTCCCATCCGGCCAGGATATAAGTAAATTTCTTGTCGGGGGTACAAGCCGCTAACACATTTTGTGTTACTTGTTTTCTACCCCTAAACCTCGCTACTATAGCGGCTGGGAGGGTGGCTTGGATGTGGGTGCCATCTATCATCCCTATACAATCCTACAGTTCAGTGAAACGCATTTGTAACGTATAATATTATTAGGTTAGTTGTATGCAATTTTAATTTATAGAAAACAACAGTTGTACCTCAAAATACGGATACCATTCTGCTGAATTTAGTATCTCCATCGGAGTGTCAGATCCTGCTTGCTTCACAAATCGTTCTTGAATTGAACATATTGCACCTAGGACTTTATTAAAATACCTAGAAACCGTCTCTCCGGATCGAATGAATTCAATGCCGCAAACTATATTTTTGGCCTTATGTCCCAATATGTAAAGGAAGATGGCTAGTTGTTCCTCCACACAAACAGATCGCGTATCATTGAGCGACCCATTGGAACGGAAAATATTTGCGAGACTGTAGAAAGCAGCACTACTCATCCTTAGGTAATGGACACAGTTATTGGGTCCTGCCGTCAATATTCGATACATGTGAGCTTGCCTCCACTGTTCTCTAATTAGTGAGGGTTCCCTTGCAATGCCTTGTCGGTCATTTCCCTCATTTTCTATTAAATTCATAATTATAGTTACAACAGTAAGTATACTAGCGACTACGGCATTTAGTAACGGATCGTTGGGATTCGACAAATCCATCTACATGAAAACCACAATGTAATCATGTATCATGTTATGAAACATACCATCCATTACATATAATATATCAAACAGACAGATCAGCTTGGTTGTGTAAAATACCATTATTAAAAAAAATGTCGTATGTAAAATCGACCCATCATAAACAGACAGATCAGCATGTGTAAAATTTCATATGTAATTATTTACCATTTTAACAAAATCTACACTATTTTTTACCATTCCAACCAAATCGACCCATCATAAACATCCGGAACAAAATTTCATATGTAAAATAATTGGAAAAATGACAGATCAAATAATAATCCCCAAAATAATTGGAAAAATATTCTCAAATAATGGGAAATTTGACAGATCTATAACAAAATGCGATATTTATACAGGAAAAATAAAAACGACACATATTGGGGAGGAAAATCACTAGATTCGGGAAAAAAATGACAGATCCATAAGCAAATATAGAAGAAATGGAAGATCTTTGCGAAAAATTCTAGATCGGAAAAAATTGGGATGAAATGAGCAGAAAATTACTAGATCCAGAAAAAAAAATTACTAGATTAGGGAGGAAAATCACTAGAGAGGGAGGAAAACCACTAGATACGGCAGAGGACGGCGGAAGAGCGGACCCAACTTTTCCCAGCAAGCACTTCTCCGGTTTCTCAAGAGTCTCTCTCCTCCACTTTCATGGACTTCAAGCAAAAATGGGGCGGAACTCAATTTTGAGTTTTCGGAGGAGACAGGAACTGCTCCGCAGTCCAATCAATGGACTTTAAGTCCATTTACTCAGCCGAACCAAACAATGAAACTCCCTTCAGATCTGGTGAAACCCCACAAAAGTTCCCACTTTCAGCTCAGTTGGACCCAACCAAACAGGCCCTAAGTGTTTGACAAGAAGTTGATCCGGAGAAGAAATGCTCGAGACAAAGTTATTATAAGCACCAAAATTTTGTTACCGCCAGGAGCTAAAAAAAAATTCAAGAACGACCATGTTGAGAAATAACACTACATCACATAAAGTTTTCATAAATATTTAGCCGAATCAAGTTTTCCTCTTTTATACATAAAATCCATGTTAATGAGAAGAGTGAGTAGTGGCAAAAGAATGTGACGTGAATGGTAAGTCCATCCAATAATATAACGATACATGTTAATATTTTACTATTTTTGGTAATTCAATAGTTTGATTACATTTTTTTAGCTTTTGATGTTAACGTGTGTCATTATACAAATGGACGAACTCACCATTCACTGCTGCCACGTGGTGAATCCGTCTAACTGAATAATCTTTTCAAAAGAGATATTAGTTCAGTTGTTCCCAAATCTTGTGTACCAATTGTGTCCCCATTGGATAAAAATGTGGATATCACTAATTGTGGATGTTATCTTTTAAAGAAAAAGTCTAAAGGAACCGGGGGCGACTGCAGTCGTGAAACCGATGCCACGTGTCAGACCCCCATTAGTCGGAACGTGGGATCAACAAAATCAGTCTCATGCAATCGTGAGGTTAAATACCCCCGACCAATGGAGGACCGACACGTAACGTCGGTTCACGCGTTGGTCCCCCCTCGATATGTAAAGAACTAGTGTTTTTTAAAATAGGAGAAAATTTGAGTTGCATCCCATTTTATTTACCATAATTCAAAGTGTACCCCACTGCTTTACCATAATGTACAACCCCCTCCCCCCTCCTCTCCCCCTTCGTCAAAAACTAACTGTCAACAAAAATTTTTGATCGAAATACCCCTAGTAAATTACCATTATTACTAGTCCTCCCTCCTCAGATTGGGAAGAGAGAACGGGTAGTTAGGTCAAAACTTAACGATTAACTAAGTTGACCGTTAGTTTTTGACAAAAGTGAGAGTGTCATTATGGTAAAGCAGTTGGGTACACCTTGAATTATAGTAAATAAAGTTGGATGTAATTTAATTTTTTTCTTAAAATAATTAGTGTGATCCCTATTTTTATATAAAAGAGAATTTTTTTTTGGTATCCAAAATTTGCAGACAGAAGATCTGATCTCTCCAAAAGAAGAAGCTACTTGTGTTTCAAAGTTCAAAAAAGTTGACCGTTGCCGCTTAAAGAGTTCAAATGGGCAGGCACCGACCCCCCAACGGTCGTCGACAGGAAGCCCTCCGCGTCATTCCTCTGCGCCGGTGCCTACTCCGCCGCCCATTTCTTAGTCTAAAGAAAGTTAATATACAATACAAGATTGAAAGGACAAAAAAGAAAGGTCCCAATCCGAAATTAATGTTTTAGGGACGATTTCCTTATAAACAAGTTATTGTGGGGGTATATGTTCCTATGAGTGGTTCACACTCCATGAGAATCCTAATTATAACTAGTGCTATTATGTCGACATGGCGGGTTTATTTAAGACTACATATCTCCTCTTTTGAGTTGTCACTAAATATTTGTTTAAAATGTAGCCAAATATTATTATCTAACTATTTGTATCATATCTTATCTTGCAAGAGCGCAAATGAAGTTGCATCCTTAGAGCATCCACAGTGGCAACACTCCAAATCACTTCAAACCATACTCCAATAATTAATTTTGGAATATTTTCTTCATGTTGGTACACAATGGTATAGTCTAAATAAACACTCCAAATTGACAAGTGACCACTCCATTTGTTTTCCTTCTTATTTTTCTTTCATAATTGACAAGTGGCAACACTCCAAAAAAAAGAATGAAGGAGAAAAATAAATATGGTGGGCCCGCAAGTAATATAGCTCAACTAGTGGACTCTCCAAATTTGGAGAGTCTCTTAGACCATCTCCAAGACTCCAATGGTGATTTCTAAAATTGAGTTTTATCCTATTTGGCATTGTACTTTAAGTAGATTCATATCCTAGTTGTAAGAGTTTCTACATAAAAATTGTAGACATACAAAAATGCTCTCCAATGGTTCTCTATTTCTATCCTATATGTCACATAGTAAAAGGATGAATTTAATGGTGTAGGGCCCAATAATAATTGTCATGAGAGATAGGAAAATTTCTATGAGAGTTTCTACATGTAGAAATTGTCACTCCCCGTTCCCAGAATGCGTATTTTTATTCATATACAACTCATGTATATTTATTTAGTATTTATCATGTATATTTATTTAGTATTTATCATGTATTATCCTGTATTTAAATTCCTTTAATTTCATGTTAATTAATTATCTGCATTTTATTTTCTGCAATTTTATTCCTGCATTTTATTTTCTGCTGTTATTCTTGCTTTTAGGTTCGGGTTCATAGTGGTTCTTCTCGGGTTCATGGTGGATCCGAATGAACCCGGCCCACAAACCCCACCTACCACCACCCTTCCTATTTAAGCCCCCATTCCCCTTCTCTCTCCTCATAACTCTCATTCTTCACCATTACTTCTTCTTCTTCCTCTCATCACTTCTCCACCTACCAGCAGTAGCAGCAGGCAAGTGCAATCTTGCTTCTTGCTTGGAGAACCATTTTTATGGTTCATTTCTCTTCCTCTCATGATTCTGAGAGAGTTTACTACTTAGCATTTTTGATTTCTGTGGCTGGTTTTTCCTAGATCTAAGTGTTTATATTCTCGGTTGTTCATGGATTTTGATCTCCCAACTTGGCGTGCTTTCTGGCTGGGAACTTCATTTCTGGCTTGGGACGAAGGCTTAGTCACGCACACGTTCTTACGTGTCTGCGTGGATTTTGAGTCACGCTCATGTTCTTACATGTTAGCGTAGATTTTTAGTCACGCACACGTTCTTACGTGTCTGCGTGGATTTTGAGTCACGCTCATGTTCTTACATGTTAGCGTAGATTTTAGTCACGCACACATTCTTACGTGTCTGCGTGGATTTTGAGTCACGCTCACGTTCTCATGAGCGTGCGTGAATTTTTAGTCACGCACACGTCCTTACGTGTCTGCGTGGATTTTTAGTCACGCTCACGTTCTCATGAGCGTGCGTAGATTTTTAGCCACGCACACGTCCTTACGTGTCTGCGTAGATTTTTAGTCACGCTCACGTTCTCATGAGCGTGCGTAGATTTTGAGTTACGCACACGTCTTGCGTGCGTGCGTGAATTTCTTATCACTTTTCACGCTCACTTGTGTGTGCGTGAATTTCTTATCACTTTTCACGCTCACTTGTGCGTGCGTGAATTTCTTGTCACTTTTCACGCTCACTTGTGCGTGCGTGAATTTCTTATCATTCTTCACGCTCACTCATGAGTGCGTGAATTTCCCTTCATGCTCACGCTGTGCGTGCCAACGCTTTTCACGCTTTTTCACGCTCACGCTGTTTACACGCTCACTCCAACCTGCTAGACTTGTTGGCGTGACTTTTGGCCTTAGCTTAGACTTGTTGGCGTGACTTTTGGCCTTAGTTTAGACTTGTTGGCGTGACTTTCTAACCAGGGTATTTTTATTTGTTCTATAACTTATTCATTTAATGATGGCATGATAATCCTTCTATTATATCCTTACGCCTTTTGGCATGAACTTGATAAAATCATGATATGTTAATATTGTCAATACAGATTATTATATGGAATGCTCCTTGTGTCTTGATTGGTTTATGGATACCTAGTATGACTGGAACTTAACCCTGAGAGTCGTAGACTCGACTCCACTGAATACTAATTGACTTTCATGCCTTGTCACCATTGATAATGATTGTGACATTGACTAAATATTGATCATGCGTTCCTAGTTGGAACTAAGAGACTGGCTAGTCGTCTTATTGAATTGAATGAATGAGACACGTTCATGTAATGAACTATTGCAATCGACTGGCTGATCCCGAATATTGACATGCAGGCACATGCAGGCTTCAAATTATTTATTTATTTATTTATTTATTTATCTTACAAAAATAGCATGTGTACTTTATGGTCAAGGCATGATTACTCCGTGGTTAGACTTGATTGTTGCATCACGCTATGTAAAACCTACAACCTAGCCGCACGGGTATCGTTGTAGAGTTGCGCATATCGTACCCCGTACGAAAGTACTCATTTGAATGACCATGATCCACGGCATGGAACTTCACTCAACGTAGGGACTATTAAGTTAAATAAAATAATGATGGCATGGAGAGAATAGATTCCCAAATTCTTACATGGCAGCCCTCTTTGGGACTATTAAGTGCCCGACAGGCCTGCTGGTTCCCACAGATACTGTAAATCTGTCACACGGGCAGGGAACGGTATCTGCTTATATTATTGTACATGCTATATTAACGGTGGGCGTCCCGCTGGGACTCGTCTAATTACATGATTGGCGCAATTGATTGATTGGATAGACTAGCCTTGCTCGCACATAGTAAGAACTGAGGAATCCCTATTTGCATAAGTCCAGGATAACTTGGAACCCACAGTAGCAGGCCGTAGTAGTTGCATGGCCGTTTAAATTGACTTATTTGTGTATTGTACCTACTCTGTTGCCTAACTGAGATGATCAGAATGTCAGGACATGACGGGCCAACTTCTGTCCTTGTTTGGTTGGGAGGTTGGTTCGAAGTGTCGTAATGTTATGTGAATCCTAGTAGATAGCAGAGATCTATTATTATATTCTCTTACTTACTGGTTTAGTCCTTCATATCGTGCTCCCTTGAGGTACTTGCTATTAGAGGTCTAACCTCTCTGGTTTTGCATGGCCAGATTTAGAGCCTGTAACACTCAGTTTTCCAGATGAGGGTAATTTTGAAATTTTGTAATTATAATTATTATTTATTAATAATTATTTCATATTAAGATTTTTGGTGATTTTTAATCATTTTTAAACTATTTAAAATTATGACTTGTGATTTTGACATTTTACTATTGTTTGGTTTTAATTTCGAGGAATTTGTCACCTCCAGTTTTCAGGAACAGGGATATTTTTGTCATTTTGTATTTTTGAAATATTTTTGAAATTTATTTTATTATTTATGATATTGTTTTGGGATTATTTGAGTCGGGTTCGAATTTCAGCTCAATCCGACTTGAAACGGGGACCCGGGGGTAGTGTTGACTCTAGTGGGACCCACACACTAGTTAGGCATGGCCCACATGATATTAAATTTAGTCCACATGATAGAAATATTTTAGTTAGAGGTTAGACTAATTATTATGAATAAGGTTAGTGTGATTAGAGACTTTAGAATGACTAATTTAGCCCCAACCAATTAGCCCTTTCCTAATACTCATAGAATAGGTTAGTGGGGGCATTTTGGACCTTACCAAAATAGGACAAATAGCCCCATATGGTCAGCCACTTTGGGAGAGGATAGGCTCAAGTTCATTTCATTATTCTCATCCACACTCTCTCTCTCTTGTTCTTCCCCAAATTTCTAGAGAGCAATCCCTAGCAATTTCTCCACCAAATCCTTCCATTTCGCCACCAAATCTTCTTCTTTTTTTCTCCATTCTAGCCAAAGAGGAAGCTACCCAAGTTTGGGAGGATTCGGAGCTCGTTCGTGTCCTTTTGGAATCTCTACGTGTCGGTGTCGCTCCGGAAAGACTTTTCTTCGATTCGATCTACTGGGAGGTATAAATCCCTTCTCCTTTTCATTTTTGCATGCATATAGATCTATTTTGAACCCATAGGAATGACCCTCATGGTTGTATCTCCATTTGTGTCCATTTCGTGTCTATTTGGAGGTCATAGGAGTGTCCTTTGTGTTGTGGTTGTGTCCATGTGGGAAAATCCCAAATTTGGACACACTATGTGTTGTTGTTATGTATGAATGAATTATTACATGTTTAATCTCATATTTTTGTATTGGAGATGTGTTCTATAGTGTCTCATATATATATATATATATTAGTGTAGAGAGTGAGTCTTTGATATATTATGTAATATACTTGTGTTCTTTTGTCTCAAACTACCCAAATCCGTCATGATTTTTATCCACGTTTTTAATTTCAGCCCTAACTTAGAAATATCATAACTTCTAGCTCAAAGCTCGATTTAATCTCCCTTTTTTTTTAAAAGAAGCGTATTGAAGTTAGCTTTCCAAAAACATGTATTAATAGGCCTAATTCTTTTTGTAACTTTCTGGAGAATTATTTGAGTGTCAGCTGTACGAAAGACAAACGCGTTCTCGGTGTTTTCGCGATTCCGGGAGTTTCCGGAAACGAAAACGCGATCCGTTTGAAGTTTTGGAAAGCTAACACATAGATCTATAACATACTTTAATCCTAGATTTTAATTCATGCTGAAATGGTACAGTTTTGATTATTAGTAGGAGTTACTACTCGGCATATGCATTTTGTGCACCCTTGTGTGTAATATAATGTTCTATTTGATTTTAACCCATGATAATGTATATACATTATGTAATTAAATAGAGAATGCAAGCATGAGTAAATGTTTAAATAAATGATGTATGAGGTATAAGTATCCTATCTAATGTAAGCATGTATAAGTATGGCTTGTAATGAATATATAGGTTCCATAGTATGTAATGTATGGTGCATATAGTGGTACAAGAGAATAAATGAATGATGAATGAATGCAAGCATGAATGTAATGTAATAATAGATGTAATATATGTAGCCTTGTTAGGAATAAAACTGGAATTTAGTTTTGTTTCACTAAATAAGAGATACATGAGAACTCATATATGTGAATGTTAACTTCCTATTGACACTTTGCTACATAACTGTCATGCCTCACTATTACTCAACTCACAATGCACACTACACTATATAACCCTCACACCCTCACACCCTCACTCATTGACACTCTCACTCACACATTGCCTATCACTCATTCCATGATAACACACACATGTTCTTGTGCACTTTCATGAAACACACACACCCATGAACACATACACATGCTCTTCTCTCTCTCTCTCTCTCTATATATATATATATATATATATATATATATATATATATATATATATATATATATATATATATATATACTATACATGGTTAAATGTGTTAATGTGGTAAATAGAGTTTTCCTATAGTTATATATACATATATGTGATATAGGGCCTAGTATTGAATTCTTTTTTCATGTACACCTCCATGTTCACACACACACATAGCTTTACATGTTAGCTTCCTTTTTCTTATGTATAATATTGAATGTGATGGCTTGTGTTTGGCTTGTATAGCCTTGTGATTGGTGTGTGATTGCTAGACTAGGCTTAGTTAGGCCAAGTGAGACTTATTAAACTTGTTGGGCTAGGATTTGACCTAGTTGACCTAGTTTGACTAGTCTAGTTGACTGGAGTTGACCAAGTGTTGACTTTAGTCTAGTTTGACCTAGACAGCATGCAGATGTATTGTAGATTATATTTATCATTCCCTGTGTACATCTTGACTTGTGTTGCTCTAACTAGGAGTCAGGTACCTCTCCTCAGGCAGTACATTTACTTCAGACATTCAGATACGAGGCGAGTACATTCTCTGACCGTTTCATACTTGTCTGGATTTATATTCTTGCTCTAGATTACTGTACTTGATGCTGACATGATTGTTATCACGGATTGGTACTATATGGATCTCCTTTTGGGATGTTATCCCCTTGTATTCACTAGATACATGTTGTGATGTGCGTTTCACTTCCATATTGTATTTATTGAATACCTATATCCTTGTATACTCCTTGTGCATATTGTACTCTCAGTATCACATGAGTCCCAGGGATAGACCATTGTACAACTATTGTATAACATTATACATTTATTGTATAATATTGTACATCCATTGTATAACATTGTACATCCATTGTATGACATTGTACATCTATTGTATAATATTGTACATCTATTGTATAACATTGTACACTATTGTACAAGATAACGTAACCGGAGTAGATCCTTGTGTATTGATTTGGGGAGGGGAGTAGAATTGGTTATGTAATCAAATCCTATTGTACAACATCATATAACTATTGTATATGTCTATTGTACACCCACGTACAATGGAGTTACCATTACATTTTTTTAGACCGTTTATATAACCATATTGTACTCTAAATCACAGTAGGCTTACAGTTCTTATTTATCATATTTAGATATTTTCTGTTATCAAATATCTACTGTCTATTGTGCTCGCTCCCGTCCTGACTGGACCTGTTGAAAATTTTACAGAGGATGATGAGGAACCCTGCACCCTTACTTGGAGTTTGTCTAGTTGACACTCGCGACCTGGACCCCTGGGGAGGTTCAGGCAGCTACTCAGGATGATACCTTGTATAGTGTAGATAGCTTAGACTGTCCTTTCTTTTCATGTTTAGCTGTTGTCTTATTTTCAGAGTTGTATATTTTAGAGATGTTAAGACTTTGTTATTTCTTTCTGCTGTATCTCAGTTGAGGATTTCTTATCTATTTTCCATCATGCTACATTCTACCTTAGATTGTGATTGAGTTGTACCTCTGTGTTGGCCTCCTTATGGAGAGTATTCATATTATGTTAGTTATAGTTCATGACCTAGAACAGCGTTCTACCGCCAACACTGTGGCGTAGGCTGGGCGTTGTTACGCTCTCGTACCCTCACAGTGGGTGCGGGTCGTGACACGTTTTTAGTGGTGGCCCATGCAGGTCGAGTTTATGTAGTGGTATTCGAACTAGAGTATCACTACAGCCTGCAGTAGGATTAGGATATTTTTGGAGGTACTCAATCACATTAGAAAAAACTCTTAATCCGATTCCTTTTGTCTAAAATTGTTGCTTATTGACTTCCCTTGAATATAAACTGTTCTCCTTGAATTTTCGCTTCAATCTCAGAAATTGCTTCTTGTTTTGATCTGTCTTCATGATGGTTATGAAGACACGATCTCATCGCTTCGGTTCGGGGGATACTATCGAGAGGCTGGCTACCTCTCGTCCTGTTCATCAGGGCCTCGAGACCGCAGCTTCTGTTGTGCCAACTCAGGTTGGCGTTTCTGCTACATTGGAGGTGCACCTCCATCTGTACAGAGACTTTTCCCTTTATTTCCGGTTTCTCTCAGCAGCAGCGATTCATGCAGCATCAGCAGCAGAGATTTGTGCAGTATCAGCATCAGGCTGGAGGAAACCAGCAGGGCGAGCTATCGTCATGACAGTCGAGGATGCACAGACCGTTGGAGATCTTGCTGCATGTTCCGTTCTTCTCAATTCCATTCCCGCAATTGTCTTTTATAATTACCTTGAAATTCGATTCCATCTGTTCCTTGTTGATTGATTTATTTTCGTCATGTTACTCTTTTGTTGTGTTTGTTTTTTTTTTCTTCTGAGAAAATCGTATGGGCTAGGTCGCCTAAATCATGGGATCTAGAATCCTCGATAGTCGTGTTAGTTGGCATAGTGAGGACATGTAGTCAGATTTTGGATGTATTCTCGGGTATGGAAATTTAAGGTTTTCGCCGTCGCATGCGGCAGTGCAAAAATTTTAAATACCATGAACCTAGAGGTACGTACCTTAGTCAAGGACTCTGTGATTATCGTAGCCTTGCTCACTAGCATGATGAAGACTCTGGACAACATAATTTTGGACAGACGCATATGATTAACAGATTGTATCTTGAGAAGGTTTAAACAACATACCCTTTTGATTGTTATAAATGACTTAGGAGTAGGGATATTTAGTTTTGTAGAGCTTATTCGTAGGTAGTTCCTTCATAGTGTAATGGTATGATGACTTGTAGAGTGTCTGTACCCTAGAGGTGATAGTTAGCATTGGTGTTGGGATAGTAACCCATTGCAGATAATTCTCCTATTAGCTATAATACCAACCAGTTACACATAGGATGTTAGTATGCCTTATATCCTTGATGATTATTACTACTTTCCCTTACCTTTTCCAATGAGGCACCCATGACCAGAGCCTGCCTTTGAGTATAGTTGTAGTTTCACCTAAGATCGAGAGGTCTATTTGCATAGATAGATTGCAGATGATATTGGCATATGGGATATAGGTTAGTTGGTATCTATAGGCCATTGTTGTATAGGGTTATAAACATGTTGTTTAGCCTATACTTGGTTCAGTTTTCTATTTTAGTTAAGTTCCCTTCGTGTTGTGGTTCAGTTTTCCATTTTAGTTAAGTTCCCTTCGTGTTGAGTTCCTTTGTGTTGATCACCTTTATAGGCAGTGTGCAGACCCTTTACTAGATACCATGTCCCCTTGATTCAGACCATTCATCCTTAGCCTAGTTCTAAGCATTGTTTCAGACCCTTATAAGTTTAGTCTGCCTTAACCCTTGGTTGATCAGTCATGTATATATATAGATGATATACTTAGGATATATGTGATGGGTTGTTGTTCTTGAGCATATATATATATATATATATATATATATATATATATATATATATATATATATATATATATATATATGTGGTATTTGGTATTCATGTGCTTAGCTTGTAGGTATTTAGTTATAGGTGACTTGATAGGATTGGGAAGTTAAGAGCTAGTCTATTATAGAGTTTCTCTTTTGCTAAATTCTAGTTGCCAACACCTAAATAGCTAGCATAGGTAAAACACTAAGAAGTTGACCAGTTGATGAACAAGTACTTGGATGTTGAAAAATTGACTAGTGATTGACCCTTGACTATGTTTGACCTAGAAGGGGGTGCGATCATCTTAATTTCGAGGACGAAATTTTTATAAGGTGGATAGGATTGTAACACCCAGTTTTCCAGATGAGGATAATTTTAAAATTTTGTAATTATAATTATTATTTATTAATAATTATTTTATATTATGATTTTTGGTGATTTTTAATCATTTTTAAACTATTTAAAATTATGACTTGTGATTTTGACATTTTACTATTGTTTGGTTTTAATTTCGAGAAATTTGTCACCCCCAGTTTTCAGGAACAGGGGTATTTTTGTCATTTTTTATTTTTGAAATATTTTTAAAATTTATTTTATTATTTATGATATTGTTTTGGGATTATTTGAGTCGGGTTCGAATTTCAGCTCAATCCGACTTGAAACGGGGACCCGGGGGTAGTGTTGACTCTAGTGGGACCCACACACTAGTTAGGCATGGCCCACATAATATTAAATTTAGTCCACATGATAGAAATATTTTAGTTAGAGGTTAGACTAATTATTATGAATAAGGTTAGTGTGATTAGAGACTTTAGAATGACTAATTTAGCCCCAACCAATTAGCCCTTTCCTAATACTCATAGAATAGGTTAGTGGGGGCATTTTGGACCTTACCAAAATAGGACAAATAGTCACATATGGCCAGCCACTTTGGGAGAGGATAGACTCAAGTTCATTTCATTATTCTCATCCACACTCTCTCTCTTGTTCTTCCCCAAATTTCTAGAGAGCAATCCCTAGCAATTTCTCCACCAAATCCTTCCATTTCGCCACCAAATCTTCTTCTTTCCTTCTCCATTCTAGCCAAAGAGGAAGCTACCCGGGTTTGGGAGGATTCGGAGCTCGTTCGTGTCCTTTTGGAATCTCTACGTGTCGGTGTCGCTCCGGAAAGGCTTTTCTTTGATTCGATCTACCGGGAGGTATAAATCCCTTCTCCTTTTTATTTTCTCATGCATATAGATCTATTTTGAACCCATAGGAATGACTCCCATGGTTGTATCTCCATTTGTGTCCATTTCGTGTCTATTTGGAGGTCATAGGAGTGTCCTTTGTGTTGTGGTTGTGTCCATGTGGGAAAATCCCAAATTTGGACACACTATGTGTTGTTGTTATGTATGAATGAATTCTTACATGTTTAATCTCATATTTTTGTATTGGAGATGTGTTCTATAGTGTCTCATATATATATATATATATATATATATATATATATATATATATATATATATATATATATATATATTAGTGTAGAGAGTGAGTCTTTGATATATTATGTTATATACTTGTGTTCTTTTGTCTCAAACTACCCAAATCCGTCATGATTTTTATCCACGTTTTTAATTTCAGCCCTAACTTAAAAATATCATAACTTCTAGCTCAAAGCTCGATTTAATCTCCCGTTTTTTTTAAAAGAAGCGTATTGAAGTTAGCTTTCCAAAAACATGTATTAGTAGGCCTAATTCTTTCTGTAACTTTCTGGAGAATTATTTGAGTGTCAGTTGTACGAAAGACAAACGCGTTCTCGGTATTTTCGCGATTCCGGGAGTTTCCGGAAACGAAAACGCGATCCGTTTGAAGTTTTGAAAAGCTAACACATAGATCTATAACATACTTTAATCCTAGATTTTAATTCATACTGAAATGGTACAATTTTGATTATTAGTAGGAGTTACTATTCGGCATATGCATTTTGTGCACCCTTGTGTGTAATATAATATTCTATTTGATTTTAACCCATGATAATGTATATACATTATGTAATTAAATAGAGAATGCAAGCATGAGTAAATATTTAAATAAATGATGTATGAGGTGTAAGTATCCTATCTAATGTAAGCATGTATAAGTATGGCTTGTAATGAATATATAGGTTCCATAGTATGTAATGTATGGTTTATATAGTGGTGCAAGAGAATAAATGAATGATGAATGAATGCAAGCATGAATGTAATGTAATAATAGATGTAATATATGTAGCCTTGTTAGGAATAAAACTGGAATTTAGTTTTGTTTCACTAAATAAGAGATACATGAGAACTCATATATGTGAATGTTAACTTCCTATTGACACTTTGCTACACAACTGTCATGCCTCACTATCACTCCACTCACAATGCACACTACACTATATAACCCTCACACCCTCACTCATTGACACTCTCACTCACACATTGCCTAACACTCATTCCATGATAACACACACATGTTCTTGTGCACTTTCATGACACACACACACCCATGAACACATACACATGCTCTTCTATATATATATATATATATATATATATATATATATATATATATATATATATATATATATATATATATATATATATATATATATATATATATATATACTATACATGGTTAAATGTGTTAATGTGGTAAATAGAGTTTTCCTATAGTTATATATACATATATGTGATATAGGGCCTAGTGTTGAATTCTTTTTTCATGTACACCTCCATGTTCACACACACACATAGCTTTACATGTTAGCTTCCTTTCTCTTATGTATAATATTGAATGTGATGGCTTGTGTTTGGCTTGTATAGCCTTGTGATTGGTGTGTGATTGCTAGACTAGGCTTGGTTAGGCCAAGTGAGACTTATTAAACCTGTTGGGCTAGGATTTGACCTAGTTGACCTAGTTTGACTAGTCTAGTTGACTGGAGTTGACCAAGTGTTGACTTTAGTCTAGTTTGACCTAGACAGCATGCAGATGCATTGTAGATTATATTTATCATTCCCTGTGTACATCTTGACTTGTGTTGCTCTAACTAGGAGTCAGGTACCTCTCCTCAGGCAGTACATTTACTTCAGACATTCAGATACGAGGCGAGTACATTCTCTGACCGTTTCATACTTGTCTGGATTTATATTCTTGCTCTAGATTACTGTACTTGATGCTGACACGATTGTTATCACGGATTGGTACTATATGGATCTCCTTTTGGGATGTTATCCCCTTGTATTCACTAGATACATATTGTGATGTGTGTTTCACTTCCATATTGTATTTATTGAATACCTATATCCTTGTATACTCCTTGTGCATATTGTACTCTCAGTATCACATGAGTCCCAGGGATAGACCATTGTACAACTATTGTATAACATTGTACATTTATTATATAATATTATACATCCATTGTATAACATTGTACATCCATTGTATAATATTGTACATCTATTATATAATATTGTACATCTATTGTATAACATTGTACACTATTGTGCAAGATAACGTAACCGGAGTAGATCCTTGTGTATTGATTTGGGGAGGGGGAGTAGAATTGGTTATGTAATCAAATTCTATTGTACAACATTGTATAACTATTATATATGTCTATTATACACCCACGTACAATGGAGTTACCCTTGCATTTTCCTAGACCGTTTATATAACCATATTGTACTCTAAATCACAGTAGGCTTACAGTTCTTATTTATCATATTTAGATATTTTCTGTTATCAAATATCTACTGTTTTTTATATACTTCTTTCTTTCAGCGTTTCATGTACCTTACTCTATTGCATGCTTTATATTTCCTAACATGATATGAACTGCGTGAGATGTTTTATGCTCGCTCCCGTCCTGACTGGACCTGTTGAAAATTTTACAGAGGATGATGAGGAACCCTGCACCCTTACTTGGAGTTTGTCTAGTTGACACTCGCGACCTGGACCCCTGGGGAGGTTCAGGCAGCTGCTCAGGATGATACCTTGTATAGTGTAGATAGCTTAGACTGTCCTTTCTTTTCATGTTTAGCTGTTTTCTTATTTTCAGAGTTGTATATTTTAGAGATGTTGAGACTTTGTTATTTCTTTCTGCTGTACCTCAGTTGAGGATTTCTTATCTATTTTCCATCATGCTACATTCTACCTTAGATTGTGATTGAGTTGTACCTCTGTGTTGGCCTCCTTATGGAGAGTATTCATATTATGTTAGTTATAGTTCATGACCTAGAACAGCGTTCTACCGCCGACACTGCGGCGTAGGCTGGGCGTTGTTACGCTCTCGTACCCTCACAGTGGGTGCGGGTCGTAACACGTTTTTAGTGGTGGCCCATGCAGGTTGAGTTTATGTAGTGGTATTCGAACTAGAGTATCACTACAGCCTGCAGTAGGATTAGAATATTTTTGGAGGTACTCAATCACAATAGAAAAAACTCTTAATCCGATTCTTTTTGTCTAAAATTGTTGCTTATTGACTTCCCTTGAATATAAACTGTTCTCCTTGAATTTTCGCTTCATTCTCAGAAATTGCTTCTTGTTTTGATCTGTCTTCATGATGGTTATGAAGACACGATCTCATCGCTTCGGTTCGGGGGATACTATCGAGAGGCTGGCTACCTCTCGTCCTGTTCATCAGGGCCTCGAGACCGCAGCTTCTGTTGTGCCAACTCAGGTTGGCGTTTCTGCTACATTGGAGGTGCACCTCCGTCTGTACAGAGACTTTTCCCTTCATTTTCGGTTTCTCTCAGCAGCAGCAATTCATGCAGCATCAGCAGCAGAGATTTGTGCAGTATCAGCATCAGGCTGGAGGAAACCAGCAGGGTGAGCTATCGTCATGACAGTCGAGGAGTTCTGCAGATTGAGTAGATTCGCCCCAGAAATGGTAGCGACAGAGAGCCAGAGGGCCATGAGGTTTCAGCAAGGGTTTCATCTTGAACTCTTGCAATTGATAGAGGGGCACAACTACCAAACTTTTGATGAAGTATTGACGGCAACTCGAAGGCATGAGATCACCATTCAGAGGCTTGTAATAAGGACTGGGGGTCAGAAGAGATCCCACAGTCAGATTGAAGGAGAAGGGGGAGCAGCGCCCCGAACAACAGCACCATCCACTGGCATTCGTATCCACGATGTGGCGATATGAGGGCCAGCACCACCCAGGCAGCAGCAACAGCAACAGAGGAAGAACCAGCAACCCCCGGCGGACTACACTTATTGTGGGAAGATGGGGCACACTAGAGATGTGTGTCGGACATTGAATGGACTATGTCTGATATGTGGGAATCCAGACCATCGGGTTACCACATGTCCCATGAATTCGAGGACAGGAGGACCAGGGCAGCAGTTTTCTGCTCTGACAGCACCAGGGGCAGGCCAGTATCGAGGACCAGCAGTGGCAGTGAGGCCGTTGGCACAGCGTCCGCAGGCTCAGATGTTTCGGCAGCAAGGGCCGCCGATGCAGCAACACCAGCATAGACCACCCCAGCATCATCAAGGAAGGGTCCAGCAGCAGCATCAGGCTAGGCCGCAGCATGGAAACCAGCAAGGAGGTCGAGGGCAAGCATTCACTTTGTCCTTGGAGGAGGCATTGGCATCGGGAGATGTTGTGGCAGGTAACATTCTCGTCGCCTCATATCCCGCAGTAGCATTGTTTGATTCGGGAGCATCCCATTCATTTATATCTGCACGCTTTGCGACACGACTAGGAATGCAGTTCGAGGTATTACCAGGGAGGTTGAATATACTCACTGGTAATGGGCTCGTAGGAGTTAGTAGAGTTATTTTAGCATGTAACGTTGTAGTTTGCGGGCATTCCTTACCCGCCCGGTTGATAGAATTTCCTGTTGAAAATTTCGATGTTATCTTAGGCATGGACTGGCTGAAAGACAGTATTGCGACAATAGATTGTCGTAGAGGGAGTGTATCTTTTGATATTTCAGGCATGAAGCGATTCACCTTAGTCAGATCAGAGGCAACTCAGCAAGAGCAGGGAGTAGTAACGGCAATAGAAGAAGTTTAGATTCCGAAGGTAGTTGAAGAATTTCTAGACGTATTTCCCGAAGAACTTCCAGGTCTACCACCGGTTAGAGATATTGAGTTCAGTATAGAATTGGCACCAGGAACTAAACCGATATCAGATCGGGTTTACAGAATGGCGAATTCAGAGCAGGCCAAGGTGTATCAGCATATAGAGGAACTGAAGGAGAAGAAATTTATCCAAGCTAGCGTGTCACCATGGGCAGCACCAGTGGTACTTGTGGGGAAGAAGGATGGGTCATCCAGATTGTGTATTGACTACAGGAAGCTTAACGCGGCAACAGTGAAGAACAAGTACCCATTACCCAGGATTGACGACTTATTTGATCAGTTGAGCAAAGCTAGAGTTTTCTCCAAGATAGATCTTCGTTCAGGGTACCATCAGGTGAGGGTTCGGAAGGAAGATATTTCCAAGACAGCATTCAGGTCGAAGTATGGGCATTATGAATTCTTAGTAATGCCGTTTGGTTTGACCAATGCTCCAGCAATATTCATGGATTTGATGAATCGCATCTTTATGCCCTACTTAGACCAGTTTGTCGTTGTGTTTCTTGACGACATACTCGTATACTCTGCTAGTGAAGAGGAGCATGAAGACCACCTCAGGAAAGTGTTGCAGGTTCTGAGAAAGAACCAGTTGTATGCCAAGCTCAGTAAGTGTGAGTTCTGGACGAATCATATTTCATTTTTGGGTCATATCATATCAGAAGCTGGAGTAGCAGTAGATCCCAAGAAGATAGAAGCAGTAAAAAGTTGGCCAGTGCCCAAGATCGTAGCAGATGTGCGGAGCTTCTTGGGATTGGCAGGATATTACAGAAGGTTTGTGTCAGACTTTGCAAGGCTTTCAGCACCCATGACCCGCTTGACCCGGAAGGATGTACCATTTGTTTGGTCGGCAGAATGTCAGGCATCATTTGAGACTTTGAAGCAGAAGTTGATATCAGCACCTATTCTTACATTACCAGTTGGACCCAGAGGTTTTACAGTATATTGTGATGCGTCAGGTAAAGGACTTGGATGTGTCCTTATGCAACATGGGAAGGTGATAGCATATGCATCTAGACAGCTTCGGGACCACGAGAAGAATTACCCAACTCATGATTTGGAGTTAGCGGCAGTAGTGTTTGCTCTGAAGCTATGGAGGCATTACTTATATGGTGACCGAGTGGAGATGTACACAGATCATAAAAGTCTGAAGTACATCTTTACTCAGAAGGAACTAAACATGAGGCAGAGAAGATGGTTAGAGCTGATCAAGGATTATGACGTAGAGCTTCAGTATCATCCAGGCAAGGCTAATGTAGTAGCAGACGCTCTTAGCAGGAGAGGCGGCGCATTTATGTTGACAACACAGAGGCATATCTTAGAAGACCTTCAGGAGTTGGGCATCGAAGTTATACTTCCTAGTGATATAGGAGTTCTATCAAGTCTGCAAGTTCAATCCGACTTGGTAGGCAGAATCAAGGCAGCCCAGGCACAAGACCCAAGGATTCAGAAGCTTAGGGCAGAGTGTGAGTCAGGACTCAGGAAGGAGATGAGAATTCATGAAGATGGTACACTTAGGTTTGGATCACGTCTATGTGTGCCTAGTGGAGATATCAGACAGGAGGTTATGGCAGAAGCTCACAGTTCTCAGTATTGTATTCATCCTGGAGGGACCAAGATGTACCAAGATATCAAGCAGCATTTCTGGTGGAACGGGATGAAGAGGGAGATAGCTAGATTTGTTTCCCGTTGCTTGGTATGTCAGCAAGTGAAGGCAGAACAGCAGAGGCCAGCTGGGTTATTGCAACCGCTTCCTATTCCGGAATGGAAATGGGAGCATATTACAATGGACTTTGTGACCGGTTTACCGAGATCACCAAGTGGTAAGGACGCTATTTGGGTAATAGTGGACAGACTTACGAAGGTAGCACACTTTCTTCCTTTCAGAGTAGGATAATCTACAGAAAAGTTGGCAGAGTTGTATATGCAACAGATAGTCAGGCAGCATGGAGTCCCTGTCAGTATTGTGTCGGATCGAGATACCCGCTTTACATCATATTTCTGGAAGATCTTACATCATAGTCTAGGTACCAAGTTAAGGTTTAGCACGGCCTACCATCCGCAGACGGATGGGCAATCAGAAAGAACGATTCAGACTTTAGAAGACATGTTGCGAGCTTGCACTTTAGATTTTGTAGGGTCTTGGGAGAGTCACCTGCACTTAGTCGAGTTCTCATACAACAATAGTTATCAAGCCAGTATCCGGATGGCGCCATTCGAAGCACTATATGGTAAGAAGTGCAGGTCGCCGCTTGCATGGGATGATATCGGAGAGAGGAAGATGTTAGGCCCAGAAATGATTGTTCAGACGGTTGAAGTGGTTAAGGGAATTAGAGAGCGACTTCGAGTTGCGCAGGACCGGCATCGTCATTGGGCGGACCAGCATCGTAGGCCGTTAGAGTTCTCTGTTGGGGACCACGTATTCTTGCGGATCTCACCTACTCGTGGGGTCATTAGATTTGGCGTTCACGGGAAATTGAGTCCGCGGTACGTGGGCCCATTTGTTATCCTTGATCGGATAGGCGATGTTGCTTATCGTTTATCCCTCCCACCTTCGTTACGAGAGGTGCATGACGTGTTTCATGTATCTCAATTACGTAGGTATGTATCGGACCCAAGCCATGTCCTCGATCATTCGGAGCTGATTGTTGGTACCAACCTGTCTTACGAGGAACAGCCTGTGTCCATTTTGGACCGAAGAGAGAAGATACTCAAGAACCGAACAATTAGTCTTGTCCGGGTTGCTTGGGGTCATCACTCATTGGGAGAGTCAACGTGGGAACGTGAGGATGATATCCGATCACGATATCCACACTTGTTTGACTCACAAGGTATATCTCTTTCTGTATACCCTGATTGCCCTGATTCTTCATGCTTATCACCTTATGGGTAGAGCTACTTGATATCGTAGAATGATGAATTTACATATATAGTACTTGCTTTAGATATGGTAATAATGATTGCTTGTTCACTAGAATTGCTTGTATTAATTTAGCTCCGATATTTCTAACCTGCTTGGATTTGAAATTTCGAGGACGGAATTTTTCTAAGGAGGGTAGAGATGTCACTCCCCGTTCCCAGAATGCGTATTTTTATTCATATACAACTCATGTATATTTATTTAGTATTTATCATGTATATTTATTTAGTATTTATTATGTATTATCATGTATTTAAATTCCTTTAATTTCATGTTAATTAATTATGTGTATTTTATTTCCTGTAATTTTATTCCTGTATTTTATTTTCTGCTGTTATTCTTGCTTTTAGGTTCGGGTTCATAGTGGTTCTTCTCGGGTTCATGGTGGATCCGAATGAACCCGGCCCACAAACCCCACCTACCACCACCCTTCCTATTTAAGCCCCCATTCCCCTTCTCTCTCCTCATAACTCTCATTCTTCACCATTACTTCTTCTTCTTCCTCTCATCACTTCTCCACCTACCAGCAGTAGCAGCAGGCAAGTGCAATCTTGCTTCTTGCTTGGAGAACCATTTTTATGGTTCATTTCTCTTCCTCTCATGATTCTGAGAGAGTTTACTACTTAGCATTTTTGATTTCTGTGGCTGGTTTTTCCTAGATCTAAGTGTTTATATTCTCGGTTGTTCATGGGTTTTGATCTCCTAACTTGGCGTGCTTTCTGGCTGGGAACTTCATTTCTGGCTTGGGACGAAGGCTTAGTCACGCACACGTTCTTACGTGTCTGCGTGGATTTTGAGTCACGCTCATGTTCTTACATGTTAGCGTGGATCTTTAGTCACGCACACGTCCTTACGTGTCTGCGTGGATTTTGAGTCACGCTCATGTTCTTACATGTTAGCGTGGATTTTTAGTCACGCACACGTTCTTACGTGTCTGCGTGGATTTTGAGTCACGCTCATGTTCTTACATGTTAGCGTGGGTTTTAGTCACGCACACGTTCTTACGTGTCTGCATGGATTTTGAGTCAGGCTCACGTTCTCATGAGCGTGCGTGGATTTTTAGTCACGCACACGTCCTTACGTGTCTGCGTGGATTTTTAGTCACGCTCACGTTCTCATGAGCGTGCGTGGATTTTTAGTCACGCACACGTCCTTACGTGTCTGCGTGGATTTTTAGTCACGCTCACGTTCTCATGAGCATGCATGGATTTTGAGTTACGCACACGTCTTGCGTGCGTGCGTGAATTTTTTATCACTTTTCACGCTCACTTGTGCGTGCATGAATTTTTTATCACTTTTCACGCTCACTTGTGCGTGCGTGAATTTCTTGTCACTTTTCACGCTCACTTGTGCGTGCGTGAATTTCTTATCATTCTTCAAGCTCACTCATGAGTGCGTGAATTTCCCTTCATGCTCACGCTGTGCGTGCCAACGCTTTTCACGCTTTTTCACGCTCACGCTGTTTACACGCTCACTCCAACCTGCTAGACTTGTTGGCGTGACTTTTGGCCTTAGCTTAGACTTGTTGGCGTGACTTTTGGCCTTAGCTTAGACTTGTTGGTGTGACTTTCTAACCAGGGTATTTTTATTTGTTCTATAACTTATTCATTTAATGATGGCATGATAATCCTTCTATTATATCCTTACGCCTTTTGGCATGAACTTGATAAAATCATGATATATTAATATTGTCAATACAGATTGTTATATGGAATGCTCCTTGTGTCTTGATTGGTTTATGGATACCTAGTATGACTGGAACTTAACCCTGAGAGTCGTAGACTCGACTCCACTGAATACTAATTGACTTTCATGCCTTGTCACCATTGATAATGATTGTGACATTGACTAAATATTGATCATGCGTTCCTAGTTGGAACTAAGAGACTGGCTAGTCGTCTTATTGAATTGAATGAATGAGACACGTTCATGTAATGAACTATTGCAATCGACTGGCTGATCCCGAATATTGACATGCAGGCACATGCAGGCTTCAAATTATTTATTTATTTATTTATTTATTTATCTTACAAAAATAGCATGTGTACTTTATGGTCAAGGCATGATTACTCCGTGGTTAGACTTGATTGTTGCATCACGCTATGTAAAACCTACAACCTAGCCGCACGGGTATCGTTGTAGAGTTGCGCATATCGTACCCCGTACGAAAGTACTCATTTGAATGACCATGATCCACGGCATGGAACTTCACTCAACGTAGGGACTATTAAGTTAAATAAAATAATGATGGCATGGAGAGAATGGATTACCGAGTTCTTACATGGCAGCCCTCTTTGGGACTATTAAGTGTCCGACAAGCCGGCCGGTTCCCACAGATACTGTAAATCTGTCACACGGGCAGGAAACGGTATCTGCTTATATTATTGTACATGCTATATTAACGGCGGGCGTCCCGCTGGAACTCGTCTAATTACATGATTGGCGCAATTGATTGATTGGATAGACTAGCCTTGCTCGCACATAGTAAGAACTGAGGAATTCCTATTTGCATAAGTCCAGGATAACTTGGAACCCACAGTAGCAAGCCGTAGTAGTTGCATGGCCGTTTAAATTGACTTGTTTGTGTATTGTACCTACTCTGTTGCCTAACTGAGATGATCAGAATGTCAGGACATGACGGGCCAACTTCTGTCCTTGTTTGGTTGGGAGGTTGGTTCGAAGTGTCGTGATGTTATGTGAATCCTAGTAGATAGCAGAGATCTATTATTATATTCTCTTACTTACTGGTTTAGTCCTTCATATCGTGCTCCCTTGAGGTACTTGCTATTAGAGGTCTAACCTCTCTGGTTTTGCATGGCCAGATTTAGAGCCAGTCCCCGAGGATCCAGCCTACTTCTACCTCCAAGATGGTCAATACTAGAGGAATGATCGCAGGAGGACTCGAGTGGGTCCCTTACTTCACCGCTCGTTTTGTTATTTACTTCATACTTAGCCGTTTGGCACCGACATGTTAGTCGGATTGTCTTGTACTTACTTTTGCATAATTGTAACTAAAGTCAGACTGCAGCTGATAACAATTGTGTATATGTTACTATACCATCTGGCTATGTTTTGTAAAGCCAGATCTCAAGAACATTTTGACTGAGCGTTTGGGACGCCTTACTGCTTTATCTTACATGTTCTCTATTTCTGTTTCTTGTTTTGAATGATTGAGACAATAGATGTGAAGTGACCATAGTAAGACTTTCATGTAGTATACACCCCCTCGTCTGGTTAGACAGCATTGATCGTATTATACGGTATTCATCTATCCGTAATACGTAGCTGGCTGAGTCATTCCCCCGCTCTCCAGTATTCTGGTTCTAGGGCGTGACAGAAATACTCCTAGAAAGTTTCCATCCTACATCATTGCCACCTAGGATAGAAATGATGATAGAAATTACCATTGGGAGAAGTTTTTTCTAAAATGAATTTCTTCCATAGAAATAGGGAAGATGAAAACCCCCATTGGAGATGGTCTTAGCTTTCTACCATTTTTTAAGTGTGGACAAGAGTCCATTGGAGCCATCAAGTGCTACAAAATTTGGCTAAAGACCAAATATAGCACTTGAAATTAGTTCCACTGTGGATGCTCTTACTGTTATATTGAAACTAGTTGTCGGAACACAAGTAAGAATTATCTTTTGTTGCTAATTTTAGTTATGAAATTTTTTTTATTCAATTATTTAACAAAGTTTAAGTTAACCAAACAAAAGTTTAAAGAGAGGGTTGCGACAGTTTTAAATTAGTATGTAAAGTTGGGTTAGTTGATGACTAAATGATATTTTCATCTACCTCAACCAAGTTAATTTTCGTACCACCATTTTTTCTTTTGTCTTTCTACAATAAAGTTCTCCGAGTGTCTTTTATATTTCACAGAAAAAGTCAATCAAACAAAAATTTGGAAAACTTGAGGCAAACATGACAAAGAAAGAAATCCAAAACTCCTATTTTTTCCATGTCAAACATCAAATTTTCGATAAGTTTTTATTCTAAATTTTTGGCAAACTTAAAAAATCAAACAACCGTTAAATAAAGATGGCAACACCATTGAGACTTGGAATGGGTCCATCACCACATATTTTGGAGTTCACTCAACATTCCATTGTAAGAAGAATACTAGTATATATGCATGTGCCTTACATTTATTTTATAATATATAGAAAGAGCAAACATTTTTTTTAAAATTTTTTTAGGTTTAATTATAATTTGATATCCTCAACTATTCTAATTTTTCAATTTGATACCCTAAATTTTTTTACTCGACAACTAGATACCACAAACTATTTACTATTTTTAATTTGATACCCAATTTTTTTAAAAAATATAACTACCCCTCCCTTCCGATCCTAACCCAACCCCGCCCCCTCCGGCCATCCTCGTCCCCTCCCTCCCTCGCCCTCTCCAGCCACCGCCCACCCCCTCTCTCTCTGGGCACACTCACAGCCGACGACGGTGGCACAGAGAGAGGGGAGCGATGGTGCAGCGGGGGTAGGGGGAGCGGGATGTGGGATGGGGTTGGGGCGGGATGGTCGGAGGGCGGCATGGGCGGGGTGGAGGGCAGTGAGGAGGGGGGGGGGGGGGGGGGGGGGGGGGGATGGTGAAGGAGGGTAGTTTTAAATTCGAAGTTTGAAGTTGTTAAAAAAAATCAAATTAAAGCATAAAGACTCAGTCCCTCACTTCGGAAAGGAATAAGAGAGCTCAGAGGGCAAAGGAAGTAGTGTTGTTTACAGCTAGTGCTGTAAAGGAAAAAATCAATTCCAACGGCTAATTGATCCTCTTCATTTCATTTTTAATAGCCATGATGAAAATCAATTTTTCCCATTAACACCATTCATTGCTTTGGGTAATGGGCTGCCTATATATTGAAACCTCCTTTGCTTCTCTAAAAAACACAGAAATTCTTCTTCTCCAAACTCTCTAAAATTCTCGTCTCCTTCGTATTACGCTGTTCTTCTTCATTGCTCTGGGCAGAGCTAAGTACGTGGTCACTCTCTCCGACGTCGTGTGCGACAACGAGATTCCGGTGGAGCGGGGATTTTACCACTAGGAGCGTTCGGATACGGTCTGCACATAGACCCGAGCTAACTCTTAGGGCAGTGCTTCGTGCACGACTTCCTCGGAGGCCGGTAATTTAAATTCTAAATATTTTCTTGCAGATTTTAATCCGAAGTTTTTCAAGACAATTCCAACAATCTAAGAGTTAACTAAATTTTACAAATTAATTATTTTTCTTCGACAAAAAGGAAAATATCGTTACTGTTTACATATGTTTTAACAATTTCTTACTGTCTATAAATTTCATTACTGTCCATAACATTTTCTGTTCAAAGCAAACAGAAACAAAAAGCTACTGCTAACTGTTTCCAATTTGTTAATGTCTATATACTTGCTTTCAAACCTTCTGTTCAAAGCAAACAGAAACAAAAGCTACTGCTAAAGACAAACTTGTTTCTAGCAAACAGAAACAAACAAAAGCTACTACTAAAGTAAAGTTTCTGTTCTTTTCTGTTCAAAGCAAACAGAAACAAACAAAAGCTAATGCTAAAGAAAAGCTTTTGTTCAAAGCAACAGAAACCTTAGTTTAAAGCAATATTTGGTACATATCTAATATTTATTCATTATCATTATTTGTTCATTATCATTATTTAACATATCAATTAATATTGCTTTAAAAGCTTCAATATTTGTTTCTCATTAAATATTCTATTAGAAGTTTTAATTTTGTCTCTCATTTAATTTTATTTGTTCATTGTCATTATTTGACATATCAATTATATTTCACATATCATTAATATTCGTTAATTGTCTTTATTTGTTAAATTGACATCTTAGACAAATATAATTGTGTCGATAGTATTATTTTTGTCAATACTAGCTTTCATTTTACTCAATATTTTAATTTAGGCAAAATCAAACAATTAATTGATTTAGAAAAATTCCTTTAATTTTAAAGTTCTAAAGTTAAGATTTGTTTGGGAACAAGCCGAAAGGGCCCTTCTGTCAACAAGGCGAAAATTCGTCTAAACGACCGGTACTTAAGAGTTCCTAGTGAACCTCCGCTTGCTGGGATCCGGCCCCTACAGCTAACCCAACCTTATCAAAACTTGAAAAACTAAAATTTTAAAGGTCTACTACTAAAATCATTTTAATTGTTAATTTTAGCTCTAAACCATCTTATTGAGTAAATATAATTTTTCAGACTTTAGAAAATATGACTTCTAAGGAAGAGACCTTTTCTGCAAAGCCTGCGAAATTCAATGGTACCTACTTCAAGAGGTGGCAGAGCCAGATGAAATTTTGGCTTACCACTTTAGGCCTGATTTCTGCCATCGATGGGTTCACGCCCATCTCAAATGACTCTGATGAGACTGAGTCTGACGTAGGGGTTTCCAAGTCCTCCTCTTCTTCTAAGCCTAAGACCCCTAAGGAAATTGACTACCACTGCTTCCACAGAATCTTAAGCGCTATGTCGGAGTCACTCTACGACATATTTTTTGAGTATAAAAGCGCTAAAGAACTATGGGATGCTTTGGAAGATGAGTATGGTTGTGATGATGCTGAAATTGATAGATTCAATTCTACCACATTCAACCAATATGTCATGGTAGATAACAAACCTATCAATGACCAAATCCATGAGTTCTAAGAACACCTTAGACAGCTTCAAGCCAAGGGAACCGTCTTTTCTACTGAACACAAAATAGGATGCTTGATAGATAAACTCCCTCCTTCCTGGTCTAAAGTGGCAAAGGACCTTCTACATCTACAAGGATCTATTACATACTCTCAAGCTCTACAGAGAATTAGAACAGAAGAGAAATATAGATCCAAGACCAAAGCTAGGTCAAATGCCACAGCTAAGGTAAACCTTGTAGAAAACCTTGAAAAACCTAAGTCAAACAACCATCTCAAATCCAAGAAAACCTCCTTCAAAAAGAAGCAGAGTTTTCAACCTCCTCCCAAAAATCTTCATCACCAAAACCATCACCACCAAAACCCTCAACCCCAAAAACCTAGAAACTTTGGTCAGACTCAGGATCAAAGAAGATCTTGTTTTGTGTGTGGTAGAACCAACCATACAGCCATCAACTGCTTCCAAAGGAAGAAAGAACCTATCCAGAACTCCTTCAAGGGAAAAGGCAAGCCAGAGGCTAACATGATTCTGAATGGATCTTCCAGCTCCTTCAGGTCTGTAAGCTTTCAACCTGTAGTAAACCTGTCTTTCCATTCTGATGATTGGTGGTTGGATTCTGGAGCTAATGTTCACGTTTCATTTGATCGCTCCTGTTTTTCAACCTATCAGGAATCAGGTGGAGGAGGCGTGACCCTAGGAGATGGCTCAACGGCACAAGTTGTGGGAAGAGGAAGAATAGATTTGAAGATGACATCAGGAAAAATTCTACCTCTCCATGATGTGCTTCATGTGCCATCTGTCAGGAGAAATCTTGTTAGTGGATCTCTCCTTGTAGCCTCAGGATACAAAATTGTAATGGAGGCCAATAAAGTAGTTTTTTCTAAGAATGATCTGTTTATTGGAAAAGAATTTGTGAAAGATGGACTTTTTGTTTTAAGTACTATGAATAAAAGTTTAAATCCTTCTTTTGTTGCAAATGTTGAATCATCAAATGTTTGGCATGGTAGACTAGGTCATGTGAACTTAGGATCTATCAAAAGGATGATGAACTTAGATCTTATCCCTAAGACTTCTATAGATGGTGAACACAAATGTGAGATATGTGTTCAAGCCAAACATACTAGATTACCTTTCAAATCTGTCTATAGAGATTCTGAACTCCTAGAACTTATCCATAGTGATGTTTGTAATTCCAATAGGGTCTTGACCCGAGGCGGTAGGAAATACTTTGTAACTTTTATAGATGACCATTCAAAGTATTGTTACACCTACCTCCTTAAGACCAAAGATGAAGTTCTAGACAGATTCAAGGTCTATAAATCTGAGGCTGAGAACCAGTTGGATAGGAAGATTAAGATCCTTAGATCTGATCGTGGTGGAGAGTATACCTCAAATGAAATGACTAACTTCTGTGAAGAGCACGAAATTATTCATGAGGTAACTGCTCCTTATTCACCACAATCCAATGGAGTTGCTGAAAGGAAGAATCGCACTCTTTTAGATATGGTCAATGCCATGCTTCTCAGCTCAGGTGCCCCTGACAATCTTTGGGGAGAAGCCTTATTGTCAGCCTGTTATATTCTTAATAGGATACCCAGTAAGACTAATGATAAGACCCCATATGAGTTATGGAAAGGTCGAACCCCTAGGATTAATTACCTCAAAGTTTGGGGTTGCTTAGCTAAGGTTGGAATTCCTGAACCCAAAAAGAGGAAGATAGGACCTAAGACTGTAGATGCTATATTCATAGGATATGCCCTAGATAGTAATGCCAATAGATTTCTTGTAACCCATTCTGAAGTAAATGAAATCTCTAATAACACAATCATTGAAGCTAGAGATGCAGTTTATTTTGAGAATATTTTTCCCTTCAAGGATAGAACCCCTTCATCTTCCTCTAACCCTTCTCTTACTCCGTCTAGTAGTTCTCATGACCAAATGCCTAATTCTCAATCTGAACAAGTCATAGAACCTAGAAGGAGTAAAAGAGAAAGAATTGAAAAGAATTTAGGAGAAGGATTCTTCACATTTTTGATAGAAGGTGATCCCTCAACTTATGAAGAAGCCATATCCTCTCCTGATGCTCCTTTCTGGAAAGAAGCTATTAACAATGAGTACAACTCCATCATGGAGAACAATACTTGGTTTTTAGCAGACCTTCCTTTAGGCAGCAAACCAATAGGTTGTAAGTGGATCTTTAAGAAGAAACTTAGAGCCGATGGTACCATAGAAAAATATAAGGCTAGATTAGTGGCCAAAGATTTTACCCAGAAGAAAGGATTAGATTATTTTGATACCTACTCTCCTGTAGCTAGAATATCTTCTATTAGAACCCTTCTAGCTTTAGCATCCATTCATGATATGCTGATCCATCAAATGGATCTAAAGACAGCATTTCTAAATGGAGATTTAGAAGAAGAGATTTATATGGAGCAACCTGAAGGTTTTATTGCTAAAGGTCAAGAAAAGAAGGTTTGTAGATTAGTAAAATCTCTTTATGGCCTAAAGCAAGCTCCCAAGCAATGGCACAACAAATTTGACAAAGTCATTATAGAATTTGGTTTTGTACCAAATGAATATGACAAATGTTTGTATTCTAAAAATACAAATAAAAATTGTGTTATTTTATGCTTGTATGTTGATGATATCCTTATTCTAGGATCTTCACTGGAACTGATAAATAACACTAAGTATTATTTATCTAACCAGTTTGATATGAAAGACTTAGGTGAGGCAAATCTGATCTTAGGAATGCAAGTGTCAAAAAGGAAAGAGGGCTATACTCTATCCTTAGCACATTCAATTGAAAAAATGCTAAGAAAGTTTGAGTATTTTGACAAGAAACCTGCCCTTACCCCTTATGACAGTAATATTGTTCTCAAGAAGAATGAAGGATCACCTATAGAACAACATAGATATTCACAAATGATTGGGTCTCTTATGTAGATAACAAATAGGACCAGACCTGATATTGCATTTGCTATTGGGAGACTAAGTAGATATACTAGTAACCCAAATCAGTCACACTGGACTGCATTAGACAGAGTATTTAGATATCTTAAGGGTACTCTAGATTATAAACTTTATTATACTAGACATCCTGATATCATAGAAGGTTACTCCGATGCAAATTGGGTAACTGATTCACATGATGTAAAATCCACTACTGGATATGTTTTTACCCTAGCAGGAGCTACAATCTCCTGGGGATCATGTAAACAAACTATCATAGCCAGAAGTACAAATGGATTCTGAAATGATAGCTTTGGATACTACATGTACAGAAGCCGAATGGCTGAGAAATCTTATTATGCATATACCTGTTTCTGTTCATCCTATTCCTGCTATTTCTATAAACTGTGATAATAAATCTGTTATAGAACTACTAAAGCATAATTCTGTGAATGCTAAGATGAACAGGCACCTGCAGCTGCGCTTCAAGTCAATAAAGAGCCTATTGGACAAATATGTGGTTCTTGACTATATAAAGTTAGAAAAGAACCTTGCAGACCACTTGACGAAGGGTCTGTCTAGGACATTGATCCTAGAATCATCGAGGGGGATGGAGTTAAGCCCATAGTATAGTCACCAGCAGTGGCAACCCAACCGAGTCTGACTGGAGATCCCAAGAAGCCGGTTCAATGGGTAGAAACAAGCTGGACTAGGTGACTATTATGGAACACTGACCTGAGATTAAATTCTCTTTAAAATAAAAGCCCAAGAGGCTGTACATGTGTACATTCATACCCCATCCCTATGGTGACAGTGTTCCTTTTGTGATATGGATAGGCTGAGTTTAAACTCTTAATAAGTCCAAGCATGATATGCAGGGTTGATTCCTATCACCAACCCTTAAGGACTTACCTATATGAGAGGTCGTGAGGGCCGCGACTATAGGACAGGGCGATCCTAGACAACTCTCATGAATGTGTAAAAGTGCGCATGGCCAACCAAACGCGCCACCCGATAGACCCAAGTACCTCTAGCATACTATGTGTGCTATAGTCTGAATCTGGTTCAAGAAGACTGATTCAAGGCGTAGTCCATCAAGCTCTTCTTCAGACAAAGACAATAGTCACTACGTGAGATTCAAGGCTGTAGTCCATCTCATTTATGCATAGTATACAACTGCCCAGAAATTCTCTTACTCTTTTTTTCTTTATTTCTTCCACTTCGGAACTTGATTTTTTGGGGGGGGATTGTTGTTTACAGCTAGTGCTGTAAAGGAAAAAATCAATTCCAACGGCTAATTGATCCTCTTCATTTCATTTTTAATAGCCATGATGAAAATCAATTTTTCCCATTAACACCATTCATTGCTTTGGGTAATGGGCTGCCTATATATTGAAACCTCCTTTGCTTCTCTAAAAAACACAGAAATTCTTCTTCTCCAAACTCTCTAAAATTCTCGTCTCCTTCGTATTACGCTGTTCTTCTTCATTGCTCTGGGCAGAGCTAAGTACGTGGTCACTCTCTCCGACGTCGTGTGCGACAACGAGATTCCGGTGGAGCGGGGATTTTACCACTAGGAGCGTTCGGATACGGTCTGCACATAGACCCGAGCTAACTCTTAGGGCAGTGCTTCGTGCACGACTTCCTCGGAGGCCGGTAATTTAAATTCTAAATATTTTCTTGCAGATTTTAATCCGAAGTTTTTCAAGACAATTCCAACAAGTAGAAGAGGCTAGGTTAGCCGAAAGATGGTTATCGGTTCAATGACGCAAGGTGATCCTGCTTTTTCAGGATAAAAGGGAGCAGAGAAAATGCCTCGAGCCAATGTCCGAGTACCTGGCTAAGTTCGAAAGCCGGATGAGATAAGGTAAGCACTTAGGAGAGAAGTGAGTATCCTCTTGATAGGCTAGGCCGTGGTAGAGGTGTCGAGGGGTGAACAAAGACACAGCTACACAAGGCACAACCGAGTTTAGCCCGGCCCAAATTTCTTGATTTTTTTTAAAAAATTCCTGATTATTTTTATTTTTTATTTTTTATTTTTGAATTTGAATATGAAACAATTAAGTGATAAATAAATTATCCTACATAAGAAGAAATGCCAATATTTGTGCTCATTTTCCAGCTTCAGATACTCTTCTTCATAGTCATTCAAACTTCACCTCTACTTATGAAGTTATTCCTCAATGTATTTCAACCCATGTCCAACAAGACATGCATTCTGTATCTTTTTAAATAATTAGATGGTGCGATGCTTAGTTGTCCTCGTGTCATTCAAGATATACCTCAGCTCCTCCTAATTTTATATACTCTGCCATTGGAGGTGAAGTTACACTTTTGGTTCGCTCCGCTCTGAACTCGAACTCGTACTCGTACTCGTGTTCCACCCGGATAAGCAAATCTGGGCTTGGGACGAGTGGGGTTGGGCTTTAGTATTTTAGTGACACCTAATGATATCTGGTCCCAAAAAATGTGTCTGACCGGTCTATTGCCACCCTGTTTCCAGCAAAGTGTCGGTGTCAGCCAGCAGCAGATACGTATAGATTCAAACTCTAGAGCAGCATAATCGACAGACAGCGTCATTGCATACGCTAATAAATACACTTTTTCTTCCTTCGTCATTGAAAAAAAAAAAAAAAAGGGGGGACACAATTTTTTTGTTCTTATTTCTTTAGCTTTTGTGGATTCTCCCCATAATTTTTTATTCCCTAAGCTTTCATCATCGTCATCGTGCACTTGGAGTTGTTGTTGGTCCAATTACTCCATTGTAGACTCAGTTTTCGCTTCACAGAATCTCCGAGAATAATTATTCTTAGGTGACCCACACCGCACCTAAACCTCAACGTACCTTACTTTGATGCAGGGCACGGTCGAAAGGTAGGTCAAATAAGACTTCCGATTTGGATAATAATTTCTCTGTTTAGACAAGTTCCAGTTTCAGCGTAACCTCACAAGAGTTATGGGTGACCCTCTAGAATCGGTCCACAACAAAGATCAAAAGACAACTAAAATTAGTTTCGGATATGATAACTCAATCTCTTGGGCCGATCTTGCTTTAATGTGTTTAATTGCTGGGAACATTGGACTGTGTTAGCGAAATGCTTTACCCGGTCCTCGTTTCTCGGTCGCTTCGTGACTAGTCGCAGACATGTGGATCAGCAGCTATCATGTACTCGCGATCGAGACAAGAGAAAGGGACCGAGGAATCATCAACATCATCATTGGACAGTTAGAGCATCATTAGTAGTTGGGGCTGAAAAATGCAATCTGAGGCCCAAAATATTACTAAAAAGTTAATTGTGGAATGGGTTGTGACTGCCTAAGAATAGTAATGCTTATGTTTCAGGCCCAACTGTCCAACTGTATAAAATAAAAGTGGCCAAAAAAATAAAAAAAAATCTAGGATTTAAAATTTTGGTCTCCAAATTGGAGCTTACTAATCTGCAAAATCATTTCTTGCATTCTGAATTTAGAAATTCTCGGGCTCAACCTATAGCACCTGTGGGTGGGTTGAGCCCGAGAATGTAGAAATTGGAACCAAATATGGAACTTATTATTCTCTTGAATGAGCTTCTACAATCTGAATGTAGAATGTAGAAATTGGAATGGAGCTTACTAATGATGCTCTTAGAAGCATAATAAAGTTTCATAAAAAATATTTAAAATAATTATTTAGTTTTATGGGCTAGTATAATATTTAAAATTTATATTTAGTTTTCTATATTGGATTAAATCTCGTCCAAACAATTGGTTTAGACTGACCATCCAAAATAAAGATCTAAACATAAATTTTAAATATTATTCGAGACCTTAAAACTAAATATAAATTTGTAAGATTACAGAGACCTCACAAAATACTTAATACTCACTCAGTGTATAGTTAATTATCTCTTCATCAAGGATCCAATGAAACACACAATTTTGATCACAAGGCTAATTGCTCTATGCTCATCCCGTGCTGACTAAACATTCACAAAGCATCCACAATTTATTAATATTCCAAGCCCAATCAAACGCATGCTTCTCGCATGTTGCACCATGTGCACTGTCCCCTAGCTGTACTAATATAGAATTTTTTTTTTTCTTTTTTTTTTTTTTCTTTTTTTTTACTAATGTAGATCAATCATATCTTTTATTTTTCAACTTTTATCATAGATACGTTCATCCATCAGAACCTCCTCTCTCTTTGTAAAACGTATAAACATATATACAAGTGTGGTCCACTTGTCATATAGAGACCGTATCAAAGTTTTGATATAGTCTTCTGTATCAAAGTTTTACTCAGAAGTATATATTTCCGCAAAAGTTTACTGAGATCGATATATATTATAATTCAAATATTTATTACTAAAATGTTTCAAGTTTTAGAAATTAGGGATACTGTGGTCCCCTCTCGGAACCAAAATGTAAGATCTATTCATGTTTGTTCAACAACTCTGACCATAATGTAAAGTAGATCCATCCATGTATGTTCATAGCAATTTAATAGTAGATTATGTTAACATGTGTCCTAATAACACATAGATGGATACTCATCTGTATATTAAATATGGTGTGTATATTAAATATGGTGAATTGTGATTTGATATCCTCAACTATTTCAATTTTTCAACTTAATATCCTAAAGTTTTATATGCATCAACTTAATACTATCAATTGTTCAATATTTTCAACTTGATATCCAAGAATAAAAAAGACAAAAATGTTCCTCCCCCACCTCCCATTCCCGGCTGCCTCCACCCCCACCTCCGGTTGCCCCACCCACGTCACCCCTCCCCCTGCAGCTTCCACCAATACACTCCCTCCGGCTGCACTCACCATCCTGCACTAGGCTGCAACCCCCCTTCTCTCCGCGCGCAGCAGCGACGCTAGCGCTAGCGCATGCGAAGATTGGGTTGGGGGGGGGGGGGGGGGGGGGGGGGGTGTAGTGAGAGAGGCATGTATAATTTCATCTTTTTTGTTTTAGAATATTAAGTTGATGCATATCAAGTTTTAGAATATCAAGTTGAAAAACTACAGTACTTGAGGGTTATAATTTTTTAATCTAAAATGCACATTTATTAATATTAAATAGACGTTTTATGGAAATATTCATATAAAATACTTTTTATTAATGTGTAACATAATCCTTTACTAATATCTAGTTAAGCCTACAACCCTCCAGCTTACCATCACCGTTTGGTTGGAGTTACTTTTAATCCCATTATTGGAGTTACTTTCAGGGACTGTTTGGTTCGGTGTAAGTGGACTGTGAAGTGTGAAAGTGTAGGTATATTTCATACTTATCGTTTGGTTCAACTTTGAAGTGGAGATAATAAGTGGTGTAATAATTATTTTTTACTTCTTGTTCCCCTGCATGTCGGCTGCAACTCAAGGCTTATAATGTTTCAAAATTTATTTTACTGATGTGGACGAAAGTTGACTCAACGACAACAACAACAGGTCACGATAAATAATATTAATATTATTAATTTTGTTACATAATTAATTATGTTTGTTATTGTTATAATACACTTTTTTTCCCTCTCTTTTGTAGACATCCAAACACGGAAGTAAATTCTGTTCCTTTTAAATTATAAATTATAAATACAAAATGTATTATGGATCAAGAGAGGACCGCGTGTCATGTCGAGGTTGACATGACGGTCCTTTATTGGAAGTCCGGATCTACTGTCCAAAATTTGTTGTCTTCATTCCTGGCCCCCACATATTTGCCTCATGGGATCCGCCACTTAAAAAAAAAAATAAAACCCAAAAAGTAGAGAGGGGACATGAATGAAAACAATATATCCCAGACAGCAGATTCAGACTCCTCCATTGGACCCAGCCCCTACAAACGTTGGGCTCCACCCTCCTCAAATGGGGGACTGTCAATCCCTCTCGACTCGTAAAGCAGAGTTGTTATAAATATAATGTACCTAACCGTTGAATATTATTTTTCGTACATATTTTATATTTTTAACATATACGAATATTCAAATTAGAGTGACTCATATGGTTATCAAAAAAAGGAAAAAAAATTCAGCTGGATGAGAAAGATCAGTGGATCGAGCAATACCAGAAGTTACTTTTAGGCCTCGTTTGGTTGGCGGAATCTCCCGGTTGGGAAAGGAAAGTGATTACTTTCCTATGTTTGGGCGTCCAAGGAATTGAGGAGAAAAGGAAAGTGATTCCCAATGGAAGAAAAATTAGGGGGGAAAGTGATTCCATCCATCCAAGGAAGGAATCACTTTCCCACATTGAAGTATTCACTTTCCTTTCCAAATTTCTTGGCATTGCCAAACATCGGAAAGGAAAATCAATAGAATTTAAAGTTTCCCAAAGGAAAGGAAATGACAAGGAATTGATTTCCTTTCCCTTCCATTCCGCGAACCAAACGAGGCCTTACTTTTCATGTCGGTGATACTAGCAATGACACGTTTGGACGTTATACATTACCTAGAGTTTGTGGTGGCCCACCTGTCATTCTTCGGGTGAGGTGAGTTCACATGAGTGAGGACGAGTGTGGGTGCGACGAGCTGGTTCGTCCCCCGTACTCAGTGACAAGTATAAGCGCGTGGACCGTTTCAAAAGTGGTGACAGAAATTCTCTGAGGGGCAAAAGGGGAATAATTGGAAAAATATTAAGGCTTGGAGCACGCGTTAATAAATAAAATTAGAAGAGTGTACCACGTCAATTTCCGTCAAATATAACACGCCGTCAAGTACAATCAGTGTCACCTCCTCCTTCTTAATTGCCAAATCTCTCTCTCCTCCTCTAAAACTCTGAATACTTAGCTCAGAAGCAGTCCTAGAATATAATATCCACTAATATTTTCCAGAGAAATTTAGTTCAATAATAATTATAATAGTAGCAACTTTCGACAACAGTTTTTTGCTAACTATCAAAAAACTTTTCAAATATTATATGATTTTTAAAATGTTGTTACGAATTAACTTTTTTTACCCACTGTAAGCTAATTTTCATGTTATTCTGTAGCTTCTAAATTCTATTTACTTGTATATACTTATGTTTCTAAAATAACATAAATAGATAATTAAAACATTCTCCATTGCTTTCACAACGTTCTCTCCAAATTAAAATATTTTTCAAACATAATATAAGAAGAAAGAAAACGAAGAAAATGTAAGTTGTACTAAAGCTTAGATGATATTTTTAAAATACCAACCCATTCATTTTTTCCAGAAATTAGTCACTAATATTACTTAATTTAATAGAAATAAAATTTAAAATTTGTATTATATTAAGTTAGAAAAGATTAGTGCTCACAGCCTGCCATAATGAAAAAAATGACACAATATTTTAAATTTATTGGAAGAATACTGACATGCGTCCTTTACATTATTATTTGAAAAATTATTAGCTCAATTTTTTATATTCAATTTGCTGAAAAATAAGAAACCAAAGCCACAAGTTTATTCCACCCTCTTTTTCTTAGTTTTTTAATGCCACGAATTTGTTCCAACCTCATAAAACAAATTAAAGCACAAGAAAAAAATTAAAAATCCAAAGAGCTAGCTAACAAAATCCAGGGGCAAATTAGTCAATCACAACCAACAATTCCACTCACATCAACCAATGAACCAAGTAACCCCTCCGTCACCCCAATCTAACTAACGTCGTCAATCCCCAGCCCACCTCCCCATCAGGTCCAAGTGTATAAAAACATGACGTCGTCTTCAACGGAACACCTCCTCCTTTTCTTCTTACTCCTCATTTCCCCCAATTTTTTCTCTTCATTTTATTCCAAAAAAAATCTTAGGAAAAATCGCTCCGTTCTTCTCCGATCGATTGCGCGAAGCACCGATCGATTGCGCGAAGCACCGATCGAAGCCACTCCCAAACCCTAACCACAAATTTCTAATTCCCATTCCGTTCAGTTTCTTCCGTTTCCCCCCTTTCTTGCTGAACAAAGTTCCCATCTTTATCCCCAATTCTCACAACGAAACCCTAATTCCTTTCTTGGTTCGCCTCCGGACCTCGGAATCAGGGTTTCCCCCAAGAAATTTCTCGAACCACCATGAATTTATAGGTATATGTAGTTTTTAAGGGTTTTTTTTTGTGTGTAGAAAGATTGGATTTTTACTAGGAATTTGAAGATGTCCTCCTCCGGAATCGCCGCCCTCAGCCCGCTCGTGGACCGGGTCCTCTCCCCGGTCCGCTTCGTCGACCAGTCCTCCCCGGTCCAGTGCCAGTCCGAGTCGATCCTCATCTTCCTCGCTGTCCCAGGTTCGTCGGTGATCCCGATGAGGGTCCTCGAGTCGGACTCCATCTCCTCCGTCAAGCTGCGCATCCAGAGCTCCAAGGGGTTCGTCGTCAAGAAGCAGAAGCTCGTCTTCGACGGCCGCGAGCTCGCACGCAACGAGTCACGCGTGCGAGACTACGGAGTCTCCGACGGAAAGGTGCTCCATTTGGTCATCCGGCTGTCGGACCTCCGCTTGATCACTGTCAAGACGGCCTGCGGGAAGAAGTTCCGGTTCCACGTTGAATGTAACCGCAATGTCGGATACATCAAACAGCAAATCGCAAAGAAAGGCGATGGCTTTGTCGATCTCGGCAAGCAGAGGCTGATCTGCAACGGAGAGGAGCTCGACGACCAGCTGATTGTCAATGATTTATGCAAGCATAAGGATGCTGTGATTCATTTGCTGATCCGGAAGTCCGCCAAGATCAGGTCGAGGCATGTGGATAAGGAGTTTGAGCTTTCGGTTGCCGCCAAGGAGGAGCCGGTGGTCGTCACCGGAGAGCCGCCCAATAGGGAAGTAGAAGCACGCACCTTGATCGAGCCGGTGGTCGCCAACCCGAATGTGGAGCTCTCGCCGGGGATTCATGAAATGGTGCGATCCGCATTGACAGGGTTGGAGAAGGGGAACCTGCCGGTCATGTCCGCTGAAGGCTCCGGCGGGGCCTACTTCATGCAGGACGAGTCGGGCCTTAAGTACGTCGCGGTGTTCAAGCCGATCGACGAGGAGCCTATGGCGGAGAACAACCCCCGTGGTCTCCCTTTGTCCCTTGATGGCGAGGGACTGAAGAGGGGGACGAGGGTCGGTGAGGGCGCCTATAGGGAGGTTGCGGCTTACGTTCTTGACCATCCGGTCAACGGACGACGGTCTTTCAATTCGGATGAGATTGGGTTCTCTGGAGTTCCTCCGACGGCTATGGTGAGGTGCGTGGATGGTGGGGAGAAGGGTTTTAAGATTGGGTCTTTTCAGAAGTTCGTGAAGAACTACGGGAGCTGTGAGGATATGGGCCCTCGGGCGTTTCCGGTGGAGGAGGTGCATAAGATTGCCGTTCTGGATTTGAGGCTGGCGAATGCTGATCGACATGCGGGGAATATGTTGGTTTGCAAGGAGGGGGAAGATGGGAAGTTCGTGCTCGTCCCGATTGATCATGGATATTGCTTGCCCGAGAATGTGAGTATTTCAATTGCTTCCTTGTCTTCATACATTTGCATGGTTGCTTGTTGTATATCAATGCTTGCAGTTTTATTCCATGCTTGCTGTTGTTGATAATGCTTTGTTTGCTGTTCCTGCTATGATATTTGGATTCTAATGAAATGAGAGACTGGATAAATTACTAGGTAATTTAATTCAACATGACGAAACATTGCATGAAATTTCTGCAAATGGTCCTTTAGGTGACGAGTCAATGACATATGAGTTGTGATGTAATCTACTTTTAAGTTTAAATGCTACTAGAGTGGAATTTCATCTTTATATGCATATGTATTAATCTCTCATGTTTCACATTTGTGTATTATTTTTAGGTTTTTTTTTTTTTTTACATTTCAGTGTTACCTGTCTAGTAATGCTTGATGTTTATAATACACCTTCATTTTTATTCTAATTCTGTTTAAAGTTAGTTTCTCATGTTCTTGTGCTAATGCTTGTTCAGTGTAGTAAGATCTGGTGATTGAAGTAACTATAAGAGTAACGCTAATTCACTTAAAAGATTTGTTATTTGTGCAGTCGGACTATGGATGTAGGCGAAACTTAGGTTCTTAAAATGACCTTTTATTAAGTTCTCGTTTTAAGATTGGGATCTCGGATGTCTTTGATCAAAGAGGGATCTTTGAATTTTCTCAATTCCAACCACTGTATGTGTCTCAGTAAACATGTGAAATAAAGGATTCGTCACTTTGTGTGTCCTATAGATTTAGGCGTGGCCCTTGAAGTTCTTATCATTGCCAGCAGCTGCAGTGTGAACAATGTGGTTCTTAATCCTTCTGTTCTATGCTTAATGCAGTTTGAAGATTGCACTTTCGAGTGGCTCTACTGGCCACAGGCTCGTCAACCCTTCAACTCGGAAACAATGGACTACATAAGATCACTGGATGCTGACGAAGACATTAATCTTCTTAAACTGTACGGGTGGGAGCTGTCTCTCGAGTGCTCTCGCACTCTCCGCATATCAACCATGCTTCTGAAGAAGGGTGCGGCCCAAGGGCTCACCCCTTACGATATCGGAAGCATCATGTGCAGGGAAACTCTCAAGAAAGAATCCAAGATTGAAAAGATCATCCGGGAGGCCAAGGACGCAGTTCTTCCTGGCACCAGTGAGAATGCGTTCCTGGAAGCCGTTGCAGAGATCATGGATAGTCAGCTTAGCGAACTCACCCTTTAGACAAAAGAGGTGGTTGTTCCGGTTTTATCGCTACTACATATAAATAAATAATAAGTAAATAAATGGAGTAGTATTGTATCCTTTGTAGGTATGATTATGTTGATGGTTCATTGTTTGATTGAAAGCATTGGAGGTTTTTTGTAAGTATGTATGGTTGAATTCCTCTCCGTTTTGTCAATAGATGGTCCATTTTATTGTATGCTCCATTAACCAAAAAGGAACTCAATCCTGTACTGTGCATAATATGTTTGTTTCCTTCAAACTTAATTTAGCTAATTATTTGGCTTATATAAGTTGGAAAACTTTCATTATCTGCAGCCATTTCATCCTTTATATTGGTGTTTTGCAAATGTATTCTTTGCCACTACAGGTCGGGTCCTTATTTGAGTTGTTCTTCAGTTTTCACATCATTTATATTTCTGTTTCCATTTCAGACTGCATCATCACCTACACCTGATAAGAATTGATAACTGTGACGTAGCTGATGCTAGTGAAAGAGTTCTTTCACACATTTCACACTCTTCCTTTAATTTTCTCCTGAATTGGCAGCAGTAGGGGGGGCTGGGTGTCACGACCCGCACCCGGATATACGGGTACGAATACGTGGGCCACGTCCAGCCTACACCGTGGTATCGGCGGTAGAACGCTGTCAAGTATACTATACTAACTACAATATCCAAGATCCATAACTATGAAATGTACTCATGTCACATCACGAAAACTAAGGAAGATAAGACAAGAAATAGTGACAATATCACTAGAACAACTAGAATCTACAATGATCATAAGACAGGAAAATGAAGAAGGAACAACAAGACTAACTAAGGATAACTACCAGGCAACTCACATAGAAGAATAGTGAGATCCACCTCAGCTAGCAACATCATGAAGTCCAATACTGAGGGCACAACTACTCCTAAAATTTTGTCAACATATCCAGTCAGGATGGAACGAGCACAAATCTCAAATAACAGCTCTAATTATACGATATTGAAAATGTAGCAGTAAATAGAGAGAATATACAAGAAATCATGAATTGTACATGTGAGTATCATGACAAGGTAAGCTGTAAATCTAGAGCTAGAACAAGGCAAGTAAAACTGATCATGGCATGTACAAGAATCAAGAAACATCTATCTAAGTGTGTGAGTACTAGCTACAACATGTGGCCGGCTTGGGTCTGCACAAGGTCATGATCTAGCCAATCATACGTGTGGTGTATGATTGGCATTCACAAGGTTCACAAGATATACAAGGCGGGTATTGACCACACATCTACACTAATACTCTCCGTCCCCTGACTAGTATAGTGGATCCAACCATGACACATCAAGACACGCGATTCTCTGAGAGGGTAGCTAGCCTTCGCAGGAATCGTGTCTATACAATGCACAAGGAACAAGAAAGACTTGCACAAGATATACCAAGGAGAGCGAGGAATAACATCTCATGACGGGATCCAGGGAAATACCAATCCGTGTGAACAATGTGTCAAGAGAACAAGGGTATCTACACTAAATACAAGAAACATAAACGATATCATAAAACAAAATTATTATCAGAGAATGTACTTGCCTGAGATCTGGTGGAATATGTCAACTGAGTCCTAGAACAGTGCCTCGAGGACCTATAGGTGGAATACTGTATCAATATAAGGGTTTGGAAGTAAAATCAAGTCATACTAAGTCAAACTAGGTCACAGGAAGTTAAACCAAGTCAAACTAGGTCAATCTAAGTCAAGGGTTGACTTACAGTTGACTTTTGGTCAACTGGTCAACTCTGGTCAATTCTAGGTCCTCTACATCAAACTTGACTAACGTTGATTAACAGTTGACTTTGGGTCAACTGGTCAACTTCGGTCCAGTTCTAATAAATTTTAGGCTATAGTTGACATTTGGTCAAAATAGTCAACTGTAGTCAACCAAGGTCAAAACTAGTCTAACCAAGGTCAAGTGTTGATTCTACTTCGACGTTCAGTCAAAGTAGTCAACCATGGTCAAACTGGGTCAAAGCTAGTCTCTATAAACATCTACTAGGTCAACTTATGAATTTCAGTGATTTAGAAATTACTGAAATCGACGGGCCTCTAAAACAACCCAAAAGGAAAAAATATTATAATAATAGGGTGACACAAAAAGGGAAGAAATCTACAGATGTTGTCGGATGATGAAACTAACATCACCAACGTGTCCAGAATGGTCAAATTAGCTAGAATCGCCAGTCCATAAGTCCAATTTGGACACGGGCAAAAAGGGTAATTTCGGGCCAAAGTGGTGTCCGCCGTTGGACACACTTTGCACCGAAAAACGTGCCAAAATAAAAGTGCACAAAATCTAACAAATTATATGTCCACGAATCCAGAATGACGATACGAACCCAACGGTATATCCAGAATTGGATTCCGTTGACCCGATCTCAGATTGGTCCGTTGACCCGGATACTGGAATCCAATTTGCACGGAAAATCGTGTCGGAGCCAATGTCCTCAAAACTCAGCAAATTATATGTCAACGAGTCCAGAATGACGATACGAACTCAACGATATATCCAGAATCGGATTCCGATGAGTCGGCGTCAAAAAGTCCCGTTGACCCGGACTGTGGGGCCCGCTTTGCACCGAAATGCGTGCCAGGGCCCACGTCCTCCAAATCTAACAAACTTTATATGAAAATAGGCCAGAATGACGCCACGAGTCTACTGGTGGTGTCAGAATTTGAATCCGGAGTCCCAGGTTCAAAAATGAAATTTTACAAGTGCAATACTAAAAATTCGAACGACCAACTTTGGCGTCGAATTCGACCGACCTAACAAGCTCAAACTGAAATGAAATCTAAATGGGGCAGGAAGAGGGTTATACCAGATGTGCACCGGAACTGGTAACGCGCAAAACGGAGCTGATACGGCGAAGATACGGACCCGCGAAGTTGGCATCGTAAAACTGTCCAAAAATAGTACAAATTAAAACGTCAACATGGTGGCCGGTTTTGATGTATCAAACGACAAAATTAACGGGTGAAATTTGAGAGGAGTGAAGGTGGATATACCGAGATTGAGAAGGAGCAAGGAGTTCGCCGATCCAATGGTCGGATTGTCCAGAAAATCCGTGCGAAGTTGCTGCGACGGAGCGCGAATTCTGGAATTTCTTCGCGCGCGCGTCGACGAAACTCCGAGAAAAACGTTGAAATCGCCTAGACGGCGCATCGCGGAGGACGTTGGCCGCCACGGGAGGGTGCGGGGGTGTGCGCCCGGCCATGGGGGGTGCTCGCAGGCGACGGCGACGGCCGGCCGGTGCGCGCGCGGCTGCCAGCGTGCAGTTGCTGCACTGCTGCGCTGCAGCTTCGCTTGCGCGCGTGGGGGCGGGCCAGGCCGACCACGGCGGGCGGCGGTCGACGCTTGAGGTGGCGCGGTTTGGTGATGGTGGTGGCGAAGAATGGTGATGGTGTTGTTTGTGATGATGATGAAGATGACCATGGTGATGGTGATGATGATATGTATAAGGAACCCATGAAGAAAAAGAAAATGGAGAAGGAGAAGGAGAGGAGGAAAAGTTAACATGAAGAATGAAAGGAGGGGGAGGGGTTTCCTGTCGGCTGAAGGAGAGGAGTGAGGTGATAGTGATGGGGGTGTTAATGAGGAGAGAGGGAGGGAGATATTATGGTGGTAAGTGTAAGGAGGGGGGTGAGAATAAGAGAGTTATGAGAGAGTTAATAGAGAGAGAGGGATTTTACTTCATGAAGAAGAAAAGAGAGAGGGGTTCGGCTGAGTGTGGGGTGTTTGTATGGTGAGAGAAAGAGAGAGTTATCCATATATTATATATATATATATATATATATATATATATATATATATATATATATATATATATATATATATATATTTGAAATGGAGAGAGAAAGAGATATTTATATAAAATATACGTATTTACAAATAGGGAAAAATGCAGACACATCAGTGGGATGTATGGGCAGTCATGGTAGGGTCCATGCCAAACTGGGTCGGACGTTGGGCCAAGTTTGGACAAAGTCGAAGCCACGATTTAATTAATTTATAAATTAAACCAATTAAAATTACGGATGGAATAGGAGCACAAGGGAGATCAAATCGGTGGCACGCAAGTGGCGCTTGCATAGTAGGCTCAAAACAGGCCAGGGCCATATATTGGGTCGACTGGATTGGATCGATGTCGGGTCCCGAAATTAAATTGGAAGTCAGGTCACAAATTACGGTAGATAATTAAATGGTCTAAATTGACCCGAAAGTTGTGCGAAGAAAATGAAGCACAAAATAGAGTGTCTGAGTGGGACACGAAGGTCATGGGTGAAGAGCGTCTCGAGTAGATCAAACATGACAAGTTGGTTTCGAAAAAATGACTAGTCTGGTGCTCCTAAATTAAAAGTCATGGTAACGCGCATATGATGATCAAGGAAAAGAGTGGGAATTCAATTAATAATTAAATGGTCTAAATTGACCCAAACTTGCGCGAAGCAAAAAGGGTGCAAGAGAACAAGTTGGAATGGGACATGATATATCAACGTGAAGGTAATCTCGTCTACTTCAAACTTCAAGAAGAAAGTTTTCAGAGACTGGCATCCCTGATGCTATAGAAATCCAAGTCACGGTAAAGAGCATTAATGATAAAAAATTAATTATATAGAAATGAATTATTGAAAATAATTCATTAGAAAATTCGAAAAATAATTCGGGAAATTCAGGGGGCTTACATCCTACCCACCTTATAGAAATTTCGTCCTCGAAATTAAGTTGTAGTAGGGGTAAAACAAGATAGAAAGTTTTAGGCAAAAACTTAGGCACGATCATAGAATGACAAGTTTGCACGATTAAGATAATCAATTCACAATTATTCAGGCACGATGAAAAAATTTCCGCACGATAGAATCAAAATATGAACAGAATCATATAGGCACGATTATAGATAAGTTAAGTCATTGGGACACGATTCAGAAATGACTTAGGAGAACGAAAGTTATAGATGAAGTCCACGTACGAGGTGACGTGTAGCACTCGGGTTAACGGATAATCAGCCTGAAAGTCACACAGGCTTGATCAAGATGAGAGATAATCATGACCAAAACAAGGCTTGGCATGATTGAGCTAAAATTCCAGACACAAAACAAAAATCGAAGTCAATGTCTTATAGGCCCGATCAAGATTAAGGAGGATGATTAACAAAATCATGAAATACGATCCAAGTTCGAACGCGATTAAAATCGGAAATAGTCTAAGTTCATTTGGCACGATTTGAGGGTTAAGATTATCAAGGTCATGAAAATCAAAGTTGGATAGTCATGATCTAAAACAGGGCTAAGAGAAGCAAATGGAGAGAAAAATTTGAGAATAGCACGATTGAGAGATAGATTTGATAGAAATCAGATTATAGGTCACATAAGCACGATCAAGATCCAAGTTCAGTTTATGAAAGACGATAAAATCATGAATTCGAAATCAAGGTCCTAAAAGCACAATTTAGGAAGGAACCCAAGTCACAAGGAATTTGAAGTCATCTAGAATCTAGTTAGCAACCAAGACTCTTTGGCACGATAAACAAGACGACCAAAATTGATTGGTCATGGACAGAAGGGAATCAAAATCTTAACAGTATCAAAATTTAAGAAACAATTGAGATATGAAATTTTCAAAATTTTCAGAGTTTCCAAGTGTAGATGACAGATGTAGATATGAGATAGATGATTTGTGTAATCAAAACATAGCTAAACTAGTCAAAGGAAATGATGGCAAGATGAGGAAATCATCATACGATGGGAGAGAAAATAATGATAAACAAGAAATAATGGTAGGAATTATCTTGCTCAATTGGTAAAAGAAGTGAATCAACTTAAGATATGACCTGATAACCATACACGTCTATCCAAAATTATGTTGCCGGAATTTACGCCACGCCAGTAAACATAGCTACAATAAACGATAGAGTCCATAACTGTCACGCCCCAGAACCAGAATACTGGAGAGCGGGGGCAGACATAGCCAGCTACGTATAATGAAATGGAATCCATCTCACCATACGGTCACGGCTGTCTAGATATGTGAGGGTTTATCTACAAGCCATCAGTCTCTTAAGGTCATAAATTATCCTATTGTCTCAATCTCAACAAGTAATGATAATTACAAGATATCAGATCACCAAATATACAATTTTAAGGCGTCCCAAACATTACATATCCAGATGATCATGAAGTTAGTCGTACAAAATGTAAGGACTAGCAAGAGTTAAGTCATACATGATCAACCTCGAGTTGCCAATCATGTTACAGCCCGTAGGCAGACAGTAAGTAAAATATACACGAGCTAACACTTGCTCGGCGGCTAAACGCCTCAAAAGAATAATGTACAATTACAGTGGGAGGACAAAAGAAACCCACTCGTTGCCAGGATTCCCTCTAGTGGTCACCATCTGGCCGGAAAGCAGGTAGATCCTTTGCTGCTGCTCCGGTATCTGGCCATACAAAACCAGCTGGGTCAGACCCCAGAAAGAGCAAGTGCCACAAAGGAGGCTTCACTTAGGAACTAAAAACCAGCAAATTAGCACAAGAATATAATTACTTAATAAGAGACAGTAAAAAAAGCATGACAGGTGAATATAAAAGACAATCTTGTATAGAATAAATAAAAGACAGAACATATGGAAAAGCATGACAGGATGATATACGATGAGATAACCATAGGACTATTCAGATAACCAGGTTACAATCCGTAAACCAAACAAGGACCGGGGTTGTAACCCTTCGTCTGAACGGAACTTGGCTTCTCCCACCATTTATCGGCAAGGTAAATATAAGAAATCGAGACATGTAACAATCTTGTACAGGATCAAGACAAGACTAGACAGATTGAACCCCATCCAACAATCACGGCCAAGCAATAAGTACGGCTTGATACTTTAACTAACTGGGGTTATCACAGGCCTAGTTACTAGCAAGATGCAATAAGAATTCCAAGTCCGGTTACCTGTTTATTACTACCTGAGTGATCCCAGCAAGAAAAGGAAAAGATAGCAGGATCTAGCAGACACACTGTAGTAAGATACATGTGTCCTAAGGTACCACACTCGACGGCGGGCTGGAAGTGCGCTCATCTCGACGGATAGCAACAAATCCCATGTATATATATATATATATATATAAGGCCGGGACCAAAGGGGCAACAGGTAACTGGGAAATTCTCCATGAACTATTTGATCAATCTAGTCATTAACCTAGCCAGATTCAGTATGAATCCCTGACCGTGGTACTCAGGGATCATGCCCTAGACATGATGCAAGACACAACCGGACTAGTAGTTTATACAAGCACAATCATCCACGGTGTCCAGGCCAATGAATTAATTAGTCAAGAGTGCGCCACGACGGGCCACTATCAAGCATGTCAGGGTACTTGTCAAGAGTGTACCACTACGGGTCAATGTCGTGTCATGAATTAGCAGGTCAAGTTATCAGGTCAAGTTATCAAGTCAGGAGTGCACCACGGCGGGCCACTATCAAGCCATGTTCAATTATCATTCCAAACATAATAAATAAATTCGGGATTATCAAGTTCATAAAAAGGCGTAAGGATATAAAGTTGACGTTAAATATCTAATAAAATATCAATATACAGGGCTATAGAAAATCCAGGGTAAGTAGGGTCAGGTCCAGTTGCGCCTAAACATCAGGTTGCGCCTGAGTCAGACTGCGCTCAAGTCAGGCTACGCTCAAGTCAGGCTACGCTCAGGTCAAGCTACGCTCAGGTCAAGCTACGCTCAAGTCAAGCTACGCTCAGGTCAAGCTACGCTCAAGTCAAGCTACGCTCAAGTCAAGCTACGCTCAAGTCAAGCTATGCTCAGGTCAGGCTACGCTCAGGTCAGGCTACGCTCAGGTCAAGCTACGCTCAGGTCAGGCTACGCTCAGGTCAGGCTACGCTCAGGTCAAGCTACGCTCAGGTCAAGCTACGCTCAAGTCAGCGTATGAGGTCCATACGACTCCTTGTCAAGGCAGCGTATGAGGTCCATACGACTCCTCATCAAGGCAGCGTATGAGGTCCATACGACTCCTCATCAAGGCAGCGTATGAGGTCCATACGACTCCTCATCAAGGCAGCGTATGCAAGACATACGCTTCCAAAAGGCAGCGTATGGGCTAGACTGCGCTGCGCTAAAGAGCGCGCGCAGCTCAGTGGCGCAAGCTAAAAAGCTCGCGCACACTGCTCACTGTCTTCTCCAAATCAGCAAGAACTCCATGGTTTGAACCCAAGGCTTCAAAAGTCCATAACTTGGTCAAAATAAGTCCAAATCCAACTTTTCAAAGGTCAAAATCGGGTAGAATAAAATTCTCAACAACATGGAATCATCAAAACTCGAAAATAACAAGGTTTAGTAGATCAAAATCCAAGATTTTCGAAAATAATTTAAACTTAGATCTACAAGAATCTAGCCATGAAAAGAGAAAATGTCAAGTACTAAAGTAAGTTAAAATGTTGCAAAGAAGAGAATGGAACAATAAAATTCGGGTTCCTCCATGAAGCAAGATGCACTTGCCTAAGGGGTGTTCTTGGTTGGTGGTGGGTTTAATGGAGAAGGAAGAAGAGATTAATGAAGAGAGAGAGAAGAAGAATATGTAATAAATATAAGTGGTGGTGGTAGGTAGGTAGGGGGTTCACCCCTTGGTTCATGATGAACCAAGTAAACCAAGCCAAGTCGAACCAACCCAATCCTCCTTCTATCCAAATAAAACCAAGCTCCACTAATCAGAATTAATCCATGAACGATAAATGACAATTAAACCACAATGCTAAATATGAAATAAACCACAACTAACTGATCAAAGAAAAAGAGAAATACGGGTCAGAAATACGAACACGTATAAAATACGTATCACCAATTTCGGGGCACTACAATAACCAAGGTATACACCCTATAATCATGTCATCTAGATTCCTTACCACGCCAACCGGTATGGCTGCAAGAGAATCTAAATTCCATAACTAGGATAGTATATCCAAAATCAGGCTCCATGTCCCTGTCAGGCTAGCTAATATGACTGCGATAACTTCCAAACTCCATAAGTAAAGTAGACACTTACTGTTCTCATCGTCCTCGTCCAAAATATGTTTATCAGGATATCTTAACTTAATTCTTAAAAGAATTATCCAAAACAAAATCAAAGGTCAACAACGAATATTAAGATTTAAAATTCAACAACAAGTCAAGGGTAAGTTAATAGAAACAACGAAAACAACTTCCGAGATAGGGTTCAGAGGAAAATCTTAGGGAAAGTCCCGAGGGTACTACCTAGGTCAAGATAGAAAATGGTGGAATATAATCTAAAACAAACCTCGACCATGATACGAGGTTGGCAAATCATATTCTGTCCCCAACCTAGATGATATACAAGTCCAACTTATACTTTCCCTCTGGGGTCCACAAACTCATCCCAAGAAGAATAAAGTTGATAACGGACAGATGTTTCGGAAATCAAGACGAATAGAAATAAGTGGGAAAAGATTTGAAAAGCTTTCGAAATAAGATTCCCAGGTATCATCTCTGGAATCTACCAAAAGTTCCTAATATGTGACTGAGTACCAAAATCCTAAAATATTCCATGACTCAACCTTAATCCTAGGGCAGGCTCGCGGTAGTACAGATAAGCTCAAGTACTACCACGACTTCGCATTAATTGCAAAGACTGACCTGCATGGGCCACCACTAAAAACGTGTCACGACCCGCACCCGAATATACGGGTACGAATACGTGGGCCACGCCCAACCTACGCCACGGTATCGGTGGTAGAACGCTGTCAAGTATACTATACTAACTACAATATCCAAGATCCATAACTATGAAATGTACTCATGTTACATCACGAAAACTAAGGAAGATAAGACAAGAAATAATGACAATATTACTAGAACAACTAGAATCTACAATGATCATAAGACAGGAAAATGAAGAAGGAACAACAAAACTAACTAAGGATAACTACCAGGCAACTCACATAGAAGAATAGTGAGATCCACCTCAGCTAGCAACATCATGAAGTCCAATACTGAGGGCACAACTACTCCTAAAATTTTGTCAACATGTCCAGTCAGGATGGAACGAGCACAAATCTCAAATAACAGTTCTAATTATACGATATTGAAATATAGTAGTAAATAGAGAGAATATACAAGAAATCATGAATTGTACATGTGAGTATCATGGCAAGGTAAGCTGTAAATCTAGAGCTAGAACAAGGCAAGTAAAACTGATCATGGCATGTACAAGAATCAAGAAACATCTATCTAAGTGTGTGAGTACTAGCTACAACATGTGGCCGGCTTGGGTCTGCACAAGGTCATGATCTAGCCAATCATACGTGTGGTGTATGATTGGCATTCACAAGGTTCACAAGATATACAAGGCGGGTATTGACCACACATCTACACTAATACTCCCCGTCCCCTGACTAGTATAGTGGATCCAACCATGACACATCATGACACGCGATTCTCTGAGAGGGTAGCTAGCCTTCGCAGGAATTGTGTCTATACAATGCACAAAGAACAAGAAAGACTTGCACAAGATATACCAAGGAGAGCGAGAAATAACATCTCATGACGGGATCCAGGAAAATACCAATCCGTGTGAACAATGTGTCAAGAGAACAAGGATATCTACACTAAATACAAGAAACATAAACGATATCATAAAACAGAATTATTATCAGAGAATGTACTCGCCTGAGATCTGGTGGAATATGTCAACTGAGTCCTAGAACAGTGCCTCGAGGACCTATAGGTGGAATACTGTATCAATATAAGGGTTTGGAAGTAAAATCAAGTCATACTAAGTCAAACTAGGTCACAGGAAGTTAAACCAAGTCAAACTAGGTCAATCTAAGTCAAGGGTTGACTTATAGTTGACTTTTGGTCAACGGGTCAACTCTGGTCAATTCTAGGTCAACTCTACATCAAACTTGACTAACGTTGATTAACAGTTGACTTTGGGTCAACTGGTCAACTTCGGTCCAGTTCTAATAAATTTTAGGCTATAGTTGACTTTTGGTCAAAATAGTCAACTGTAGTCAACCAAGGTCAAAACTAGTCTAACCAAGGTCAAGTGTTGACTCTACTTCGACGTTCAGTCAAAGTAGTCAACCATGGTCAAACTGGGTCAAAGCTAGTCTCTATAAACATCTACTAGGTCAACTTATGAATTTCAGTGATTTAGAAATTACTGAAATCGACGGGCCTCTAAAACAACCCAAAAGGAAAAAATATTATAATAATAGGGTGACACAAAAAGGGAAGAAATCTACAGATGTTGTCGGATGATGAAATTAACATCACCAACGTGTCCAGAATGGTCAAATTAGCTAGAATCGTCTGTCCATAAGTCCAATTTGGACACAGGGGCAAAAAGGGTAATTTTAGGCCAAAGTGGTGTCCGCCGTTGGACACACTTTGCACCGAAAAATGTGCCAAAATAAAAGTACACAAAATCTAACAAATTATATGTCCACGAATCCAGAATGACGATACGAACCCAAAGGTATATCCAGAATTGGATTTCATTGACCCGATCTCAGATTGGTCCGTTGACCCGGATACTGGAATCCAATTTACACGGAAAAGCGTGTCGGAGCCAATGTCCTCAAAACTCAGCAAATTATATGTCAACGAGTTCAGAATGACGATACGAACTCAACGGTATATCCAGAATCGGATTCCGATGAGTCGGCGTCAAAAAGTCCCGTTGACCCGGACTGTGGGGCCCGCTTTGCACCGAAATGCGTGTCAGGGCCCACGTCCTCCAAATCTAACAAACTTTATATGAAAACAGGCCAGAACGACGCCACGAGTCTACTGGTGGTGTCAGAATTTGAATCCGGAGTCCCGGGTTCAAAAATGGAATGTTACAAGTGCAACACTAAGAATTCGAACGACCAACTTTGGTGTCGAATTCGACCGACCTAATAAGCTCAAACTGAAATGAAATCTAAAGGTGGCAGGAAGAGGGTTATACCAGCTGTGCACGGGAACTGGTAGCGCACAAAACGGAGCTGATACGGCGAAGATACGAACCCGCGAAGTTGGCATCGCAAAACTGTCCAAAAACAGTACAAATTAAAACGTCAACTTGGTGGCCGGTTTTGATGTATCAAACGACAAAATTAACGGGTGAAATTTGAGAGGAGTGAAGGTGGATATACCGAGATTGAGACGGAGCAAGGAGTTCGCCGATCCAACGGTCGGATTGTCCAGAAAATCCGTGCGAAGTCGCTGCGACGGAGCACGAATTCTGGAATTTCTCCGCGCGCGCGTCGACGGAACTCCGAGAAAAAACGTTGAAATCGCCTAGACGGCGCGTCGCGGAGGACGTTGGCCGCCACGGGAGGGTGCGGGGGTGTGCGCCCGGCCATGGGGGGGTGCTTGCCGGCGACGGCGACGGCCGGGGCGGCGCGCGGCCGGCCGGTGCGCGCGCGGCCGGCCGGTGCGCGCGCGGCTGCCAGCGTACAGTTGCTGCGCTGCGCTGCGCTGCGCTGCAGCTGCGCTGCGCTGCAGCTGCGCTAGCGCGCGTGGGGGCGGGCCAGGCCGACCACGGCGGGCGGCGGTCGACGGTTGAGGTGGCGCAGTTTGGTGATGGTGGTGGCAAAGAATGGTGATGGTGTTGGTGTTGTTTGTGATGATGATGAAGATGACCATGGTGATGGTGATGATGATATGTATAAGGAACCCATGAAGAAAAAGAAAATGGAGAAGGAGAAGGAGAGGAGGAAAAGTTAACATGAAGAATGAAAGGAGGGGGAGGGGTTACCTGTCGGCTGAAGGAGAGGAGTGATGTGATAGTGATGGGGGTGTTAATGAGGAGAGAGGGAGGGAGATATTATGGTGGTAAGTGTAAGGAGGGGGGTGAGAATAAGAGAGTTATGAAAGAGTTAATAGAGAGAGAGGGATTTTACTTCATGAAGAAGAAAAGAGAGAGGGGTTCGGCTGAGTGTGGGGTGTTTGTGTGGTGAGAGAAAGAGAGAGTTATATATATATATATATATATATATATATATATATATATATATATATATATATATATATATATATATATTTGAAATGGAGAGAGAAAGAGATATTTATATAAAATATACGTATTTTCAAATAGGGAAAAATGCAGACACATCAGTGGGATGTATGGGCAGTCATGGTAGGGTCCATGCCAAACTGGGTCGGGCGTTGGGCCATGTTTGGACAAAGTCGAAGCCACGATTTAATTAATTTATAAATTAAACCAATTAAAATTACGGATGGAATAGGACCACAAGGGAGATCAAATCGGTGGCACGCAAGTGGCGCGTGCATAGTAGGCTCAAAATAGGCCAGGGCCATATATTGGGTCGACTGGATTGGATCGATGTCGGGTCCCGAAATTAAATTGGAAGTCAGGTCACAAATTACGGTAGATAATTAAATGGTCTAAATTGACCCGAAAGTTGTGTGAAGAAAATGAAGCACAAAATAGAGTGTCTGAGTGGGACACGAAGGTCATGGGTGAAGAGCGTCTCGAGTAGATCAAACATGACAAGTTGGTTTCGAGAAAATGACTAGTCTGGTGCTCCTAAATTAAAAGTCATGGTAACGCGCATATGATGATCAAGAAAAAGAGTGAAAATTCAATTAATAATTAAATGGTCTAAATTGACCCGAACTTGCGCGAAGCAAAAAGAGTACAAGAGAATAAGTTGGAATGGGACATGATATATCAACGTGAAGGTAATCTCGTCTACTTCAAACTTCAAGAAGAAAGTTTTCAGAGACTGGCATCCCTGATGCTCTAGAAATCCAAGTCACGGTAAGGAGCATTAATGATCAAAAATTAATTATATAGAAATGAATTATTGAAAATAATTCATTAGAAAATTCGAAAAATAATTCGGGAAATTCAGGGGGCTTACACTGGGTGCTGCCGCGCTCGCTAACAGAACATTCATTTCCCACTTATGACAGGCTGACGGTGTCTCTGGCTCCCAACCAGGTGGGTTCATCCCCGACCGGGAGATCGACACCGAATGGAGGCCACGGTAATCGCATCTGTCGCCTTGTTCCCTCTCATAATGTGATGTTAGGACAGCCAGGTTCGCCATTAAGCCATGTTGGAGGTCTGCTGGTGATATGCGAATCGATATAGTTTGGCACGTTCTGATCCGATATCAACTGTTAGCGATACTAACTGGTATACGATGGAGTCAATTTATCCGATATCAACTGTTAGCGATACTAACTGGTATACGATGGAGTCATTTTTTCAGTCTAGGTAGAGAAAATTGAATGAAAAAGACCAATAACAAGGATGTAAAGTTAAAAGAATGTAAATGAAGAAAATTTATTTATCAACGGTAAAACCAAACAATAAGGTTAAATATTATTTCATTTAATTTAAAAATTATTAAGAAACAACACATAATACTTAAAATTATGTCTTAATGTGTATTTTTTTTATATAAAATTTATAATAATTATTTGCTTTCTGATACTAAAAAAAGTTAGATACTCCGGCTCAAAACCGTTAATACTGTGGATCCCGATACTCATAGGTAGGGCCCGATACTGATACGGAACCTTGGTGTGAATTTTTTTAGTGTGCGAGAGTCATTTGCAGATGAATATCAAACTAGATTGATAGATTTTTCTTCTTTTAAGGCCTATTCTGCAGATCCATTTGTAGATGACTCATGGCTGTATAGTGTTGCAGTAGAATCCATTAACTATTTTATGGTTTGCTGCTGCTGGACTTGTGATGTGGACGGGGGCCCCTGCCATTGATGCAATTAAGACCCTACATAGACTGAAGGCACGGTAAATAGAAGCTGAAAATGTCATCCACCTCTTCTATAAATTGTGCAGAACTATATATATTGCCAACCATTGTCTAACGACCGAGTTTTTGAGTTAACTAGTTTTTGTGTTACTATGGCCATATTGTAACCATTATGTTACTATTCTTGTCAAATGTTTTGCTAAATTAGAAGTCGAACTCTAACTAAAGACCATATGGTCTATATCTAGATCCATTCATCTTCACTTTCAGAACTAGGTTCGACTCTCTGCATCATACTCCATACAGTTCATACAGTTCTAAATCGAGTTATATCAAACCCATTTCTAATTGGGATATTTAGACTTTAGATCTCAAATAAGTTAGAATATTTGTGTTTGAGTCTCCATATGACATATTACTGTTTGGGTCTCCAATAAGTTTGAATATTTGTATTTGTGTCTTCATAATAAATATAATTAGTGTTTGGGTGTTGAACTAACGGTTGACTGTCAAAATTCAACTAACAAAATAAAAAGAAGAAAAAAATAAAAAATAAAAAAATGAATAAAAATAAAACCAAAAAAAAGGAGAAAAAAAGAAGGGGAAAAAAACAAAAAAGAGAAAGAAAAAAAAAACGAAGACAATAAATCTATTGTGTGAATAAATTTGTCTGGGTATTTGTAATTTTCTGAAATAAATTTTTATGAAAATATCGAGACCTAGAGTCTAAATATTCCGGTTAAACTTATTATGGGAAACATATTCCCATGTTTGGTGTAGGTTAAAAAAAATATTTTCGAAAATTATGAATCCTCAAATTAATAATTTATCCACAAAGTATGAGAATCATATCCCTTAAGAAAAGATGAGTATTTTTTTTTTTTTTTGCTTGGATATTATTTTTGTTTTTTTTTTAGATTTTTCAAATTTTTTTTATTTAAGTATTTTTAGTTTCTTTTTATCCTTTTTTCGATTTATTTCGTCAGTTTTTTCTCTTTGTTTCCTTTTTAGCTTTTAGCTTTTAGCTTTTGTTTTGTTTTTGTTTTTCTCTTTTTTTTGGTGTTTTATTATTATTTTTTTTATTCGTTTTTCCCTTTTCAATTTTTTTCGTTTTTTCATTTTTTTATTTGACTTTTAACAGTCAAACGTTAGTCAAAGATCCAAAAACTAATTATCTCTATTATTGAGACTCAAGTACAAATATTTTAATTTATTCTAGATTTAAATACTCATTATATCTATTTTGGAGATCCAAACACAAATAAGATTACTTATTCGACACCCAAAATCTAAATCTCTTTCTAATTCATTCTTGACTACATCTTAAGAAAACATGACAATAGGCTGTCGCATTGTAGATCCGCATATGTGGCTCACATCACATGGACTTATTAGAAAGAATACTTGTTTGTCATGTCCGTGGGACTCGGTCATGATCTTCCCTACTAAAGTGCCACCAAGTATTCCCATTCACTAACCAACCATGCATATAGCACGTTGTGTGTATATATATATTACACAGCTAACATCATTCTCCTCCATCAGCACTGCACTACCAAACGCTCACCAACTTCAATCACAACAAAGAGCTGCAAAAAAAACAAGTACACAGCACGAAATGGCTGATCACTCCGACATCAGGTTCCAGGCAGGCCAGGTTGCAGGCCAGGGTCAGGTGCGTTTTTTGTTTTTGTTTCGTTACTCGATTCTAGCATAGGTCGCACCTTGAAATATAAATATATATTTTAAGTTACGGATTGTCCAACTCCGAAGTCTTATAGCATTCAATTGGTGTTGGTACAGATCAAGAAGGACCATATGATGGAGAGCGCATCCGAGACCGCGCAGAACGCCAAGGAGTACGCCGGAGGCTTCATCCAGCAGACCAACGAGCAGATGAAGGGCATGGCTCAGAGCGCGGCCGACACGGTCAAGAACGCCGTCGGGATGGGCGAGGACGCCACCAGCACGGGTCACAGTTCGACCACCACGAAGTCCACCACCACCACCACCACTAAACACTGATCGACCCGACCCGACCCGACCCGACCAAACCCGGCCCCACATTTGTTCCCCCCTGTGGTTGATTTTGAATAAGCTAGCTAGGCACGTTTGTTTAGCTGCTCCATTGTTTTTTTTTCCCCTTCTTGTTCAATGTAGGATCTATTGCTTCGAGCAATTCTTAATGTATTGCTCATGTTCATGTTCGCTGGAAATAACAATTATGTAAAAAGAAGCAAATTCATTTTTACTGCACATTTTCGGTCTTGATCGAGCTCGTACTATAATTCTAGGCTTTGATACCACATTCGTTTCAATCTATAAAATTTGTAGACCATGGAATACAAAGTTCGGAAATTAATTGCATGGACTGATTAATTGCATTACTAGTAAGAAGTAGACTTAACTCAAGTTGGAGCAAATGTGTGCTGTTTTGGTACAAGTTTCGCCACAGCATCAGTGAAGATCTTCCGAGAGAATCACAATCTCGGAAATGGGAATTTAGAGGTCCTATAGGTTGGCTAATAAGCCATTCTGGTATGATTTGCTTGGTGAATGCTAATTAATAGGAGCGCCAAGAAAAGGGAATTTATAGGTCCTATAGGGATCAAAAGTCCTGTCCGCGGCCCCTTGCCCAGCTGGGGAGCTCCGCCAAAGCTCCGTCCTCCTGTACCATCGAATCGGAGAGTCCGCATGGACCTTTGCACATGCTTGCTCGATCCAACGATCGAGAACAACGAAGAAGCTGTCATGAGATGCATATTTTTTTTTATATTTGATGTTAACTCCTATATCTTAAATTAGTGTGTCCAGGGTCGGCTCGGCCGTGAGGTAAGCCTAACAAGTCATCAAGGTCTGTTTGGAGTGAGGGGTTAAGTAAGAAAAAAAAAGGGAAAATAAAAAATCCGTTATTGCCGCGGCACAATTTTTTTATAGAAAACTGAGAAAATAAAACAATTGTAAAAACAATGTTCCAACGTAACTCTTCTAGGAAGGTTGTGCAAGTTTAACGAAGATCTCGTTACAGCAGCATATGATTTTACGAGAATCTAAAAAGATTTCGTAATCCACAGCAGCGAAGAAGATGACATGCGATTGATGGATGAATATCCTGCTGGGGTGAATGATCACCGTTGCTCAAAGCTATATTCGTCCCAAGGAACCAGCAAGTTCGTCGGAGAACTTTGAAACACTCCTGCTCTTCTGACTTCTCGGATCGTACACGGACTCCCGTGCAAAAGCAATGCTGTGAAGACTTCTGTTTACTTGTGTTAAGAAACACTTGTAAACTTTCGTAACTCTCTGTATATGCCTCTGTCTTTGCCTGTGAGAGAGAAGAGATCTTTTATAGGCCCGAGTAGCAACTACTCGGTTAGCACAACATTCGGGACGCGGTAATAACCACTCCGAACGTGTAGTAACCGCTCAGATCATGCACATGCACGATCTGAAGCAAGTTGCGCACCTCGCGCACCCCGCGCGCCTTGTACACCACGCGCTGAAAGCGCACTGAGCCACGTGCGTCACCTGCGCACCCTGGGCCGCGCAACCTGGCAGCGCGCATGCTGACGTGCTAAGTGCAAAGTGCGCCAACAAAATGCCACATTACGCCTCATGAGCCCGAGTCCGAGTCGCTAAGCCCCTACGGGACTTAGCTCCCATGGAAATAAATTTTCCAAGAGCAAAAAGCATGAATGCTTTCAATTGTTGATTTAGCCTTTTTTCATTAAAAAATAACTCCACATGGCACACCCAGTGCACCTCCACACCACATGTGCATCTCTAAAATAGCATAGCTAATATATAGAGATACAACTCCTTTGGCCTAGCTGACGTGTGACTAAAATTCACAATGAAAAGACCAAACCCAACAAAATCGTGCTTAGTTTGAGGGAGGGAGTTTAGGAGGAGGATTATAGAGGTTAAGTGGGAATTTATTTCTCTCTCTTTTGTCTATTTTTTTAACCCTCCAAATCGAAGGATTAACGAGAGGAATTGTCACGCCCCAGAACCAGAATACTGGATAGCGGGGGCAGACATAGCCAGCTACATATAATAAAATGGGATCCATCACACCATACGGTCACGGCTGTCTAGATATGTGAGGGTTTATCTACAAGCCATCAGTCTCTTAAGGTCATAAACTATCCTATTGTCTCAATCTCAACCAACTAGTAATAGTTACAAGATATCAGACCAACAAATATACAATTGTAAGGCGTCCCAAACATTACATATCCAGATGATCATGAAGCTAGTCGTACAAAATGTAAGGACTAGCAAGAGTTAAGTCATACATGATCAACCTCGAGTTGCCAATCATGTTACAGCCCGTAGGCAGACAGTAAGTAAAATATACACGAGCTAACACTTGCTCGGCGGCTAAACGCCTCAAAAGAATAATGTACAATTACAGTGGGAGAATAAAAGAAACCCACTCGTTGCCAGGATTCCCTCTAGTGGTCACCATCTGGCTGAAAAGCAGGTAGATCCTTTGCTGCTGCTCCGGTATCTGGCCATACAAAACCAGCTGGGTCAGACCCCAGAAAGAGCAAGTGCCACAAAGGAGGCTTCACTTAGGAACTAAAACCAGCAATTAGCACAAGAATATAATTACAAAAGAAGAGACAGTAATTTAAGAAAAGTATGACAGGTGAATATAAAAGACAATCTTGTACATAATCAATAAAAGACAGAACATATGATAAAGCATGACAGTGTGATATACGATGAGATAACCATGGGACTATTCAGATGACCAGGTTACAACCCGTAAACCAAACAAGGACCGGGGTTGTAACCCTTCGTCTGAACAGAACTTGGTTTCTCCCACCATTTATCGGCAAGGTAAGAAATCTGGTCATGCAATTATTCATGATATAGAATTAAGATAAAGCACGAGTAATCATATCACGCCAGAAATGGTACAGAATCAGGACGAGACAAAGCTGGACTAGACTCCATCCAATCGATCACGGCCAAGCAATAAATACGGCTTGCTACTTTAACTAACTAGGGTTATCACAGGTCTAGTTACTAGCAAGATGCAAATGAGAATTCCAAGTCCGATTACCTGTTTGTTACTACCTGAGTGATCCCAGCAAGAAAAGGAAAAGATAGCTGGATATAGCAGACACACTGTAGTAAGATACATGTGTCCTAAGGTACCACACTCGACGGAGGGCTGGAAGTGCGCTCATCTCGACGGATAGCAACAAATTCCATGTATATATATATATATAAGGCCGGGACTAAAGGGGCAACAGGTAACTGGAAAATTCTCCATGAACTAATTGATCAATCTAGTCATTAACCTAGCCAGATTCAGTATGGATCCCTGACCGTGGTACTCAGGGATCATGCCCTAGACATGATGCAAGACACAATCGGACCAGTAGTTTATACAAGCACAATCAATGCAAACAACCACGGTGTCAGAATTAATTATACAGGTCGTGTCATGTCAGGTAGCCGTCGCAACAGCTATTCGAGATAATCATGTCAGGTTTATCATATCAAGTGTGCTAGTCAGGAGTGCGCCACGACGGGCCACTATCAGGTCATGTCAGGTTATTATGTCAGGAGTGCACCACTACGGGTCACTGTCGTGTCATGTGTAGCAAGTCGAATTATCAGGTCAAGTTATCATGTCAGGAGTGCACCACGACGGGCCACTATCAGGCATGTTCAATTATCATTTCTAAACATATTAAGTTAATTCGTGATTATCAAGTTCATGACAAAAGGCGTAAGGATATAAAATGGACGTAAAACATCTAATAAAATATCAATATTCAGGACTATAAAAGTGCCATGCAGCTAAGGCATATGCGGCCAGGTAATGATCACATGCGGCTGAAAGGAGAACAGCCCTTGCGGCTGGAGAAGACTGGGCCTTATGCGGCCAGAAAGTAACCGGGTCTCATGCGGCCAGGAAATGACAGTGGCATATGCGGCTAACGGGAGTTTAAGTCCATGCGGCTCAGGGTGGGTGGAGTCCCATGCGGCAGCAGGGGGAAATGCTTATGCGGCTCAGGAGGAAATGCTTATGCGGCTCAGGGGGGAGGGGGCTGTACATAGGCGGCCAGGAGCAATGAATGCGTATGCGGCTGAAGGAGCAGTCGAGCCTATGCGGCTCGAACGACTCCGGGTCATGCGGTTAAGTATGGCGGGCACATGTGCGGCTGCATAGGTAAGAGGGCGCATGCGGCTAAAATAAATCGGGTCATGCGGCCCGGACTCAGAAGCCCATGCGGCTCAGTTAGGACTGGGCCTCATGCGGCTAGGATTAAATCTTCATGCGGCTGGGAGAATCGAGTTCCTGCGGCATAGGCCCTGCGGCCAAGTAACTCAACAAGGCTTATGCGGTTAGGAATAAAACTTGCTGCATAAAGCTATGCGGCTAAGTCCAGTCGGCTATGAACTGTTCTTCTTCTCCATCCTTCCGAGAAGAAGAACCCTTCAAGCCATGGCTCCCAAGCTCCATGAATCTTTCATCCAGAGTCCAAATCCAAACTTCCATAGGTCAAAATGGGGCAGAATGAAATTCTCAACAACATGGAACCATCAAAACTTAGAAATAACAAGATTAAGTAGATCAAAACCCAAGAATTCCGAAAATAAAAATAAACTTAGATCTACAAGAATCTAGCCATGGAAATTAAAAATGTCAAGTACTAAAGTGCTTTAGAATGCAGTAAGGAAGAGAATGAAGCAATAAAATTGGAGTTCCTCCATGAAGCAAGTTGCACTTGCCTAGACCTCTCTCTCCCTCTCTCTGGTAGGTGGAGAGTTAATGAAGGAGAAGAAGAAGAGTAATGAGTAATAATGGAAGAGAGAGAGAGAGAGTGAGATATAAATGAGGGTGGTGGTAGGTGGGAGTGGTTTGGTTCACATAAAACCCAACCAAGCCAAACCCACTAAACCGAACCAAACCAAGCCAATGCAATGCCATGATGAACCATGAAGTACTCAATAAACCAAGCTCCATAAATCAGAATTAATCCATGAACGATAAATGACAATTAAACCACAATGCTAAATATGAAAATAACCCACAACTAACTAATCAAAGAAAATGAGAAATACGGGTCAGAAATACGAACACGTATAAAATACGTATCACGAATTTCGGGGCACTACAGGAATTGAGGACAAGTCTATGTCTACTTGTTTCATAGTAAACTCCAGTGATGACACGGAAAAGTATTGTCCGTTTTAGTATCGTATCTTTATTTGTATTTGTGTCAAAGTTTAGGTATCTTCGATAATTATATTATACCTATCTGAAAATGTTCGTAGCTTGTGTGTCTGTACCGTGTCCTTATTTGTATCCGTACTACAAAGTTGTTGCAAAAGAAATTAGTCTCTTTCCCACTCTTGTCAATAAATGAATAATCATGGCAATATTTCAACACTAGGTTGCTTAACCTGAAATCTGAAAAAAAAAAAATCCACAGGCAAAAATCATCATGTTTGTGACATTGTAACTATCACTTCTTCTTTTTCTTGGGGGCAAAACGGTGAAATTATGAAAACCTATCTGACTGAAAGTTCTTGAGAAGAAAATTAATGGCAGGATAGAGAGGAAATTTGCTCCAGGCCAGTAAATCAGCAGTAGGAACAGGTTATTGTCACAAAAATTATTGGGAATTTGGACTATCTGTAGGGTCCAGGACAGCTATTTGTAGGGTTGAGCGTTGGGTTTATTCGTTTCAATCCAACCTAAATTGTCAAAACCAAGTAAATCGAAATTCTAGAAATTCAAAATCGAAATTAGCCAAAATCGAAACTGAATAATCAATTTGGTTTACTCGGCTGAAATATTTCTATTGTTTAATAGATCGGGTCCAATGTTGCAATCATGATTAAATTATATTAAAATTTATAATTTTATATACATATTTGGTGTATGTAAAAGTTGTGTTCAAAGTTGGACTAGTTATTAAATTATTAAAATTGGAGCCCAAAACGTATACATAGAATTCTTATTCAAAATATACACATTTTTAATCACAAAATATGCATAAAATTGATGGTAGTTACACAATTGCGTGAATTTTATTCGATTTTAGACCGAAATTGAAACCCAAATCGAAATCGAATAATTTTTTTTTGTATTTTTAAATCCGAAACTGAACCGATTCGGTTCGGTTAAGTTCAGTTTTCTGTCCAAATTCGAAGAATGCTTTTGGAACCAATGATAGATAGTACTATAACGGAAATGATATGATATTCTGCCTACAGGGAGGGTGACTGTGCGCAGTCCACAACCTATGTGGCCCCTCTATTGTCTCCGATCTCTCCTCTCTCCTGCCAGGCCCACCTCTGAAAAAATCTAGACCTCCAATGGAAGGCCAGCACGTGGTCGCTTGCCAAAAATGTGGACAAAAACTGCGGTCCAAATAGCACAGTCCAAACTATAATGCAATATAGATACGAAGATTCCCATTTCCCTCCATTTCGCTTCATCTAATATTCCCTGTTCAATCAATTATTAAGGCAGAATCAGCTTAAATTTAATATGTGGAGTTGGACTGGCAAGTCCTACTGAGTATCTTGACTGGCGAGTTGGAAAGGTTGTATGATAATAACGTTAGAAAATTACGTAAAAATATATACAAATATTACTTGTAGGATAATAAGTTTGTCAAAATACACAGAAAGAGTATAAACCGTCATTAATATTGGCAGAATGAATACACTCATACCGTCAATACTAATGACAGTACATACGCATGACCATCAATATTGGTGACGGTTTTATTGATTTTTTTAAAGTTATGATGTACTTATACCCACTAGCGGATTCGGAATAATAATTCACTGGAAACACAATTATAAAAGGGTTTGAAGAATACCTCTAATTTTTTTTTCTTTTAAAGTATAATAATATACTCTTTTTTTTTTTTTTTTTTTTTTACTGAAAGTTCCGTTCCCACTGCCTCCCAAGTAGGGGTGAGCGTCGGTATAATCGGTCGGTATTTGGTCGATTTTTTCGGTATTTTTTAAAATCGGTATTTGAAAAATCAATACCAATATCGTACCATGTAGAATCGATTTTTTCGGCTTCAGTTAAATCGGTATTCGATCGGTTTTTGTTCGGTATCGGTATTTTACCAATTAATATTTGATCAATTAACACACTTAATGTTGTAGAACCTCTTAACCTATAATATATATATTTTTACTTTTTTGGAAGCATTAATTTTAAAGCCAAGTCTCTACCAACCAAACAATTAATCAAAATTATTAGAACAATATGTAACAAGTCGCAAACACCTAATTAAAAATGAGCTTAAAATATCAAATGCGGTCACTAAGTTTAATCTTTAGTATAAGTTTAAGCAACCAAAATTCACTTCAAAATTCTATGAGAACACAAAAACATAAGCTCAAAAGATCAAAAACTCAATTCTTAGCATTCTTAACATAAATTCAAGTCCACTAAAATCCATTTCAAGTTCTAGGAAACCAACCAAAACAAAGATAAAAATAAAAATGAGTAGTGTAAAATTAATCATGAACAACATTAAAAAATGTGTGTGCGCGCGCGTGTGTGTGTGTGTATATATATATATATATATATATATATATATATATATATATATATATATATATATATATATATATATATATACATAGGGAGCGGATCAAAAGCCCCCCTTAGAAAATCCCCTAAAAACCCCTCTCACTCTAATTCGTAATATTAATGTTAATATTAATATTAATGTTAATATTATTTTTTTATATTAATGTTAATGTTAATATTAATGTTAAGGTTAATGTTAATGTTAATGTTAATATTAATTTTAATGTTAAGTTTAATGTTAATTTTAGTATTTAATGTTAATATTAACATTAATATTAACATTAACATTAATATTAACATTAATATTAACATTAAATTACGGATTAGAGTGAGGAGAATTTTTAGGGGATTTTCTAAGGGAGGCTTTTGATCCGCTTCCATATATATATATATATATATATATATATATATATATATATATATATATATATATATATATATGCGTGTGTGTGTGTGTGAATCGGTTCGGTTAGATATTTTCGGTATGGTATTACACTCAAATCGTTACCATTACCATTACCATTACCATTACCATTACCATTATACCGTAATTTAGTCGGTTCAACAATTCGGTATCGATACATAATTTCTGTTTAATTTTTCGAAATACTTTTAATCAGTATTCGATCGATTTTTTCGATATCGATCGGTATTTGCTTACGCCTACTCCCTGATCCGCCACTGCTTATACCGTCAATATCATTGAAGGCCTAGGGAAGCGACCAAGGAAACACGAGCACAACAAGACACAAAAAGCCCACCACCCAGTAAAGCCACAGCCACTATCAAATGGGTCATTAATGGAGACCACCCATGTTTTTAATTTAAAAATTTGCCTCCAGACTATCAATAGTATTGACGGACATCATAATAAAAAAAATAAAAATAAAATCAATCAAGCCGTCACTACTAACGGCGGTCCTTTGTTCGTATGATCGTTTTTTTTTCTTCGACGTCGTGGACGAATTGAGACGTTGAGTTGCGGACGTTGAAAGACGTCATGGACGTCTCGTGGAGCTTTGGAGCGCGCGGAGTGTGCGTCTGGAACGATGATGACAAAATCAGTGCAGACAAGATTCGCACGAAAAGTTCGAAGTGAAATGACGACCGACTAAAAATCGTACGGACATACGATTTAACTGAACCCGCAAGTACTGGAAAAAAAAAAAAGAAAAAAAAAAGGAAAAAATAAGAAGAAGAAAGAATGAAATATTATAGACAGTGATTGATGTCATCGACGCGTCTGAATGAAGTACGTTACTATTCGTCCTCAAATAGATGAACAACGAAGAATAACTAACATAACATTGTGATATCAGGATGGTCCATAGCCCCCATTAACACTTGTGAATGGGCATCCCGTTAGCTGGGTGAGGGAAGAAGACAGCAAAACCCTTTTTTATTTTTATTTTTTATCAGTAAAACAGGAAATTATGTACTTTGAATTATAGAAATATCACGCACACAATAATAAGTTTGCAAAAATACACGGGAAAAAATATCGCCAATAGTAATGGCATAAAATTAAATATTCTTTGTCATCACAGGCAGATCCAAGCTATGTGCTAGGGTGGGCTCCAGTCCATCCAAAAAAAAAATTCTATTCTTTTTGTCCATGTTTTTTAATTTTTTTTAATATGGATTAGCCCACCTCTAATCCATCCTCGTCCACTGCAGCCCACCCCAATTTAAATTTATGGATCTGATCCTTCTTGTGATGAACCAAATTGTAAATCTCTTGTAAATTCAACCAAACATTAATGTATACTCTCTAATATAATAACAATAAATGTTCTGACTTCATCAATGGTTTTGGCGTACTCTCTTATAACAATTTGGTTTATCACAAGAATGTATAAGTTTACAAATAAAATTATTTCTTTAAAATACAAACAAATCCAAAGCTCTCCATTTTTTAAAATCATTATCACTGTCAATGTTAAATACATCCGATTTAATATCGAGCAAATCGTTACTATTAGGAAGATTTCTATGTCCATACCACTATTAGTAATGGTTGTATGAGTCCATGCACTCATACAAGTCCGGCCCTAATCTAGGGCAACCAGAACGACCGTCCATGGCCCATGGATCTGGAGGGCCCAAAAAATTCAGTTTAAAATCAAACTAAAATATGACTGTTAGGCGATTTTTTTTTTTTTTTTCATATCGGACCCCTCGACCTCAGGGCCGGCCCTGCACTCATATTGCTATCAGGCGATGCGTTTCTTTTTTCTTTTTTTGGTATTTCTGCAAGCATATTATCCCATGCACAATATTTCTATAATTCTTTGTGTACCTAATTTTCTGTCTGTAAAACATGAATTTAGTTGAATTTAGTGCTGACATTTTAAACAAGGCTAAGAAAATATAGCACCCCAAACTCAAATTATTAGTGCGTTATGCCGGATATCAAAAAAAAGAAAAAAAAACTATTAGGATGTGTTTGATTGCAAGGTAGAAAATATGTGAAAAAAAAATTAATTCTATGGAATTATTTTCCTAAGAAAAAAATTCCGTGGAATTTTAAAAAAATTTCATGGAAAACTTAATTTGGGTGTTTGATTGCCATTATTTTTCACAGAAAATAGTTATTTTCCATGAAAAATGATATTTTCTTATGGGTTTGACAAGTTTTATTTTCCACCATTTTAGATGAACATATGGAAAATGATAGTTTTTGGAAAAATAATTCCATGGAAAATATAAGCTATCAAATATTACAATTGGTGGAAAATTTGTGATGGAAATATTTTTCATGGAAAAAAAAGCCCAATCAAACACAGCCTTAGAATCAAAATAAGCTGTTTTCCTTACTACATCAGACAGATACTACCAACATTTGCAGCTACAAAGGATCAGTTATTTTTGCAGGTCTGCTATGTGATGAAGACAACCTTCAGATGAGCTGACATGCCTCATTGGTGTCGCAACTGACATCCTGCAACTATATCAGATGAGCAACTTAATTCTTCTATGAAGTACTACATATGCATGTGATTATTTATTTACAAAAATACATCATCACAACGAAATATATTTTCGACCAAAAGGCATAAGATTTGGACAAAAAACTCGGCCCCAACATATATTTTTTGCACTATTTTCGTCCTTATGAAGCGCTTAAAATTTGCAATTATATTTTATTGAAATCGAATGGAGTTTAACTGCTGATTTTTTTAAATTTTGTGATGGATTTCGTCTTTCAGTGACGAATTAGATTTTCAGTGACAAACTTAGATTTTTCGTAACGAAATAGGACTTTTGTTGCTGCATTATTTTTTTATACAAATTTCATCGTTCTCGAAAACACTGGCTCTCTGGAGAAAAAAAAAAACAAAATTTAGGCCCTTTAGAAGGGTTAAAGTACGCCCTTTAGTAGGGCGTAAATTGGAAGAAAAAAAAAATTACGCCCTTCTAAAGAGAAATATGATCCTCCACGTAGAATTTACCTAAACTTTATGTCTTTTGTACAATGAAAGAGAAATATGATGCTCTACATACAATTTTCTGGTTATTAATTGTATAGGAAAATCTTATTTTAACTCTTGTTACTCAATTGTGTATCCTCCACTAAGTTCTAATGTAACACATAAATACCACATGAAATTCACATATTTCATTACTTAATTACAAGAGCATTAAATGAAAATCCAAATACGCTATGCAACCCCATTCAAACTGATGAATTGTTTTTTGCTGGTATCTAGTAGGCACAGGGTTCACAAGGTTTTCCTGCAACAAAATTGCATCAGGACTCAAATCTCTTCTATTCCAGGATAGAAGCGTCAACGTTAGATTGTTTCAGGATGAATAATCTACCCTCTTCAATCCTGATGAATTGTTAAGAATGACACTTGATACATACCAGTTCTATGGTAAATAGAACCATGTTGGTGCCCCCCTTTCATCTGGGGGTCCTGGGCCGTCATCCAGTCTGTCCTGAGCCAGAGCCGTCCCTGTACCTATATGATACGGCCGATATCGATAGAGTTTGATATATCCCGATCCGATACTGACTGATACTAAACGATATCGACATTGGGTATCTTTTTTAAGTCAATTCGGCAAAAAAAAAGACCAATCAGCAAGGGTGTAAAAGTATACTATGGTTGTGAAAACATGTAAAAGGAAAAAAATTATCTATCTCAGATCAACCAGTCGACAAGCGACTACTATTTCATTCAATTCCAAATTTATTAAGAAACAACACAAAAAATACTTAAATTACAAATAAATGTATAAAAAAAATTTTAGAAAAAAATTAATAATTTTTGTTTTTCGATACAAAATTTCCAATAATCTGAAGCTGTTGACATTAATTGTTGATACCACCGATCCTGATAATCATAGGAAGGATCCGATACCGATTCCGATACGAATACTAGGAACCTTGCTTTGAACGAGCAGTAACATGTAAAACACCAAGAACAATATTTGAGTACTGGGTGGTGAGTTAAGTCCTAATTAATCAGTGATCACCTCCATTCTCTTTATAAAGGGGGTTTATAAAGAGAAGGGATTATTCAACATGTTGAACCAACCATCATGTTGAACCATCCATCAAAATAAACTAAACCAAACCATCCATAACAAGTCAAGTTGGACCAAACCAACCCAAGGTCAACCCTAGTCAAGATACATCAAGGCAAGCCATAAAGAAATACGAAAATACAGTAAATAAAATATGGGTCGAAATCCGTACACGTACACTGTAAATACGTATAACGGAAAACGGGAGTGACAGACTGTCTCAAGGCGACTACCATCAATTTGCATAACACAATATAATTCAACCAACCAATCAATTTAATCCAACCATCTCTAACAATCTTGACATTATGAATAAAGGCAACCAAGTTTCGAAACCAACATGATTCGTCATCCTATCCAACATTATAAAATCGAATTTTCCAATCTTCATTCTATTTTGAAGTTTACTTCCCGACATATCTCACTTATTTTGACTATACCCACGCAACATCAATAGGGATATCCTACGGGTCTCCAATAGTCTACTTAGCATTCAGTCAAGTCTCTACGGTCAGCTAATCTAAGCTAAACCAGACATTCAGCCAACTCATCTGAGATGGATAGCTATAAGGACATATCTATCTCTGATCTTAGAGGCAACCAATTTTTATCATAGGGATAACTCTATCTTATCTCAGGGACAATCTATGATCCGACCAACTTAAGGGACATGGGATACCACCCCAATCTTTTGAACTTATACCCCAACACGGACAACTGAAATATCATAGCCAACAAATCCGAAACTTAGGCAACCAACCGACACTCTAGGCAACCAACCGACATTCTAGGATCAAGTCTTTCTACCCGTACTCATCCTCGGCTATACCCAACAAAGTCTCATTCTAGACTTACCCAAAACCCACAAAATCTATCCAACAATTTTATCCGACAATTCTTATGGGTCAATCCCGAGACTATCATATAAAACTTTATTAATCGATCATCCAAATATTCAGTTCCCATTTGCATAGACGCAGCATCACCTACTCAATCCGACTTGCATTCTTATATCGTACTCAAATTATCTATTCAATCGGGTCAACTATTCTGAGTCATAATCCAATATTATTATCTTAATAGTATACTATTTATCATGTTTTTTACGGTCTCTTTGCGACATACTCAATTTTTACATTTCTAGATCATCGATACGGTCTGTACTCTTTAACCAATTGATAAGGCAACCATATAATCGTATTTTTTTCGAAAACATCCTTTATGAATCTTTCTCTAGCTCCAAACACGGACATCTCTTATCAATTTATGTGAACCATCAATATTCTTTTTGCATCATCTCCTCGTGATTCCATAAGAAGACCTATTATTCATGCATCGATCCAATCGCTATGGCACCAAACATCTAGCATCCGTATATCGGTCGCCTTAGTGGATATGACATAGCTTATTTGGCTAAGTCAAAATTCAACAATTCTTATTCCACCCAACTTGCTATTCAAGCGACAACATCATCCACCGCCACAGTCTATTTCATTTTACTGCATCATAACATTTATTTGTATTCCAGCCATCAGAGTCTCATAAGGAACATCTACTCTTTCATACATCAAAGGACATGCTCATTCTCTATGCCTCAACATAATCAAGGATCATAACTTGTTAATTCGGGACACGTCTAATTCTCTCAAGCCCAACTGCATATCGTGCTAAGATCATCTATTCCTCAAGCCCATTCTCTACTTTTTGGTCGTTGATGCAACTTTCTGTATCTTCTAAATCAATCACAACATTCGATAACCGTCTACATCACCATCAATTTGTCAATATCCAACATGCACGTCTACTCAATTCCAATATCGTTCTATATTCGGTCTATCTTATTCTTCCGAATCTTTTGATAGCAACACCCCACCATCGTCACTGAGCCTACAATTCTTCTTACCTAACTGATTCAGTCATCGTCTGAATCTATAATTCATACCATTCCCAACCAAGACATTCATTTCATATTCTCAATTTCTCATTTACCCAGCATAATGCTAACCATTCCAATATCGCATCGGGTCATCCGAATTTAATAATCAAAGGACACGTCTAGCTGTCATGTATCAATCGTAATCCCAACTACGACTCGATACTATCCAATACCTTACAGGTAAAGCAATCACTATGCCATAAACATGGTCAAGAGACATCTCATCACGACGAGGGTATATGCAATATACCACTCAGAGCTCAAGAAATACCTGACACAATATTTCCTTCGTATCAAACCAACGTCCATCCTGTAGTGGTTACGCTGACCACAAATACCGACTCAAGATTATGTTGATTCCCATTCACTGAAATTCATGCACATTCTGTTCCAACATACCATGCCATCACCCACAGTCGATTGATGCATAACAATCGACTTCAACGGATCCCACACATAAGACATCCAGCACACATACCAACTTATTATTGCATCGCATCATTGTTACTCGTTTCGGTATCTTTTTAAGAATTCAATATAGCACACATATCATAGCCCACATATTTAGACTTATTGTATGGAATACCCCGTGAACGGCGAGAAGGATCAACGAACTTTTTCAGTAAAGGGAGCAATTTAGAATAATTTGGAAACAACACTGAATAATCGTGGAAGCACTTTGAGTCATCGTAGAGGCAACTTTGATTTCATCGCGGACGCAACTTTGAGTATTCGCGAAAGCAACTTTGATTCACTGCGAAAAATATCTTATGCCAAAAATAGTGGGAATCGAAAAATGAATCTTGTCTAACAAATTCTCAAAGCCTTATCAACTGCCGAAAGATCAAACTTGCACCAGCACCAAGTCTTTGAAATGGAAATTTTATTAATTTTCTTGATTTAGATGCCAAAAAAAAAAAAACAATTGTAGAAAAAAAAATAATAATAAATGGATAAAAATTATGATTTTTCAAAAGATAAAGTAAAAATTGATTTCAATTTTCTTTTTTGCGAACCCATTTTTTTCGGATTTCATATGCTGTACTATAGCATTGAAGTTTTCTTTTTTTCCTTTTTTTTTTTTGGGGTTTTTATAAGTTGTACATAGCATTGAAGTTCTCGGCATTTACGTCCTCCCAATCCGAATCGGCCTATCCGATGTCTTCTACTCCCCGACACACCGGCCTGGATTGGGTAACAGTTGTAGTATTGTACTCTGCGAACTTGTAAATGTGCACAAATTCCCTACCCCCAACAACCAATGGTCGACTTTGAAATTGCGCGATCTAAAATATAGGGTTATTTAGTTTTAGAGTCCCATATAATATTTGTTATTATGATTTGCATCTCCATAATTTTCAGCAGTAGAGTTTGGGTCTACACAAGTCCCCTAAGAGCATCTCCAACCCTATTGTCTTGTTTTGTGTTGTGAATCCTATGTGGCATGAGGCACAAGACAATGTCTTGTATAGGTGGCAAGATTATATTCACAAATGACAATGAGTTTAAAAAGTCATCTCCAATGCAAAAGTATTGAGAAAACAATACAAAGTAATTTTTTACAACTTCCAAGACAACTTTTTCTCTTCTACTTCTTTTTATAAATATTTTTATTCACAAATGATGATGTGGACATAAAGACATTGTGAAGTGCATTGTCTAGATCTAGACAACCAACTTCACATTGTCTTTGCCATGTCATTGCCATGTCAACTCCACACTTTATTTCACATTTGCATTGGAGAAGTACTTTTGGAAAAAATGGTTGTCATTCCTATGTGGCAACCATTTTTTTCAAACTCACAATAGGGTTGGAGATGCTCTAAATATGGTAACAGATTTGGATATCAAAAAAAAAAAAAAAAAAAGAGATCCAAATCTTAATGTTCGATATTATAGAGACCCAAACCATAATATCAAATATTATATGAGACCCTGTTACTAAACCTTTAAAATATAGGATAATTTAATTTAGAGTCTCGTATAATATTAAAAATTTATGTTTATGTCTCCATATTGTCAGGATTTGAATTTGGATCTCATCTTAACGGTTAACTTTTGACAGACTATCCAAAATGGGAACCTAGATGTAAATTTTAATTTTTTTTCCCTAAAATTAATATGTGAGGGTTGTATGACTTAGATTAATTAGTTTTATATGATGGAGGTTTAGGTGACTTTGAATGTTTAATTTAGTCACGACCAATCGAGAATGAGACTCGTGACACTGTTTTTTGTTTTTGTCTAGATCTCAACGACTACACAACTCTTCTAGCGGTAGTTTCGATGGGGAGGACTCCATGAACGTCATGTATCATCACATGTCACTTGTCCCGGTCGCATAATTGAATGCTTACAACTCAAGAGTCTGAGTGGTTGTATGGCTGCTGAAATTATGATAAAAACAATAATAGTGTCACAAGTCTCATTCTCGAATGGTAATGTAAAAACTAAATAAACGAAGTCACACAATTCTCACTGTGTAAAACTAAACGACTCAAATCACACAACTCTCAATATTCTCGTTTAGTTTTACAGTCTCGTATGATATTCAAAATTTTCGTTTAAATTTTCATTTTGGACTATCAATCTAAGTCAACTGTTAGGACCGGACTCAAATCCTTTTTTAAACAATATGTAGACCTGAACCAAAAATTTAGTTTTACACGAGACCCTAAAACTAAATAACCCTAAAATCTAAGTGTGGAGTTATGCAATTAGAATATTTGATAATTTATATTGTTGTATATACAAAAAAAAATATGTGTTTTTTTATAACATATAATAAAAGATAACACAAAATAAATAAATAAATAAATTCAAACGGTGTTATAAATGTTGTAGTTGATGTTGGGTAACAAAATCTATAAATATACCATTTATTGCACCAATTTCACTATTTATACAACAATTATATATTAGAGTAGCATAGACGGTGTAGCAAATATTACATATATTTTTATTTATAACTAACAAAACATCCTCCTAATGTTTGACACATAACTTGTATCTTCTTCTATATAATGAGGCTTCAAAACGGCTCACTTTTGAGCCGTCTAAGTTGTATGTATATCATTGTCCATTTTATTTTATTTTAAAAATGTGTAAAAAATTGTTGAAAAAAGTTTAAATTTGTCAACATGGAATATCAAACTCAACTAAACAAGAAAAATACCTCACACCTTAACCACATGAGTTAAAAAAAATATTTGACTATAATTGAATAATATTCTTATTATACGTTATTATACTGACAAAGCACACGCATTTACTAGTAGCAATTAAGAAGAATTTTTATCTTTAGCGTTATATCATTAATTTTTGGGTTAATTGTACTTTAGGTTCTAGAAACTTTCTTAGAATTTGGATCATGAAATGAAGGTTGACATGTGTTGACAATGCAAAATTCATTAGTAAATATTTTAGGTTATTAGACTTAGGGTTCTAGAAATATTCTTGCCTTTCTTAAAAATTAGACTTAAGATGGTCAACACATGTCAACCATCATCTCAAGACGCAAATCTTAAGCTGAACATCTGTTATTAAATATTTTAGGATTAGTTAGACTTAGGATGGTCAACACAAGCCAACCATCATATCAGGACCCAACCTAAGCTTGACATCTTCATGACTCAAATACTTTTTTTTTAATATTTCTGGATCCTAAGGTCTAATTAACCCTTATTTTTATTAACCACTTATTTCATATATAACGCCATCTGGAGCTGCTTAAGTTTATAAAAAAATCGTTGTACGTCCATTTTAGAACAAGCAAATTTCTATTCTTTGTAAGGATGCTTGAAAATGGCTAGTTGTCTGAGTCGTATGTATATATTTACGTAATTAAAAAAATTTAACTAGTTATTTAACTATCTAATATTATCTAGTTGTAATTAAATATCTTTAACTTATGTGGTTAAGATGGAATGCATTCTCCTTTGTTGAGTGTGTTCAATTCCACGGAGCAACCTTCTAATTTATTTATTTATTAACACTTTTTTTTTTGTATGCGCGTGGACGTTACTAATAAAGCATAAGGAGTCTTAAATAAAATTTCTTTACTGAAAATTAAATAGTTAGAAATAAAAAATATTACCAATCTACTTGAATGAACTAAAAAGAGAAGTATAAATGCTAATTTTAATGAACATCTGTCCTACATGTACATCAAAGAGGATCACACATGTTTACATGTATACAAAAAGGGCAAATAATTGTTCCCAATATACATCTGTCCTACATGGAAGTACAAATAGTTTATTTCCTAATTAAATATGATCATGACAACTACTGCGTTTGGATTCAAGAAACGCTAAAAATCTAAAATGTACGTCAATGAAATATTGATCCCCCGGTTACAGTGTCTCGATGGTATGGTTGATGCCTTTTTTGAAAGCATAAGCACATTTAAAAAAACTATTTTTAATTTTTAATTTCAAAAGTTATAAAAAATAAATTAGTTTATCAAAAGGAATATCAAACAAATTTTGTCCCGTATTGACTAATTTAAAACTCCCCTACCTAATGTTAGGCAGACAAAACTTGTTAAAAGACATCATAATTTCTGCTACCATAGGCTGCTGTGTGAGTCTCCCAAAATTTTGATAGACATATACATATTTACGACTGTCAAAATTTTGGCAATCCTAAGCCCAATAAAAACAAGTAATATTTTTATAGTCTTTTGTGTTAAGAATGCGCTGTGACCCGAGCCAGAAGTTGGCCCATTAGGTCGTATTTGGAAGCAAAATCATACTTGGTCGGATTTGAAACGATATTACCGAAATTGAGATCGTATATGGAAGAGGGTATTCGAGTTGTGCATAATAAGATATTCGGATGTTGATTGGTTGTTTCAAATGTTTGAAATTTTTCGTAAGATAGAGCGTAGACGATTCAATTAACTACTTCGGAAGATAGTAAAATTGGTTGGCGAAAATTGAATATCGATACATGTGATTGTGATTGTGATTGTGATTGAGTCATTGATGCAGTCATGTTTGAAAGACAGGCTAGAAATTTAGTTGAAGACACGAGAATTTTGTTTCGATTAGTTGAAGTGCAACATGGGTTTTCGATTCGAGAAACTTATTGGTTTTGGACCGTGTTCTTCATATTTTAGTTGAAATGAGGTATAGTTCTCGGGTGGGTTTGCCTTATTTCTAAATTTGTTCATTTCTGTCGTGAGTTTTAGCTTGTACGATAAGTTTGAGTATTGTCATTCTCGTTTTCTGTTATACATATTCCAGTGTGCGTATACGGATTTTGATCCGTATTTTATTTACTGTATTTCCATATTTCTTTATGGCTTGCCTTGATGTACCTTGACTAGGGTTGACCTTGGGTTGGGTTGGTCCAACTTGACTTGCTTTGGATGGCTTGGTTTGGTTTATTTTGATGGTTGGTTCAACATGTTGAACCAGTCCCTCTCTTTATATAACCCAACCACTCCTTTCTCTCTCTTCATTACTTCCATTCATTTCTTCACCTTCTTCTCCATTACTCTCCCACCAACCTAGAGAGCTTAGGTAAGTGTAATCTTGCTTCATGATGGATCTTAGATTTTATTGTTCCATTATCTTTCCCTCTTGATTCTAAGCCTCTTTAGAACTTGGAGTTCTTGGGTAAGATGAAGGGATCTTTGTAAATCTAAGTTTATGTCATTTTCGGTTTTCTTGGGTTTTGATTTATCAAATTTCACTATTTTTATGTTTTGATTGTTCTATGTTGTAGAGAATTCGATTTCAATCAAAATAGACCTTTGAAAATCTAGATTTCGAATTATTTTGAGTGATTTATGGACTTTGGAAGTTCGTGAGTTCCATGGCCATCTTTCTCGGATTTTTGGAGAAGATGTACAGTCTGACCGCATATGTCCTGCGGACCGCATGAGTCTGTGGACCGCATGCATGCATCCTTAACCGCATGAAACCCTTGACCGCATATGTCCTGCGGACCAACTTGAGTCTACGGACCGCATGCATGCATCCTTGACCGCATGAACCCCTTGACCGCATGAGTCCTGCGGACCGCATGAGTCTGCGGACCGCATGCATGAATCCTTGACCGCATGAACCCCTTGACCGCATGAGTCCTGCGGACCGCATGAGTCTGCGGACCACATGCATGAATCCTTGACCGCATGAACCCCTTGACAGCATATGTCCTGCAGACCGACTTGAGTCTGAGGACCGCATGCATGCATTCTTGACCGCATGAAACCCTTGATCGCATGAATCCTGCGGACCGCATGAGTCTGCGGACAGCATGCATGAATCCATGACCGCATGAACCCCTTTACCGCATATGTCCTACGGACCGACTTGAGTCTGCAGACCGCATGCATGCATTCTTGACCTCATGAACCCCTTGCTTGCATGAGTCCTGCGGACTGCATGAGTCTGCGGACTGCATGCATGTATCCTTGACCGCATGTATTCTTGGTCGCATGCAGTCCTGCGGAACACATGTTTGGGCCGCATGTATTCTTGGCCGCATGCTGTCCTGCGGACCGCATGCTTGGGCCGCATTTATTCTTGGCCGCATGCAGTCCTGCGGACCGCATGTTTGGGCCACATGTAATCTTGGCCGCATGCAGTCCTGTGGACTGCATGTTTGGGCCGCATGTATTCCTTGGCCACATGAGTCCTTGGCCGCATGTCTTGGTCGCATGCTTACTTGGCCCCCATGCCCTTGTCCCTTGCATGTTCTTTTATTATTATATTATTTTATGTTTTAAATTGCTTACATCTTGTACTCAACCTAACTTGTGACTACCCGATTTGATAATTTTGAATCTTGAACATAACTTGTCTTAGTTGAACCATGATCACGGCATGATCACAAGAACACGATATAACAACATGACATGATAACTGTTAAATAGTGACCCGTCGTGGTACACTCTTGACAAGCAACCTTGACAAGATAATTCTTGATAGTGGTCCATCGTGACGCAATCTTGACACGATAAGTAATCTTGATAGTGGCCCGACGTGGCGCACTTTTGACAAGTAATCTTGATAAGTAAGTCTAACATGTAATCTTGAATGTTGTTGCGACGGCTATCTTGACATGTTGAATAATAACTCGTCTTGACACCGTGGGTGATTGTTCTTGAATGTGCTTGTATAAGCTACCAGTCTTGTCTCGCATCATGTCTGGACTTGCATCCCTGGTTACCACGGCCAGGGATTCATGCTGAATCTGACTAGGTTAATTACTAGATTGATCAAAGTAGCTCATATAGAGAGATGTTTCCAGTTATAGGCGATCCCGTTATCTGGGCGCCTTGAGTGGACTTGTAGCCTGCCGTCGAATAGGGCACATTTCCAGCCCACTGTCATGTGGGACACTTCTTAAAACAAGTAATATGCACACTGTCATATGTTGCACTCCAAGTCACCTAATAATTCTTGATAACTCTTACATGAATCTCGCCTGGATAACCTGGATAGCTCAGGGCTTGTGACTGCTGGAACATCTCATTGCATCTTGCTAGTAACTAGGCTTGTGATAACCCTAGTTAGTTAAAGTATCAAGCCGTACTCTTTACTTGGCCGTGAATGTTAGATGGAGTCCAATCCTGTCTAGTCTTGCCTCGATCCAGTACATGGATATCTCACGACATGCTTGCTTACGCTTTACTCTTAGCAATAAATGGCTAGAGACCCGGTTCTGTTCAGGCGAAGGGTTACAACCTCGGTCCTTATTTGGTTAAGGATTGTAACCTGGCTTCCGGAATAGTTCCTCGTCCTCTCGTCATTTGTTGCCTTATTTACATTTCATGTTTTCCTAATATTATTCTTGTTTATGTTCTGACATGCTGGTTTTAGTTCTTAAGTGAAGCCTCCCTTGTGGCACTTGCTCTTTCTGAGGTCTGACCCAGCTGGTTTTGTATGGCCAGATTTTGGAGCAGCACCCGTAGATCTCCCAGCCTTCCAGCCAGATGGTGAACACTAGACGTAACCCTGGCAACGAGTGGATTTTATTTTTCTCTACCACTCTATTGTAAATTATTATTTTGAGGCGTTTAGCCGCTGAGCAAGTGTTAGCTCGTGTTGCATACTTTACTTATTGTCTGCCTACGGGCTGTAACATGATTAAAAAATCCTAGGGTTGATCATGTATGACTGAAAATCTTGTTGGTCCATGCATTTTGTACGACTAGCTTCATGATCATCTGTATATGAAATGTATGGACGCCTTACTATTGAATATCTGATGGTCTAACATCTTGTAACTATTATCACTTGCTTGAGATTGAGACAATAGGTTTGTTCTTGACCATAAGAAACCGATGGCTTGTAGATAAACCCTCATACATCTAGACAGTCGTGACCGTATATCGAGGTGGATTACACTTCTATATATGTAGCTGGCTGTGTCTGCCTCCGCTCTCCAGTATTCTGGTTCTGGGGCGTAAAAAGTATACAGTCCATGCGAAATGCATTATTGATGCAGACAGAGTGTCACCCTCATTTTTCCATATTTCCCGTATTTCGTATTTATATTCGTATCTGAATTTTGGTATGTATTTTTATTTTTCTCAACTGTGGAATTTCGGTATTTCTCGTATTTTGGGTTTTGTCCTGGCTCGGTTTTAATTGGTTTTGGGTTGGTTTGGTTTGATTTAATGAGTATTGGATCATCATAGCCTATGCTCCACCCTCAACACACCACATCCCACCCTCTTTATATCCCCACCTACTACTCTCTCTCTTCATTACCACCACCATTAATTTTCTTCTTCTTCTTCTTCTCCTTCCTCCACAACTCTCCACCCATAGGCAAGTGCACCTTGCCATCACTTGAGAACTCTATGATTTTTGTCCATTAGCTAGATTAGGACATGGTGATCAACATTAGTTCTTGGCTTTTTGTGATTTGGTGTCTCCATTGTTCTAGATCTAGGTTTTAGCTATTTTCAGATTTTGCATGGTTTGATCTATTTAAGTTGGATTTTGTGGGTTTTGATGTTTCTATGTAGAAGAGCATTCAATTTCACCCAAGATGGAACTTTGGAAATCCGGATTTGGAGTTCGGATGGCCAAGTTATGGTTTTGTGTAGCCTTGAGTTCAACCATGGTGTTCTTGCTGTTTGGAGAAGACAGTGAGCAGGGTGCAGAGCTATTTAGCTTATGCACCCTGAGCTACGCGCGCTCTTTAGCGCTGCGTACGCTGACTTGAGTACGCTTCCTGTTGGAAGCGTGTCTCCTTGAGCGTGCGTGACTTTTCACGTACACTGCTCCCTTAAGTGTGCGTGACTTTTCACGTACATTGCTCCCTTGAGCGTGCGTGACTTTTCATGTACGCTGCTTCCCTGGAGCGTGTGTGACTTTTCATGTACGCTGCTTCCCTGGAGCGTGCGTGACTTTTCATGTACACTGCTTCCCTGGAGCGTGCGTGACTTTTCATGTACGCTGCTTCCCTGGAGCGTGCGTGACTTTTCATGTACGCTGCTTCCCTGGAGCGTGCGTGACTTTTCATGTACGCTGCTCCCTTGAGCGTGCGTGACTTTTACGTACGCTGCCCCCTGACCCCTTGTTTGACCCATTGGTTCTTGGAGTTTTGGTCTTAATTCTTTAAGCTTGGCTCTTCTATAGCCCTGTATATTGATATTTTATTAGATATTTTACGTCCATTTTATATCCTTACGCCTTTTGTCCTGAACTTGATAATCACGAATTTACTTGATATGTTTGGAATTGATAATTGAGCATGACCTGATAAGTGGCCCATCGTGGCGCACTCCTGACTAGTACACTTGATATGATAACCTGACCTGATATATCTTGAATAGCTGTTACGACGGCTACCTGACATGACATGACCTGTATAATTAATCCTGACACCGTGGACGATTGTGCTTGTACAAATAATCCGGTCATGTCTTGCATCATGTCTAGGAGGGGACTCCTGATTACCACGGTCAGAAGTACCTACTGAATTGGACTAAGGTTAATAATTAGTATAATTCACTAGTCATGAAGAGATGTTCCCCAGTTACAGGCGATCCCGTTATCCCGGCCGCAAATGATTGGACTTGTAGCCTGCCGACGAGTAGGGCACAATTCCAGCCCTCTGTTATGTGGGGCACCCACCATTGTCACTTAAATGATTGAACTCTATTGTCACTATAATGCATTATACCCTCTAGATTGTCACTATAATGATTGCCTGGATAACCTGGATAGCTGCAGGGCCTGTGACTACTTGGAGCATCTCATTGCATCTTGCTAGTAACTAGGATTGTGATAACCCTAGTTAGTTAATGTAGAAAGCCGTAGGCAATGATTGGTCGTGATTGCTTGGATGGAGTCTAGTCCAGTATAGTATTGTCTAGAATTGATTGATTGTAAGATTGTACCAGAATGATTGAAGGATTGTCACTCCAGATTGTCACTATAATGATTGTCACTCCAGATTGTTACTTAACCTGATTTCTTATATTTATCTTGCCGATAAATGGTGAGAGAAACCAAGTTCCGTTCAGACGAAGGGTTACAACCCCGGTCCTTGTTTGGTTTACGGGTTGTAACCTGGCTATTTGAATAGTCCCATGGTTATCTCATCGTATATCATCCTGTCATGCTTCTCCATATGTCCTGTCTTTTAGTGATTCTATACAAGATTGTCTTTTATAATTACCCATCATGCTTTTTCTTAAACTACTGCCTTTTATTATGTAATTATACTCTTGTGCTAATTATTGGTTTTAGTTCTTAAGTGAAGCCTCCCTTGTGGCACTTGCTCTTTCTGGGGTCTGACCCAGCTGGTTTTGTATGGCCAGATACCCGAGCAGCAGCAAAGGATCTCCCTGCTTTCCAGCTCGATGGTGGTCACCAGACGTAACCAGGGAATCGAGTGGGTTTCTTTTGTTCTCCCACTGTAATATTGTAAATTATTCTTTTGAGACGTTTAGCCGACGAGCAAGTGTTAGCTCGATTGTACTTACTTACTGTCTGCCTACGGGCTGTAACATGATTGACTAGCCCCGAGGGTTGATCATGTATGACTGAACTCTTGCTAGTCCTCACATTTTGTAACGACTAGCTTCATGATCATCTGGATATGTAATATTTGGGATGCCTTATAATTGTATATTTGGAGATCTGATATCTTGTGATTATTATTAGTTGGTTGAGATTGAGACAATAGGCTATTTTATGACCTTAAGAGACTGATGGATTGTAGTGAAACCCTCACATATCTAGACAGCCGTGACCGTATAGCGGGGTGGATCCCATTCCGTTATACGTAGCTGGCTATGTCTGCCCCCGCTCTCCAGTATTCTGGTTCTGGGGCGTGACACAGAGAATTTTATAATTAAGTATGCAATTTGTTGGAATCATATAGTTGTTTAATAAAATTGGCTAAAACGCGAAAGCGCGGCTCGGATTGAGGAGGACATTACTTTCGGGATATCTTTAATGTTATGCCAGGTGGTGTAGAAGGATAGAATTTGATGCGCCCCAAACACAAAAATGAAAAACAAGCGCATCTATATGTGATACAAACATCATGTACCGAAATGTCTTATAACCAAATTGGCACATCTCAGAACAGCAGAAGCATGCACCACACAGTATTCAGAGACAAAAGTGCATAAAAGAAGTTTTTTTTCATTGATATTCATGATTACAATACAGTAAAAATCTACTACATACATGGGTTTTCATTGGTATTCATGATTACATGGAAAATCTACTACAAAATGGAGCATGCTCTAATTACTCAAGATAGGCGCATCACTTCTGCCATATGGATGAGGCGCTGGCAGAAGACGCATGACCTTCTTCAGCCTTGTGAATCAACCGCTGGCAGCACTAGCGCAACACCCACCTCAGCCATGTGGACTATCCACTGGTAGCATGCATCGCTCATCTGCCATATGAATTGTCATGACCTGCTCCCGAATAATCGGACACGAGTCGGACACGCCCAGCCTACTTTGGAAGACACAACGCAGTAAGCTGTACAATCTAAGAAAAACTCTAAGATACAAAGTACATAAAATAATATAGCTGATATATACGTTCCCAATATCACCACAATCCACAAATATTTAAATACAAATAATAAAATGATAACGCCGGAAACAAATTTGATAACCTGCATAAATATACAATCCTGAAACCTGAATACAAAGTACATAACAAATCTCTAAAACGATCTAAAAAGGATCTAACTATAACTCTGAAATTCTAAGTCTATCATGAGGCACAACTCTATCCTGGCTTCGGGCTCTGGCCCATAAAGATGGAACAACATCCTCAAGTGTATCCTGTCAGGAAGAGAACAAAGTACAATCCCGACAAGAAGCACTAAACAAAGTAAACTGAAATGCATGAAAAAGGAACTAAAATGTGAACTATTGTACAAGAACTGGAATATGAAACTGTAGTACAAGAATAACGATGAAACTATAGTACCAGATCCAGAACAATAAACTAGACTATCAGTGTAACATGCATTTGAAATAACTATCAGAGTATGTGACCGGCTGGGGTAGTACAGGATACAAGAGAACATGAATAATGGTACGGCTTAGAGTCCCACGTGCACGATGTGAGACCTAAGCTATTAGTCAATGCCTAGCTAGTATAGGATTGGTCACATATCTGTAGTATTTCTCCACCCTAATGTACAAGTAAAGAACAATGAACGATGAACAATGAACAATCGTGTGTACAACGTGTCAATATGAGAACATGAAGCAAGACAGAAATACAGAGTAAAGGGTTCGAGTCGGTGTACTTGCCTTGCTCTGGAAGATCGAGAATAGAGATTAAATGTCCACCTAGAATTTGTATAGGTTGGTTAGGTTCTAAAATAATGAAGACATTTGCCTAATTTTTATAACTTACTAAAATAATCTAGCTAAATATCAACTTCTTATTTACTCCTAAGATAGAAACTAAATATTAATATAAAGTAGTTTCTAATAATTTATAGGCAAAATGAAAATATTTGATAATCAAATATAGGTAGATTTTTAGGAAATCATTTTAATTGATTTTATAGCAAAATAATTATAGAGGCTGGTAATATCATATATATCTACTAGCAGTATGGCCTAGCCATCAAATACTACTAATCATTAATCTAAAACTTTAGGTGGTAGTAATAAACTAATGCTAACACAACTTTATTTAATAACCAAACCAGCATGTAATTTAATTCATTGGGCCGGTTCACTCCCAAGTCCAACCAACAAATTTTTACTGGACTGAAACACCAACTTTTTGAAATAACCTAAGGCTTCTAGCCCCAAATCCCAAAGGCTACTACAGAACTTTGACATTCTGACTTCTTTCTAAAATTTAATGTTAAGCCCAGCTCTATCAAATGTTCAAAAATCACAAAGTCCTACAACCAAACCTGGCCATAACCCAACATTCAAATATATCACAACAAATATAAGCAAAAACTAACTCAGCAATGTCCAATACTGGTCACCAAAATTTCACAAGACTTATGCTTAAAGAAACGCAAGTCAGCTGCCTATTTTGAAACCAACGGCTACTTGAATTGCTTAACTAGCCAACACAACCCCTCTCTTGCTGCTAGTAAAATTAGATGCCAACAACAATTATATGCCCAACCAATTTTTTAGTAAACAAATCAAAGTCTCAGCTAACATCAAACAAGAACCAGCAAGAACATTCACCAGGCTCAAAGGAAGATTTAGGGAGGATCAAACTGAATTCATACCTAGTCCTGAACCCCACCTTAAAATATAGAAAAAATAGAGTTATACACAACTCACCAAGAACAATCCCCATGGCCACAACTTTCCAGTTTAGAGAGCTACCAAACTTCTAGTTTAGAAAGAGAGCAGAACACAGTAAAATCCAATCCTAAAATCCACCAAAAATTATACAGGAAATTACATAAAATTATTCAAAATTAAAATAATAGTTCTCAAAGAAATTTCTAAATCCCGCCACTGCTATTCGCCGAACTCGTTGGCCTACTGCAACCGACACAACATCCATGGATGGACACGAACAGCCTTACGGACACGCACATGGATACACGCCAACACACCCAACCCGATCCTGGTCACCAATCCTACCATCAAACTTATAGCAACGCCAAAAAATTAACACAAAAATAATAGAATCATACCTGAGATGAGGGGAGTTGATCACAACTGCTCAATAACGGATCGTATCTGACACGCTTTCTTTCCAGGACATGAACAATCCTAGTCACACATTTTAACAAACAATTGGGCGCGCTCAGGACCATAACCAATTCGAGAAACCAGAAATCAAATGGAGGATTCCAACTCGATCAGAACAAAATTAAAGAGGAATAACAATTCAGGAGTCCAGGATCTTACCTAAGTCAGGATCGACACTGATGAACTCTCCGATGATCAGGAAGAGGATCGGATCAGCTGCTGGACCGATCAGCTTGATCGCTATCGCTTGTCGAATATCCGTCGAGATAAAATGAACAGATCCAAGAGGATCAACAAGGATTTACCGACAAAATCTCTATGTTAACGTTATGGCTGGAGAAGATCGCATGGCTGCTGTCGATGTCGGTAATTCGCTCGCCGCTCGAGCGTTGGGAAGAAACAGATCGTCGAAAATGAAGGAGAAGTAACCGGAGAAGAGCTGAGCGCCTAGCCGTCGCTGGAGCTCGCCGTCGAAGATCTAACCGCACGTCACCGAGGAGAACACCGTGTGTTACGACCCGCAACCCTTTTTTTTAAACGGACACGAGACGTGTCCAAGCCAGCCTACGCCGTAGTGTCGGCGATAGAACGCTGTCACGGCCATGAAGATCAAAAATCACAAATAATGCTCATTCACATAATTAATTTAACTTACATTGATCACAAGTTTTATATTTGTAGAAAAATATAAACTTGTACAAATAAAGGAATGACTACAACTCAACTATCTAGCTAGTCTCTAGGCTTTTTTCTGCAAGTATTCCCGTCACTCCCCAAGCTAAGTGAATCCACGGCTAACCTGAAAAATATTGGTTTCCAGTCAGGAACGGAACGAGCACAATTCACTGAATACAATTTCAAATAAAGAAAATGACTATACAACAGAGGTTAGACATCAATTACATATTTTAGAAAATAAACAGGAAATACGAAAAACCAATAGCAAATAAATAGACACAAAATACTTTTCCCAACTGTTAGAAGTACCTTTGATATGTGATCAGTCTGGGACACTACACCGCACGGTCTACGAGGTCTACTTGCATGAAAAATAAGCACTGTCTACGATATCTACTTGCAGAAAAATAAGCACTGTCTACGATGTCTACTTGCAGAAAAATAAGCACTGTCTACGATGTCTACTTGCAGAAAAATAAGCACTATCTACGATGTCTACTTGCAGAAAAATAAGCACTGTCTACGATGTCTACTGCATGAAAATAAATACTGTCTACGGTCGGATCACACATCCTTGGTACTTCTCATTTCCGACTCAACAATTTATAATAGAGTATAAAAATCACATAACCAATGGCCAATCAATAAAATATAGTAAAGATCAATATCGAAATGCAGACAATAAACTGTACTCGCCTGTGGTCCTGTGCTGGTGTAACCGATAATCTGAACCACTCAAAATGCCACAATAGTCAAAACTCGTACAACAATCCCCGAAAGCTGAAATAAATATTACCAATGTTCTTAGAATAGTGAAAATAGCTAGGATTGCCTGTCCTTAAGTCCAATTCTGGACACAAGAGCAAAACGGTAATTTCAGGTCAAAACGGTGTCCGCCGTTGGACCCGCTTTGCACCAAAAAGCGTGCCAGAGTCAACGGTCTCTAAAGTCGTCAAACTACATGTCTACGGATCCAGTTTTTCGATACAAATCCAACCATATATCCAGAGTTAGATTCCGGCAGGCCGTGCACAAAATCGTCCGTTGAATCGGACCGTGGGGCCCACAAAACGGCGATCCAATCAACTGTCTCAGAATTGAACCAAACTTGGCATACAGAACCAGAAAAATGATACGGTCCTGTTGGCATAAGTTTTGTCTCTATCTGACGAGCGTGCACAAATTAATTAAAAAAAATTACACAGAGGTTGATACGGTGAATTTCGACGGATACGCATCAAATTCGTCGTGCACACGCAACCAATTTGAATTCCGTCAAAGCCCACACGACCACGAAGCCGTTACGCACCTTTCGATGCTTTTGGTTTGCGACCACCTGGCCCGGATTGGCGGAACGCACGTCGTATCGAGAGTTTTCATGTTTTCGGAAAACAGTTTTTCCGTCAATTTGGAAAAGCAATTTTTCGATGCTCGGTCGACAAAATTTGATTCTGTGAGAAGTGTTGTGAATCCCTACAGGTTGTCTAAACTTCTATTCGATTAGTTTTTGAAATCCCCTAATGTTCGATTCAGAAAACGACTGCCAAGATGGGTTGAGAGACTGCTATATATCCTGTTTTAGAACAAATTTTTCTTGATGTTCGCGTCGATTTCTCGACGAATATGAATAAGTTCCATAAGAACTAATTAGCAGGGATCCTAGATGGTCACATGGTCATTCTATAGGACTTTACGAAATCGAAATCCGTTAAGTATACAGGGAGAACCATGATGGTGAAATCCGTACCTTACTCGCTCCTCGCTGCTGTCGTACATTGTTCGGGGTCCACGCGCGGGCGGATTGCGGCGGCCCTGGCCGGCCGCCGGTGGTGCACCGACGCTTCTGCGGCGCGTGCGCGGCCGTGGCGAGTGCGGGGGTTGGATGATGAGGGATAGGATTAGGGTTTCGATAGGTTTTGCGCGTGGTTTTCACTTCTCTCCCGATCTCCGGTTTCATATATATATACACGCAAAATATTGGATCTGTTGGTTCGGGTAGGTAGATTCATGGGCAGGCCAGGCTGTACCGTGGGGGTTTGGGCCTGCGGTTAGTATAGGTTTTTATTTATCTTCAATTAACTTATTCTCTTTCTTGATATATATATATATATATATATATATATATATATATATATATATATATATATATATATATATATATATATATATATATACATGCATATGATGAATACGTATATACTATACCATATATACATCAAGATTTAGAATATAGCTATAACAAAATAATTAATCATTTTGTTTACTGACACAATTCCTAACTATATATATATCTATTATTATTATTATTTCCTAATAACAGAATTTTCTAATAAGATATTTATATACCATTTATTGTATCAATAATAACAATACTAGAATTTCAATTACCAATTGTAGGTATGGTATTGGGGAATACCATATAATCCTGTTATATTCGGTCCACCGAAAATCGTGCAAAAGTTATAAATTGCTGAATAATTATCGATAAAATAATATTTTAGGTATAATGAATATAGTCAATTCCCTGAAAATAAAGTACAACATATATGTAGAAACAATATACATCTACCTAGACTTCTTGAACACTCTGCATGACTACATGGGCCTGGATTTGGATCGGGTTCGGTCCGGGCTAAAAGGGTATAATCGGTTTTTTTCCTAAACTCAATAATATTATTAATAAATAAATAATCTTCGGTAAGCGTTAAGTCGCAACTTGGCCTGCTCTTCCTAGTTAGGACATCAATATGGCTCGGCCTTCCCTATCAGGGCTAATACACTAGTCTAAGCACATTATTGCACTATTCGTGCCACGATTTCTAATCACCATGTACTCCAAAACTCCATCATGGCTAAAATCGTCTGCCGTAATAATTAATTAAGTAATTATTTATAAAAACTCTAAAAGTCATCATTTAATTCAAATAAATAAATAAATAATATTATCAAAATTCTGGGAAGAGGGGTTACAAATCTACCCACCTTAAAAATAATTTCGTCCTCGAAATTCTAATTCATAACTATTCCTTAAATTTCAAAAGGAAATCTACCATTCCTTAATCTCCTCGAATTTTTAATTCCTCAACAACAGTTTATATCCTCCTAGCCATTTTGTACTACGAAACTCCGAGGACTTCTACCCACCTTTGGTCACACTACCCCTTCAAATCTCATGTCCCTAAAACTTTAAAATCATCCAACTACTTGCTAAAATTTCTACCAATAGATATCTACGGCTTATGGTACCTATAGTCCTCTCATAACTATCAAGCAACCCAATATTTTACAAGCAACAAAATTATACAAGTAGACAAGAAATATTGGTAAATTCAAATAAGCATGACCATCGTCGCTCCGAAATAGGAAGGACATGAAGATAAGAAAGAACAATCGGGACTAGAAATGAAGTTTTAAGAGCAGTGCGACATCCAATGATACAGCTAGAAAGAAAAATTCATGAACCATTGGCTTATTTGCTAGATTAGGCTACTCTAGTCCAGTCACTTGCTAAATCGAAGAACCCTTCGTTTCTCAGAGGGGCTTGCACTCCATGTAATATAGAAGTTCCGTTCTCAAAATTTATCTAAATGAGGTTCCATAATAGAACAGAATTTGAGGATTCAAGATTGTGATCTTTCCCGTGGTTATTTAAACACACAAGCAAGGGTTATAAATGCAATGCAAGATCGTATCGCAACTTCCAGGTAGATGGAATAAGTGTTACGAACGACTTCACATTCTAAGAAGGGGAGACAACATAATAGGTATAGGGACCTATGTCAAAAGTTTGGTTTTATAGTCCAAGTATGGTGGTATGCAGGGATGGGTTTTACGGTGTCTTAATGGGTTCCCTGATTGGACACTAATCGTTGGTTGGATGAACCTCGGATTTTAGTCTATATTGACTGGTCGAGATCCCAATGATTATATTACTTCTACTAGATTAGGGTCACCTAGAATAGGTTTTCACTCGAGTGGTTGAGCTAGTTGCTAGTCGGGTTGGTTAGCTAGGTTCCTAAAGCCCAAAAATGTATCTTCCATGACTTTTGTGTTTAAGTAGCACGAGGAGACACAACTGAATGGCATACTAGTGACATATGCGTAGTGGACTTCGAGTAGACCACAATCATATATTGGGTCGGATAAATTGAGTCAAGGTTGAGATTCTAGTGGAAGTCGGGAAGTATACCGGTATTATGGTAAGGGTTATAGCTTGTCTTTTGACCCGAAAGTCGTACCACAATAATAGAGTACAAGGGGACGGGTTTGAGTGGGACATGATATACCTAGATGAAGGTGGACTTGTCTAGATCTTGCATATGAACTTTGTTGGACGGTAACAGCTGGTCTCGTGCTCCGAATATTAATGACACAGCCGGGGACACAAAATGATCTAAATGGAAAGTAGGAGTCCATGGGCACTAATTGTCATTCTAATGGAAATCATTCTAATCAATCGGTAATCCTCGTATATCCTAAAAATTTTAGAAAGCTTACAGTCTACCCATCTTAGAAGCTAGGACATGGTTTTAAGAATAACGAGGTTAGAAGAATTTCAAAGTCCGGATATTGTGCCTCGACTCTTGTTAAATAAGAATAAGGCACGACGTAACGGAATACGGTAGATATGAGTCAACTCAAGGATCGTTTCTCCATAAATGGAAAACGAGCGTGTACAATAACACATGGTCAAAAAATTAGTATGTCCTACTCGTCCACAGTATGCAAGAGTTATCGACGGGATAACCAATCTTGGGATGAGTGTCTACCATAGTCATGGTAAATGATTATCCTTACCCTTGTCTATTCATCTCATGTCTAAACTATGGGCGTTGGTCGAGAAAAGGTTGGGTTAAGGCTTAAGGGTTGCTAGACAAAACAAGCTTCCAATAAATAATTAGAGACTCACAATAATTGGTTTCTTGAGAAAAGATAGTCTCCTAGGTTGGCGTTCTGACTAAGGATAAAACCATAATCCTTCTCAATTTCCGATGGCTTGAAAGTCCCAATATCAGTTTGAGGGTCAGGAGAACGAGTAACTCAATCACATGACTGGCCGATGGTAGTTACACTTGTGTGTATACAACTATCATAGCCATGGGGATACTCCGAATCTCTCTACCAATTACGAGCTTTCGTCTTTCCAAATCAGTGAAAGACAAAACCATCAAGAGTTCAAGGGAGATGTCACTGAATACAATTACGTAATTCAAAGATGAATGTATAATTCAAGAGGAATTATCAATGCAGTCGCGGATGAGATCCAAGATACCTATATATCTCCATCCACGTAGTATAATTAAACGAAGAGCGAACCAAATGCATCATGGTTGATCAGACCATAATACACTGATTCTGATTAGACAATAAGTTAGTAGGCGTCCCCACTAAGCATATGTCTTGAATCAAGCTCGATAAAAAGTAAGCTTGCAAAAACTAGGCTGTAATAGCAGCGTTGGTCAAGATAGTCAAGATACAAGTATGCGAGATTTTTGAAAAGAGGCACAAGTAGTTCGAGTTTAGAGAGAATCAAAACTTACCTGGTGTTCTTGCTTATACAGTCAATCGTACTATCTTCTATTCATAAGGCCTTGGTCGACTAATGGGTTATGGACTTCTGAATTCTATACTCCAGGTAAACCTATTAGTGTCAGTCAGTTACCTCGTCAATGGATCATAAGGACCACGGAAGGTCAGGTTGGGAGACATGCTACCAAACTTACAGAGCTTCCACTAGTTTGGCTTTGGATCTTAGGGGTCATACAAGGCATTTTTCTATCTGGTAATCATATCTAAAATTATTTTACCGAGGATTATGCCTTGCCCGTATACTCGGGCGGTGGTAAACCCTTGGTTTCAAAACTCAATTATGATACAAATCAAACATTATTAACTCTATCTAATATCGTTCCAAGGGTAACTACGATTAAAGAGGACCACTAGTCATAGTTTTAGCAATATTCTATAACCTATATTTTCTTAAACCAATTTCAACTCTAGGGGTCGTGCCTCGCCAGTGCGCTGCTGGCTGCGGTGAATACATAGTCTCCATAATTCAAATAAATGGCGACAGTGCGCTGCTATCCTGCCATTATGAGTTAACTAACATTTTTTTAACCAAATTTGTAAAAATTCCTGAGTTTCTAGAAATTCAAACAAGTCGACTATAAAATAAAGCGTAAGTATCTATCAGTCATAATCCTTAGAATAAAAGATGAACCTGGAGGAAATAACTGAAGACAAAGAAATACAAACATTCTAATATCTATTCCATGTGTATTCAAATATTGAGGAAAAATTTTGAACCGAAACTAACTCGAGGTCCGTATGGGGATAAAAATAATCAGAATTTATACAAAATAATAATTCCTAGGGCAAATAGAAACTAAATAGGCAGTTCGACTAAGATATGAGGATGATATCTAAAAGGCAAAGAGAAGAATTTTCCCAATTCATCAAGGTTAGATCATTAATTCTAGGGAGCTTTGTCTCACCAAGTGAATAACCTATCCACATTGGATCATATCATCATATCATGGGGTACTAGTGTACCCATGGGGATCTGACAACTTATCAAGATTAATAATCCTCATCTAAATTGCATGGCCTAGACTACCCATCGGTAATTTTGTACAAGGGACTCCTAGTCCTAGTCATTCCCTTAAATTAAATTAATTCCTAATTCGTGAATGAGCATTTCCTATTCGCAGGCTCGCAATAGTACGACTAACTTAAGTATTATCACGAGTTCGCATGTCACGACCCGTACCCGTTTTTTTTTAAACGGACACGAGACGTGTCCAAGCCAGCCTACGCCGCAGTGTCGGCGGTAGAACGCTGTCACGGCCATGAAGATCAAAAATTACAAATAATGCTCATTCAAATAATTAATTTAACTTACATTGATCACAAGTTTTACATTTGTAGAAAAGTATAAACTTGTACAAATAAAGGAATAACTACAACTCAACTATCTAGCTAGTCTCTAGGCTTTTGTCTGTAAGTATTTCCGTCACTCCCCAAGCTAAGTGAATCCACGGCTAACCTGAAAAATATTGGTTTCCAGTCAGGAATGGAATGAGCACAATTTACTGAATGCAATTTCAAATAAAGAAAATGACTATACAACAGAGGTTAGACATCAATTACATATTTTTGAAAATAAACAGGAAATACGGAAAACCAATAGCAAATAAATAGACACAAAATACTTTCCACAACTGTTAGAAGTACCTTTGATATGTGATCAGTCTGGGACACTACACCGCACGGTCTACGAGGTCTACTTGCATAAAAAATAAGCACTGTCTACGATGTCTACTTGTAAAAAAATAAGCACTGTCTACGATGTCTACTTGCAGAAAAATAAGCACTGTCTATGATGTCTACTTGCAGAAAAATAAGCACTATCTACGATGTCTACTTGCAGAAAAATAAGCATTGTCTACGATGTCTACTGCATGAAAATAAACACTGTCTACGGTCGGATCACACATCCTTGGTACTTCTCATTCCCGACTCAACAATTTATAATAGAGTATAAAAATCACATAACCAATGGCCAATCAATGAAATATAGTAATCCAATATGGCTCGGCCTTCCCTATCAGGGCTAATACACTAGTCTAAGCACACTATTGCACTATCCGTGCCACGATTTCTAATCACCATGTAATCCAAAACTCCATCATGGCTAAAATCGTCTACCGTAATAATTAATTAAGTAATTATTTATAAAAACTCTAAAAGTCATCATTTAATTCAAATAAATAAATAAATAATATTATCAAAATTCTGGAAAGAGGGGTTACACCGTGCGTCGCTCGCCGTCGGTGGCCTTCGATCGGACTTCCACCGTCGCTCGGGAACGCCTCACCATGGTGCCATCGCCATCGCGGCTACAGAAATTAGGATTAGGATTAGGGCTCAAATTTGGAGGAAACGAAGGAGAGGAGTGAAGAGCTCGCCAAAGCTCTGCTCTCGAAATTTTTTCAGAAGAATGAAGAGAGAGTGAGAGAGAGAGAGACTTGTGTTTATATAGAGTGATTGAGAAAATTAGGAAATTTACAAAAACCCACAAACAATCTGTTTAATTGCAAATATAACCCAAAGTTGTTAGACAATTTGTTATGGTTAGTTATAAGGTTTGTTTGAAACTTGGGGAAAGGGAAAAGAAATGGAGGAAAATTTTGGAAAACTAAATTTGCTATTCTTCCATGTGGGAGAAAAAATTTGAATTTCAAATAATGTTTTGTTAGAACATTAGCTTAACATAAAGAAGAAATAAACCTTAATAATTAATAACCAATTAAATTCTTTCAAAAAAATTAAAAAGGACTAACCACCAAATAAACTGAAATAATTATTTTTAAAATACCCGAAAATACCAAAATTTAATAATTTCAGAAAAGCGGGGTTACATGAATGAGGCGCTGGTTGAACATGGTTTGAATTGACAATCAATCCAATCCCCGTAATCAACATCTTCGCACTCGACGTCGTCTCAGGATAGAACGCAGCTAGTACGCTGCAGAACATGGAATGCTCCGCCCATAGTCAGCCAAGTGCATCTCAGTTCTCTGACAAGTTCCTTCATCAATAGAATGGCTTCTTTGAACGAAGACATCTACAATCCATGACTGACCGACTCGCCAAGGATCGTGGGGCTTGCGAAACGGCGATCTAGTTGACTATCTCAGAATCGGACAAACCTGGCTTACAAGACTAGAAAAATGCTTCGAGCCCAAGCACAAGTTTTGTCGTGATGTGATGAGCGTGCACAAAGTAATTGGAGACTTAAAAAAATGGCCGATACGGTAGTTTTCGACAGATACGCATCAAATTTATCGCACACATGCAACCAATTCGAGTTATGCCAAGTCCATAGGTCCGCGAAGTCCGACACACCATTCGATGCAACTGGTTTACTACCAAGTCGTCCGGTTTGTCGGAACGGACCCCGTATCGATGTTTTTTTACTTTTGAAAACTAATTTTTTTGAACTTATTTTATTTACAAACTAATAAAGAGAAAAATTCGCATAGATAGTCATTGTGAAGCTGTTCATATTAGCTACAATTTTATTCTTTTAGATTATGAAAGTATTAAATATTTTGTTTGTAATTTGGCTTCCGAAATAGGATTTCAGGATAGTTTCTAACGTCCAGAAATTGATTTATTTTTCGATTTTGGGACTCGATTTTTGTTGCGTAGAATGCAAAATAAATTATTCTACTTGAAGGAAAGTGAAGTCGCTTAGGTTGTCTACGCATCAAAGAAATTGGCTCGTGAAACGGTGGAGCGTGGAAGTAGAAATCTCATCGTGAAGTCGGCATCAAACCTCTATTGCTACTGCATGTTGTTGTCCATCGCTGCTGTGCTGCAGCCTGCGAGCGACTCCCGTGCAGCCGTGGCCGACAGGCGACGAGTGGCGACGCACGCACGGGGCCAGGGGGTGGCTAGGGTTTTGGGTTTTTTTATATAAACTATATTCATATATATAGGTGAACAAAGGGGGAAGGAGTCGATCGTTTGTGAGCATTGCTGCAAGGGAACCGTAGAGGTGGGTTTCTATTTTTCTTTTCTTTTCTTTATTACTTATTTATACTCAATTCTAAAATACCTTTAAAAAACCTTTTAAAATACTTTTAAATAAATTTGAATATATTCTAAAAATATATATTGATAAACTCAAAGTATTATCTTTTTTATTATGAATACTATAATTAATATTATTCCTTGTCAAAAATTTATTTCAAATAAAAAAACAATTTCTAAGCTCTTAAAAAATTGATAATAATATAACATAAATCTAAAAATATTAAATTATTTTCTATACAAATATGCATATCATTTATATTATGTATATATTACTTAATAAAAATATTTTATGCATATTTAAAGGGATATAAAATTAATATATAAAGACTAATCTAGTTATTTATAATAAAAATATATAGTAAAATTTTTAAGGGGGTTACAATATGCATATACTTCTATAAACCGTAAACCTAAAGTCTTTTCATCTACAAACCCTAATTCTAAACCAACCCCAGTACCCGACCCCGCGGCCGCTGTCGGCTGCCAACAGGAGCAGCAGTAGCAGCAGTTGAAACAGTAGGAGCAATGCCACTTGTCGATGATTTCTCGTGCGCTCGGTTGTGCGTTTGTCGAACCACCACTTTCAGCGTATTCTTGGTGATTTTGTTTACCACCCTTTCAAATTTTCGTTCGGAACGGAGTTCGTTTGATAGATCAAACGTATTTTTTATCTGTTCAGAATTCGAGTTCGGAAACCCTACTTTCGACGCTGGTATCATCGCACTCAAGCGTTATTTCTCGAAACTAACTTTTGGGCCTCAAGCTAGGTATGTTGCTCTTTACTTTTGCCAAGTTTCATTAGAAAATAAATTCTTTTGCTAGATCAAAACTATCCCTGTGTGTTTTTCTTCTGAAGTTCGTCAACTGTCACTTTTAACTCGATTGTTATTCTAGAAAACTAAAGCCTAGGACTTGTAGTAAAAACTTTTATTTATCAGATGATATAGGTTTCATTGATTATTGTCAAGTTTTGATTACCCATATCTATATCTGCAAACTTGGTATCATGTCACTGTTAAAAACTGCACTCTGCATGAAGTCAGAAAAATGTTTTTTGTCAACTTTGTGGTATTGTAACTTTCTGATTATTTTCTAATTTCCTGTGAAACTTGATGTAGAATAAAATAGGATATTGTCTCTATTCAATGATTCTAGTTGCAAGACCTAGTGTTTCTAATTGACCTATGGAAACTACGCATGAACAGGGTATCTCGCAACAGTTTTCAGAAAATCAGAAATATTCCAAGTCTGTATTATTTTCTTCCAACTTTGAACGTCGTTTCTGAAATATCCAACCGTTGGATTGGTATAAAATTTCCTTCTATCAGTAGAAAAAACTTTTTACTATCAAACTGGTAAGTTTGAACCATTGATTATTCTTCAAACTGATTCATTCGTCTATCCAACTTAGATAGAAAATTATTTTTCTGGAAATTGTAAATTTTTAACTCTAAATGGTATTTTGGAACCTTGTCCTCCGAAACCCTCTTCTGACAATACGAATGGACTCGTAGCGTCAATCTGAGCTTATGTATATATGAATATATATTTTTAGAATTAATCTAATTTAGTTATATTATGGTTGTGGGCTATGATTATTCTCGGGATGCGTATTAGTGGAAATAACTAGTTGGGACCATCTTCTATGTCAGCATGTTCGTGTTGCGCACAACGACTGCATTTTAACTTTAGATAAGTACAATATTGCTTTATGTTCTCAGCACTTTATAAATGTTATTATTTACAATGTTTAGAGTTGTTATTCGTATAAAGACATGTTGTGATATGATAGGACTTGTTGTACCATGCATGTTATTGTTGTACTAATGAGTCGTAAGGGGAAGTACCGAGTGGATATGTGAACAATCCCAATTGTCGTGATACTGTTATTATGGATAGCTAGTCATACGGTGCACGTATGGGTCAGCCGTACCTTATATTCACTACAACAAATATGGCCTACAATAGCAGTTTTTCTATAACGTTCAAGTGTCCCCGCTATAAAATGTTATCAACAATAACATTTTTTCTACAGTACTATAGAAATATCTATCTATAGCGTTTTATGAATGCTATAGAATCTATATCATTCATCTATTTCTATATCTGTATGTCAAAGCAGATCTCATGTTCTAAAAAAAAATTCGAGCGCCTGGACCCGCTCAAATTTTTGGGTTCCGTTTGAAAAAATTTCAATCCGCTCAAAGAACCCCCTCCCCCCTTTCTCTCGTACTCGTCCTCTTTTCAACTTCCAACTCCCTAACCCTAACCCTTCTTCCTCTTCCGCTCGAATTTTTTTTTACCGAAATACCTCCTTCTTCTTCTTCCTCACGTGTCTTCCGCTGCCCCCTCCCTACCGTGCAACCCTGCTGCCCTCCTCCTCACCGCACGTGCTCCCGTCCCACCGCACGCCGGCTTCACCACCACCTTCACCATTACGGTAAGGGTTTTAATTTGTGTGTGATGCTATTGAAATTTGTCATGGGTGTAGAAGTACAAGCTATGGATGCTTTTGAAATTTATGTGTGATGCTTTTAAAACCCCCTTTCTCTTTTTCCTCTCTCTCTCTCCGCCTCCATCTCCTCTTACGACCAAGGCGAATGCAGCTCACCGTTTTAGGTGACTTCAAGTACTACTAGGAGGGTTTCCCGGAGGTCCTATCGGCATTGGCTAAGGATGAAGAGGTTGAGGTCTTTAGACCCGACCCATCTTGCTGCCCTAGAAATTCTCTCACTTCTCTAGATCCGACCCATTTGTAGTTGTACTCACACAGTCTATAAGAAAAATTAGGGTTTCTTTTTCTTCTCTGACTCAAAAAACCCATCAGCAATGGCGATGATCGCCGCACAGACACCGGACATCCTCGGCGATCGCCAGTCCGGTCAGGATGTTCGCACTCAGAATGGTACTCTCTCTCTTTCTGAAAATTTCTAAATAACTCCCTCAAATCTTTCTGATATTGCATCTGCTGCTGTTGTCGTTGTTGCTACAGTGGTGGCGTGCCAGTCTGTCTCCAACATAGTCAAGTCCTCTCTCGGTCCCGTCGACCTCGACAAGGTCTACTTCCATTTTCCTTCTTGTTGTCATTATTTTTATTTTGAACCCGCACAATTGCATTCGTTGTGTAAGCTACAAAATTGTTGCATTGTGTAGTTTTTTGAGGTCTAGATCTAGATTGATCTGGCTTGATAAGCCGCAACATGCCGTGTCCGTGTTGTTTTGTGTCGTATTCGTGTCCGGAGCAGGACGTTAGCAAATGGTGATATTGATTGAAGAATGAGTTGTTGTGAGATCCGACATAGAATTAAGCTTTGGTATTTTCTATAATTTGAAGAAACTATTCAGTTTCAATAACGGTGAAAGGCTCTGCTAAGAAGGCATGCACCTAAATAATATTTTGATTGCATATTAAGCATAAGTATGAAGTTGTTATTGCATTATTTTCTTTATAACTAATGAGTTTAATTATGAATCGCTAGATGTTGGTTGATGACATTGGTGACGTGACCATCACTAACGACGGGGCGACCATACTCAGGATGTTGGAAGTTGAACATCCGGCTGCTAAAGTAAGAAGCTCGAATCAGAAGCCCTTTCGAACTAAGTGTTACATTTTCCAATTTACATTGACACGTGCTGTGGGTTCGTATATAGGTTCTTGTAGGGTTGGCCAAGCTTCAAGATCGTGAGGTTGGAGATGGGACGACATATGTTGTTATTGTAGCTGCAGAGTTGCTTAAGGTAATGTAACTACAGTAACACTTGTATCATTTCTAATTTGCTATTTATGTGAATGCCCTTTTGGTTGGTTACTTTTGCAGAGAGGAAATGATCTTGTGAGGAACAAGATTTATCCGACACTTATAATCAGTGGCTGCAGGGTATACTTTTTAACTTCTATGTATTATTCTGGGTGCTTACAGCCTCACAACCGTTAGGACTCGTTAGGGAAATGGTTTGGAAAAGAAAATCGGAGTTTGATGGAGTTGGGCCTCCAAACTCCAAAGTCCAAACTCGAGCCAACAATGCAACAGACATTTACAGCCGTGGTGTTAAAAATGGTGCACCAGAGACCAATGAGAAGTCTACACAGATGGAAAAAGATGCCAAGGTTTGTAAACAAACTTTTCCTTGAATCTCCTTATGCATGACCAGAGCAGTTGTGTTTTGTTTTTTAGTTTATACCTATAGTCTAAGTAAAAAAGAAGAAGATGTTTTATATCATGTTGGTTATGTACCACATGGTTAAAATTGTTTTAGTGTTGAGGTAGTCATATAGCTTGTTGACTTCTATTGGTTATTAGCTTGGAATGTTGATATACTACATCAGCTGGCTGCTAATAAAGTGGTTCTTGTTGTAATAAGAATTTAAACTATCTTGAGTACAATGGGCTTGGATGGGGGAAGTAATAGGACCCTCCTAGAATCTATACCTACCTGACATGTGACATACTAATATCACAAGTATGTACTGCATGTGAAAGCCACATGAATTGTTGTCAAAAAGTACAAATCAACAATTAGTTTAAAGTAAATGATAGTTTATATGTATTACTTTAATCTGAAACCCATCCCAAATTTGATTAGAAGGTAAGGAATTTAGTATGAATCCAACCAATTGACAACCCTAATAATAGGGTTTGGAAGGGAATATTTGTTGGTCTTAGTTGTTGCCTTCAGAAGAATTGGACCTTTAAAAGTTGGAACAATGGATACATGCCTGGCGGGCCAGCCTCCCCGCCTACGTGGCACTTTCCCATTGTCTCCCCTGTTAACGTGGGACCTACGCCGACGACCTGCCAATAGGGAAGTGCCACATGGCGGACGGACTGGACCGCCCGCAGGCCAAATAGCAGGGTTCATACATTAATATAATATTATGGTCTACCTTTGCAATTTAATGATTATAATCTTGTAATTCTTTAGTGATGATAATCATTATTGCACATGCATCATACTAAGAAGTGTTTACTATGTTTGTATAAATCCGATGGTATAGTATGAATCATGTAAATAATAAATAATCTATACAAAGAGAGTTTTCATAAAGTCGATAAATAATTGTAAATAAAAAGAAATTTGGTCATTTTAGATTCTCTAGATATTCTTTCTTGTTTTCTGACACGGCTCATCCTCTATAGATTACACTCCACTCTGAATCTTCCTTTTATCTTGAATCATTTTGTCAGATGCATGTTGTATTAAGAGCTCTTTAACTGATGGTTTTTTATAAGCTTAAAAAATCGCTATATTTATATCACTATTGGGAACATTTCTGTTTCAGGAGGTCTAAGCACCTTAACTTTCTAGTCTGAAGCTACGTTCTTGGTAACAACATTTCGATGACATGTCCGAACATTTTTAACAAATGTAAGAAACAAATGTATTCAAAAACTCTCTGGTATCGGAAATGACAATAAATGTCTTTGGTTGTTTCACACTACATTGGAAAACCTGAGAAGAAAGAGCTACTATTTCAATTGCTGGAGTGGATGTGAGGACAAGGTTATGTTGTGAACTCAGAAGGCAGGCAGCTTGACTTGGTCAGTTAATGTGCTTCTCGTTTTCTACTTCATGTTTGTTCAAGGCTTCAGACTTGTCTAAGTCATTTTTCTTTCATTAACTTAACAGTTCCATTTAATATATAAGCCGACTGTATAAAGCAGGTTGACCTACTTCCTTTCTAATGTACGGTTCTTTTAATTTCCTACCTGCAAGAAATTGGCAGGTAGACATTCCTTTTTGCGTGGTCTGAACCCCACCAAACTGTTTTTCCTTTAGACCAGGAAATAGAGTGGCCTTGGGAGCAGGGAGAGGAGCTAAACTGGATGGATGTATGTAACTAGACTGCCAAACAGTCTCCAGAGCACAGCTCCATTAATATTAGCCTTAGTCATTCAGTTTGTCATTGTTAAAAAAAGGCGTGCCACCTTTAGAATGCAGGAGCCATTAATATTCGCCTTAGTCATTCAATTTTTTTCTAACTACTAGCAATATGCTAGGTGGAAGATTTTGTGATGGAAGCCCCAGAACATGATTAGACCTGTTGATCTTGATACTATATTGATCAATATTATAACCACACATGTTCAATCCATTTGCTTAATATGAGATAATACTGCATTTTGGCAAGTGATTGGTTTAAGATGTTATGTGACATAGTGAAGATTTCCTGTGTTTTGTCTGAGCCATAATGCTTATTTCTTTAACTAAACAGTTTCATGCCCTTTGATCTGGTAATTCTCATTAATTACGATTCAGAAGGCAGGGGTGACCTAGTCTAATTTCTATGGCAATGTTATTCCATTTGTGTAGGTAGTAGTGTGTGCCTATAATGTGTGATGTGAGAGGAGTGTGTGTTTACACATATACATTGTGTGTATGTGTGTCGACAGTATATGTGTGTTAGATAGAGAGGGGTGTGATGAGGAAGTTGTGTATACATGTACATATACCTATGAGTAATAGGCAGTGAGAGAAGGGGGGCAGCACTTGGTCCTGTGCACACAAGTGTGCAGGCCTTGTGTCTTGCACAGGCCAAGTGGAGCACAGAGGTGGCATGCAGTGGGATTAAACCCTGCAGCAGGTAGGCTTTGCACAGGGAGTGCAACCTGTGCACTGATGTGCACAGGTAGAGGGAAGCAGTAGGGGTTCCTACATTTGCACCTGCAGGCACAGGTAGGGAGTGTTCCTGCACTGCTAGGGGCAGGGGATTTTGTGTCCCTGATTATATAATAGTTTTATATGAATGGATCATCCTGCATAAGTGTCATTGAAGTGGTAACATTAAAGTTATTTGTACAACCTTTATATAATAATGTAATTAACTATTAATACAATTTTTTAGTACAATCTTTATATTCTTATTATGATGTACTTATATATGAACTAGATATATTTTTACCTGTAGCTCGTCTCTAAAGGACTTGTTTCTTGTTTTTTAGTGTCCCCATCAAATCTTAAATTCATTAGTATACTATAGATTAGAAGTACATTCCATACTTATTAAATCTGGAATACAAATGCAACAAAGATAAATGTTTATGGAATATATTGATACATGATCTTGAAGTATGAAATCTAAGTACTCCATTATAAAAACTGCTAGGTATCTGCTAGGCTTAGTTCATTTCATGGTGTCAAATATTTCTATCTTATTTTTTATATAATAATGTGTTTTCTTCTCAATTTGGCGTAGGTTGGCGTATAAATTTTTGATCGTTGTGGATAGTTAGAAGGAAAGAGGCGATCGAGCTATTTTTTGGCCTACAAATATTTGTAAATGGAATGGTTTATTTTGGACTGCAGATACTTTGTAAATGGAATGGTTTATTTTGGCGTACAACTACTTTTTCTACATCTTGAATGTTTTAATGACTACTACTTTTTGTATATCTTGAATGTTGTAATAAAAAAATTCATATTTTGGCAAATCTTTACTATATCTTGATTGATCGAAATGCAAGTTGCGATTGAAATTGTTTGCGATTATTGTTATTTATATGTGATACAAAACAGGTTATGAAATATGAAATTCTGTAGCAGATATGAAATAATATAAAATTCTGTAGCAGGTTTATAGCACTCAAAACGTCTAAATTGCTGCTACCACGATAGCATATGATGAACGCTATAATAAATCAAACCATTCATCAAACGCTATAAATCATCCACAGTATTCACAAACGTTATAAAAAATCCACCGCATTCATAAACGCTATAAGTAATCCACAGCACTCACGAACGCTATAAACTATCTACAGCGTTCTAGAATGCTATAAAGTATTTACAGCATTCATAAACGTTATAAACCATCAACAGCATACACGAACGCTATAAACCTTCTACAGCATTCATGAACGCTATAATGTTATAGCATTCACATGTCTGGACATACTATAGCGTGGGCGATCATAGCAGACAGAATATGCTATAGAAGGCTTTCTATAGCGTTCTGCGCATGCTATTGTAGGCCATATTTGTTGTAGTGATTATAGATAGCCATCGAGATGATGTGTCGTAATATCTCAGTCGTTCACATGTCGAAGTAGTACTTCATTAACATTTGTCCATTAGTCTTACTTGTACATGCCATTGTCCAGTTGTCTTATTTTTACAGGTTCTTGCCTAGTAGTCATTTTGTACATGTTCACTATTTCTCACATGTTCTAGATTATATCCTTCCAATTCATATACCTATTTCTTTCTTGTTATATTTTACTGTATCTTTATTCATCTAGCTTTACTTTGTGCTAAGTTATATTATTGTAATATGGTTTTACTTTGCTTCTATACTGACTGGGTTACTGATATTTTAGGAGAGGATGATGACTACTTACATTCTTCTCATTATGGACTACCAGAGGATGATAGCTCATGAGCTATGATGTGATCTCTAGAGGGATAGACTTTATTTCTTTTAGTTATGCTTTAGTTTATTTTCCTAGTGGGACCCAATTTGTCTCCGGCTAAACTTTATTTGGTTATTAGGGATTTGTAACATTTACAATTTGATTCCATTATTTCCTTATCTATCGTACTCATATCTTCTCTGGGTTATGTTGTGATTGAGTATGTGTTACTTTCATGATTATTTGTATCTGTGGAGGTTCTATTATGAGTTATAGACAGCGTTCTACCACCGATACTATAACGTTTTAGTTCTAAAATATGTAGGACTAGGAGGCCGTATATATGCCAGCTACGTATCGAGAGGACTCAAGCCCAGCTCGAATACATATAAGCTGTCTAACATAAACTACAAGGTTATAACAACTACATATATCTCAATCCACTAAAGATAAAATGTTGTATAAACCAAGTATACTAATGCTGGTCAGGCATTAACGTACTGGTTCCTATAAGTAACAACAAAAGACAATATGGCAATAAAGTGGACCAGACTCTTTTGTAATTATCTTGAACAAGCTTCTGATGAAGAAATAAGATTGCAAAACTAGGCTATACAGCAGCATGGTCAAGTAAAATAAAATATAACATTGGACGAATATAAAAGTTATGAACTAAATATATACCTGAAGTCTTGGAGAAACAATCATCAATCCTCCATCTAATCTACAAACGAGATCAGCAAACCTGGAGAGATCATCAGATCCTCAGGGGACCAGCAAGATACATATAAACATGCCGAATATAACAGTATAACATATGCATAGAGAATACAAAGATAAACATGAAGGATCAACTAAGGCACAATGGACTAAGACACCAAGATCTAAGACACAAGGACCCTAAGACACTGGCATGCCATACTATAAGTATCTAACAGGTCAATCCTATAGACTATAGTCAAGACAAGCACTCTCAATCTATAGTATCTCAATCATAGTCAAGGCAAACACTCACAACCGATTGTAGCCATTCATAGTATCAAGGTCAAATAATCTTATAGACCGTAGTCAAGGTAAGCACTCATAATCTATAGAATGTCACAATTCAAGTCCTACTCAAGTTAAGTCATGTCAAATCAAGGAAACAGTGATGTAGGAATAGACTATATTAGGGAACATATATGAACATGAAGAGAAATATCAAGAAAATAAAATATTACAGGAAACAAGTACATGCATGTAAGCTGGAAATAAGATAAGGTAAAACTAGAACAAGATAAGTAAAACTAGACACATGATAAGACTATCAAGAATAAAACAATATAAAAACATGAATAACATGAAAGTAGAGAACATGCATATAAACTATACTGTACAAGCTAGCAAGGTATACTTGCCTAGTGGTAGCGCATAGAACCACCAATATCAAATCACTTAGAGAGCCATAAAAGTCAAACTCTCTCAAACGTCTTTGAATGCTAAAACAGACATCACCAACATTCTCGACATAAGAAAAATGTCTAAATTTGACTATCCATAAGTCCAATTCTAGACACAGGGGTAAAACGATAATTTTGGATCAAAACAGTGTCCGTTGTTGGAGCCGCTTTGCACCAAAAAATGTGCAAAAACCTATGGTCTCTAAAGTCAACAAATTACATACTTATGAGTCCAATTTTTTGATACAAACTCAATGGTATGTCCAGTTTTGGATTCTGATGAGCCATGCACAAAATCGTCCGTTGAGTCGGATCGCAGGCCCGCCAAAATAGTGTTCCGGTCGACCTTCTCAGAATCAGACCAAACTTGGCTCACAGACCCAAAAAATGATACGATCTAGTGGCGTAAGTTTCATTATGAGATGACAAACATGCACAAATTAATTAGGGTTTATGCAAATGTGTCGATACGGTGTACCTCGAATGATAAGCCTCGAATTCGTCGCACATACGCAACCAATTCGAGTTCCGTAAAAACCCACACGTCCGCAACATCCGTACGCACCTTTTGTTGCTCACGGATTGCGACCAAGTCACCCGATTTGTCGGAAAGGATTCCCGTATCGAGAATTTTTTAAAGTTTTAAAACTGTTTTCTCGTATTTTTTCCTAATTTTTTGAAACAAATAACTTAACCTATATTTAATGAAAACTAAAACTACAATAAAGGTTTCAATCTCGATTAGGTTGTCTAAATTATTGTTCAAGCATTTTTCCAGATTTGCGATATCCTGCTTGCAAATCGGCTTCCAACTTGGGGTTTCAGGACAGTTTCTAATTTCCAAAAGTCATTTTTTTCTCGATTTTGGAACTCGATTTTCGTCGCACATGATGAAAATAACAATATTCTATTTGAAGGGAAGCGGAGTCGTATAGGTTGTGCACATACCTAATTAAGTGGTTCGCAAAATGATCTACTGTACGCGACGAAACGTTGCTACGAAGTCAGCTTACGACTGATGATGCTGCTGTTGTGTCCAAGCGCTGCTGTCGCGTGCGACCGTGCTTCCCGGCGGCTCCGGCGGTCCCACGACTGTGCGCAATCGTCGGGGTGGACGCCCAAGAATTGTGGAAGGCTCTGGGGTCACGCAGCTAGGCATTGGTTTAGGGTTTTATTTTTTCCTGAGATAAATCCCTCTCTTCCTCATATATATATATAGGGTCGGGTAACTGGGTCTTTGGCATCTCACGAGATTTTCAATTGAAAATCTTACGATATTTTTACTAGATTATTTTTTTCTTCTATATGTGTGTGTGTGTATACATATCAAATATTTTTGGTTAAACTCTTGTGCAAAAATACTTAACATATAAAATAATATTTACTTGCTAGTTTTGCTATTAAAAAATCATATAATTAATTACTAAGCTATTTAAAAAATAATAAAATAATAAAAATATTTAATAAAAATATAAAAAAAATCTACAAAATTAGGGGCTTTATATTTAACAAATAAAAATAACAATAATAACAACATCTCTGTATCATAAATTCACACTTACCTGTACGTTCACATATTAATCCAGAAATATCTTATAATAAGAATATTTATATATTTTAAATATTTATACACTAGTATTTATAAAGGATGTCACAATTGATTGGTTTTCATATATATGATGCGGATATGGCTAGGCATTCCCTAGCATGGCCAAAACACTAGTCAAAGCACACCATTACACTAGTTGTGCCAAAATTCTTAGTCGATATGCATTTCAAAAACTAACCTTGACTTAGGCCATATATATATATATATATATATATATATATATATATATATATATATATATATATATATATATAGTATTAGGCTATTATAAATATAATCATATATATACAAATATTTAAACCTATTTGACTGTATAACATCCCAAAATAAATTCAAAATAATTCTACTAAGTAATAGCAACCTAACATGGCTCTATCAAGTGGGGTTGGCTAGGTTAGGGTCCAAATATATTTTCTAGTCAAATCGAACCCGAAAAGTTAACCAATGAGCCTCTTGTGTCATTTACAAATAAATAGCACATGGGAACTCGATTGAGTGGCCACCCTTGGCGCGTGCGTCGTAGTCTCAAAATGGGTCAACACCATATATTGGGTCAAATGGTTTTGATTGGTGTCGAGTCCCGAACTCATGTTGGAAGTTAGGTCTAGAACTACGATAAATGGTCAAATAGCCTAAATTGACCCAATGTTGTGCAAAGTCAAAAGAATGTTAGAAAACAAATTTGGATGGGACATGATATATAAAATTCAGGGTGGACTTGTCTACTTCATAACTCACAGGAATATTTCGAAAGATTGGCATTTCTTGTGCTCATAAAATCAAAGCTAAGAAAAAGTACATCGATAGTCATAATTAAAGATAAAATATGGTTTAATATATAAAAAAATATAAAAAAATTAAAAAAATCCCCAAAAATCAGGGTGCTTACAGATACTATGGCGTAGGCTGGACTTGGCTACGTTCTCGTACTCAGTTATCTAAGAGCGAGTCGTGACATTATGATCAATAATTATGTCTTTTGATTTTGTAGTCGAGGTATATAAGTTTGTATTGTTAAATCTATCGAACGAATTGAGGATTCTAATTTTGAGAGGTGTGAGATTGGTGTCGTTGAACCATGTTGTAATCGAGGATGATCGTGGATAAAATTACTCTAAGAATGGCTTTTCTGAACAGACTCGGACCCCTTAAACCAGATTTTTTTTATGCAGATATTATAATCTATGTTCTATGTTTAGAAATTAAAGTGAGACGAGCTTCATTAGAATACCATGTACTATTGACAATGGTTTGACCTTAGGATTGGGGGTGAGTATTTTGATATTGGTTGCATGGAAATGGTGATCATGAAATTTGACTTTGGACTTGTGAATTAGCCTAGCGGTTAGGCGGACACCCTTGTGTCGAGATAAATTAGTTGGATCGACCTTAGAGAGTTGCCTGAATAGAGTATAGATCTGGATACTAGTTTGAGAAATTGAGTCGTTGAGTTTATGTTCTTTGGATTCAGAAGATTTGAGTCCTGGAATTGAAAAGGTGTTCTTGAGAGTTTTTGTAAACCCTTGGACCAATAATTAAATTATTTGCTATGAATTAAATACTTAATAAAGTTGTATACTAGATAATTAGCTAGTTCATATAGTAATAGAGCACTTATGTAAAAATCTAAACCTAAGGGGCCTTTGTGCAAGAAGAGGAATTTAAATTCCTGTCGTTGGCCGAACACTTATGTTTAGATTTTTACATAAGTGCTCTATTACTATATGAACAAGTAATAAACAAGTAGGGGTAATGATCACATAATCTCTAATAACTTTCCATCCCCTACTTGTTTATTACTTGTGCATAGCTCCACCCTCACCACACGTAGGGTGTAGCCTGACCTTATACTACTTGTGCATAGCTTTCCATTTTGGCTGACCTGATCCCTATACTATTATACTACCTGTGCATAGCCAGTCAAATGGAATAGCCTGATCTTGACCCAAGCCGATCACAAAATGCTCTAATATCTTATGGCACTTTCTTTTTATGTTTACATCACACATGACATGATATCTAGTTCTCTTATACCATTTTACTTTCAGTCTTGATATTTCATCTTGTATTTCATTACAATTGTCTCTTATAGTATTTGTCAATTCACATGAAACTGCTGTTAGTGTTTGTACTTGCTCATATCCTGACAGGATAACCCCCGTTGTTTTTCAGAGGATTTAGATGCAGACTGCCTGACCTACTACGGGTTTGGCATAGATTGAGATTATGACCAGGACCATCCTGTGGACCCGGTGCTCATAGAGGACGCAAAGCCGGTAGTGACTTAGTTTAGCTAGATTTTGTTTGGATTATATTCTAGCTTGATACTTTAAGACTTATAGTATTTATTTGGGATCTTGTGTTGTTCTTAAATTTTGAACTTGTGATTGTGACTCAGAACTATTTCAGACTATTTATTCATCTTGTTTCTTTATCATATTCGTGCCTATCTTCCTTAGATTTATGTGATTGAGTTGTGTTTATATTCCTCCATATGGAGATGACAGGTTATATTAGTGTGCCTTCGGTTCTATATATTCTAGATGACCTTTACAGCGTTCTACCGTCGATAATGCGGCGTAGGCTGGACGTACCCACGTGCTCGTGCCCCTAAATAGGGTGCGGGTCGTGACACATTTTTATGGTGGCCCATGCAGGTCAGAGTCACAACTAGTGCAATTTCGTAATGGTACTCGACTTAGAGTACTAATTACGAGCCTGCTCTTAGGATATAGGTTTTAGGTTATGATAGGAGTTACTCAATCACATATTAGAAAAAATTTAATCTTTTGATTACCATGACAAACTCTTCTTGCATTTCAAAATAAATTGTCCTTCCTTGACGATATCTTGTCATGTGCCATATTTATCTCTTTGCTTAGGACTTTTGAGAGATTCATGTGACGACCCTTGGGAATTTTGTTTTGAACGTCAATTTGAAATTATTTTCTCTTGTTTTTGTTCACCCTTGCTCCTTGTTATTGAATTTGATATTGATGGATCATCGTTGATTTTGATTGTCATATCGAGATGAATTTTATGGCCCGAGTTACGGTACCTTTTGATAACATATATTGACGGAATAACTGGGAAGGTAAAACGTCTACTTGGTTATGGAACCTGGAGTTTATCGCAGCTATATTAGTCGGCGTGGCATAAACGTATGGACCTGACTTTGGATATACATATCTTGGTTATGAGATTTGGGATTTCTCGCAGCCATACTAGTCGACGTGGCAAGGATCCCAGACGACATGATTATAGAGGTGCATACCCAGTTATGGAATCTATCGTTTATCGCAGCCTTGCTTATTGGCGTGGCGAGAATTCTGAGTATCATGATTTTGGACAGACGCGTATGATTATCACATTATATCTTGATAAGGGTCGTAACATATCATCTCTATCATTTCACTTATGTTATTATATATTCTATTCCATCATTAATTAGCTTAGGAGTAGGGATAGTTTCAGTTATTTAGTCCAGGTCCTTGTAGATTCTTATTTCATTATAGGTTCGTCATAGTATGATGGCTTGGTGACTTGCAATTAGTTTTTGTCCTTGAGTATTGTGTTAATAGTTTAGAGCATGGTTAGGAAGTAATGCATATGATTTTTGATAATTAAATATAGATGAGAACCTTAGAGTGATTAATGAGTGTTAAGGTAGAAGTTGCACCAGGTGCCAGAATAGGAGGAGTACCCTATTAACAATAGCCAGAGTATTTCAAGTGTTATAGAGGTTTAGGCACCAACATTTTAAGTGACTAGTTAGAGGAGGGACATAAGTAACCTAGTATAGAAGTATCATCCAAGTATTATATAGATGAGTTAGTGCCTTGTGTAGACGGCATCAAGACTTGGGTAGACACCCTAGAGAGAGTATCCTAGATTGACGAATGTTATTCCATTATTTTGATTTCTGGAGCTTCAGAGATGTCAATCTCTGGAAACTTCCTTCATGAGTTCGTAGTAGACAAGATTATCTTCATTTTGATATATCATGTCCCACTCAAACTCGTTCTCTTGTACTATCTTTGTATCGTACAACTTTCGAATCAATTTAGGCCATTGACCATTCCCACTTTTATTTATAATTATCATATGCACATTGCCATGACTTTTAATTTAGGAGCACAAGACTAGTTGTTTTCTCAAAACCAATTACATATGCATGACCTAGACAAGACACCCTACGCCTATGACCTTCGTGTCCCACTCAGGCACACCATCTTATGCTTCATTTTATCACACGACTTTCCTGACACAAGGCCCAATCTTGTTTCACCCCACGAAGTCACTTTTATTTCTGACTCGAATTGGGGGCACCATTTCGACCCAAACTTGTTGATCCAAAATATGGACACATGTCACGACCCGCACCCTAGAGTAAGGGCACGAGACGTGGGTACGTCCAGCCTACGCCGCAGTGTCGGTGGTAGAACGCTGTCCTAGGTCAAACATCTAACAGTATAAAGGTACATGTACAGTATATACACTCCGAATGGAGGTGACATAACAATATACAGTTCTCAATCATATCTAAGGCAGAATGAAGATAGAAAGATAGGTAAAGCAGAAATAAAAGATCCACAGAATACAAACAGAGAAGTCTAAGTGTCTACTGACATAATAAATCCACAGATCCCAAATATCATAATACATTCATCCTAAAATGAAATATAAGAAACATCCTAGTCTAGTGGAGTGTCGTCCACAGCTAAAGGCTCCTGCTGCTGGTCTAGGTCAGTACTGTCATCTAGGGTAGCCCCATAATAAGTGGGACAGCACGCCTCGTCCTCATCCTATGTAATATTTTAATAGGTCCAGTCAGGACAGGAGCGAGCACAATACATCTCAACAAGTCATAGCAGGAAAGGAAATATAATCATGCTAGATAATAAAATACAGGAAACTGAAGAATAGCAGTATGTAAAAGAGAGACTGTAAGTAAATATCTATGATATATAAAAGAGAGACAGTGCTGTGATTTAGAGTACAAGACGAACATGTGAATGGCTTAGGACTGATTCATGACTACACTAAGAGTGATTCATGACTGCACTACTTTGGATATTTATTCACATGACCATTCATACTCCCCCGTACCCCAATCAATACACAAGGATCCAGTCAAGTTACGTTAAGATTTATGACTAAACTACATGACTCGTATAGGGTGATTCATGAATTGATTCGTGAAGGCTCGATGATCATGAGAGTACATGAGTCACTAGCTGATTCTCGAAGATTCATGATAATAGAAGCAAGAGATACATGATGTAAGTGAAACACACGAGACAAGAGTATCTGATGCTCCCGAGAGGGATAACATCTCATGAAGGGATCCATATAGTACTAATCCGTGTTACCAACGTGTCAGCATCAAGTAAGATAATCTAAAGCAGGAAATATAATCCTAAATAAGATATGAAAAAATTAGAAAATGTACTCGCCTGCTATCTGAGTGTCCGGATGAAATATACTGTCCAAGGAGAGGTGTCTGGCTCCTAATCAGAACAGCACAAGTCACAACATGTCTAAAATGATAATAAGATGCTATTCAATGCATTCTAAATGAATCTAGGTCAATCTAGACCAAGGTCAACTCTTGGTCAACTCTAGTCAACCCTAGAAGTCAAACTAGGTCAACTCTAGTCCAAATTGGTCAACCAAGGTCAAACAGGTTTAAACTAGGTCAACTAGTCTAGATTGGTCAACCATAGGCTATGTCATCTAGGTTATAGGCCATAGGCCTATCCTCTAGGCAATAGCCATACACTAGGCCATAAACCCATGTAGAGTCACAACCATGTAGGCCATGAGCTAATACAACATAACACTATAGGCCAATAACCATATATAGATATATATCACTATTCACATATATGAATATATATATATATATATATATATATATATATATATATATATATATATATATATATATATATATATACATATACAATAGGAATATGCCTAACACATTAGCTACTACCCATATTGAAATCCCCTTATATCCTACTCTACCATTCACACATCACATTAGATTAGGCATCTAAATATATAGCTATAGGCATACCCATATAGAAATATATACATATATTTCATAGAGAGGGGATAACATGTTAGATGTGTGTGTATGTGTCAAATGTTCATGCATGTGTGTGTGTGTAGGAATACATGAAGGGAACTCAGAACCAGTGTGTGTGTATGAGAATGTCAACATACAATGTGTGTGTGTGTGATGTGCTCCTAATGTCAGGATCATGTGAACCTGTATTCACAGGAATATAGGTGAACTGAACATGTATGTGTGTGTATGTAGGATGTGTGTGTCTGTGTATGCCACAGGATTGTGACTCATGTGTTAGAGTGTGAGTGGATACATGAACCTGTGACAGTGTTCAGTCACATGAGATTGTGTGAGGGTGTGTATGTGTTATACAGTGAAGGGAAAACATTAGCCATTAGTGAAACATATGTGTGTGTGCATAATGTGTGTGGACTATACAGTGAAAGGAAATCACCAAACAGTGTGAGTGTTAACAGGGAATAGAAATCTGTGAACAATAGAACAATCAGTGCATACAAACAGTATGTACCAGCATATGCAAGAGTGTCTCAGGTTATCTAAACAACCATTCAACCACCCAATTGAGTAAAGTCATGGCTAACATTCTCAGGAATGACATTAAACATGTGTGTTGGCAGGATATGTTCTCAGGTTTTAAATCAAACAGTGAAAAACATTGATAGGTAATATGAAACAATGAGCATGTGTGCTATCCAGGAAATAGAGTGTGTGTGTGCCATGAGATGTATCAATGTGTGCAGGAATCACATTAAGGCTCAATTGATTTAGTTAAGGAAAGGAAACCAAATCACAGTTAATGGGAAAGAAAACTAATTCATTTTTTTCGAAATCCAACAATACACATTAAACAATCAGTTGACATGAATTGAGAAGAACTATTTGACAGTTCAAAACAAATGAAATCCAATATTCTACACATAACCTCCTACATGATCACTAGCTATTTAGCCATTAACTCTAGCTAATAATATCATAAATCATTAGGAAAATAGGAAATAAAACTGGCTACACTGATACATGAAGTATCAGTCGAGCCACATATACATTCAAACCCCATTCCTCAGCAAACAACCAATCTCAGTGTCAATTATTAACTAACAAGGATTAGTGAACATGTTAGGATATAATTTAGCATTTTAATCACAAATTAAACCATAATGTAATCTCTAAATAACATGAATTAAAACAGTGTACAGTCACTGATACTTTGAGTATCAGTCGACTGAGAATATCCAATCCATATTCGATTTAACAATTAAAATGATAAGCATAAGGTAGATAATTATTGGCGTATATTAGTGTGTGTCACATACACAAAATGGTGTCCTAAAATAGGACACACGAGTGTCCAAAACCAACTCACACACACGCACGAGACTGGCACGAGTTCGTGTGACCAGTGCACGTGTCCAAACTCACCCGACACGCATTCGCTGGACACGAAACTTTGGGGATGACACGACAGTCATTGCCCCTCACTCTATGTCCAACCACGCGTGTCCACGTGCTCTGTGCACTGAGCACGAGCACGCTGGTAGCAGGGGACACTGCATACAGCGCACGCGCGCATGTGCACGAGCACGATACGACACGAAACCGACACGAGACATGCTCAGTTGACCAAAAACACGTAAGCTACATCCAAACACAACTTCCTATTCAAACACATTACAAAATCTCGATCGAAATGCCCACTGTGGCATTTCGTCGAACACCTACGTTGGTTACTGATACGTGTCCGATACGGACACGTACAGGACACGAAATTGAGCAAACCATATTCCTACAGTACAAGGACACCTAGGGCTTGGTGTTTATGCAAAGAAACCCTAATTTTAATGGAGGAATAGGATTATACCTATGTGTGTTCTTCAACACAAAAAGCCTCTTCAAAGGAGCTCTCCAAAAGCCACCCAAGTCTCCAAATTGCTTCAATCCTGAGATATGACTCCACAAATAGTAGGAGAACAGTGATTAGAGTGCTATGGAAGAAATCCTAATAAAAATGGAGCTCTATTGATTAACTATAATGAAATAAAATGGAGGCTAACCTAGTTCTTAGGAAAAAATGATAGCATATTGAAAAGAGACACAACTCTCTAAAAAGATACTATATAGGCAAGGGGGGTCTTGGCCGGCCACTTAGCTAGGGTTAGGGTTTTTAGGGGGCATCTAAGGCTAGCAATGAATCAAGTCTAATGAGTGGCCTAGAATCTAGGGCTCTTTCCTAGTTAAGTTGCAACCCACTCACTAAGCTAATCATGACTTAAACCATTATCCAATACTAACTAATTCTCAATGTGGCTAACTAGACTAGCTATGACTAATCTAGGTTAGGTCCAATCTAGGTTAGGCTAACCTAAACCACATGGCATTCAATTAACTAAAATTTAAATCACACCATTCAAATAAATCATTTTAAATTCTTAATAAAATATATTAAATTCAAATAATTCAAAATAACAAAAATACCCTCAAACTAGAAATGTGGTAGTGACAACACGACCCACATTAAGCCTACTACCCACATGACACTTGTGTCCCATTTAACTGAGCCCCGCATGCTACTTATTTACCCGTATTCATTTGAGGAAAACAATAGAAGGTAGTATCCCATAAGTGTAGTATAGTATCCTGGATAGAGTGTGCTAGTAAGTTGAGATCTTCACGGATCATAAGAGCTTGAAGTACGTGTTCACCTAGAAAGAATTGAACATGAGGCAGAGGAGGTGTCTTGAACTGATGAAGGACTTCGATATCTAGTTGCAGTACCATCCAGGAAAGGCCAACGTAGTTGCTGAAGTCTTGAGCAGGTACCTAGTCGCTATGTATTTGGCGGCAGATCATCATCTATTGGCTGATCTGGATAGTTTGGGTATCGAGGTGATCGTTTCGAGGATAGAGGTTCAGATGCATATTCAGTCTGCATTGATGGACAGAGTTAGATCAGCACAGTTTGATGACGTGGCCCTGAGGAGCATCAGAGAGCAGGTACAGACAGGATTGCTAGATGATTTCTCTATAGCCGAAGATGGGTCCTGAGGTACGATTCTAGATTATGTATTCTGAGTGGAGAGCTTCGGGAGGAGATTCTGTAGGAAGCGTATCGTTCCCAGTACTCTATGTATCCTGGAGCCAACAAGATGTATAAAGATATGAGGGAGCACGTATGGTGGTATGGCATGAAGCGAGAGGTAGCTCATTTTGTACCTCGATGCTTAGTGTGCTAGCAGGTGAAGCCGAGAGACAGAGGCCAGGTGGTCTGCTTCAGCCACTACCCATTCCTGAGTGGAAGTGGGAGCACATCACTATGGACTTTGTATCTGGACTTCCACGATCTTCAGGAGGGAAAGACACGATTTGGGTCATCGTTGATAGATTGACCAAATCTGCCCACTTTTTGCCTTTCAAGGTGGGACTATCTACGGAGAAGCTGGCAGAGATGTATGTGCGGCAGGTAGTCAGATTACACGGAGTTCTGGTGAGCATAGTCTCGGATCGGGATAGTCGTTTCACTTTCCACTTTTGGAGGAGTTTGTATACTAGCTTGGGCACCCAGCTCAAGTTCAGTACCGCGTATCACCCCCAGACGGACGGACAGTCAGAGAGGACCATCCAGACACTCGAGGATATGCTTCGTACTTGTGTGTTAGATTTCGAAGGATCTTGGATGGACCATCTTCACCTGGTAGAGTTTGCTTACAACAACAACTATCAGGCCAGTATAGGATGTCTCCATTCGAGGCTCTATACGGACGGAGATGTCGCACTCCTTTGTCATGGGACGATGTCGGCGAGAGAGTTTTACTTGGGCCGGAGATGGTGGTGGATGCAGCAGATAAGGTTAAGTTGATCAGGGATAGACTTCGGGTGGCTCAGGATAGACAGCAGTATTGGGCCGATAGCCACCGGAGACCGTTAGAGTTAGAGGTTAGTATCAGTTTTTCTGTTTGTGCTTGCTTGTGATTGTTTGCTTTAGGGTCTTGTATTGAGTCTTGACTTGAGTCTAGGTTAGCGATATGGTGTTCCTGAGGATTTCTCCGACACGGGATACGATTCGCTTTGGCCGAGGCGGAAAGCTTAGTCCGCGCTTCATCGGACCTTTCACTATTCTTGGAAGTGTCGGTGCAGTAGCCTATCGACTAGACTTGCCGCCTACGCTCGAGGGAGTTCACAACGTGTTCCATGTGTCGCAGTTGAGGCGGTACATGGCAGACCCGAGTCACGTAGTGGATCACTCCGAGTTAGAGATGGGGCCTACTCTCCGCTATCCAGAGCAGCCTATGGAGATTCTGGATCGTCGGGAGAAGGTGCTCCGGAACCAAGTTATTCCTTTGGTTTGTGTCGCATGGAGGCATCACTTTCCTGGTGAGTCTACCTGGGAGAGAGAGGACGAGATGCGAGAGCGCCACCCTTATCTCTTCGAGCCGTGAGGTAATTTTCCTTTTGTTCTTGCTTGTGCTACTTGTTCAAGTTTATTCTAATTTCGAGGACAAAATTTTTTTCAGGAGGGTAGATTTGTCACCCCCACTTTTCCGAATAGGGCCAATATAGTCATTTATATTATATTATTATTTTAATATTATTTAAATTACTATTGTTAGTATTTTTACATTATTAGTTAAATAGGTATTTTGTTGATATATATATATATATATATATATATATATATATATATATATATATATATATATAATACAAAAAATATATATATATATATATAATACAAAATGGACAGCGGGTTCTGGGATGTCGACAGCGGGTTCTGGGCGTGGATCCCGAGGGCCGGCGCTCGTCCGCTCTCCGCGTGCCGCTCTCCCGCTTCCGGGCGGTGGCCGGCCGCCCTCCGACGACCTCCGTCTCGCCGCGAGGACCCCATCCTCCCCGGCCATCCCATCCCCGGTGGTTGGACGGCCTTCCCCATGTCGTTCCCTCCGTGGGTAGCCCCATCTCCTGGCGGCTGTCCATAGTACGGCGGCCTCCCCCCCTCCTCCCCCGCCCGCGGAGCGGCAGACGCCCTCGGCGTCGTCGGCGACGCCGGTCTCGACGTCTCCGGACATCAGCGGCCCCCTCCCTCCTTGGCCCGGCTCCGGAGCCCCCTGCCGGAGCTGCCACCGTCTCCGCCGCTTCGTTGCCTGCTCCTTCCGCCGCAGCCCTTCTCTCCCCGCCTCCCGCCCCAGATCCCCCTCCTCCCCCCCGGTGCCCCCCTTCGCCTCGCTGGAGCCGCGCCCTCCGCCTCCCTCAGCTCGAGATCCCTCCGGCCTTGTGGTCGGGCCACCCCCGTCGGTTCCTCCTCCGGCGCCTCTTTCCCCCGACGCCGTGGCCGGAGACCTCCTCCCCCTCCCCAACTCCCTTCTAGCAGCGCCGCCGTCCTTCTTGGTGGAATCCCAGTCGGCCGCCCCCCTCCCTTCCCCCCCGGCTCCTCTCTCCGCCGCGGCAGAGAGATTCCCATCCGTCTCCGCTCTGCCCCTTCCCGTCTCGGCTGCAGACCCCTCCACCTCCGCCTCCGCTCCGTCCGGCGCCTACTGGTTTCATCCAGTTACCTCGCGGTGGGTCTGGATCCCCGCCCACCCCAAGGCGGAGGCGGTCCTCCTCTCCCTGGGAGCGCGTCGCTTCCCCTAGCGCCCCTCCGTTTCGCGGTCGCCGGCCCCCTCCGCCTAGGCCAGCCGCGCGGCTCGCCGTGAGCTGCCCCCTCCGGCAAGCTCGCCCTTCCCCCGGCGCCCCCGAGTCGCTGCCCCCGGCGCCGTTTCCTTCCCCCGCTGAGACGACCCTCCGCCTTGTCTCCGTTCCTCGGCCGGGCCTCGCCGGTGCTCCGTCTCGCCGGCGTCCCCCTGCCGGTGGGTCTGCGCCACCCCAGCCGACGGTCCCGCGCTGCCTCGGGCCCCCACTCCCCTTCGGGACTGGCGCCCTCGGGCCCCGCACGCGGTTCAGTCCCTCGGGACGCGTGCTTGACCGCCACGTGGCCCCCCTTCCCTGTCTTGCTGTTTGCTTTTTGAATTTTGAATCGGGCTCGCGCCCGATTGTTTTGGTTTGGGTTTCGGTTCTCTCTAGGTGCTGGGACCCGGCCCTGGCCCTGTATTGCTGCTGTTTTCTTTAATGAATTATGAATTATGCTTTAAAATATATATATATATATATATATATATATATATATATATATATATATATATATATGTTCGCCCTCGCCCCCCGGCGCAACCCTCTAGCACTTTCTTGCATCGACCTGTCCCCCCGTCCTCCCCGGCCATTTCCCCCTCCTCAGGCCTGCCAGCCTTCCTTATCTCGTCTCCGGCACCTTCCGCTCCTCCAGCCCCCTTACCCGCTGCGGTCCCCGAGCCCCCGGAACCCCCTTCCGCTCCCCATCCTCTCGGTCTCCATCCTCCTCCGACGGGATCCCAGTCATATTCCCCCCCCTGTGCCGGCCATTCCGCCCCAGATCCCCTTCTCTCCCCCCGGTGGCGGCGCGATCTCCGCTTCCCCCCCTCTCCCCCCCTCCTTCGGCTCCGAGCTCCCTAATCCCCTCAGCGAGCCCCCGCTCTCCCGGTCCGCCCCTTCGGGTCTTGCTCCCTCCGGACCACCTCAACCCTCCTACGCCGCCATGCTTCGTCCGGACCTCCTTCCCTCGAAGGGCGTTATCCTCCCAGACATCCTACTGCCAGACATTGAATATTCGCAAGAGAACTCTACCCCCATCATCCCCTTCTCCGATATGGAACTGTCGTCGTTGTCTATGGCCTTCCCACACACATTCATCCTCAAAGTCTCCACCGGATGCCCCAAACTTCCCAGGGTGCAGGAAGCTATCGCCAAATGGAACCTAGCGACCGACTACCGTGTGGCCCCCCCTCGACCCCAGACACATTCTCCTTCACCTGTCGTCAGATCGAGATCACAGGACCGTGTGGTCCAAGGGAACTAGCAAGATTGACACCCACCAGATGAAGATTATCAAATGGTCACCAGAATTCAACCCCAAAGAAGACTCAGCTACGGTTGCAGCGTGGGTTACCCTTCCCAACCTGCCCCTCATCTGTTTTGTTCCGGCGGCGCTAAAGCGCATCGCCAACTCCTTCGGGACGTATGTGACTTCGGCTCCCGAGACCAGTAACCTCACCAAAGCCCACTACGCCAAAATCTGTGTTGAACTAGACCTCACCTCCGAACCACCCAACTTCATCAATATCGAGCTTGGCAACCATACCCGCACACAACAAATCCTCTACGACAACCACGTATTGTTCTGCAACCACTGTCACCTAAGGGGTCACATTCCTAAGAACTGTCACCGCCTGCATCCGGAGCTTAAAAAGAAGCCAGCCAGGAGAGACAACGACCTAGAGGTCGGGAAGCCTCCCAGGTCGCCCATTCTCCCCCTTCCAAACTCCTACATCAGATTCGACTCCAGTATCGGAGAGCCACCCTCCAGAGAAGAGTCGAGCAGGGCCCTGATCCCCTTTATACCCCAACACATCGAGACTTCCAACCAATTCGCAATTCTCGATTCTGAAGACCCGGAGCCAGGTTTCTCTCTGGACGGCTCCAATACCCCCGACCTGCCTCCCTCCTCCCCCATCTCCTCGTGCGTGGAGGACGCCACTGAAGCTGGCAACGCAGATCACCGACTTCTCCTCTCAGGGCAGGGGGTAGCCCCTCCGGCCCCTCCCCACTCCAATGAGACCCTTGATTCCCCCAGTGCGATCCCAGTCGAAGAAGTCCTAGCCATCCTTGGACCTGACCAAGTGAGGAGAGGCCTCCAAGTACTAGCAGCAGGTGCCCCCCTCAACCAACTGCTGACCGAGATCGCACACGACTCCCTCGCCATTCCCCCGGAGGAAACAGCAGTCGACACAGCTGGCAATCCCATTGGACCTCCTCCCGGTTCGCACGAGTGCCACAACTACAAGTCGGCCACATCATCGAACGTCAACCCGGTTGACACCCTACGGAGCAAATCAGGCTCCGACAAGTCCGCCACCATCCAAACTAGATCCGCCGCAAGGCGGAACAAAAAAACACCCCCACAATCTCTAAATGCTTAACATCCTATCGTGGAATGTTCGCGGCCTGGCTAATAAACCAACATTACGGAGAATTACTAGTCTTCGAAAAATTCACAAGATCGACATCTTCATCATCATCGAACCCAAAATCCCCTGCCAAACGGCTCAAATCCACTCAGCTAGCTCTGGGCCTCCCTACGGCTATTGCCAGCAGGAACGACATCTGGATTCTCGGAACGAAGGAGGTCAATCTCGATATCATCCAGGACACCCAACAAGCCCTCTCTTGCTGGGTCTCTCACCCCACCCTTCCAGAGCGGGCCATCCTCTCGGCGGTCCACGGTAGCTGTGTCCTCGCCGAACGAAAACACCTTTGGAACGACCTTCTCGACACCTATCACCTCAATACCAACTCACCGTGGCTTTGCATAGGGGACTTCAACGCCATCACCCGCAAAGAAGAGAAGATTGGAGGTCGCCCTACGCCCCTGTCAGCTATGCATGACTTCAACAACTTCATCTTCAATGCTCACCTTACCCCTCTTCAATTCAAAGGCAGTGAATTCACTTGGTGCAACATGCAGGACGGCGACCACCGTCAATACTCCCGGCTGGACAGAGCCCTCACCAACGCGCGTTGGCACGACATGAGAATCAGCTCCACCCTGACTCACCTCAATTCTACCGAATCCGACCACGCCCCTATCCTGGTGGAAATCAAAAACAGAACCATCACATCTAAAAAGAACTTCCAATTCCTCGACTTTTGGACCAATCACCCGCAATTCTTGAGCATCGTGGCAGAGGCGTGGCACAGTCAGGACTCCCCTCATCCCCTCACTTGGGTCAGCAACAAGCTCAAAGCCACCAGGAAAGCGCTGTCCATTTGGAGCAAACAAGCTTTCGGGGACATCTTCCAAGCGATTCGCGTCGCTGAGGACGACGTCACCCGAGCCGAAGCTTTTTTCCTCTCCGACCGATCTCCTGCGGCTAGGAGAGCCATGAACCTTACCAAGGCTATTCTCAAATACAGGCTCAAAGTTGAGACCGACTTCTGGAAACAGAAAGCCAGACTGAAATGGGACAGTGAAGGGGATAAAAACTCTAAATATTTTCACGCCTGCGTCAATGGCAAAAGAAACAAACTTTCGATTCATCATATCACCGACGATCAAGGCATCATCAGATCAGACCACAAGGGGATCCAAGAGGCAGCCGCAGATTTCTACACCAAATTATTCTCCAAGGAGATGATCGTCAAAGACAATTATTTCCTCGACCAAATTCCCACCATCATTAACGACTCCGACAATGCTCTGCTGGAGCGCCCTCTGTCTGAACAGGAAGTAAAAGACGCGGTTTGGGCTCTGAACGCGCACAGCGCCCCCGGCCCAGATGGCTTCTCGGGGACTTTCTTCCGCACCTGCTGGGAGATTATCAAGCAGGACATCACCGCAGCGGCGATCGCCTTCCTCGAAGGAGCTACTTACCCAAAAGCAATTTCTAGCGCCAATCTCATCCTCATCCCAAAAAAGACAACCCCAACTCATTTCGCGACTTCCGACCCATCAGTCTTTGCACATTCACCAACAAAATCATCTCCAAGATCATCGCTTCCAGAATGACCGAAACCCTTCCCAAGATCATCTCGGAAGAGCAGAGCGGATTCGTTCGCGGTAGAAACATCCAAGACAACATCATGCTGGCCCAGGAACTTATCACCTGCATGAAATTTCCGGCAAGAGGGGGCAACATCGCCATCAAAATTGACATAGAAAAAGCATACGACAGACTAGATTGGCAATTCATGATCTGGGTCTTCAGAGCTTTCGGCTTCTCCGAGAATTGGACCAACATCGTGTGGAGATCCATCAGCAACTCTTGGTTCTCCACAGTGATCAATGGCCATTCCGAAGGATTTTTCAAATCTAGCCGAGGAATCAGACAGGGCGATCCCCTATCATCCACGATCTTTATTATAGCAGTCGACGCCCCTCAGCAGAAACCTCAACAACATGGTTAACATCCCCAACTTCCAGCAATTCTACACTGCTAGCGGATGCCCCACCATCACCCACCTGGCTTTTGCCGACGATCTTCTCATCTTCTCTTCCGGGGACGTAGGCTCGATGGAGGTGGTTCACACTACCCTGGCGCGGTACTCCAGATGCTCCGGCCAGAAGATTAACCTATCCAAAAGTACCATCTACTCCCATCACAGCTTTAACATCGAGAATGCGGCCAGACTCACCAACCTCACCTCCATTGCGGTAGCTCATCCTCCTTTCAACTATCTCGGTGCCCCCTTGGCGTACGGGAAATCTAACGCCAGCATCTACGAGCACTTAATCACCAAAATCAGGAACAAGATCGAAGGATGGCATAACGCTACCCTATCCCCAGGCGGGAAAATCATCCTCATCAAACATGTGCTCAACTCCATCCCCATCCACACCCTAGCGGCCTGCTCTCCGACCAGGAAGGTCATCTTGTCAATTGAACAGATCTTTTGCAACTTCTTCCGGGGGCACAACAAAGGGCAAGACAAACACCACTGGGCCAGTTGGGACACCATGGCTTCCCCAACTGCCAACGGCGGGCTTGGATTCACCAAACTCGATCACATCGTCAAAGCTTTTTCCATGAAACTGTGGTGGAAATTATGCACTAGTAATAACCTTTGGACCAAGTTTATGAAGGCCAGATACTTCAGACACATCCATCCTGTGACTGCCACCGCTAACAGCAGGTCCTCCGCGGCTTGGCGGCATATTCTTCGTGGCCGAGAACTGGCCGAACCCGCGATCAGACTCAATCTGGGTACTGGCGAGTCCAACCCATTCCTGGAAAGGTGGATAGGTGACTGTCTTATCCCGAACATTACCAATTCCCCGAGAAATTGCAGGATCAAAGACCTGTGGAATCCTACCAACCAGGTTTGGAATTGGGACAAAATTTGCGACTGGTCCGGCAATGAAGCTGTTGCCAGCATTCGCCAGCATGGTCTATCCATCGGCGTCGTCGCCGACCGGCTGAGGTGGTCGCTAGCAGCTTCTGGTGTTTTCTCTGTGCGATCGGCCAGACTCTCGATCCAAGTTAACGGCCCTGACCTATTCATTGTGCGTTATTGGAACTCTTGCATCCCAAAGAAATGGTCATTCCTCCTGTGGAAAGTCATGAGAAAGAAACTTCCCACTGACGACACCCTTACCTCCATCGGATTTAGCTTGGCGTCTGCTTGTAACTGCTGCAGCGAGCGTCATACGGAGACTATCGACCACATCTTCAGGGAAGGAAGCCTCCCTAACAAAATCTGGAGTACCCTCAATCACTACTACAACACCTCTCCAGACGACGGGCGCTTTATCGATCTTCTGGCTCACTGGGGCGACGCTTCCCACGGCCACCAGATCGTTGCAGCGGCCGCCACCTGGGCTATCTGGAAAAATTGCAACAAAGCGAGATACGAGGGTCACCAATACACTGCTGATCAGCTAATCCGAGAGATTCACCGACAATGCGTCAAGCGGAGATCCCTTTGCTCCCACAGTTCTCCGGCTTTCGGGCCACCGTTCTTCTTTTAGTTTTGACGGTCGCGTCCGGTCTTTTCCCCTGTCTTTCCCTTTTGGTATACTTTGGTCTTGTATACGTGTCAGGCTTCAGTTTTTTGAGCCTTGATTTTTAATAAAAGGGGGTTTCGTTTAAAAAAAAAATATATATATATATATATATATATATATATATATATATATATATATATATGTTCAATAAAAAAAATAAAAAAAAATAAAAATATATATATATGTTCAATAAATTTTTATTATAAAACTTTTAATATAATTACCTTGATGATTAAAACAATTATATTTTTTAGATAAATATATAATAAAAATGTATGTATGTATGTATGTATGTATGTATACATATAAATTGATATATGTATATAAATGATTAAGTAATAAAGGAAGAAAGAAAGAAAGAAAGGAATAAAGAAAAGAAAAAAAAATTAAAAGCAAACAATTGCTATGCTCAACCGAGCACTGCATGTCTTAGCTAAAGGGGCCGAGCCACCCATAACTTCGGAAACCCGAGACAGCAGTACATATATATAGAGAGATCGAGAGAGAGAGAGAGAGAGAGAGAGGGATTTTTTACAAAACCTATAGCTTCCTTTCCCGGAAATTTTGAAATATTTTTATTATTATTTATTTTATTTAAATGGTGCTTTTTAGATTTTATAAATAATTAATTAGTTAATTATTACGGTAAACGATTTTAGTCATGGTTAGGAATTTGAGTACAAGGCGACTAGGAATCGTGTACGGATAGTGCAGTGGCGTGCTTTGACTAGTGTTTAGCCATGGTAGGAGAAGGCCTAGCCATAGGATTGTCCTAACTAGGAAAATCAGGCCAAGTTGCGGCTTAACCTCTATAGACGTCTTAATTATTGATTATCATTGATTATTGACTTGTAGGAGACCCGGTCGTACCAATATAGTTCAGAATGGACCCAAGCCAAGCACAAGCCTTTGTAGTGATGCGGTGCATCCAAGGACAGACCATGTAGGGATATTTTATATGTGTACAAATATTTCTTAATTAATTTACGACTTGACGTATATTTTCTAAATATAATTGCCTATATTTTATTTGGGTTTGCAGAGTTAATGTACAAATGGTATTCAATATACATTGGGTCGTATATTGATATATACATACTTCGTGTTTATTTAATGATCTATTTATTATTTTTTATAAATCAATAATGGTTATATTTAATTGTTATATTTAATTATTATAATGTGATTTATAATTTATGCGCATATATATTGTATATTGGTATAGGTGTATTTATATATAAATATATTATATTTTTTTATATATAAATATTTTATATATATATATATATATATATATATATATATATATATATATATATATATATAATATATATATATATATGTATACGTGTGTATATATATATATATATATATATATATATATATATATATATATATATACATAGGTATTTATGTGTATATATATATATAAATATACATGTATTAGTATATAATAAAAAGAAATAGAAAAAGAAAAAGAAACCAAAGAGTAGTAGCAGCAGGCTCAAGCCTTAACCCAGCCCCGCAATAGTAGCAGCCCATGATAAAGGCCAGCCCAGCCAACTTTTTTCCCCCCACAAAACCAAGCCCACAGCTTGGACCCCAAATCATGGCCCAACCGAGCCAGGCTTAGGCTCAGAAGCCCGATCCTCATCCCCCGATCGGTACACAGCAGCGTATATACTTATATATCGAGAGGAAACCTCTAAAAAATCCTAACCTATGCTCTCGGCCACCCCATCCCCGCGCGCACTACCAGGGCCACCGCGCGCCACCCTCGGCGCTGCCACAGGCCGCCGTCGGCCAGCAGACAAGCACGCGCAAGCCAGGCGCAACAGAGAACGAAACAACAGCAGTCAGGAGGGTGGACTTCGTGTTGTTGATTTGCGACGATCACTCGATCGTTTTGCATGTGATTTTCTCTGGTATATCGACAACGTAACCCTCTCCGATTCCTTTCAAATAGGTTGATTTAGATCGTAGTATACGCGCCGTAAATCGAGGCCAAAGTGGCCGAAAAACCTGTCTAAAACATGACAGGAACCCGTCCCAAAGATCCAACTTGGCAGGCGTTTTATGATCTGTATGTTAGGAATTTTAGAAAACTAATTAAAGGCAGTTATAGACAACATGTAGGACTCCACAACCCAATTCGCAGAAGTCGATTTCATCGACTACGCGCCGAGAAATCGGATTCCAAAGTTTACCAAAAACCTGTTTTAAAATATTGAAAAACCCTTCGATACGACGTGCGTCCCGCCAATCCGGGTGACGTGTTCACAAACCAAAAGCATTGAAAGGTGCGTAAAGGCTTCGTGGACGTGTGGGCTTTGACGAAATTTAAATTGGTCGCATGTGTGCGACGAATTTGATACGTATCCGTCGAAATTTACCGTATTGGTCTCTGTGCAAATTTTCTAATTACTTTGTGCATGTTCATCAGATCGAGACGAAACTTCTGCCAACAGGACCGTATTATTTTTCTGGTCCTGTATGCTAAGTTTTGTCCGATTCTGAGACAGTTGATTGGATCGCCGTTTCGCGGGTCCTACGATCCAATTCAACGGACGATTTTGTGCACGGCCCACCGAAATCCAAAACTGGACATACCTTTGGGTTCGTTTCATCAAAACGAATCCATACACATATAGTTTGACGAATTTAGAGGACCATTGACTCTGACACAATTTTTGATGCAAAGCGGGTCCAACGACGGACATTATTTTTGTTCGAAATTACCATTTTGCTTATGTGTCCAGAATTGGACTTAAGGACAGGCAATTCTAGCTAATTTGACTATTCTGAGAACGTTGGTAATGTTTATTTCAGTATCCGAAGAATTTTTGCATGTGTTGACTCTAGTGACTCATCTGATGTGGTTGTACTATCGGTTTCTCCAGCTAAGGACCTCAGGCAAGTGCAATTTCTAATTGCTTTCGATCCATATTAGTCTTTTCATTTCATGTTTATACATATGTCTTGCTGCTTGTTGACACGCTCGTCACACGGAGTAGTCGGGAGGGAAAATATCTTAGTAGACATGTGGACTATCCAGAACTATCCCAATATGTCTAATCTTGACTGATAGCAGCAGCACACGACACGTGCAGGGTGCCGTATTTATTCCCTAGCTGTTCACATGTCGAAAAAGATATTTCAAACCATATAGGTAGTTGTCTTTTATTTGTTTTCCTTGTCTCTTCACAACTTGTCATGTCCTCAGTTACTTTCTAGTTTTTCTCATATTTTATTTTTATGCCTTGTTAATTTTATTATGTTTTCGCATTGTCGTCGGTTTGTGTACTTGTTCCATTCATGACTGGAAATCAACATTTTTCAGGTTAGCTGTGGCTTCTCTTAGCTTTGGGAGATACGGGTGTACTTGCAGGCAGAAACCTAGAAATAGTTAGCAGTTGTATCATTTTCATTAATTATGAGAACTTTGTATTTTATTTAAATATAAATGTTGTAAATGTTGTAATAAATTTAGAAATGTGAATGAGCAATAAATTTTATTTTTTGAGCATTTTTTTCTTGCGGGCTTGACAGCATTCTACCGTCGACTCTGCGGCGTAGGCTGGCTTGGACACGTCTCGTATCCGAAAAGCGGGTGCAGGTCGTGACAAAACCCTAACCCAAAACTAGCCACACACCTCCTACTCGACGTCAACTACCTGCGCACCACCTCGGACACGCCGGAGGCCGGCCAACGATCGCTGGATCGACCACGCGCGCAATATCAACCACAACAGAAATCCACTTCCAGGTACCTATCTTCCCCGTCTCGTTTCTACACGCACACTTGATCAAATCGAGATCCGTAAAATTCTACGTGTAGACAACCCATACATCTTTAATCCTCTTCAAATAGTTTGTGCCAATTCGCATCATGTGCGACGAAAAATGAGTTCGAAAATCGTGAAAAACTTGATTTATTGGACGTTAGAAAATGTCCCGATACGCCATCCGTCCCGTCAATTCGGGTGACGTGGTCGCGAACCAAAATTATCGAAAGGTGCGTATCGATTTCGTGGACGTGTGGGATTTGAAAGAATTCAAATTGATCACGTGTGCGCGACGAATTTGATACGTATCCGTCAAAATTTATCGTATCGACCTTTTTACAAATTTATCAATTATTTTGTGCATACTCGTCATATCGAGACAAAACTTGCGCCAACAGGACCGTATCATTTTTTTGGTCCTGTATGCCAAGTTTGGTCCGAATTTGAGAAGGTCGACCGGAACACTATTTTGGCGGGCCTGCGACCCGATCCAACGGGCAAATTTGTGCACAGTCCACCGAAATCCAACTTTGGACATACGGTTGGGTTCATCTCGTCAAACCGAACCTGTAGACTTATAATTTGAGAATTTTAGAGACCGTAGGTTCTGTCATGCTTTTCGGTGTAAAGCGGGTCCAACGGTGGATATCGTTTTGGTCCGAAATTATCGTTTTGCCCCTGTGTCTAGAATTGGACTTATGTTTAGGTGTTTCTAGCTAATTTGACCATTTTGAGAACGTTGGTAATGTCTGTTTTACCATTAGGAGACTGTTGTGCGAGTTGACCGTTCGTAGCTTATTGAGTGGTTTGTAGTTCAATTTTCTCAGCTCAGGACAGCAGACAAGTATATTCTCTAATAGTTTTTATTGCTTTGATATCTACTATATCTGATTTAGTTGTAGTATTGTACTTGATTCTCGACACGAGGATACACGGACTAGTATATGTGAATCTCGTCATAAGATGACATTCCTGGTTTATCTGGTATATGAGTACATTGTTCGATATTGTTTTCTGTACTTGTATAGACACCGATTTGGGAGTGGGCTGGCCCCTACTTTTTGAATTATGTGTCATGACCTGTCATGTCTGGATCCATTATACTATTCGGGGATGGGGAGTTATTAGAGGTTATGTAATCATTACCCCAACTTGTTTATTACTTGTGCATAACTCCACCCTCAGCACACGTAGGGTGTAGCCCGACCATATACTACTTGTGCATAGCTTTCCATTTTGGCCGGCCTGATCCCTATACTATTATACTACATGTGCATAGCCGATCAAATGGAACAGCCTGATCTTGACCCAAGCCGATCACATAACGCTCTAATATCTCATGGCACTTTCTTTTTATGTTTACATCATACCTCATATTACTTTTCACTGTTTATATTCAAGTTTTATCTTATATCTCACACATGACATGATATCCAGTTCTCTTGTACCGTTTTACTTTCAGTCTTGATATTTCATCTTGTACTTCATTATAATTGTCTCTTATAGTATTTGTCAATTCACATAAAACTGCTGTTAGTGTTTGTACTTGCTCATATCCTGACGGGATAACCTCCGTTATTTTTCAGAGGATTTAGATGCAGACTGTCCGACCTACTACGGGTTTGGCATAGATGGAGCCTACGACCAGGACCAGCCTGTGGACCCGGTGCTCATAGAGGACGCACAGCCGGTAGTGACTTAGTTTAGCTAGATTTTGTCTGGATTATATTCTAGCTTGATACTTTAAGACTTGTAGTATTTATTTGGGATCTTGTGTTGTGTCTTAAATTTTGAACTTGTGATTGTGACTCAGAACTATTTCAGACTATTTATTCATCTTGTTTCTTTATCATATTCGTGCCTATCCTCCTTAGATTTATGTGATTGAGTTGTGTTTATATTCCTCCATGTGGAGATGACAGGTTATATTATTGTGCCTTAGATTCTATATATTCTAGATGACCTTTACAACGTTCTATCGTCGATACTGCAGCGTAGGATGGACGCACCCACGTGCTCGTGCCCCTAAACAGGGTACGGGTCGTGAAAATCATGGATATAACAATATAAGAAAAATAAACAATAAATAAGTAAAGAACATGCATATAAAATATACTATACAAGCTGGCAAAGTATACTTGCCTGGTGGTAACACGTAGAACCAACACACTATCCAGTCAATCAATGAGCCACAAAAGGTAAACTCTTACAACAGTCTCCGAACGCTGAAATAGACATCACCAATGTATTTGTCATAAAAATGTCTAAGTTTGACTGCCCAAAAGTCTAATTCTGGATACAGGGATTAAATGATAATTTTGGGTCAAACAGTATCCGCCGTTGGACCAGCTTTGCACTAAAAAATGTGTCGAAATCTATGGTATCTAAAGTCAACAAACTATGTACCTATGATTCTAATTTTTGATATAAACTCAACGGTATGTCCATATTTAGATTTCGATGAGCTGTGCACAAATCGCTCGTTGAGTCGGATCGTGGCCCCGCCAAAATAGCGTTCCGGTTGACCTTCTCAGAATTGGACCAAACTTAGACCACAGGACCAGAAAATGATATGAGTCTAGTAATGCAAGTTTTGTCGCGATGTGACAAACGTGCACAAAGTAATTAGGGTTTTTGCAAAGGGGTCGATACGGTAATTTTTGACGGATACGCTTCGAATTCGTCATGCATACGCAACCAATTTGAGTTTCATCAAATCTCACACGTGCATTAAGTCCATACCTTTTGATGCTTTTGGTTCGCAACCACGTCATCCAGTTTGTCGGGACGGACTCCGTATCGAAGTTTTTTTGGGTTTTGAAAACAGTTTTTTATAGATTTTCTACATGAATTATCTATGGATTTAATACCAAAAAAATCTAAAAGAAAGGTTTTGTTCTTGGTTATATGGTCTAGAACTATGTTCAAGTCGACTTCCAAAATATCCTAAATCCTTACAGTTATCAGCCTTCCAAATCGGGTGTCAGGATGGTTAAGTTCTGTTTTGATAATTTCAGAAAATTACATTTTTTCTAATATTCGAATTCAATTTCTAAGAATTTTAATACGAAATAACAAAAAAATATGAAGGGGATTGTATATGGCTAGGTTGTCTACGTACCAGATAAATCGGTTCAAAAATCGGTCGCACGAGGATGGAGAAAACTTGTCACGAAGATGGTTATTACTGTTGTTTGCTGTTGTTGTTACTGCACGGAGTACTGCTGCACGTACAGCCTGGCACTGTGCAGGCAGTCGACGATGCACGTCGACGGCGTGGTCGCCGGTTGGTCTGGGTGGTCGTGAGGGGTTTAGGGTTTGCGAACTTCCCTTTCATTCTCATTGTTGATGATATTTATAACACGAGGTCGGGTTCGTGTAGGGTTGTGTGGGTTGGGGACGGATGAACAGTGCGGTGCACTGTTCATCAGTCGGGTTTCTTTTTCTCTTTCTAAAAGCCTATAACATATAGTAAAATATCTAAATAAATAATTTCAAACAATTTAATTCCCTATAAATATTTTAAAATAATTTCAAAAATATATTATCAAACGAATATTTTGTACACAATAAATATCTATTTATGTATAGAGAATTTATATTTATATGTACATCTATTTATATCCCTTTTATAATTTTTAAAAATAAATTCTGTAATATAATAAAAATAGTTAAAAAATTACTAGCCTAAGTATATTCTCAATATTGTGTAAATCCACCCATGCCTACATTTACACACATTAGGGTAAATAATTGAGAAACAATATAATAAAAATAATTAATATATTAAATAGAACTCTATTGTAGGCATTTACAGTCTCAACTTTTTAAATAGAATTTAATACTACACCTTTATATACATATAAATGTAGGCATACTCTCATGCCCTATTAATCCACATAAAAACTAACAAATATTCAAAAATATTATATATAATATCAACGTGGTAGCAACTGTATTTATATTATACTTAACCATTATTTATAAAACAATTATTAGATCATTATATATATATATATATATATATATATATATATATATATATATATATATATATATATATATATATATTAATATATTTTAATATTATATATGTGTGTGTGTGTGTGTGTGTATATATATATATTTGTGTGTGTGTGTGTATATATATATATATATTATATATATATATATATATATATATATATATATATATATATATATATATATATATATATATATATATATATATATATATATATATAACACCCAGTTTTTCAGATGAGGGTAATTTTGAAATTTTGTAATTATAATTATAATTTATTGATATTTATTGATATTTATTTCATATTATGATTTTTAGTGATTTTTAATTATTTTTAAACTATTTAAATTCATGACTTGTGATTTTGATATTTTGCTAGTGAAACCGTAGAGACTGCCTACCCTAGAGCCTAGCCATGTGATTAGGGTATTTTTGACATTTTTAGGGTTATTTGAATTTATTATAATTTATTTGAATTTATGGAAATTTTTAGGATTTATTCTGGAATTATTTGAATGATGGTTGACTAGGTTGACTTTGACTAGTGTTGACTGGGTAGACTAACCTAGAAGCTAACCCTAGATGTGTTTGGACTTGGTTAGGTCATGTGACCCTAGTTGGACTAGAGTTAACCCATGTTTTAGTCTGTTAAAACTTAAGTTAGAATAGAGAGGCTTTTAGTCATAAGCCATGACTTATGGTTTTGAAACCATTAGTTAGCAACTTAGCCCATAGAGGCCCAAGCCCATCACTAAACCCTAACCCTAACCCACTATGGCCAGCCACATTGGGAATCCTACTATATTTATACTCTCTTCCATTTAGGGCTAGCCTCTTTTAGGAAATAGATCTCAAGTTTAGAATGAGGTAAATCCCCAACTTTAGAAATTCCTAGTAAATCCATTTTAATTTCTTTTTAATCCAAACAAGTTGCATTAGGTTCTAATTCATCTATACTTTCTGTCCATGGAAGGAAATTTCAGTGGGGGAGCAATTTGGTGGAGTTTGCTATCAAATGAAAAAGTTCTAAAAGGAAGTTTTTCTTGAAAAGGTCATCAATAGGTAAATGATCCCTAAACCTATAGTTTCCCTGATTTCTTTGCATATTTGGAAAGCCCTAGGAGTCCCCTAGCTGTAGGACTTGGTTTCGTGTCAAGGTGGATTCATTTCGTGTCCGTATCGGACACGTATCCATTGCTAGGTTAGGGTGTTCGATGAAATGCCCCCAACCATTTATGTTTGCTATTTTTGCTAATGTTTTTGATTGAAATCCTAGATCTAGGGTTCGTCATTAGATTTGTGTCTCTGTTTTGTGATTTTGGGATCGTGTCGTGTCCACACAGGGACAGGAACACGTCGCACAGGCCATACAATACTGTCCTGCTACCCGACACTGAGATCTCGATGCACGGGACACTTCAGGACACGAAAATTTGTGTGGAGCAGGGGGCAACATCTGACACCATGCTTCCAAAATTTGGAAGCATGTCGTGGAGTACACGCGGCGCAATCACGCCCGCACTGGCCGTGCGCTGTCGCGCGCAGGCGGCTGAGCACGCACAGACACGCACAACACACGACCTCGTGTCCGCTATAGACACCACGTGGACACCTCACAAGGTGTCGAACGTGTAGCCTGACACGTGGGCTACACGTGGACATGACCACGTGGTCACACGTGTCGTGTGTCGTGTCCACGACCTCTGTGAACGCGTGCACGATACTGCAGTGCACTGAGTTTCAGCCTGTGTGTCATGTGATGGTTTGGACACAAATGCACTCCTTAGTCTCCTCACGTGTATGAAACTAATTACCAACTCTTGATTGTAAAATTTGTTGTTAATTAGATTCGAAATTATGTTATTTCCTAATATCCCGATACCACTGATACCCCCCTTACTGAAATTATCCCTGATTTTAAATTGCATATTCTTTACTGTTTTAATGATGTTAGAGGATTAAATTAGTTCACCTACATGTTAAGTAATAATATACATGATTACTTGTGGGTTTTTGAGTGTTTTTTATTTCGAAAATTCAAATTCCCCTTGTGTTCTGTCATTTGACTGATACCCTATGGCTGAGATATCCATTTCTGAATTGATTGCAATTTCCTGTTTTTTTTTTTGTTGATTAAATGGCAAAATAGGCTCACCTACATAATTGTTAAACTGATGGTTGATTGTTAGGTTAACCTAGGTTGTGTTAATGCTATGGGTTTCGTTTAAGGGTATTGATTGGGGTTTCCTGTCAAGTTTCAGGAAACTGGAACTGAGAATCAAATCCCTATTTTTCTCACATTTCCTCCACACATGAACTGTCATCATTGCTCACTGATGGTTACACACAAATCTGGGAATTGCTCACTTGATTCCTGAAAAACCACAAAATCTGAGAATTGCTCACTTGCTCACAAAATCTGATAAATCCCACATTAATTCCTATGTACATGCACTGTTTTAACCCTCTCTCTATCTCTCTATGTATATGTGTGTGTATTAATGTATGCTATTATGTACCTATATATATATATATATTGATGATTACATTATATATATATATATATATATATATATATATATATATATATATATATATATATATATATATATATATATATATATATATATATATATATATATAGGTGGGTTGTTTACATATGGGTTCATATATGAGGTTATGAGTTAAATAGAAATGGTAGTGTATACCCTTAAACCCACACACACAACTGAAATGAGATGGGAGAGCAGTGGCTTGGCCTTGTTTGGCCTGAATAGGCTTGGTAGAGATTGAGAATTGGGTTTTGGATTTGTGTTGGATGAATGTATCACTGTCATTGACACTCATCCTATTTCATGTAAAACCCTATGCCATATAGACACAAACACACACAAAGCCACATATTCCTCACACTACTCACACACTTTGGAACTGTCATACAAATCTGAGACCATGCCTACACACACATATACACCTATACACTCACACACTCATTCACTAAACACACACACACATTGCTTGATTACTTTTCCCCTCTATGTATATATATATATATATATATATATATATATATATATATATATATATATATATATCCCCTCTATGTATATATATAAAATATATATATATATATATTTTTTATATATATATATATATATATATATATATATATATATATATATATATATATATATATATTATATCTAAAAAAATATATATATATATTATATCTAAAAAATATATATATATATATATATATATATATATATATATATATTATATCTAACCTATGTGAATGTGTAAATGAGATAGTGTAATATAAAATGAACCATGAATTTGCCTATGTGAATGTGACACACATATGTGAGTATAATGCATAGAGCCCAATGTGAAATGCAATAAATATGGCATTGCCTATATAGATAATGTGTGTATAGCCTAATATGAAGATGGGTTAGCTTTGTAACATGTGTAGTGTAAACACATAGCTAGTGTTGATTTCTCTTTTCATGTACACCTCAATGTTTACACACACACATAGCTTTACATGTTAGTTCCTTTCTCTTATATAAATATATATATATATAATGTTGAATATGCATGAAAGTGATGTATCTTGATATGTGACTTGTGTTGGCTTGTATAGCCTTGGATTGGTATGTGTGGATGCTAGGGTAGACAAGGTTAGGCCTAGTGAGACTTATTAGACTTGTTTGGGTCAGTCTTGACCTAGTTGACCTAGTTTGACTAGTGTAGTTGACTAGAGTTGATCGAGAGTTGACTTTGGTCTAGTTTGACCTAGACAGCATGCAGATGTATTGTACATTTTATATATCACCCTCTGTATACATCTTGACTTGTGTTGCTCTAACTAGGAGTCAGGTACCTCATCTCGGACAGTACATTTACTTCAGACGTTCAGATACGAGGCGAGTACATTCTCTGACCATTTTATACTTGTCTGGATTTATATTCTTGCTTTAGATTACTGTACTTGATGCTGACATGATTGTTATCATGGATTGGTACTATATGGATCTTCTTTTGGGATGTTATTCCCTTGTATTCACTAAATACATATTGTGATGTGCGTTTCACTTACATAGTGTATTTATTGAATACCCATATCCTTGTATACTCATTGTGCATATTGTACTCTCATTATCACATGAGTTCCAGGGATAGACCATTGTACACTATTGTATAACATTGTACAACCATTGTATAATATTATACATCTATTGTATAATATTGTACATCTATTGTATAACATTGTACACTATTGTATAAGATAACGTAACTGGAGTGGATCCTTGTGTATTGATTGGGGAGGGAGAGTAGAATTGGTTATGTACTCAAATTCTATTGTACAATATTGTATAACTATTGTATATGTCTATTGGACACCCACGTACAATGGAGTTACCATTGCATTGTCCTAGACCGTTTACATTACCATATTGTACTCTAAATCACAGTTGGCTTACAGTTCTTACTTATCATATATAGATATTTTCTGTTATCAAATCTCTACTGTTTTTCATATACATTCTTCTTTCAGCGTTTCATGTACCTTATTCTATTGCATGCTTTATATTTTCTAACTTGATATGAACTGCGTGAGATGTTTTGTGCTCGCTCTCGTCCTAACTGGACCTGTTGAAAATTTTACAGAGGATGATGAGGAACCCTGTACCCCTTACTTGGAGCTTGCCTAGATGACACTCGCGACCTGGACCCCTGGGGAGGTTCAGGCAGCTGCTGAGGAGGATACCCCTTGTTTAGTAGATAACTTAGACTGTTCTTTCTTTTCGTGTTTAGCTATTGTCTTTATTTTCAGAGTTGTATATCTTAGAGATGTTGAGACTGGTAGTTGTTGAGACCTTGTTATTTCATTCTGCTGTACCTCAGATGAGGGTTTTCTTATCTTTTTTGTCGTGCCATATTCCATCTCTAGATTGTGATTGAGTTGTACCTCTGTGTTGGCCTCTTTATGGAGAGTATTTCATGTTAGTTAGTTATAGTTCATAACCTAGAACAGCGTTCTACCGCCGACACTGCGGCGTAGGCTGGGCGTTGTTACGTACTCGTAACCTCACGGTGGGTGCAGGTCGTGACAATATATATATATATATATATATATATATATATATATATATATATATATATATATATATATATATATATATATATATATATATATATCTTGGGTTGTACTACATGTCTACATAGGTTTAGATTTGGTTCGGGTCAAGTCGGACTAGTTTGGTGCAACTGGTTCTCCTAAAAATCAAAAGTCTTAATAAATACTAATTAAACCATTTATAGGGGCCATGTCACAACTTTGACTGGTTTTTCTAGTAGGGACACTGCTATGCTAGGCTTTCCTTATCATGGCTAATACACTAATCAAAGCACATCACTATCTTAGTCGTGCCAAAATTTCTAGTCATCTTGCACTTTAAAACTTAACCATGACTAGGACCATCTATAATAAATACTATTAGGCTATTATAAATATAATCATATATACAAAATTGTATATAAATCTATTTGGCATAAAATAAATTCAAAATAACTCTACTAAGTCATGGCAACCTAACATAGCTCTACCAATTGGGGTTGGCTAGTTTAGGGTCCAAATATATTTTAAAATCAAATCGAACTCGAAAAGTTAACCCATGAGTCTTTTGTGCCATTCGCAAATAAACAGCACATGGGGACTCGATTGAGAGACATACCCTTGGCATGTGCGTTGTAGGCTCAAAATGGGTCAAAATCATATATTGTGTAAACTGGTTTTGATCGATGTCGAGTTTCGAACTCACGTTGGAAGTTAGGTCTAGAATTAAGGTAAATGGTCAAATGGCCTAAACTGATCCAAAAGCGAAGTCAAAAGAATGTTGGGGAACAAGTTTAGTGGGATATGATACATTAAATTGAAGGTGGACTTGTCTACTTCAAAACTCATGAATGACATTTCGAAAGATTGTCATTTCTTGTGCTCCAAAAATTAAAGCTACGAAAAAGTACATCTATAGTCATAAATAAATATAAAATCTATTGTAATAAAAAAAAATCATCTAAAATAAAAAAATAATTCCCAAAAATCAGGATCCTTATAATCTACCCACCTTAAAAGAATTCTATCCTCAAAATTAAAATAAGGCTCACTAACGAAGAGCCGCGCTAGCGTAACTAGGAATAGTTCAAGGGATACGCTAGGTCACTACGGTGTCTCTTAATAACTCAAGTAATAATCAATCCTAAATAATTTGGTTTTGCAACATCTCTATCGTAAAAGTATAGATGGTTATCTCTAATCGCTCTTCTTGGTACTGGTGGTCTTATAATGATCATGTTGAAGTCTTGTCCTCCTAATCATATTATCACAACTATATAAGTCTCTTTTCACCTGACCAAGCTAAGTGATACCTACCAATCCTAACTGATAGGGCATAATAGTAAGTGGGTTGGGTTAGGCTATGTTTAGGTTCTTCTTGTAGGGGTCAATCTTTACACTAAAACTACCACTCTATTCTTGAACAAGTGACTACCATAAGAGCGTAATCTAGTATGGCCATATATTTATTTCTATACTGAAGACGTCTTCGAACATTTGGTCACACTACCCTATCAAACACATGATGTCCTAAAATTTTATAACCCTTGCACATTAGTTACAAAAATCTATACTACTAAATATCTATGGCATATGTCATCTCTAATCTCCTCCTATCTATCAAGCAATCACAATTCAATAAGCAAGCTAACTTTTACTATAACTTAAGAATTTCTGATAAATTCTATAGAGCACGATCATTCGTCACTTTGAAATATGAAGGGACGAGAAGCAATGGTACGAGAAAGGAAATGAAGAATAGTCGAGAGCAAATACGAAGTTCAAGGACGATAGTGAAATTTCTAAAAGAATTGTCAAGCAGTTGTGGATAGGGATGGCAATGTCCCCCCGAACCCGACGGGGACCCAATTTTTTTACCCGATGGGGGCGGGTTTGGGGATTTTAAAACGGAGATGGGAGCGGGGATGGGGATTAAAATAATTCCCCAGTCGGATTCGGGGACGGGTATGGGTATAGTACTCTCCGTCCCGGTAAATCTCCGACCCCGATTACTTATACCCATATCCATATGTGCAACCCATTGGAAATGGTATGATTCATGATCTATCTAGTATATATTTTATGAAAACCATGTTTTATTAACATACCTTGTACTTTTTTTGGAACGAAAATAATTTTTTCAGCTTATAATGTTCATAAAAAATTGTTAACGGACGGAAGACGGAGACGAGAAAATTTGGCCTCGAAATACTACTAGATTCAAATACTACTCGGGGATGGGGATGGGGATGGGGGATATGGTCCACAGCCCTAACCCGCCCCGTTGCCATCCCTAGTTGTGGATTGAGATTCATATGGGTTTAGTCATATTCGCAGGCCCGTTCGGTACAGTAACGTAACCGAAACGGCTAACTCGACCTGTATGGGTCACCAAAAAATATGTAACGTCCCAGTCCCAAATACATAGGACTAGGAGACGTATACATGTCATCTACGTATTAAGTAGACTCCAGCCTAGCTCAAATACGTATAAGTTGTATTAGTTTCTAAATCAATCTATCAAATCAACTAATATTTATCTCAATCCACTGAAGATAATCTTATGTATAAACCAAGTATACTAATGCTGGTCAGACATTAGCAAACCGGTTCCTACAAGTAATAGAAAAAAAAATATGCAATAAAGTGGACAAGACTCTAATGCAATTATCTTGAACAAGCTTCTGAAGTACAATAAAATATAATATTTGACGAATATGAAAAGGTATGAACTATATATATATATATATATATATATATTTATATATATATATATATATATATATATATATATATATATATATATATATATATATATATATATATATATATATATATATATATACCTCAAATCCTGGAGAAACAATCATCAATCCTCCAATATATTCTACCTTGATAACTTCGACTAATACCTAAAGAGATCACCAGGTACTCAGGTGACTAGAAATATACATATAAATATGCCAAAATGTAATAGTACAACATATGCAGAGAAATAAGAAATAATCAAAGAAAAGTCAACTGAGGCACAATAGGATACCTTGTGGGTAGCAGGCGACTGCCAAGTGCAGATGCTCCCAGGAACGTACATCCATTCCCTGTAAGGGGTCGAGTGGTAACAGAAGACAGGATACCTATAGAACAAATGTGTAGATAATAGTACGTATTATAGGATATGTCAAAGACCACAAGATAAAAGCAGTGTGGTTATAATAGATAATCAGTAGGGTGCATACATATTTTGGAGTGAAGTATCTAACCTTAGATCCTAGGCACCCTACTGTGAGTTTTCCAGCATACAGTAGTAGAACCAAGGGTATGGGTATGTATCAAACATTGGAGCCAGTGGGCAACTCAGTTGCAACAGTAGCTGCTACCTAGCGTATTAAATACTAATGACAGTAGTACCTATAGAGAAGATGGGTATCAAGCCTAAGTATAACCTAGTATCATAGGTACCTAGTACATATAATTAACCTACAGGAAGTAGGGTATGTGAGTATGGGCAGCATTAGCAGTAGCTAATGTAATATCATCCTAAACTAAATAGCAGTTGAGGAAATGGTAGGTAGGTGGCTATGAGTCATATAGCAGTAATCGAGTTGGGGGTATCAGGTAGGAGAGTTGGACTTGGGGCAAACTGGATCAAAGGATACACTATGTATCAGTTACGCCTGATACAAGTTCAAGTATCAGTTGACTTGGGTTAGGTAGCAGGCCAAAGAAACCTGGGTATGGTAGTATGCACAATTATAGTAGTAGTTGTAGTATTTGGCAGAAATCAGTGCCTCTAGATGAACTACAATTTGAGTAATAGTGTCATGATTACAGTGAGGTGGTTGGAGAGTAAATATTCATGTATTAGAACCATATATACAATATAAGCATGATAGTTTCAGTTAGTCAATGGGTAGACAATTAGGGGTATTCAAATTCTTGACAGGAATAACCTTGTCAAACCCCACAAGGGGTATCAGTATTAAGAATATAGGTTTCAATATGTATATTACTACCTAGCAGTATGCCAACTGTTATGTAGGGTAATCGAGGCATGTTCCTAAGTTAGGGAATACAACAGGTAAGACAAGACCTGGAAACAATTAGGCCAGCAGCAGCCATATAGGATCAGGTGCAGGTAGAGCTTACTGAGAATCGAGACAGCAACATGTTAAGGAGTAGTCCTTTGCTAAACTGCTGACTATATATTTATGGTACTCAGTATTCCTAAGGTATGGTAAAAGAATGCAGTGGGTGATACAAAAGTATAGGGGCACAGGGATATGGAGAGTGGTGGCCTCAATTGTGAAATAGGGACTGAAGGGCATCATTTGGAACCAATTATGAACTAGGGTAGATGGAGGGTTGCCACATTATGAGTGGTTAGATGTGGGTTTTAATGAAGAAAACTATACAATCAATAAATTCCAAAAATTAGTGTGCAGGTGAGTTAAGGTTAACAGGTTGCAAATAACAGATACGAGATGAGTATCCTAAGGGCAAGCGTAGAACAGAACTGAAGAATACATGGGAGTAAATGGGTTATAGCTTAAATTATTAACTATGCCTCTAGGAATATATGGACTCAGGAGTAGCATACCAATTAAGTAGGAATAAACTAAATGTCCTATCTACCTAGTTAAGACACCAGTAGAGCCAGTAAATGGCCTAGAAACCTAGCAAATGAATAGATAGGTTTGTTTATACTCTTAAATTGTGTATTGATTCTATTAAATTATAAATAGGTTTCTTGAACTCTGACTCAGCGCTTGACCCGTATCCGCAGCTCAAGACCACAGGCAAGTACATATACCGATTTCTTTCAATTCCTTATATATTTTTTCCATTACATATTATACATATGCTTCTTCTGCTTGTTGACACGCTTGTTACACGGGGTTAGTCTCATAGATCCGTACATGCTATATTTTATGACTACCATTCATATGATTATCATGCTTATGACCTGTTTGATTCTATTGATTCTATGAGTACTAGTCGGGTGAAAAAATATCTTAGTATACGTGTGAACTAGCATTTCCATCTCATTGGTCTAAACGTGAATGATAGCAGCTGCACACGACACGTACGGTTGGCCAAATTTACCCTTTAGTCGTTCACATGTCGAACACGATATTTCAACTCTCGTAGATAGATGTTATTTCACTTGTTTCGTACTATTTTCTTTATCTCATGCAATGTTGCTATATTTTTTCCTGTTAGTTGCTATATTTCGTTATAGAGTTGCTTGTTCCTGTATCCTGCTATACCATGATGCATGTTTATTTCTAGTTTAAATTCTCATATGTTATTCTCATGTTTTACAAATTCTATCATGTTTTGAATAGCCTGACATATGTGTACTTGTTCCATTCCTGACTGGAAACCAATTTTTATATTAGTCACGACTAATCTTAGCATTTGAGAGATACGGGTGTAATTGAAGGACAAAACCCTAGAAGACTACTTAGATAGAAGTGTTGATTCAACATTGTGAGATATTGCATTTTTCTCCAAATGTAAAATATGTAAATATTGTAATATTTCTTTAATTTTTGAATGAGCAAATAAAGTTATTATTTCTGAACACTTGTTTTATTGCGAGCTAGACAGCGTACTACTGCCGATACCGCGGCGTAGGCTGGACTTGCGTACGCACTCGCATCTCGAAAAGTGGGTGCGGGTTGTGACAGTTTTGATGATTGATAGGATTAGAATGGACGATAAAATTGGATATTAGTTGTTTTATGGATATATGACTTGCGATCAAAAGAATAAGATGGTATAGGACTAGTCGTATCAATTGTATTTCGATGGTTTGTCTCATTAGTAATACTCAAGTAAAAGTGATGGATGAAACATTGATGACGAGCTGACGGGTGATTATAAATCGCGTGCTCGGAGGAAGTATTGATAGAAGTGGAATCGTTAAAGTGGAATAGACTTAAATTTTGATCAATTTCATTCGAGGTAACATGGTGATTACATAGGTTGAATACTTGGTTATTGATGTTAATGTCATATGGATTGATTGATAGAATTATCGTTGATTGAGTGAATGAATCGAATAACATGTTGGATCTGATCTTCTAATACAGAAGAAAGTTGATGATTGAAGATGAACCTGTGTTTCGATGAAATCAAATGAGTTCTTGAGGATGAAATAAAAGCAAAATTATACTTGGTCGAACTTTAATCGATATCACTGAAATTGAGATCGTATTTGGAAGAGTGTATTTGTCACTCCCAGTTTTCGAAATACGTAATTTTTTTGATTTTTCTATATATGGTATCTGGCACCTGTATCTTGATTGTATGTATCATGTATTTGTAACCGGCCATGGCATGGAATAGTATCTCATCGCGGAATAGTGTGACACCCCTTGTCCTTGTCTAGTTGTAGGCGTGGCTCACTACTTCGATGATAAGATATCTGAACCGTGTTATGGTCAGGATTTTATTTAAATAATTCAATTAGTTGTATCATGTAGCCTTTAACATGTCATTAGTCATATGGTTAAGAGCATGCTTAAGATTAGGGTTTCTTTGAGTCAACCCAACCCCTATATATATTCTCTTCCTCTCTCTCTCTCATCATTCACTCTTTCATTTATTTTCCTCAAACAATATTTAGGCAAGTAAACCTTGCACCAAATGAAGAGATTCTTGCATTTTTTATTTCTTAATTTTTCTTTGATATGATTTGTCTATATTGTTCTTCTCATCATCCTCTACAAGTTTAGTTCTTAGAGTTTTTTATTTTAATAACTAGTTTTGTGTAGATCTAAGTTTCTAAAACTAGGATTTTAAGGATTTTTGTGGTTTTGATCTATCAAACTATCTTACTTTCAAAAATTATTTGTTCGATGTTGTAGGGAATTCAATTCTACCCAATTTTGGCTTTTGAACCGCCGAATTTCGACTTCGTATGAGAAAGTTATGTCATTTTCATATTAATGGCTTTCCCACACCTTTTGGTGCTATCGGGACGATGAACAGTGCCGCGCACAGTGTCTTCGCTACCGCACGCCCGTGCGCCGTGCTTGCACGCAACGTGCGCTGTGGGCACTTTTGCCCTCGCGAACATTACAACTTGCGCGCCCGCGCGCCCGCACGATTTTTTCTGCCGCGCGCCCGCGCACCGTGCTTGCGCGCAACGTGCGCCGTGGGCACATTTGCCCTCGCGCACATTGCAACTTGTGCGGCCGTGCGCCCGCACAATTTTCTGTCGTGCGCTCGCGCGCCGTGCTTGCGCGCAACGTGCGCCGTAGGCACTTTTGCCCTTGCGCACATTGCAACTTGCGCGCCGCGCGCCCGCGTGATTTTCCGCCACGCGCCCGCGCGCCGTGCTTGCGCGCAACATGCTCCATGGACACTTTTGCCCTTGCGCGCACCTTGCGTCGTAGGCGGTTTGGCCTGCGCGCGCAGTGCGTAGTCCGCGCACCGTGCATGCGCGCACTTTGTGTCGTGGACATTTTTGCCCGCGCACGCAGATCGCCCTAAATGACTGCTTTTGCCTCTTTGAGCTATTTTGTAGTTAAAATCTTGAAAAACTCAAAACATGAAAGTTGTAGATCTTTGTCTTGGCTTCTAGAATTTTCATGTCTCACTTTAACCAGAATTCATATGTGACTTTTATGTCACGAGGGGTCCGCATGACTTTCTGACTTGACCGTGTTCCTGACCTGATTACTTGTATACGTGCTGGTACATATTCTAAGTGTGTATTGAGATAAAATATTAGTATGCACTGCGGTACTATTTAATGAGTGCACTGAGGTGTGACTCTGCGTGCTAAGTGACCATTCGTGTTATATGTCAATACATGTGTACCTTCCAGCACAGTCATGGTAATGGGTCACTAATAGTGTCGTGGTATAATAATTATTGTTTGATGCATTACACTAAGCATGGATCTAGATTTGGAACTCCTTGAGCCGAAGTGGATCCATACTTAGGATACACGTACTATGGTACGATATATAGGAGGATGACCATGTGACCACGACATATAATTCCAATATCAAGATAGGGTTAATCTAAGCAACTCAAATTGGTAGAAGCAGTGGGAGGGAACAGAATATCGAGATCGTACGTCACCGGCCACCCCAGGTCCTGTCCTGACGTGTCGGATTGGCCGCCACGGATACAGTATCATCCGCCTATAGTGGATGACTATATATGACTCCTACGTGCTATGTGTTATATGTTTTAGCACGATGGCCTTACGGGGGACCGATGCATAATCAAAGTGCTACGTGTGTGTGTGTGTGTGTGTGTGTGTGTGTGTGTGTGTATATATATATATATATATATATATATATATATATATATATATATATATATATATATATATAATGGATTAGCTAGCCCTGCTTGGATAAGATACGATATGAGGATTCCTATATATTGCATTACTGGGATAATCCAGACAAATCATAGAAAGTCGTAGGATTGATTGGCCTCTTGTAAGCCGACTTATTTGTGATATATTTTCTTCTGTTAGCAACTGAGGAATATGGACTATCGTGGTGCGTGGTCCAATCCATGTCCTTGTTTGGTTGTTCGGTTGGACTATTGTGCTGCGATAGGCTGTGGACCGAAGTTGCGATCAGAAGCCCTTCACCTTCCCATGGTTATAGGATATATCTTATCTCGGCACGATATTGGCACCGTTTGTCCTTGTTTGGTTGTAAGGGTGTCGTATTGTCTCGATGATATGGTATAAGCCTATAACTCGTGAATCAGGTCTTAATTTACTCATTAGATTTTGTCTTATTCATTATGTGCTCCCTTGTGGTACTTGCTATTCGGGGCCTGACCCTGCTGGTTTTGTTTGGCCGGATCTCGTAGCAGCGCCAGAGGATCCAGCCTTCTACCCGAACAATGGTGCACACCAGGAGTATGGGCGCCAGGGACCATGAGTGGGTTTCTTCTTCACTGCTCTGATATCTTCTATTTTGTACTTGGCATTTAGCCACCGGCACCTGTTTAGCCGGCTGTTCTGGACATTAGTTTTCTTTTACATAATTGTAATTAAATCAGACTGCATCTGACTACGGTTATGTACCTATGACTCTCGGCACTAGCTTATCATTTTGTATAGTTAGGCTCATTATTCATTTTAATGAAGCATCGGGGACGCCTTACTGCTTTGTCTTATATGATCATTATTTACTGCTTCTTGTTTGATTGATTGAGACATAGATGCTCTGTGAGATCATAGGAGACTTGATTGTAGTATGTACCCCCTTGTCTCTTGACAGCCACGATCGTCGTATGACGTTTATATACCTCATATGGAGTAGCTGGCCTAGTCCGTTTCAGTATTCCGGTACTGGGACGTGACAGTATTCGAGATGTGCATAATAAGATATTCGGATGTAGATTGCTTGTTTCAAAGGTTTGAAAAATTTCGGAAGATAGAAAGTAGATGGTTAGTTTGGTCCTTGTCCCCAAATATATAGAGACTAGTATTCAACAAGTAAAGATTTATTTATATACACTAATTGATAAATTATCCAAAGGAATTCAAGTAAGCAAGAGAGAAGAAAATAGTAAATACTATTAGTTATTTTCCTTTTTTTATGCACTGAATAAAGGGGCTGTCATAAACTGCCAATATCATATCTGACCGTTAAATCTCCGCCCTTCCTCCCTTATCATGCTCTCACCTCTCTCTACAGCTTCTTCCTCTCTCTTTCTCTATCCATCCCTTCACTTCTCCAATGGCACTCAACTTCCACTCTTCCTCTCTCTTATTCTAACCAACAAACCAATTAGCTAGATAGCTATTCTTCTTCTTCTTCCTCCTCCTCCTCCTCCTCCTCCTCTCTTCATTCATTTGGAGCTCTTTGTTTGCTTCTGGTGAGTGTAAGTGTACAATATACATATTGCTATATATAACTATTCTTAGTTGGTCTAAGAGTCTATCACCTCTTCTTTTCAATTGGATGTTGGCTTGTTTAATAGGGGTGGACTTCGGAAAGTTGCAGTTGACTAATCTCTAATGGGTTGTGTTTAATTTGCACCAAAGCCTTATCTATAACATTATCAAATACTCGCTTTTGGAACTTTGTAATATTCATTCATTGCACCATGAAAGAAAAAGAAGGATACATAACTATAAGTACCATATATTGTTTTCAGGCTTCGCGCACGGTACCATCAGAGCGAGAGGCACAATGGCACCGAAGGGCGGCCGCGGCGGCGGGAAGACCAAAGGCGAAAAGAAGAAGAAAGATGAGAAAGGTATATAGTATACTGGCAGTATACTGGGATAAAAAGCTATTCGTTTTAGTTTTGTTGGAGTTTGTATCGACTATCGATTATATATACTTTGATTAAATTTTGTGTATATATATATATAGTTCTTCCCGTGGCGATGGACATCACCATAAACCTTTCCGACGAATCTCAAGTTATCTTGAAGGTATTGTTCTGTTTCGACAAATTAACATTAATCTTTTTATTTGCTGTAAAAAAAAAATTTGTTTCGAAAATTTTAAACCCAGAGTAATTAATTAAGCATGTAAAGAACAGTAAGATGGTGTGAAGAGAAAGTTCAGCATAATATGTGTATCCACTAAACATCTATGCATGTATAGAATTTACCAGTTCTGTGGAGTTCCTGGCAAAAATTCTTATCGGTTAAGAATCTCGGCCTCCAATCGGAGCTAGCGAGCCAGCTCATGTAGTCATAGTATATATGGTCACTCTTATATATTCAAGTATACCTGTCGGACAGAGAACGTATATATGTAAGTATAAAAATTTGTAATCTCGTTCTTTGTTCGTGTTTATGTTTGTTGTAGGGAATTTCGACCGACAAGATCATCGACGTGCGGAGGTTGCTGGGCGTGAACACCGTCACTTGCTACGTGACGAGCTACTCCCTGTCGCACGAGGTATGTATGCGTCCGAACGACCGATGACTTGGACGCTCGAAGTGAACTCGTTAGCCGACAAGAACAAATAAAGAAAACCGAGAGAGAGAGAGAGAGAGAGAGATATAAGAAAATTATCCCTCGGAATGAAAACAACATAAGGTTGACGCTAGGTGGGTCGGTGGACCTTAGCTTGCTTTATACAGCTTGTACTTAAAAAGACGGTTAATGGGTCGGTAGTAGGTCACCATTTGTGTCCGTTGTCGATGGCACGCTAGGCTACTTGAGATCTCAACACCGCCATCAATAGCCAGCCAACATTTGAAAATAGTTTGATTTCTATTTCAAATAGGATGTTTATCATTTTTATTATATAAAAAAAAGCTTAATTGTATTTCTGTTTTTTAATTCAATATCTTAAACTTTTTTACTCAACAACTCGAAACCCTCAACTATTTTAGTTTTCAACTTAATACCTAAAATCTAAAATATCCCCAAACTACTCCTAGTTCCCTCTTTCTCTCTCTCCACGTCCCCTTCCCTCTCTCCGGCGATGCCCCTCCCCCCCTCCCCCCCCCCCCCCTCCCTCTCCGGTGGAGGCGGAAAAGGAGGGCGGGTGGGTGGCCGGAGGGGAGGGGGGGAGGGGGGGGCCTGCTGCTGGGGGCTGAAGGGGAGGGCGGAAGTGGGAGTTGCTGCGGGCGGGACGGAGGAGGGGTGGGGCGGAGGCGGCTGGCCAGAGGGGGGGCAGGGGCCGGGGGTGGGTGGGGAGGGAGGGGTTGTGGCCGAAGGGGGGAGGGGGTGAGGGGTGGGGGTTGGGGCCGAAGGGGGGAGCGGGGATGGAGGGTAGTTTTGAATTTTAAGCAGGGGCATTATTGTCCAAATAAAATTCAGGGTATCAACTTGAAAAGAAAAAAAAATTAAGGTAGTAAGTTGAAAAACGAAAATAGTTGAGGATATCAGAATACAATTAAGCCTAAAAAAAAAATTTCTGGAACCGCAAACACAAATATGTTTGGTGCACACGTCTGTAGTTTTTATTATACAAACTTGGTCAAAAAATGACACCATTTCACGTTTGCTACTTAAAATAAAACGTTTAGTTGTTTCTAAAGATCCTTGACAGGGATCGATAAAGGCTAATTTGATTTATGTCTGAAATGGCAAATCCTCCGTTCCAACTGGCTAAATATATAGTGTTGATTTTCTTTTGTACGTTTTAACAGTGTTTTGTATGATGAGAACAAGAAATGCTAAGAATCAAACAAATTTTATGAATAATGCTATTCATCCCTTTACCGTGTTCTTCCAAACCATTTCTCTTTATGTGACAGCTGACATGACGGTTGATGTGGCAGCTAATATTATAAATTTTAAAATTGACATTAATATTAATATTAACATTAAAAATTGGGATAATTAATTTTTTTGGATTAAAATTTGCTATGTCAGCTGTCATGTTAGATGACACATAATGATATTTAATATGCCACGTAAGGACATGTTTGATAAACCATAGTGGAGGAATATTTGGAGTTGCACTTTAAAGATGGAAAGCATATGAGAATCCATGCACTTTCTTGACCTTCTAGTATAAAACAAATGTGTTTGGTTAGAATAAAAAGTGAGAAAGTAAAACATGGGAGAATATATAATAATAATAATAATATTATTATTATTATTATTATTATTATTATTTAACAAATAAAGATGAATAGTACAATTAAACGATATCATTTTTGGGTTTACTAATTAATTATTCTAATTATATAATGTAAATAAAAATATTATTCAAATAATAATTAATTATCTTAATTAAATTAGAGCTACAGTAATAGTGAATACTAAATAATGAGTTTAACAAATTAACATAATTACTAAATACTAATAATTGATAGTAATAGAATAACTTTATTTAACTTATTATTTTTGTAAACTAATTAATTATTTTTTTACAAGTTAATTACTAATAATTATATAATCTAAAGCCAAATCAAAAAATAATTTGGTTCAAATTGAAATTCAATCAGTAGAAAAGTTCAATCCAAATAAAATACAAAAAATAATATTAATATTTACCTTAGTTAAGAATAAAAATTTATTATTAGCGAAACAATATTATTAAATAAATACTATTTTAGATTATAAACAAATTAAAAAAAAAACAAATTCAAAATTTCCTACCCACATCCAATGTGGATGACCGAACTGTCCTCCTCACTTTCCAAAATGAACCGAATTTTGTTTGGGGCGACATTCAATGCTTGAACTAACAATGCTTGAACTTTCCTCACTTTCCAAAATGAACCAAACACTACATATATGTAAACTTCTTCCAAAAGTGTAATTTCTACCCGCCCCTCACAACACTTCCACTTTACCAAACAGAGCTTTTAATGGTGTGTCTGGACTCTGGAAACATTTCTTGAAAGGGAAAGGAAAATTTAAGCCAAAAAACTATTGAAGGAGAGTGAAATGGTAAAGTTCATTTTTCCTTCACTCGTTTGGATCACAAAAAAGTAGGAAAAAAAGTAATTAATAAATTTTTGATTGTTTGTGGGAGAAAGATATAATCACTATTTAGTTCTTAATTTATTTTAAATCATAATTTATGTTAGCTTTTTGAGGGGTGATTAGGTAAATTAAAAAAAAATTCTCTCACCTCTTTCCATTTTTTCTTCTACTTTTGGAAGAAGTTTTTTTTTTTAATGGGACTCACCTAATTTTTCCCCTCATATTCCTCTATTCCATTTCCCTCTCATCTTCCCTCCCAAACATCGTAACTTATCATTTTCCTTCCATTTTTTTCTCAACTTTTTTTTATTTCTCACATTTCCTACCTTCTCAAACAATATGTAAGGGTCTGCTTTGACCGAGGGGAAAAAAAAAATTTTGATTGAAATTTTAATTAGAACTTTTCAAAATATCTCCACAAATGAGAAAACTACAAAGCAATATATTAAAAGCAATAAAAAATAATAATATTTTTTTACGACAAATAAGGAATATTTATGACTTTTTAAAAATAATGTTACTCAATATCTCCGGTTAATCCTCTTATTTGAAGGTTGAAAAAAATAGACAATAGATGATTAAATAAACCGCCACTTAACCCTTTATAACCTCTCTTTCTAAACACTCACCCTCAAATCAAATATGGTTTTTATTTGAGAAATTTTAACTTACCCCCCACTTGGATTACACATATTAAGGGTGCACCCCACAATTTTGCAAAAATGTAAGGTCCCCCCCAACTTTGGACGAAAACCGTCCAGAACGGACGGTCAACAGCTTTGACCCAAAAAATTTGACGAAAATATCCCTTTCCTAGTTTTTCTTCCTCGTCTTTCAACCCCCTCCTTCCCCGCCGCCACTGCACTCCCTCCCGCCGCTGCCCGCCCTCCCCTCCGCAGCCACTGCCCCCCCCCCCCTCCGGCCGCTGCCCCCCCCCCCCCTCTCGCAACAACAGCCGCCGCCGCTGCACACCGCTCCCCCAACCGACTTGCCCCCATTGCTACTCCCCTCCCCGCTGCTACGCGCCGCCGCCGCTGCTGCTAGCTTCCCGCCGCCGCCGCCGCTGCTACGTGGGGAGGGGGGAGAGGGGAGGGGGGAGCGGTGGCGGGGAAGGGGAGGGGGAGGCGATGGAGGGGAGGGGGGAGGTTGTGGCGTGGAGGGGGGAGCGGGGGCGAGTCGTCGCAGCCGCCACTGCTGCTTCTTCCTGCCGCCGTCGCTGCTACGCGGGGAGGGGGAGGGGCTGGAGGCGGTGGCGGGGAGGGGAAGGGGGAGGGGAGGCGGTGGCGGGGAAGGGGAGGGGGAGGCGGTGGCGGGTGAGGCGATGGCGGGGAAGGGGAGGGAGGCGGGGGTGGCGTTGGAGGGGGAGTGGGAGCGAGTAGCGGCACCGGCGGCAGCCTGTCCGGGGAGGAGGAGGAGGAGGGGGGGTGTGGGGGGGGGGGGGGGGGTGTTGAGGGAGAAAGAAGAAATTATAGGAGGGGTATTTTCGTCAAATTTTTTGGGTCAAATTTGTTGACTGTCCGTTCTTGAAGGTTTCCGTCCAAAGTGGAAGAACTCTTACATTTTTGCAAAACTGTGGGGTGCACCCTTAATATGGGTAATCCAAGTGGAAAATAAGTCAATTTTTTTTTTGTCTCTCATTTAATTTTTCCTCACATAACTCTGTTAACCTTCAACCCAAGTAGACCTTAAGAAATAATTTTGAGGAACAATTTGAAGGCATGAATAAAATTACTCAAATTTTATTAGAATATTTAGTAATAGAGTCTCAAATAATCGTTGATATTAGAAAGTGGGTCTCGAAATTGTCCAACGTTAGTGTTTGGATGAACAGTGATTTGGAGATCTAAATATTAACGTTGGACAATCTAAAGACTTAAATTCTAATATTAACTATTATTTGAGCCCTATTAATAAATAACGCAATTTAATTTGCCAAGAAACTGCAAAGGATACATCTCAAACAGAAACCAAATAGTCCTGAGTAGTGACAGATGGTTGAAACGTTTGCTGATTGTCTGATGGGTGGAATGCTGGTTAACGTCTCTATTAATATTTCAAATTAAGTACCTAAATTATCGTTAGTTTCTTAGAAGTCCTAGATTATTAACAAATGGAGTTATAAATTCCTTCCAATTTCTTTTACTTGATAAGCTATTGCAAACGGTTTTGAATGTGACAATTAGACCCGTTAATTGGGATGGCCCAGTCCGGACACGAGCCTGATCTAAAAAACTTGTCCATTTACTGATCCGATCTGATAAATCATGAATCTGAATTAGGCCGATACAGTATCCGAACAAGTTGTATCTCATATTTCGGCCCATAAGAGACACAATTCGACCCAAGGCCCAGTCCGACCCGTCCTAAAGCCTGTCTGAATTTGACCTTGGTTTTACAATTTATTTCCTATATGTTATTTTAATATTGATAATTTTCAAACATTCAAATATAAAATAATTTCAGAACTAATGACTTACCATGAGATGGATGTGTCCCATCTGGTATATTAATTACCACCCTAAAATTATATTTAAAAGAATAGAGCCTTGGTGTATTAATTCTGTCAAACCGGTCAGAAGCCTACCATTTCGTGGATTATGGGTCGTGTTGAACTAATTTTTTTTTTTTAACCTTTAGCTCCGACCCGTTGCAATGTGCAATGTATGGATTCGATAGGTCTGGCCCAAATCTGATTCGACCCATCCAAAATTAGTGCGGTCCGGCCGACCCACTTGACAAGTCTAGTGTTAATGGATTTAGAATGGAGTAGGAGAAATAGAAAAGTAATCTGGATCAGTGTTTTAAAAATCGAACCGGACTGACCGATTCACTCGTGAACCCGTAGCTTTTTCGATTCGATTCAGTATTGACCCACTATTTTTTTTAAAATTGGTTATAAATGGTTTGATCCGATCCAGATCTCCGGTCTGATTTTTTAAAACAAGAACGGATTATTGTTTTAGTGGGGGGCCTTTTATCCAAATACTATGAAATTAAGGAACTGATATGAAAAGTACCAAACAAAAAGTATTAATTGCAGAAAAAAAAAAGTACTGACTGAAATTTCTGTTGTTGCAGGTGAGGGGGCCCCGGCTGAAGGACACGGTGGACGTGTCCGCTTTGAAACCTTGCATTTTAACCCTCGTCGAAGGTAAACTTTACATTCTTCCCCCCTCTCCTCTCCATTTCAGCCTCAAATTCATCAAATCAAAGGAGCTTAAGTGAATATTTTCCCAACAAAAAGTCGACCCCTAAAATGCAAAATTTCCTCTCTTTTTTGCAGAAGGCTACGACGAGGAGCGGGCGGTGGGTCACGTGCGCCGCCTCCTCGACATCGTCGCCTGCACTTCCTTCTTCGGCGATGCGGGTCCCAAACCCGCACCCGCTAAGACTCCCGCCAGCGGGGGCGACGGGGCCCACAAGAGCGCCGCCGCTCCGGTGGCGAAGGAGGTCCCGCCGGAGATCGAGGCGGAGATGAACGGAGCGTGTCCGAAGCTCGGAGCGTTCTACGAATTCTTCTCCCTCTCCAATCTCACCCCACCGATCCAATGTAAATTTTTTTTTTTGCTTTTTTGCACTTTAGTCCCTCTTATTTTTGTTGTTTTGCAGTTTCGGTACTAATGCTTTGATGGCACAATTTTGTGAAGCTATAAAGAGGGCGGCGAAGATACGGCAGGGGGAGAAGCCGTCGGCGGACCATCTGTTCTTTCTCGAAGTAAGTTTCTTTTAGCGAGTTGCAAATTTGGGAGTTTGAGGGGGTTTTGTGTTAAAATTTGTGGTGGTGGTGGTGAATTTTTGAAGGTGAAGCTGTGCAGTGGGAAGCTGGTTATAGTGGAGGCCTGCGAGAAGGGGTTTTATAGCGTCGGGAAGCAGAGGCTGCTCTGCCACGATCTCGTTGACCTGCTGCGGCAGCTCAGCAGGGCGTTCAATAGCGTAAGGACCACTTTTTTGGCTCGCTTCGAATCTCTGTGGCACGGCATTGATTTTGGCGTGTCTTGGTGTGTTTTCGGAGTGTTGGTGTCGGTGTGGTATGTTTGGGAACTCAAATGTGATAAAAACGCCCAAAAACAAGCTTCTAAGTAGGGCTGCAAACGAGCCAAGCCGAGCCAAGCTTTTGTAAGCTTGAACTTGGCTTGAATAGAATTAATCGAGCTCGAGCTTGATAATTTTTTGGGTCCGACTATTGACACCCCACCCATTTCTAAGGACACCCCATTAAAAAAAAAAAAAAAAAAAAAAATTCCTTATTCCTATTCTACCCTCCCCTACTAAGCACACCCCATCCCTCCCTCTTCCTCCTCCTCCTCCTCCTCCTCCTCCCCCCTGGCTCCTCCGACCCCCCCTCCTCCCTGACTCCTCCTCCGAACCCCCCCATCCTCCTCCTCCTCCGAACCCCCCTCCTCCTCCTCCTCCTCCTCCCCGACTCCTCCTCCGACCCCCCCCTCCCCCGGACCCACCTCCTCCTCCGACCCCCCCCTCCCCCGGACCCACCTCCTCCTCCTCCGACCCTCCCTCATCCCGACCCGCCTCCTCCTCCTCCTCCCCCTCTCCGATTCCCGACGACCGCGACCGAAACAAAAAATTAAAAAAAAATTTGGGCGCAGTAGGTTCGACCTGTACTGGTCGAACGGACAAGGTCTGTTCGACCTGTATTGGTCGAACATGTCAAGACATGTTCGACCAATACTTGTCGAACATACCTTGTCTGTTCGACCAGTATTTGTCGAGCGCATCGCGATTTTTTTTTTTGGGTGTACTAAGAAAACGTTTGGGGGTATATTGGTCTTTTAACATGTTTTTTAATTTTTTTGGGGTGTCCTTAGAAATGGGTGGGGTGCCAATAGTCGGACCCTAATTTTTTTTTATTTTAGAGCTTGCGCTTGTTTATATTAAGCTTGAGCTTGGCTTGGTTTGAACTCGAGCTTGGCTTGATAAGCAAGCTTGATTCAAGCTTGATAAACAAGCTCGATAAGCTCAAAATCAAGCTCGTTAAGCTTGATTTCAAGCTCGCTCAACTTTATTTCAAGCTCATTAAGCTTGATTTCAAGCTAAACGAGCTCGATTTCAATTTACTTAGGTTTGAGTTCAAGTACCTATAATATGAACAATTTATTTATAAAAATTTAATTAAAAAAGTTCCTTAATATCAATTATTAAGAACATATAAATATATAATGCACAAATATATATATATATATATATATATATATATATATTTCAACAAAGAACAAATGAGCTTCTAAACAAGCTCCTAAACAAACTTCTAAACGAGCCAGCTCGCAAGCTCATAAACGAGCCAGCTCGCAAGCTCAAACGAGCCGAGTACATCTAAGCTTGAGCTTGGCTCGTTCATTAAACGAGCTCGAAAATGAAGCTTGAGCTCAGCTTGTTTAGTAAACGAACCGAGCTCAAACGAACTTTTATCGAGCCGAGCTTCGAGCAGCTCGCGAACGGCTTGGCTCATTTGCAGCCCTACTTCTAAGTGCACGAGAAGTGATCGAGTTACGCGTCTAAAAATATAAGTTGAGGGAATCGCTTGACGAGATGCTAAGGTTTGTTGCTTGCATCCCAGAGTATGCAGGTTCGAGCCGTGAAAATAGGCTCCCCATACATATTGGGGTAAGGTTGCTTGCATCTTGACCCTCCCCAAGCAACTTGCACAAGTGGGAGCCTCGTTGCATTGGGACACTTCTAAAAATAGAAGTGTGAAAACCCATAAGTTTTTGAACTTTAATGAGACTTTTCATGTTTGTTTGGATAAAAAGTGTGGAAAAAAACATTTCAATCCCATTAAATAAAATAGAACTTTCACCTTTTCGAGAATACATTTTTTTTTTTGGAGTTCTGGTATCACTTTGGGGACACCAAACATAGCCATATAATACATATTGAACTTTGGTTGGTTGTTATGTAGGTCAAGTTCTAGTTCTATTGTTATGGCTATTTTTGTGTTTCTAGAAATGTTGCTTACTTTCGTGTTTAATCTCAGGCTTATGAGGGCCTAATGAAGGCGTTCTTGGAACGTAATAAGGTCAGTATGAAGTAATCGTGGTGTCAATAGTTTCTCATTTGTTTTGGGCTTATTTATCTTCAATTTTGAACTCACATCACGCGACATGATTGTGATGAATCACACTCTTTACATTTTAACTTTAACATGCTTTATGTCAAATAGTTTTCTTAATCCCCAGTTATCTCTACTTGGTTGTTTCTTTACTCTATGACCAGATCACATCAAATTAAGAACTCCTTTATTATTTTGTAGTTTGGCAACCTTCCTTACGGATTTCGTGCCAACACTTGGCTTGTTCCTCCATTTGTTGCTCAATCTCCATCATCAATGCCTTGCCTTCCCACAGAGGACGAGACATGGGGAGGAAATGGCGGTGGTTGGGGTAGGGATGGAAAAAGTGACATGATACCTTGGGCTAATGAGTTTCAGTTTCTGACATCCATGCCTTGTAAAACTGCTGAGGAGAGACAGATACGAGACAGGAAAGCTTTTCTGCTTCATAGCTTATTTGTAGATGTTGCAATCTTTAGAGCGATTGCAGCTGTGCGACATGTCATGGAGAATAAGTGTGTTGGATCTTCGCTGGATAAGAATGAAATTTTGCACATTGAGACAATAGGGGATCTTAGCGTCACTGTCACAAGGGACTCTTCAGATGCTAGCTGTAAGATGGATACAAAGATAGATGGGAACAAAACAACAGGAATGGACTGGAAACATCTCGTTGAGAGAAATGTACTGAAAGGCATTACTGCTGACGAGAATACGACTGCCCATGTAAAACAAACTCTTCTTGTTTACAACTTACAACAGAATTCTTATTATCATTTCCTTGGACGGAAATATATTTTTCTTCAGTCCTGAATTTTAAAGAATTTCTCAGAAAATTTGAAGAATAAACTCGTTGAATGTGCAGGACGTTGCCACCTTGGGTGTCATCAATGTGAGATATTGTGGATACATTGCAGTCGTGAAAGTAAAACAATATGATAAAAGTAACATGGATCTTCCCTTACGAACAGTTGATATTGCAGATCAACCTGAAGGGGGAGCTAATGCTTTGAACATAAACAGGTAGTTATCACGCACTGTGTGAGGGGCTTGTATTTGTGTTCCATATATGCATCTATATCACATGATTAGATTTGTCTCTGAAATAGTTATTGGTTACTCCAGTTTGAGGTTGCTTCTTCACAAAAGCCATACAACTTCAACAGAACATAAAATGAGATCGAATCACATACAAAGGTCAAAGCTTGAGGAACTCACTACAGCACCAGTTGTTGCAGAGACTTTGTTAAGAGAGAGTCTAGCAAAGCTTGAAGAAGATGAAAGTGACAGCAAAGTTTTTATCAGATGGGAACTTGGTGCCTGCTGGATACAACATTTGCAGGACCAAAGCAACACGGAGAAAGACAAGAAACATGTTGGTGACAGAAATAAGAAGCAAACAGGTGAAAAGTCTAGAACTGAAACCAAGGTTGAAGGACTTGGGAAACCTCTTAAAATTCTTAGGAACCCTAAGAAGCAATCAGATGCCAGTGAAGAAAGTGGTTTGTTTGACAATAAAAAATTATCTGACAAAGTAAATGTTGGGGAGAGCAAGTCTTCCTTGATGGAATGTAAGGAAGAATCTAAAGTAACAGAGAATGAATGTTTGCTTAAAGATTTGTTACCTGATCCAGCATTTACAAGGTTAAAAGAATCTGAAACAGGTCTTCATCTCAAGGTATGTACAGAAAGTGTGAAAAAAACTGTATTGTTATCTTTTATACAATCGTTTTAAATATACCATGGTAATTGACCTGTACGATGTTTTATTTTGTAAGCAGAATGTTTTATCTGATAAAGGTAATATACTGCCAACCATTTTTGGTTTGTGTGAACTGGATTTAATATGACACTCAGGAAGATGTTCCATTTGAATAATCTAAGTGACAAGAAAAAAATTGAGTGTAGTATTTCTGATTTACAAAGGTGAATTGACTAACATCATAGACTCATAGGATTTGAGTAGCTGCCACCAATGGGAATAAGGTGGTTTAGGCTTATTACATTATGATTTCCTTCATCCAAGTTATCTGATAGCTATCTGATAGTTGTGATGGGTCTCTTCTTAAATCTAGATCTCTCTTGACGCTAGTTTCAGTTGCAGTTCTGATTTTGGTCACATGGAATGTTTGCCGAGTAACTTTATTTTTTATTACTGGACAGTGCCTCGCAATTCTTTGCATGCTAGATTCCATGTTGCATTTTGCAATCCTTAAATAGTAATATAGAAATTGAATATCACTGCATCTTTTCAAGCCACTAACTAGTTTTTATATATGCACGTGGATGCTGCATCTAAACTCACCTGCAATAGGTATTCTAAGAATATGAATAGCAATCTTCTTTGAAAAATAGAGAATAATATCTTGTGAACAGTCTCCACAGGAATTAACTGAGATGGCTATGAAATATTACGACGAAGTTGCCCTCCCAAAATTGGTAAGCTTGATTTTTGCATAAGACATTTCCCTTGTATATCTTTCTGTTGCCCTGAAAACGATATCATGATGGTATTGTGTTATGTGCTTCAGGTTGCAGATTTTGGTTCATTGGAGCTTTCACCTGTCGATGGACGCACTTTGACGGATTTTATGCATACTAGAGGCCTGCGAATGCGTTCTTTGGGGAGAGTTGTAAGTTCTTTATACCCTGTACTGGCAATTTACTTCCCCTTGCTAGAATAGGCTTCATTGTTTGGAAGACATGCATAGCCATCCGATACAGTGCAAAAAACTACTTCCTTAAAGTGTCTTTTGCACTATTCAGTCTTTTGTGAGTTGTCTTACTATTTAGAGGACATGTATACGGCACGCCTGTTGCATGTTGACATGAATGTGGCTTTGATATGCAATTGTACTCCATGACGTGCTCATATAAGTGGAGGTATCGACACTCCCAAAATTGCACAATCTGAGATATGTGTCGATCTCAAGGGATGCGTGACGGTGTCTGTGTGTGATTTTTTAGGATTCGTGTTGTGACAGCTTAAGTGTTAAAATTACTGCAATTTAATAATTGTACTATAGTAAGAACATAGTGCCCGAATAAGAAATGGCATTTAGAAGAACACTTGTTACTCATGTTACATCTTATCCAGTCTCATAAACAAAGAGAATTTTGTGTTATTTAAATCATGCATCATAATTGATTTCTAAATTAGGTCAAGCTGTCAGAGAAGCTGTCCCACGTACAGTCACTTTGTATACATGAGATGATAGTACGAGCTTTCAAGCATATTCTGCAAGCTGTGATTGCTGCTGTTTCTGATACTGGAGATCTTGCTACACTGATAGCTGCAACACTCAACTTACTTCTTGGAGTCCCCGATGCTGGAGTTTCTAAAGTTGCTCCAAATGTGCATCCCATTGTGTGGAGATGGCTGGTAGTATTCTTGAAAAAAAGATATGACTGGGAACTTTGTATTTCAAGTTACCGTGATATTAGGAAGTACGCTATTCTAAGAGGATTATGCCATAAGGTAACAGTGTGCCATAAGTTTATCTTCACTCGTTTTGATTATCTGTCAATGTACTTGGCTGTTAAACTGCACTAGTAACTTTATCCTGCAGGTGGGTATTGAAATGTTACCCAGAAACTTTGATATGGATTCTGCAGACCCATTTGACAAAATGGATATTATAAGTTTGGTTCCTGTACATAAGGTGATATTTGCAAATTGTATGCTCATGTCAATGCTGGTGGTTTTGTTAGAGGGATAATGAATTTTCTTACACCCTATACTACCATTTGCAGCAAGTTGCATGCTCCTCTGCAGATGGACGACAGCTTCTGGAATCATCCAAAACTGCTCTTGATAAGGGCAAACTTGAAGATGCAGTCAGCTTCGGAACCAAGGTGTTTCCTGAATGCAATATTGACATAGATGTTTTTGCTTCACTAAATTTCTTTCTCATTTACTCTCTCTATATGTATCTAAATAGGCTCTAGCAAAGCTGATAGCAGTTTGTGGTCCTTACCATCGGATGACAGCCGGAGCTTATAGCCTTCTAGCCGTCGTTCTCTACCATACTGGAGATTTCAATCAGGTCAGTCTCGAATCTTCAGTCCTACGTAGCATGGGCTTTTTTTTCCAAGTATTTCATTCATCATTGCAGAGCTTAGAAGCCAGAAACTCCTAAAAGGTCAACGAATCTCAGTAAGAACCTCGATTCGGCGGTTCTTACTTGGGAGCTCGTTTCCCCGACGACGGAAGCTCGTTTCTCCGGCGACGGGAGCTCGTTTCTTCGACGACATGAGCGCTTCTCATAATATGACCATAATTTTAAAAGATGACATAAATTTTGGGTAGAAAGTTAGAAGATTTGTAATACACGTTTATCAAATTACTAAGAAAGTAAAGATTATTTATCTTGACATCATAAAAAATCAACATGCTAACGATCTCTCTTTAACTTCAAACTGAACTTTATAAATTCTAATAAATATTAAGGTATTTATAAGTTTTGATAACAATAATTAATATACACAATTTTTTATTAGCACACACTCCCATCATGCTGCCAACTTTAGACTCTTCTAAGTAGTCGTGCGCTCCCACCACGCTCCCAACTTTGGATTCTTCTAAGTAGTCGCGTTCCCCCGCTCCAGTAGTCGTGTTCCCCTGTCCCCGTTCCCGCCCCTGTCCCCGTTCCCGCCCCCGCTTCCGCTTCCGCTTCCGCTTCTGGCTTCTAAGTTGCAGAGTCTTGGCATTTGACAAGTCTGGGCGGCCAGATTAACCAATATATAATGCCAGGAGTAAAGCCTTCATCAAAACTTACAACTCAATGGACTCTTGGCTAATTATGCACTTTATATATGCAGTTCTATGGTAGATTTCATTATAGTAGACGAACTAGATATCTTAGGTAACCATGCAGCAATTGGTCTACAGATACATCAGTCAATGTATCCGCATAATGTAATAGGCTCGGGGTCACCTTGCTGTAGTATAACATCAGGAAAGAATAGTATGCTGTAGGGGTGTAAATGGAGAATAGGGAAGTGAATGTGTGTAGTGTGTTTGGGAGCGTGTGAATATCTGTGTGTGCAAGGAAAAAAAAAGGATATGTCCACAACATACAGGCCAACCGTATGTTGGGTGGTATGTCTTCCGTGAATCCCATACCGGCATCTGATACAGCATCTCGGAGTACGGTATGTTGTGTATGACTTCTGTGAATCCCACCCCTGTTTTCTGGTGTGTCGTGTACAACTTAGTGTAAATCTACACCAGTTCACTGTTGTCTTAAGTATGACTTCCATGAACCCAACAACGGACTAGTATCCATCCTGGACACAGTCAGTAGGTTGCACATCTAACACGTGGATGGGGCTCGAGTTCTCCACATCTGTCCCATATAAGCCACATCATATTTTCTTTTTATATCTTAATACCGTCATCATGAAATACCAACTCTGTCCCATATAAGCCACATCACATTTTGTTTATCTTTTTTATATCTTAATACTTGTCATCATGAAATACCAACTGGTATGCATTGACAATCACCATAAAAGTATTGCTGGCTTTTTTCGACGTCAAGGCTCGACATTATTAATGGACAAATTAGAAATCTCTCCACGTGACAACCTCACTAACAGGATAAAATATTTAGTATCTTAATATCCATGAACATAATTCTAGTTATTTTTAAGTTCACTTATCACAATCATTAGCCATATTATTCTCAATTTTGCACGTCTTCTAGTTTCATAAGAGATGGTCTAAGATACCCAAGCCCTTCTAAGGGTTTACCTCATGCCTTTATCGTGTTTTTTTTGGTCTTTTGTCATCACCTCTTCAACCTATTTATTCCCTCCCTCAATTTCCTCTCTTTTGTACTCTTCTCGTCACATACAACCCTCTCATGTTCTCCTGCCTGCATATGGCTCACCCAGGAGGTACATGAGGACCTGCTGGATCCTATTTGGAAATTTTATATTATTCAATTAATACCTATTGTGTTATAAGGAATAAACAACGATGATTTGGTCTCTATATTTTTTTCACTAGCTATTTAACCATTTGATGCACCCTTGGCATTTGTTCTACTGAGAGTTAGATTCCTGCTACATTCTAGGAGTTATATTTGAGCAACTTCCATTGGTGAAATTCTCCTCATTTCTTCCATATAAGTACAATCACTGACTTGTTGGAGTCTGTTAACCATTGGTTCAGCTTGATGCCTGAATGTCATACATTGATTGTATAACAGTACAATGTACCTAAGACTGTCTTGCTTTTCAGCTGTGATCATGGATTCCAAATTGTTTTTTCTTTATAATGCCTTTCTACTCATGAGGCAATGCTTAAAACTGTAGTAGCTTTGATATTTACAGGCCACAATATATCAGCAGAAGGCATTGGATATTAATGAACGGGAGCTTGGATTGGATCACCCCGACACAATGAAGAGTTACGGGGACCTTGCGGTTTTCTATTATAGGCTTCAGCATACTGAATTAGCCCTAAAGTAAGTTATGTATAAAAGTTGATGTGAATTTTCCCATTTCACATGGTATTCTTTGTATGTTAGATTGCAACGTGTCCTGATTAGTAATATAGTAAAAAGGTTTTATGTCAATTTAATAATTTAGTTCAAGTGTAATCAAATTTGATACGATGAACCATGTCAAAAGAGTTGGTACGAACTTGCAAGTTTCAGTAGATGTCGTTCTTATGAAATATCTATTATTTGCATTGAAATTTGCTTCTAGAAGCTTTATGTTTTTCGGTTCCTATTTTTTCAAAACTTCATCCATACTTTGACTTCTTTAGGCTTTCTTTGTTTTTCTCTTACTTCATTTTATCCTTAACAGGTATGTGAAGCGTGCGTTATATCTTCTACATCTTACTTGTGGTCCATCTCATCCAAACACTGCTGCTACATATATCAATGTTGCCATGATGGAAGAAGGACTAGGAAACGTACATGTGGCACTTAGATATCTTCATAAAGCTTTGAAATGTAATCAGAAATTACTTGGGCCTGACCATATTCAGGTATCTTCTTGCTCTTCGTCCTTTTTTTTTTTACTTCTGATTTCCATTGTGTCTTGGAACATCATGTTTCTTCGGTAATGTTTAATTCACACATCATAGAGTGATCCTTTCCTGTGTTTTTTCTTCAGACTGCAGCTAGTTACCATGCTATAGCCATCGCACTTTCACTAATGGAAGCATACCCATTAAGTGTTCAGCATGAACAAACAACTTTACAAATTCTTCGAGCAAAGCTTGGACCTGATGATTTGCGCACACAGGTATTATATCTTGGTTCCTTGCTGCAAGGGGCACTCATGTAATAATATTCTATTTATTTAGAATGGTAGACTACTTTATTGGGTGAGGCTTGATGTTTGTTGGAATTATGTCTGGTATTCTATTTGTCACCATCAATGTCTTTACTCTGATAATGTTGCCACTAAATTTTGCAGGATGCTGCTGCATGGCTTGAGTACTTCGAGTCCAAAGCTTTCGAGCAGCAAGAAGCTGCTCGAAATGGCACTAAGAAGCCTGATGCCTCCATAGCTAGTAAAGGACACCTAAGGTTAATTTTGATTATATTCCTATGATATGAGCATCACGTGCTCGATAAGTTATATAGGTTTAAAAGGGAAAAGTTATCATAATCATGTTAATTTTTATTTCTTTCCTTTTACTTTTGCATCTTTTTCTCCGTTTTTTGTTATTTTTGTGGTATTCTAAATTCTGATTTGTTATTTCTTGGCAGTGTGTCTGATTTGCTTGATTATATAAATCCCAGTCAAGATGCCAGAGATTTTGAGTCATTAAAGAGAAGAAACTTGGGCCTAAAGGTATGATCCATTCACATGATTTTTGTCAAGAGGCTACACCAAAAGAGAATATAGTGATACCGCTTTTACAAGGAATGCAATAGAATATTAGTATATTGTTCAAGAAACAAAGGATATCCATATATATCTGCCAGTGGTTGGAGAATCAAAATAGAATGGAAACAGCAGTAGTTTAGAAAATAGCAATATTTAATAGCCTTTAATGTGAACATCTGGAACAAATGGCCCTCATTTAAACTAATAGATATTGTTATATATCATTATACATGTCTTTATGGTAACTAACACTTGCTAAGTATTCACTTTCCATGTCTGGATATGGCGTTTGTCTATATTGTGGTATGACCAGTAAGTTTGCATTGTTCAGAACTCTAGCGAGCACGTGGTCATGATACTCCAGGGTTAAGAAAAAAACCCTAAATAGTGAAATATTATATAATTCTAGCATTATTATTTCAGTTGTGTAGATAAACAAGATTACAGTTTCACTTTTACTGATATAACTAAAACTAGGAACACTCACCACCGACATGCAAATTTTTTTCCTGCCCGAAATTCAATAACCACTTGGAGGCTTATGGCTAGTTTCAATAAACAAATTCTGTCTCTGTTTTTTTGATAAAACTATATGAGATTACCCCACTCATTAGCTTCATTGATCAAAGCCTACAAAAGGTTAACTTGATATTACAATCCAGTCCACTCACAGCCCAACAAATTTCCATCTTGTTTCCAAATTTCCATGAAGTTGCCTCTTTTGCTCATTTTTTATGTGTAGCATAGTAATTTCAGAATTGCTATACATGACTTAGTTTAATGTGCTAAACATTTTAGGTAAGACAATAAGTGTAGTTAATGTGGACTAGAAGTACTAAAATAAGATTAAATGTGGTTACTGGACACTCTATACAACCCATTTCGTAGGACACCTGTGTGTCAGACACCTACAGTGTACCCCTGCAGAAGTGGGAAAGTGGGAAACTGTGTACAACAGTCATGGGAAATGGTATGAGAAACTTAAAGAAAAGGTGTCAGACACCTACAGTGTACCCCTGCAGAAGTGGGAAAGTGGGAAACTGTGTACAACAGTCATGGGAAATGGTATGAGAAACTTAAAGAAAATCGTAAGCACATGGAAAACAACAAATTTATGTCGTCTTTAGATACACTGAAGAAATAGTCATAAATTGACGATTGTGACATGCGTTGGAAACAAATTTTGTTCAAAGGACAAGTAGGTATTGCATATGGGAAATGGTATTTATGTTTAGGTAGTTTGAAATATTTGTTTGTTAAGATTTCTAAATATTTGTATAATCAAATATACGATGGTTTAAGTAACCTCTTTTCAGACCATATCTAAGTATCCTTGTCCTGTTGTATTTCCTGCTTTTGTGACTCCTATTGGTAAGTACAAGAGTAATATTGTTCGATTTAGTTTCTTTTAAAGATAACTAAAAAGAACATGCATGCCTTCTCCTATCAGTCAATGGTGGGTAAGAAAAGCAATTATAGCTGTTTTCTGTGGCATCTCTGTAGTCCGGGCATCCAGTAGTTGTATGTAAAGAATTGGGCAAATAGGTTTTGCAAGGAGAGAAGCAAAAGTACACTGTTAGAATAAGTGCACTCGCTCTCCGCTCCTTCGACTTTTATTTTTTTAAATCTGCTACGAAATAGCATAATCGTAAATCAGCTGAGGTGCAATTTGAGGCTGAACTGATTTCCTTTCAAGTATTCTTAACAAACAGATGTAGTTCTTATAGTTTTGAGATAAACAGTGAGCCTTTAGGTGATAAGTGAAAGTAAGTACTGGAAGTGTTTACTTTCGACCAGTGTTATAAATTTCGGTAGGCGGATTCGGTGCGCCGAAGGGGTGCCTAGCACGTAGGCCGCCTAGGCGGCCGCACATAATTTTTTTTTTTTTAATTTTGGGTTTTTGACTTTTGAAATTTTTTTGAATTTTTTTGAAATTTGAAATTTTATTGACTTTTTATTGAATTTAATGAATTCTTTTTTTTTTAAAAATCTGAATTTTTTTTGAATTTTCAGATCTGAAATTTCAAATTCAAAATTCAAAATTTTGAATTTCCCGCCTTGGCCGAACAGGCCCGCCTAGGCGCCGAACAGGCCCGCCTAGGCGCCGAACAGGCCCGCCTAGGCGCCGAACAGGCGCCTAGGAGGCCGATTTGGGAGTTTTCGGTGCGGCAGGCGGCCGCCTAGGCCGATTTTTAGAACACTGCTTTCGACCATCTATATGAACTTGATGTTTTAGTTATATACTATTCTGAATATTTCTCTGTGTTTCTTCCTTGATTTCCTAATGCTCAATTGGTATTTGGGGTGCTCTCAAGATAGTCGATTTCTTTCTGAAGTTGATGTTAGATTCCGTACCAGTTACTAAATGTAACCATACAAATTTACCATATTGTTTCTTGCTTGACCTTTGGAACATAATTAGACTCTTGTCTGATGCAGGTGAAAGGACGGTCCTCCCAAAATTTGAACATTGTAAGTTCTAATGTATCTTCGGAAGATCCTAGTGCAACAAATTCAGATGAAGAAAAACAAGTTGATGGATTCCAATTTAACCAAGATGATAAACAGATTATCAGTTCAAATACTCAGCCTGAAGACATCAAACCTGTGGTCGAGGAGCAAACCACAGTTCCTCGACCTTCTTTAGAAATGGCTGAAGAGCAGATTACTGTTGTCAATAAACTCATAACAGAGGTAAACACTGAGGCAGAAGATGGGTGGCAATCTGTTCAAAGGCCACGGTCAGCTGGATCATCTGGGCGGCGTCAGCGTCTTAAACAACAGCGTACAAATATCGGAAAGGTCTACAGTCATCACAATGATGCCACTTCTGAAACTGTTCAATCTAAAGCAAGGCTCCTTTATTCTAATAGCCGCTATTATGTATTAAGGAAACGAACTATAGTTCCTGGAAGCTACACTGATCATCACCACATGAAAGTACAGTCATCTGGTGCCAAATTTGGTCGGAAAATATACAAGGCTGTGACATACAGGGTCAAGTCAGTGCCGTCATCAAGCAATAATACTGAGGCCATGGATAACTCTAGGAATGTTGGTGAGAAACTAATTTCACCACTAGAACTTCAGATTGCTACTTCGCCTAAGGATAACATTGGATCAAATAATCAGAGAAATTTTGTAGGTGAAATTTCAGAGGCACACAATAATTTGATTGCTAATCTTGATAGTTCTCCATCGTACAAAGATGTTGCACTGGCACCTCCAGGAACAATTTCGAAGAATCAGATCAGGAAGTCCAAGGGAGATATTCTGTTGAATCAGGAGCTGTTGGTTGGGAAAGATAGTATTGTAGCACATAATTCATCAGTGGCTGAAAACCATGTTGGAAATTCAGCTGTAGCAATAAAGGTGGAAAATACAGATCAAGAAAAGAACTGCATTCAGGATTTGGTGCTTTCCACAGATAACATGGAAGTTGCTGAAGGGGAAGAAGATAACAAGAATAATGGTGAAGTCACATCCAAATTGTTCTCTCCAAATATAGAAGTGATTTCTCCTGGAAGCATGTCTACCAAGAAAGATTTGGACACTAATACCTCTAATGACGAGGTTCAAGTAGAGTTCCACATTAACAGCCACGTGGTGGAAGCTTTACACAGTAATTCCCAGGATGACAACAAAGTAACATCTTATGATGGGGATGATTCTATGAATGTTGAGTGTTCAATCTCTAGTGAATGTCAAAAAGAATGTCTGCAGGAAGCATCATCTACAATCGCTGAGCACAATACAAGTACAAGCGCTTCTGCACATCAAGAGGATCTTCTAAAGTTTGGCTCCCATGGCAAATCTGGTACTGATGATCTAAGTGAGCACTTGGCAATTAACACTGGTGATGTGAGAGAGATTCCCTACAAAAAACTATCTGCCTCTGCTGCACCCTTCAATCCCTCTCCTTCTGCTGTCCTTAGTCCTGTGGCTGTAAATGTTAACCTAACGACAAGTGGTCCAATTCCTGCAGTTACACCTTGGCCTTTGAATGTAACTCTTCACCCTCACCATGGGCCTGCAGTTGCCATGCCTACGCCACCTCCACTCTGTCTTTCTCCTCACCACCCCTATCCTTCTTCTCCTCGTCCGCCCAATATCCTCCATCGTTTGCCATTTATGTACCCACCTTATCCACATCCTCAACCAATGCCAAGTAGCACATATGCTATGAACGCCAATATGTTTCACCCGAACCAATTTGCTTGGCAATGCAATATGAGTTCAAATACATCTGAGTTTATGTCTGGAGCGATGTGGCCTGGTTGTCATCCGGTACATTTCTCTGCCGTGCCACCTGTCACTGGTGCGATATCGGAGTCCATGCCAGAGACAAATATGCAGCCTGACAATTCTAATTGTTCGAGTTCAAGTCTGCTGGAGACTAAGCTTGGAGAGGAAACAAATAAAGGAGAAAGTAATCCACCAGTAGTGGAAAATGATAACAATATGAATGAACTTTGCTCACAAGATAAGAAAGAATATGAAGATTCTCATCAAAAGGAAGCTTGTACCGAGGTACCAAAATCTGAAATAGATGTTAAAGAGACTACAGAGTCTAGTGCAGAAAAGAGTGTCTTGAAAAATACTATATATGAAGGTGAGGGAAGCTTCAGCATACTCATAAAGGGGAGAAATCGTAGAAAACAAACTCTCAGACTGCCTGTTAGCTTGCTCAATAGACCATATGGATCACAGTCGTTCAAAGTTATCTATAACAGAGTAGTTAGAGGAAGCGATGTCCCTAGACCCCCTAGTATATCTTCCAGTGAAGATGCTGCTGCAACCAGCATGACCTAAGCTGGTATATTGATCAGAAAAGCAAGAGCAAAGGCCTGATAAAAGGTCAAATAATATTGAGTCTACAACCACTAGACCTGACAATTCATGTCCGGCTATATGGTCTCCAGTTATGTAACTGTTTTTTTGGGAAGTTACCTTTTGACAACTGGGCTATCTCCTCGTCGGATAAATCTTGCAGAAAAGATACAGGTTCGTTCTCTCCACTCCTTTTATCTTTTCCTTTACCTATCATTCTCACAAGATTAGAACTTATAATGATTTGTGGTGACTGTTTTTTCTTTTCACTTTTTCTTAAACAAGCCTTAGATGTTCTCTTTTCCTTCTCCTCTTTTCTATCTTCCATTAATCTTAAGGTTAATACTTTGATGGGTGAATGAAACATATTTCATTATGTTGTAGTTTTGGAATATGGTTCTTCATTGAAGTGGTGATGACTGTTAAGTGTGACGGTTAACTGTGAAAGAAACATGTTCTAAAAACAGTATGCATATGACCGTTAAGTGTGGCGATTGACTACCAAAGGGTTTAACTTGAAAAGGCTTAAATATTTCAAGGTATTTACTTGATTAAAAACAGAGTTCAGGGTATTGAAGTGAAAAACGTGATAGTTCAGGGTATTTAAGTGAAAATCAGCCTAGTGTTTACGTATGTTCATAGGCTAGAGAGAAGTCCTCATGGTAGTTAATTATGACGGTAACGACATAGGCCTTATCCCAAAATTTTGGGGTTGCTATGTTAATCCTTTTCCCTCCATTCTACTTTATTGAGGGCCATTTCCTCTTTGTGATTGAAGGAAAAAAATGCCTAAATTAGTAATATCTATAGTTTGAACTAGCATGTGTGGTCTATGATGCAGGGATACTCTAGTAATCCACTTTTTGTATCTTGTGGAGGAGCAAATTCTTCTAAGTTTCAGTTCAGGTAGTTTCCCTTCAATACTTTGAGAATTTTTTTTCATCATCCATATTAATTGGATTGAATCCTATAACTTTAAAAATAAAAAGTTGGATGCACCACTTAACTAGTTCAGCTAATGTGTATGGTCTATATAGCTGGCATTTATTGAAAGGTGTTAGCATTGGCTCTGTAATAAAAATTTCTATCGTCATGATTCAGATTATGCACGTCTCTTCATATGAAATTAAGATCTGCATCTCTTGTATTGCTTGATGTGATTTACGAGTATGAATCCTAGTTCAGTTAATAAATGTATCCAATAACTTTATGGCAAATGTTCATGCTGCCTCCTACTAGAAAATGTTACCTCCTATGAGAAAATTTATTTCAATCCCAATATTAGCTGTAAACATTAGATTTTATGTTAGCTATCAGAAGAATACCGGACATGTTTTACAACTAGTTCATATGTTGCGTGATTGTTCAGATTTTGAAAAGTAACTCATGGGCAGCTAATAGAGGTCTTCAATCTTATTTCTGAAAGAAAGGACATCTGTTAAAAAAAGTTTCTACATCCTTAAATATGATAATGTAAAATATTTCTAGTAAACGACCCATAAAATATAAGGTTCTTCAGTGACAGAAAGATGTTAATATCTTAGCAAGACATAATATCTATGTGAGGCTTTTCTCAATCGTGCTACCTATACACGAGGATTCAATCTAATACATCATCATATGAGCCATTAAATATTTGGGGTTACCATAAAACAACAAAATCCATTTTGGGAGGCTGAGCAAGAAGGGTAATCCTCATCAATGGTTCTCAAAATCTGTCCACATAAATGTTATATCCATATTTCAGAGAATAATTGGTAAATTAGCACCAATCATGGATCAGCTTAACCTATATAATTTGGTTAAAAGATATCAAGTAACCCACAAGTTGTTCTTCACTTGATTGTATATTTGATTTCATTTCATTTCTTAAATCATCTGTGCAACCACCAATATAAATATTATACATGCACGGTCATCCCAAATCTTACCAATGTTTACAGTTAAATGGCACAAGAAGCTGTGTGTTGTCAAAATGGTGTTGACTTCATCACTGCCACACCGAAGACCATGTCCTTCCGGATGTTATCCCCATTGTGAGAATTCCAAATTCTCATGGGTTTGTTGGTGACCTATTTTGAACAAAAAGGATATTTATCAATGGTCTAGGAATCTCTCTTTTCCATCAGCTCCAGATAAATACACCTTGATAAGTGTGCTTTATCCTTTGTTCCATTAGCATTACCAAATCACCTTTTGAAATGTACACACAACAGGTATATCGAACTCGAAGTGCCATGCTATTATTACTTATTATTGATATTCGATATGGCGAAGGCATAGTATTCTATTTTTTCAAATAAATATTCATTGGCGCCAAGCGTGAGGGAATGCTATACGTTTGGTAATTTCTCCTCCGACCAGAATGAAAGATCCCATTGAAGTGACTAATCCCATGCATATTGTATGTACATTGGGTGACACAAATTGCATAGTATCATAGATGGCTATTCCTGGTATTACCCATCCGCGGGGAGAGCAACTACTTGGTCGATTCATTGTGCCCAAGCTCCCATTGCAGCCACATCAAGGATGGTCTCAAAAGGCATTAGTTTATACTGTTGGTCCTCAACTTTCTATCGAACTTCATGTCCAGTGATTATCTGACATGTTAGCAAAGTGCAGAAGATAGATTTTTATCTGACATGTTAGCAAAGCGCAGAAGCTAGATTTAAATCTCGCAACACATGCTCTCTTTTTTTTGGCCTTTGGATGCTCGTCATTTTTCAGGTTGTGGCTTGACCATTTCCAATCTATATAGCTTCTCTGCACAAGAGTGGGAGTGTTTAGTTGGCCTGTTGGCCCATTAGGTGACGGTTTTAGGTACAGTTACCTAACTGGTTAAATTTTAGAAGGGGGAGTTGAGGAGTTCTGATAGTGAGTGAAGAAGTGATTCTGACTGCCTCCATTGGTTAGAGACCTAGTAGTTGATAAAACCGTAATATCAATCAGCAAGCAATCTAAACCATGACATGGATGAACTAGGATCTTCTGCCCGGTCGACCAGTATAATTAAGGACGTCTGACCAAGTTGAAATGCATATGGTACCTTTAGAATCTAAAGATATAGAATCAAGGTTGTCAAACTCGAGATACTACCAAGGATCGTTCAAAGGGTGAACGATCGTAACTCGTGGGATCGTAACACGGATCGTAAGATCCTACCAGAAAGACAAAATTATATTTAATATATATTATATATTATTTATATAACATAAATAAGAAAAAGTAATCTTAAAAACCAAAATAACCTTAATATAAAAATGTCATACATGAATCATAAGTCACAAACTTGTGGGATCGTAACACGGATCGTAAGATCCTACGCGTTTCCTCGCCGCGCCGGCCGCGCCGGCCGATGACCGCGCCGGCCACCAATCTGCCTCGAAGCTCCGTATAAAACGCGTAGGATCGTAAGATCCCACGATCTATCGCGCGAGTTTAACAACATTGATTATTAGGATGAAAATGGCGTATATATGAAATGTTGCAGCAAAAAACTTTAGAGATGTTGTCATTCATCAAGGATCAAACATGCATCATGATAGCAAATGGAGGAGGCTGTTTAATCAATGCATAATGGTTGAGGCGAGACGCGCTTTTGGGTTCTATTTGTCCATAGATACATTCAAAAATGAAAAAATAAATACAAGGATGTGAGACCTTGCTATACTGTACGTGGGTGGGAATGTTGGAGAATCAAAACAGGTCCATATGACTGCTGAACTGAAAATGTTGAAATGGAGGTGTGGTAGAAGTATAAAATAGGATAAGAAATAAATATGCATGTAGTTAGTTACAAGTCATGTTAGGGGAAATGGTTTTATATGTCCTGGACATGCTGCAAAAACTGATGGATACACCAGTAGAGGAGTTATCAAAGTTCTGTTGAAGGAATTTCTCTTGGTGCCAACCAAAAGGACTAAAGAAAGTCACAAGAAAGACACAAAATATGATATGCTAGTTCCTAACCTCATATAGATGTTCCTCGGGGGCTGCTTGGATAGCAAGAAGTTCTCTGGAAGTGGCCAAAAAATTGGATTTGCGCCCGCCCGCTTTTGCAGTTCCGCTGCTTGGCTAGCAAGAGAAAAAAAATATATATATGGCCCTCCGGTTTTAGTAATTCATGTCTCATAATTAAGGCGTTATTCCATCCAAAACCACATGGAATGTGGTTTGGAAAGGAGCTTTGGTGTTCTGTATTCGTTTTTGCTTTTTCCCAAACACATTCCAGATCATGTCTAAGCTTATCAAATTTCAGATTTGAGTTCTTAACTGATTATATGTTATAATTATGTTTACACGGACACGGGTAGGACAGAACACAGTAAGGACACACCAACAGCACATGGCACCTATTTACGTGTCCTAGTGTATTTTAGAGTGTCTGTGGTGTGCCTGACATTTGGAGTGTCCGTGCTTCCTAGAGAAACCTGTTTTTAAAATGATATGATGTACCGGATGCGGCCATGCATGCATTTAACATTGTAGGGGATGATGCTGGTTCTTTCCTAAATTTGATCATTAGTAAGCTGTTGTGTGTAAAGATTGGGTGTCTGCCAAATATTTGTTATCCCATCTGGAATAATCTGATGTTTACCTAGACTAGTTTGGTAACTTTTTACTTGTGGATAATTTTGGGCATCTCTGGTTCGAGTCTATTGGTAATCTGATCCATCTAGTCTATATTTGGCCTGGGTTAATTTGAGTAACTGTTATTCATGCTACATTTCCATTTTTCCACATGCTTTACCACTGCATATAGATGTTGCAACTTGAGAATTCCCTACCAATTACCAATACCTGCTCAATTGACTGACTGTGTTTCTCGATTCCTGTAGGTTTCTTGGTGATACCATTTCCTTACGAACGTCGGCGATTTATAAAGGTAGCCTTTAGAGAAAGCAGAAGTAATATTTCTGTATGTGGAAAAACATTGGATTGGATTGATTAACCCGAATTTTCCCCTTTCATTCGATAGATTTGTACCTCGATATATTCCTCGATTTTCGATTTTTTTTTAGTGCTGTGCATTTTTGCTCAACAAAATAATGTTATAAACGATCATATTGTTTGAATTTATATGAATTCACTATTCGACTGCCCAAACAAACAACATAGACAACAAAAGAGTTTGTTACCCCTTTGTTGAAATCTTTGCATGTATCATATGTGAATGAGAAAACCGAAGAGCACAGTAGACTCATTCTGAGTCGATACTCTCGAACTTGTCGAGACCTATGAACGACATTGTTTCGCAGTGCCTGCGTTCAGAATGCTGGAGGAACGACAGATTTCTTTGCCCATCTTGCCCAGGACATAACTTCGAGAACGGTAGTCGCGATCAGGATGGAAGCAAGGACGACGCCGTAGCCCACCTTCCAGGAAGGCCCTGCGCCTCCCACATGAATGCCTAGTACGATATTGACCGCCGCGAGGAAGAGAGCGAGCCTCCCGACCCAGTGGTGGTACCAGTTCCAATACCTGCGGATCTTGGAGTCTTTTTCGGGACGTACGAAGAACGCAATCACCTGCACATTTGATGAATTCGTTCATGATCAGAAGAAGAAGATGATAGTCCCAAAGAGCCGTACCGAACGCAGTTCTCCTCCTACCTGAAGAATACTGAGCACGAAGACGAGGATACCTAGGCCTCTATGCGCAGGAACATTGGCATGCAATCTACTGCACAGCGCAACTCCTGCCACCACGCCCGCGAGGCCGAACATGAACCCTGCGAACTGGACGACAACGTGATGATAGTACCACCACCGTGGGTACCATTGCTTGGAGTACCTTGCGATGATCGCTCCGAGCGGTAGCAGCACTCCCCAGCCGAGTATGTTCAGTGCTCCATGGTTCCTCTTCAGGTCGTACGGGTAGGAAGAGGGAGTCACTGATGATGGTGAACCCGCGGAAGGAGCCCCCGAGAAGTCGAAGGACACCGATATCCTATCGTCGTGCTCCGAGAGGCGATAGTTGGCCGGAGTTGCGGTGGCGAAAGCGAGGAGGAGGTTCTGCCGGGTGGCGGCGGACGGGAGCTGCAGTTGGAATGCTAGGTACATGTTGGCTCCGTGGAGAACAACAGCAGGTGCAGCTTTGTTGCTAGCTAGCTGCAGTTGGCCCTTGTTTGCAAGGACTTGTGAAGTAGATTGGCCTTGCAAGTAGAACTGCTTGATGTGTGCTCTGCCATCCCTATCAATCCATCCCACCATTGCGCTTGAGCCGATCATCATGCCGTCCTCGGAAAATCCCATCCCAACCCATCCGGATGTGTACACGGCAGAGAGTACGATGCTCAGGATGTTGTCTTGGTCCAGAGCATACTGCAAGTTGTGAAGTTTTTTTTTTTTTTTTTTTTTTATTTAGAAGATAATTGACCCGAGGCTATGTTGCACGGACACAGAAAAGACACGATGATATGTCGGTCCAGGGTGAGCATTCGGTTCAAACCGAACCGAATAACTGAAAATCGAATTAGACCGAAAACCGAATTAGCAAAACCGAAAGCGAATCAAAATGGCCTATAACCGAATCAAATTGAACCGAATTAAATCGGTTCGATTTTCGGTTTATTTGCATTTTTTTGTTAATGTATATATATATATATATATATATATATATATATATATATATATAAACTAAATTTTCTTATTCGGTTTTGGACTGAAACCTTAAACCGAAATCTAAACCGTATAAGAAAATTTAGTATTTTCAAAACCAAAACCGAACCGAATTTTTTTTTAACCGAACTGAATCTCTTATCGGTTCGGTTCGATTTTCTATTCAAAACCGAATAATGCTCACCCCTAGGTCCACTTTCTTATTGTGTTGGTGCTTCCTACACCCGAGGTAACCACCACTAATGCAGGATCAGGGGCGGATGCAAGTAGGGCCTGGGGTGGGCTCTAGCCCACCCCCAAAAAAAAAAAAATTCTTTTTTTTCATTTTTTTTTGTGGGAGTGAGTCTACATCTAGCCCCAACCTACTCTAGCCCACCCCAGTATGCATTTCTGGATTCGCCCCTGTGCAGGATGATGTGATGAGGATCGAGATCTAGGAAGCACATGCACTCCGTGTCGTGTCGGTATTGGACAGGATCTAGATACTCCAAAATAGACTAAGACGGACCAATTAGTTGTTGTTTTCTTAGTGTATCGTGTTGTATCAGTGTCCATGCAACGTAAAGTCAAAATATACGCAGTCTTACCCTGAGGATGAAGTTGTTCCAAATGGGCCTACAGGAGAGGCCTGTGGTCCTGTGGAGTTAAGTTAGAAGACAATCGACCCGAGACTATGTTGCACGGACACAGGATGGACACGATGACATGCCGGTCCACTTATTGTGTCCGTGCTTCCTACACCCGAGGTAACCGCTAATGCAGAATGATGTGATGAGGGTCGAGATCTAGGAAGCACATACACTCCGTGTCGTGTCGGTATTGGACACAATCTAAGATACTCCAAAATAGACTAAGACGGACCGACGTTGTGTTCTTACTGTATCATGTTGTTCATGCAAGATAAAGTCAAAATGTGCGCAATCTTACCCTGAGGATGAAGTTGTTCCAAATAGGCCTACAGGAGAGGCCTGTGGAGTTGAAGGGAGAAGGAAGGAAGGTGCTCAGGTCGAAGCCGCAGCCGTCCGTCTGGCCACGGGCGGCAGAGACGGAGGCCGACACCGTCAGCAGGACGAGGAGCGTCGCCGTCGCCATGATGCTACGTTTTCTTGTGGAGTGTACTGGAACTGAGCAGTTTGCAGCTGTTAATAATGTTGTTGTTGTTGGGAACAAAAGGGGAAAGGGTGGTGCCCTTGGGTTATTATGTTCGGGTCTGTTGGGGAGTTGTCGTTGCTTCGATACGAAGCTCGGATAAAATGATGGTGTTTTGAAGTGGTTGCTGGTGCTGACTGTGGTGGTGGTGCCCCACACCACACCTTAAATCTTCGTAAGTCATCATAAACAAAAGGATTATTTTACGTTTTCTGGACACGATGCGGACACTCTAAAATAGACACTTGACGTGTCAAAAGTAGATGTTGTGCGTACATCACGCCTGTCTTCTATTGTCTATTGTCTATGTATTTAGAGTTTGTGCAAGATAGGCAGACGGCAGTACGAGAAGAGTTCTATTGCGTCAAATTTTAAGATACAGTATGCAAGCTTAAAAACTAGAATTGTTATACTATGTAGTATAGGCACCACCTTAAGCCTAACTTCGTGAATTTTCCTTCGTATATCTTTACGATTATACTATTATAATGAGGTTGGAAAACGATTCAAAAGTGAGTCATCTAAATCGTATGTATATCATCACTTACTAATTTTAAAAAAATTATATAAAAGAAATTACTGAATTTTTTTAAATTTGTTATATATAACAACATGCAATTGAACACAACCAACCAAGAAGAATACATATCACCTTAACTACATGAGTTAGAATTTTTTTTTTATTATAATAAGATAATAATATTATTTTACGTGCAACACATGCATTTACTAGTATGTTATACTTAGAGCATCTCCAACCCTATTGTGAGTTTAGAAAAAATGGTTGCCACATAGGAATGACAAGCTTTCATTTCAAAAATCCTTCTCCAATGCAAATGTAGAATAAATTATGAAGTTGACATGACAATGACATGGCAAGGACAATGTGAAGTTGGTTGTCTAGATCTAGACAATGTATTTCACAATGACTTTGTCTCAACATCATCAATTGTGAATAGAAATATTTATAAAAAAAGAGAGAGTCCATTTTTGTTCACCCACCAAAACTATGTGGGATGTTCATCTCCTAATAAAAATATGACACGTGGTACAATTGCATGTTGTTATATATAGAAAGTGCCACGTGTCATATTTTTATTGGGAGGTGAATATCCTACCTAGTTTTGGTGGGTGAACAAAAAAGGACTCATAAAAAATATGAAGAAGTGGAGGAGTTGTCTTGGAAGTTGAAAAAAATATTTTTTTATTGTCTCTTCAATATTTTTGCATTGGAGAACACTTTTTCATCTCATTGTCTTGTGTGAATATCATCTTGCCACATAGAAAAAGATAGGCAAATGTTAAAGGCCACCCCCAAATTACTAAGGGCCACCAACTTAAATTTTTTTAAAAAATTACAAGTTTGCCATTTTTAAAACACTAAGGGCCACCATCTTCTTCCTTTGTCTTCTTCCTCTTTTCTCAATCCCCAAACCACTTCTCTCAATCCCCACCTCCATTGTTGTCCCCACCTCCTCCATAGTTGTCCCCACCTCCAACATTGGTCTCCCCTCCTCCATTGTTGTTGTCCCCACCTCTATTGAAGTTGTCTATCTTCGGTAGTTCTCTATTTTTTTTTTTTAATTAGGTTATTGTGTTGACACTCAATCTTTGTTTAGAATTATGGACCAAAATATTGTTGAAGAAGAGATTGGGTCATCCAATCCCATTATGGCCGAGGGAGCGCACCCAAGTTGACAGAAGCTCGGTGAGGAGGGAATTTGAAAAAAAAAGGATGGCTACAGTGACTGCAGGCCAAGCCTGCAGTCCCAAGTATATTGAGGACTGCAGGCTAGCCTGCAGTCCCCAAGTATATGGCCACAATCTTCAACTATATCATCTGCCTTATCAAAAATAAATATTTCTTCATTTGCGTCAGGATCTTCTATTCTTTCACATTCTCCAGGGAGATCATTGTCGTGCTCACTACCCTCTATATCAGGTGCAAAGCTGGCACCTTGCTCAGTGTTTGCACTAGTGCTAGTTGTGAGTGAAGAATTCCTAGAGAACATAGGTCTTTGTGTGTTATTTGCTTTCCCAACATAGAATGTGGCCGCAGGGACACTTGATAAAAGTGGCCTGAACATATTTTGAGGAGTCTTGTGATGTTCCTATAAAAGCACAAAACAGAAATTTCATTGCACAACACGAGAAACTGTAAAACAGGCTTGAGATATTGGTCAACATATAGTGAAAATATTTCTTAAATCATTTCTCCCTTAGGAACAGAAATTCTGAAGCACGTATGAGACATTGGACAGAGAGATGGATTTACAGTGACTGCAGCCTAGGCTGCAGTCCAATGTCGACAGAAGCTAAATGTGGACTTTGTCTACCCAAAAAAGAAGATGCTACAGTGACTGCAGGCTTGGCCTGTAGTCTTAATTACGTGGAGGACTGCAGCCTAGGCTGCAGTCCAATGTCGGAGGGGACTTCGTGGAGTAGGGGGAAGGGGGGGGCTATCGGAGGGGGAGGAGACTTCGGGGAGGAGGGGGAGGGAATGAACAGGAGGGGGGAAGGGGGGGCCGTCGGAGGGGGAGGAGACTTCGGGAAGGAGGGGGGAGGGAATGAACGGGAGGGGGGAAGGGGGAGAGGGCTGTTGGGTTTTGTTTTTTTGTTTTTTTTTTTTTGGGTAGCCCTTAGTGAAATGATTTATTTTGGTTGCCCTTAGTAAAAATATAAGTGTAGGATTGTTGCCCTTAGTAGATTGGTGGCCCTTAGTAATTTGGGGGTGGCCTTTAACATTTGCCAAAAGATATTGTCTTGTGCCTCATGCCACATATGAATCACAACACAAAACAAGACAATAGGGTTGGAGATGCTCTTATAAGTGGGCTGAATAGCTTGAATACATATTAGTGGGATTTAGAGATGCGCATAGCAGATGACCACTGAAAATTTATAAAGAAAAATACAAACCACAATCCTACTATAAAGAACCAAACACATATCAAACAAATAGTATATTATTGTAAATTTTCAGAAAAATTAGTACAAGTCAATGAAGAGTAAACCTTGAATGCAAGTCAAGTTCGCTAGAAAAAATAGGAAGAGATTAAAGTCGCTAGTAAAGTACAAAATCCTTTAAGAAACTAGCATTCATAACTCTTGAAAGTTAACAACAAATTTGCTAGAGATAGAGCATAACTCTAGAAAGTGGAATAGCTTGTTGGATGGTCAGAACCTCCATTGCTCAAAGCGAGATTTGACATTCTCTGTTGATTCACTTCCAGAAATCAGCAAGTTCGGAAAAAAATTCGAACCCACTTTGTCACCTCCCTTCGAGGTCTTGCACAGAAGTGCTACTGGACTCTTTGACTAGCATCTAGCACTGATGTAAAAAAAAACTGTAGAGATGAAAGTATCTTCTTCTCTCTTTTAACTCCCTTAGAATTATGTTCGTGTTGTAAGAGCACAAAGTGTTGGAACTACTTAAATAGGGAAGCAATTCGTGACTATTTTATCCTTTAAATTGTACCTAATTACTACTATATTCTACATATGTTACACTAAACTTAATTAGCTTACCATATTTTTTAATCTATAAGTATAAAATATAATAATTATACCATTAAATTTTTTTTGTTGAGAACGTCGAATAGAATCTAATATTGAATATATTTGTTATTAGTTTTATTATTTTTTGTTTATTAGATTCATTCGATTAACAAAATGACATTTAAATAATTTGGCAAAAATTAATAGAATAACATCAATCTATATGATTAAATAATATTATAAACATAATATTAATAACATTATATATGTATAAATATCATAAAATAATATTAATAATATTAGTAATCTAATATTAATGTATAAATATTACAAAATAATATTAATACTATCTCGGTAAAAGTTTAACATTAATGTATAAATATCATAAAGTAAAATAATACTATAATATAAAGTAATATAATATTATCTCGGTAAATTATATTAATAATATAATATTAACGTATATGATTATATTAAATAATTGTGAATATATAAATTTATGTAGAAATAAATAGTAGTTGTTTATTATTTGAGGATTGATGGGGTGAAGATGTAAAATTTTGAGGATAGCATAATATAGAAATATTCTTTTTTGAGTTCTCAAATTGAAGGAATTCTTTAGGATGGGTTGGAGATGGCCTAAGTCATCATAAACAAAGGCTAATTCTAAGGGCACACTAACTTTTACTTGGGGCTAGCCCAATTTCTTCCAAATTTATTTACAAGTTTGTCATTCAAATTTTTACTTGGGGCTAGCCCAATTTTTTTTTTTCAGGATTAGGATTAGGGTTAAGGTTCCCCCTCCTCATCCTCCTCCTCTACTTCTGCATCCTCCTCCCCCCCTCCCCCTCCTCCGCCTCCACCACCTTATCCCCCTCCTCCTCCGCCACCTTCTCCCCCTCCTCCTCCTCCTGCTCCACTTCCGCCTCCTCCACCTCCTTCTCCTCGGCAACCTTCTCCACATCATCTTCCTCCTCCGCCACCTTCTCCCCCTCATTCTCCTCCTGCTCCACTTCTGCCTCCTCTTCCGCCTCCTCCACCTCCTCCGCCTCCTCCTTCTCCTCCTGCACCCTCGCGCGTCTCGCCGATGTCTGCTCCCCGTGCCCCCGCGGGCGTCCTCGCACCCGTGCCCCCCCCCCACCAGCGTCCGTGCCCCCCGCCGGCGTCCGCGGAGCTTCCTCTAAAGAAACCCTAATTTTTGGGGGGTAGTCCCAAGTAAAATTGGGATATCCCAAGTAAAAGTTCCACCAACTTGGGTTGTCCCCTAGTAAGGGCTAGTCCCAAGCAAAAATTGTGGTGCCCTTGGAATTAGCTTAAACAAAAGGATTATTTTACATTTTTTGGACACGATACGGACACTCTAAAATTAGACACTTGACGTGTCAAAAGTAGATGTTGTGCGTACATCACGCCTGTCTATTGTCTATGTATTTAGTGTCTGTAAGACAGGCAGTACGAGAAGAGTTCTTTTGCGTCAAATTTTAAGATACGGTCTGCAAGCTTAAAACTAGAATTGTTATACTATGTAGTATAATAGGCACTACCTGAAGCCTGACTTCATGAATTTTCCTTCATATATCTTTATGAGTATACGATTATCATCTAAGTCGTATGAATATCATCACTTATTAATTTATATATATATATATATATATATATATATATATAAAAGAAATTATTGGAAAAAAATAATTCGTTATATATAACAACAGGTAATTGAACACAACCAACCAAGAATAATACCTATCACCTTAACCACATGAGTTAGAAGAGATTTTTGACTATAATTAGATAATATTATTATTTTACGTGCAAAAAGAATCGAGGAAAGAAAAGTGATTCTCAGTGGAAGAAAATTAGGAAAAAAAGAAGTGATTCCATCCATCCAAGCAAGGAGTCACTTTTCCACATTGAAATATTCACTTTCCTTTCCAAATTCTTTGGCATTTCCAAACACCGGAAAGGAAAATTAACATGAATTATAATTTTTCAAAGGAAAAAAAATGTCAAGGAATTGATTTTCTTTTCCTTCCATTCAGCGAACCAAACGTGGCCTTAGTGTTGGGATTTAGAGATTGTCACGCCCCAAAACTAGAATACTGGTAAGTAGGGACGGACCAGGCCAGCTACGTAATACCAAAGTACTCAAGTATTCTGAAATAACGTGTCACGACCCGCACCCGGATATACGGGTACGAATACGTGGGCCACGCCCAGCCTACGTCGCTGTATCGACGGTAGAGCGCTGTCAAGTATACTATACTAACTACAACATCTAAAGACCCATAACTAGAAATGTACTCATGTCACATTACGAAAACTAAGGAAGATAAGACAAGAATTAATAACAATATCTCTAGAACAACTAGAATCTACAATGATCATAATACATAAAAATAAAGAAGGAACAACAAAACTAACTAAGGATAACTACCAGGCAACTCACATAGAAGAATAGTGAGGTCCACCTCAGCTAGCAACATCATGAAGTCTAATACTGAGGGCACAACTACTCCTAAAATTTGTCAACATATTCGGTCAGGATGGAACGAGTACATATATCTCATAACAGATCTCAAGATAGAATAAAAGCCATAAAACTGTAAATAGAGCATATACAATGAAATCATGGAGTGTATATATATGTATCATAGCATGGTAAGCTGTAGAGCTAGAGCTAGAACAGGAAAGTAGAACTGATCATGGTATGTACACAAATCAGGATAAGCCATCTATCCATTGTATGTGAGTAGTAGTTTCAGCTTGTGACCGGCTTGGGAACCTGTAAAGAACTGGCCTGGCTAGTCATAAGTGCGGTATATGACTAACACTATTCAAGAATGCAAGATGGATTTGATCACAGGCATACGCTACTACTCCCCCACCCCCAACTGGTAGAATGGATCCAAACAGGACACGTCACTGCATGGGATTCTATGAGAAGGGAGCAAGTCTTCTCTAGAATCAGTGACCACATATTGCGCAAGAGCTACAAGGGAGCTTGCACAATACATCCCAAGCTAACAAGGAGCAACATCTCTCGTCGAGATCCAGAAATACCAATCTGTGAGAACCATATGTCAGGAATGAGCATATCTACACTAAGTACATGAATCATAACAGTTATCATAAATTGGAAAAAAGTTATCAGAGAATGTACTCGCCTGCGATCTGGTGGAATATGTCAACTGAGTCCTAGAACGGTGCCTCGAGGACCTATAGATAACAAGACGTATCAATACTATGTTTAGGAAGTAAAGTCAAATCAAATTAAATCCTATTATGTCATTCTAGGTCAAGATCAGTCTAGTTAGGTCAACCTTGGTCATAGGAGAACATTGGAAGTCAACCCATATCAAACTAGGTCGAAAGTTGACTTACAGTTGACTTTTGGTCAACGGGTCAACTCTGGTCAACTCTAGGTCAACCCTAGGTCAAGACTAGGTCTAGGCGACTATTCTTAACCACTACCAACCCTTACAACCCATATCCGAGTCCAACTTGAACTCCGAAACCCATATCTTGGCCGTAGGCCAATATCTTAATTTACCCTTTCACTAAATTCGACTCACTCACAAACCCTCTCTAATTTGATTTCCTATATTCCCTTCTCCTTCTCCTTCTCCTTATTCTCCGTCTTATTCTTCTTCTTATTCTTCTTCTCCTTATTCTCCTTCTTATTCTTCTTCTTATTCTCTGTCTCCTTCTCCTTATTCTCCATCTTCTTCTTCTTCTTATTCTTCTTCTCCTTATTCTCCTTCTCCTTCTCCTTCTCCTTACTCTCCGTCTTATTCTTCTTCTTATTCTCCATCTTCTTCTCCTTATTCTCCGTCTTCTTCTCCTTATTCTCCGTCTCCTTCTTCTTATTCTCCGCCTCCTTCTTCTTCTTATTCTCCGTCTTCTTCTCCTTATTCTCCGTCTTCTTCTTATTTTTATTCTCCGTCTTCTTCTCCTTATTCTCCGTCTCCTTCTTCTTCTTATTCTCCGTCTTCTTCTTCTTCTTATTCTCCGTCTTCTTCTCCTTATTCTCCGTCTTTTTATCCTTATTCTCCGTCTCCTTCTTCTTCTTATTCTCCGTCTTCTTCTCCTTATTCTCCGTCTCCTTCTTCTTATTCTCCGTCTCCTTCTTCTTTTTATTCTCCGTCTTCTTCTCCTTATTCTCCGTCTCCTTCTTCTTCTTATTCTCCGTCTTCTTCTCCTTATACTGCTGCTCCTACTGCTATTTCTGCTAACTGCTGCTGCTGCCAGTGCTATGGCTAATGATGCTGCTGCTGCTATGGCTAATGATGCTGCTGCTACTTCTTATTCTCTTTATTTCCTCCCTCTATATATATATATCTATCTATATATTTATCTAAACATCTAGCTATCTATCTATATATATATATATATATAGACTCTCAAACACACAACTAAAACACACACTCTCTCATGACACCACCACCACCACTCTCCTCTACACACACACACAATACATACACATATATATAAATATATATATATATATATATATATATATATATATATATATATATATATATATATATATATATATATATATATATATATATATATATTCCTCTCTAAAAAGAAAAACCCCTAATAAATCCTTAAACTAGGTTTTTAGAAAAAACCTATAAAAGCTATGGTCATAATGTGGAGAATGATCTCCTCTACATTTATTGTGAAGGAATAAATGCAAGAGACGAAATTAATGGGGGTTAATGAGCATACCTATAATTGGTTTCCTTGAGGAAGAAGAAGCTTCAAAAGAAAAGAGTGAAATGAAGAGAGAGAGATATATTAATTTGTGTGTATGTAGATATTTAAAAGGGAGGAGAGAGAGAAAGTGAGATAGAGATGGGGGGTGCTGCTCGTACAGGAGGAGGGGTTATGTGTGCTGTAAAGAGAGAGGGGTGTGGTATGAGTGATGAGAGAGAGAGAGAGAGAGACAATATTATATATATATATATATATATTATATATATGTGTATATATATATATATATATATATATATATATATATATATATATATATATATATACAAAAAAAAAAATATATATATACATATATATATATACAAGGAGAGAGAAAAAAAAAAAATATACAAGGAGAGAGAATTAGATATTTATACATAAAGAGGGATATTTAGAGTAGAGGAAAAATATCAGTGGGGGGGTATGGGCAGTCATGATGGAGGGTAACATGGAGCTGGGGTTGGGTTCAGTGGAGCCGGGTTGGGCCAAAATGGACTAGGTGCAATAAATAAATTAATAATAGGTATTTATGATCATGGGCAAATAAGTAGCATGTAGGAGCTCAAAGAAATGGGACACAAGTGTCAGACGGGTAGTAGGCTCAATGTGGGCCATGTCCATATTTGGGGTCGACTAGGTTGGATCGATGTCGGGTCCCGAAATTAAATTGGAAGTCAGGTCACAAATTACGGTGGATAATTAATTGGCCTAAATTGACCCGAAAGTTGTACGAAGAAAATGAAGCACAAGATGGTGTGTTTGAGTGGGACACGAAGGTCATGGATGAAGAGCGTCTCGAGTAGATCAGGCATGACAAGTTGGTTCTGAGAAAACGACTGGTCTGGTGATCCTAAATTAAAAGTCACGGTAACGTACATATGATGATCAAGAAAAAGAGTGGAAAATCAATTAATAATTAAATGGTCTAAATTGACCCGAACTTGCGCGAAGCAAAAAGAGTACAAGGGAACAAGTTCGAGTGGGACACAAAAAATCAATGTGAAGATAATCTCGTCTACTACAAATTCCAAGAAGGAAGTTTCCAAAGACTGACATCCCTGATGCTCTAGAATTCCAAGTCACGGTAAAGAGCATTTAATGATCAAAATTAATTAAATCAAAATTAATTATCGAGAATAAATTATTTGGAAAAATTCGAAAATAAATCCCGAAAATTCAGGGGGCTTACATCCTATCCACCTTATAAAAATTTCGTCCTCGAAATTAAAGGTTGGTAGTGGGGTTAAAACATGATAGAAAATTTAGGCAATATTTTAGGCACGATCCAAGAATGGCAAGTTTTGCACGATCAAGATAATCAATTTAAAATTATTCAGACACGATGAGGGATTTGGCACGATAGAATCATGATACGAACAAAATCATATGTGCATGATTCAAAAATAAGTCAAGTTATTGGGGCACGATTTTAGAGACGATTTAGAGAATCGAAGATATAATTGAAGTTCAAGTACGGGGTGATTTGTAGGACTTAGGTTGATGGAAATCAACCCGAAAGTCGCATAGAGTCTTATAGGCCCGATCAACATGAAAAGCTAACCATGACCAAAACAAGGTTTGGCATAGTTGAGATGAAATTTCAGACACAACAAAATTCGAAGTCAAGGTCTTATAGGCCCGATCAAAGATTAAGGAGTATGATTAATAAAATCCTGAAATACGATCCAAGTTCGAACCTGATTAAAATTGGGATTAGTCTAAGTTCACTTGGCATGATAGAGGTATGATAACGAAATCAAAACTTGAGCTTCGTCCGATTACAATCAAGTCAAAATTTTGATTAACAGGATTTCAGCTCGATGAAATTAGATTATAGGTCACATAAGCACGATCAAGATCCAAGTTCAGTTGTGAAAGACGATAAATCATGAATTCGAAATCAAGGTCCTAAAAGCACAATTTAGGAAGGAATCCAAGTCAATTAGGCACGGTAGAAAGTCAAGCATGTTCAATTCTAACACAAATAATTTCGTAGTCACACTAGTTAGTCGTGATTGAAAGTCAAAAATTTTAGGCACTAGTTTGAGGTAAGATAAAATATATAGTTATGATCGTTAAAATCACGGTCAAAAAAATCCCAAGTTGTCTTAGTCATGCCAATCATCTAGGCACGACTAATCACAAGAAATTTGGATGTAATCAGAAAATAAAATCAAGGTCGAAAAGAGTTTAGACACGAGTGTCCAAAATCCAAACATGATCAGAATCGGAAGTCAATGCACGAGAGTTAATAGCATTGAAATCCAACCACGATAAAGAAATTTGTTTCAACACGATCTAAGTTGATCAACCTTCGAGTAAATTAGAATTTGGGCAAGATGGAGAATAAGATCAACGAAGGCTGGGCACGAGAATCCAAGGATGAAAATCTAAGTCACAAAGGAATTTAAAGTCATCTATAGTCTAGTCAGCAACCGAGACTCTTTGGCACGATAAACAAGACGACCAAATTTGATTGGTCATGGACAGAAAGGAATCAAAATCTTAACAGTATCGAAATTTAAGAAACAATTGAGATATGAAAATTTCAAAATTTTCAGAGTTTTTAAGTGTAGATGACAGATGTAGATATGAGATAGTTGATTTGTGTAATCAAGACATAGCTAAACAAGGCAAAGGAAATGACGGTAAGATGAGAAAATCATCATGCGATGGGAGAGAAAATAATGATAAACAAGAAATAATGGTAGGAATTATCGTGCTCAATTAGTAAAAGAAGTGAATCAACTTAAGATATGACCTAATAACCATACACGTCTATCCAAAATTATGTTGCCAGAATTTACGCCACGCCAGTAAACATAGCTGCAATAAACGATAGAGTCCATAACTAAGGTATACACCCTATAATCATGTCATCTAGATTCTTTACCACGCCATCCGGTATGGCTGCAAGAGAATCTAAATATCATAACTAGGATAGTATATCCAAAATCAGGCTCCATGTCCTTGTCAGGCTAGCTAATATGACTGTGATAATTTCTAAACTCCATAAATAAAGTAGACATTTGCCGTTCCCGTCGTCTCCATCAAATATGTTTATCAGGATGTCTTAACTCAATCCTTAAAAACTTATCTTCAAACAGAATCAAAATCGAAGTCAACAACGAACGAACATCAAGATTTAAAATTCAATAACGAATCAAAGATAAGTAAATGGAAACTAGCGAAAACAAATTTCTAGATAGGATTCAGAAGGAAATTCTCAGGAGATGTCCAAAGGTACTATCTAGGTCAAGATAAAAGGAAATCATTGGAATATAATCTAAAACAATCCCAACCTGATATAAGACTGGCAAATCATATTCACGTCTCAACCTAAAAGATATATAAGTCCAACTTATACCTTCCCTCTGGGGTCCACAAACTCATTCCAAGAAAGAATAAAGTTGATAACTGACAGATGTTTCAGAAATCAGGAGAGACATAAACAAATGAGAAAAGTTTCGAAAAGTTCAAAATAAGATTCCCAGGGGTCATTCCTGGAATCTACCAAGAGTTTTCTAATATGTGACTGAGTACCAAATTCCTAAAATATTCCATGACAACCTTAATCCTAGGGCAGGCTCGTAGTAGTGCAGATAAGCTCTAGCACTACCACGACTTTGCATTAACTGCAAAGACTGACCTGCATGGGCCACCACTAAAAACGTGTCACGATCCGCACCCGGATATACGGGTACGAATACGTGGGCCACGCCCAGCCTACGCCGCAATATCGGCGGTAGAGCGCTGTCAAGTATACTATACTAACTACAACATCTAAAGACCCATAACTAGAAATGTACTCATGTCACATTACGAAAACTAAGGAAGATAAGACAAGAATTAATAACAATATCACTAGAACAACTAGAATCTACAATGATCATAATACAGGAAAATAAAGAAGGAACAACAAAACTAACTAAGGATAACTACCAGGCAACTCACATAGAAGAATAGTGAGGTCCACCTCAGCTAGCAACATCATGAAGTCCAATACTGTCAATCCCTTGACCAATTATTTTTTTTCTTCTCTCTCTTGAATTTATTAAATGAAACATATTCTTATTTGTCTCATATAGTTGTTATGTGTAAATTTTGTTGTTTTGCAATATATACCAATAGAAGGACCAACTGGATAATACAAGAGATTTCAGGGACTATAGTGTGAATGTCCCTAACTCAAGTTCCTTTATAGCCGAGCCTCTTAAATTTCAAATTTTCATTTGAGATTTAGATAACTCCCAAACCTCATATTTGAGTTTGAATTGAATTCAAATTATTTCATCAGGTTAAACCCATAGTCCTAATTCAAATCGAGTATATGGATTTAAATCCCAGCACATTGGATATGAGCGGGATCAAATCAAATCTTTTTGAATTCCTTTTGTTTTTCCCTTAAGCTATCCAATCACCTGTGTATATATATAGCAATTCTTCTACTTTCCCTCTGAGGAACCCTAGGCAGACCTCTCGAACATCATCTCAGGAGCAGTATAAGAAGGGAGGATTGAATAACCATCCCATCTTTACAGCTGCAAGTTCAGGTATTCCCAAACCCCTCTTGAACAATCTAGTTATTGCCTGTGTTCGATTTAATGCCTAAAAGACTTTAGATTTCGATATATGGTAAAGAACTAGGAGAGGACAGGAGTTTTGGCTCTTTTTGGGTTTATTGTTTGTTCAACCTAACGTCCTAGATCTAATAAACTTTATCACCTGCTAGCCTATCCCCTACATTGCACAGCTGTCAAGACCCGCACCCTAGAGTAAGGGCACGAGAAGTGGGTACGTCCAGCCTACGCCGCAGTGTCGGCGGTAGAAACGCTGTCCTAGGTCAATCATCTAACAATATAAGGTACCTGTACAGTTTATACTCTCCGAGTGGAGGTAACATCACAACATATAGTCTCAATCACATCTAAGGTAGAAGAATGAAAGACAGAAGATAGATAGTAACTCAAAGAGAACCATAGCATAGATGAAATAAGTCTAAGTGTCTAGGATACATAACATCCAGAATGTCAACTCATAATACAATAAGTCTAAGAGTCTATACATCTCCACATCTCAAAATACAACTCAGAATGTGAGACAAAATGTAAATATAGAAAAGACTGCCTAGACTAAACTGGTCTAGACTACTGGAACAACATCCTCAGCTGTAGGTGGATCCTGCTGAGGGTCCTCAATACAAGTGTCATCTAGTCCTGCTCCATAATAAGTAGTCACCCATGCCTCGTCCTCATCCTCTGTAATATTTTCAACAGGTCCAATCAGGACAGGAACGAGCACAATACATCTCACGCAGTTCATATCAGGTTAGGAAATACGATACAGGCAATAGAGTAAGATACATGAACTGCTGAAAGGAAATATACGCTGTAAAAGAGATAACTGTAATAAAATATCTACTGTATATAGAGAACTGTAAGTGACTAGTGATGTAAAGCACAAGATAGGCATGTGAATGGCTAGAATTTATACATGATTACACTACTGAGTTTGCACATGATTATACTACTTTGGAATTATTCACATGTCCACTTCTACTCCTCCGTTTCCCCAATCAATACACAAGGATCTATACAAGTTACGTTATTATACATGATATCACATGGGGCCATGAAAGGGTGCACATGATAGTATACATGAGGGCTCAGTAAACATGAGAGTACATGATCACATGAGTGCACATAAATGATGGAAGCATAGGAGTACATGATGATAGTGAAACACACATAACATGAAGTACCCGATGCTCCCGAGAGGGATAACATCTCATGTAAAGATCCATATAGTACCAATCCGTGTTACCAATGTGACAGCAACAAGTAAAGTAATCTAGAGCGAGAAGTAAAGCCTGAACAAGTATGAAACGGTCAGAGAATGTACTCGCATGCTGTATGAATGTCTGTAGAGAATATGCTGTCTGAGGAGAGGTGTCTGGCTCCTGATCAGAGCAACACAAGTCACAATGTGTTCTAAATAGTAAAATGAAGTCTACTATGCAAACTACATGATTCTAGGTTAAATTGGTCAAAAGTCAACTCTTGGTCAACTCTAAAGTCAAACTAGTCAAAGTTAGGTCAACACTAGTCAACTAGTTAGGGTTTTAGTCAAACTAGTCAAACTAGTTGTTTTAGGTCATTCCTAGTCATTTCTAGGTTAACTAGGTCAACTTTGACCTAAGGTTGACTTTGGTCAACCTTTAGTCAACAAGGGTCAACAAGTAGGGTTTTGGGCCATTAGGGTTAGCCCCAAGCCATAGGCTAATGATCTTGGCCATAGGCCATTGTCATAGGTTTTCATAGAAATCATATATATATATATCTATCTACTACCCATATACCCATATATGAATACTATATACAATACAAACCCACATACATATATATATATATATATATATATATATATATATATATATATATATATATATATATATATATATATATATATAATATCACTATATGAAAACTAATACAAATATATATATATCAATATATATATATATATATATACCTATATATATATATAAACTCATATATATACTATATATATAGAGAGAGACATAGAGAGAGACAAAGGGTGAGAGACATAGTGAGAGAACTGTGAAAGAGAGGGAGAGGTCTGGACAGGGGGAAGGGGAAATGGTTCCCAGAAATTCTGGAACCAATCCAGACCCAACACACACACACACAGAGTACATATATACATACCTATGTACACATGTACACAACTACACACATACACCACCATTTCTCCCCAAAATTGACCCACACTCACATATACATATATACTACGTATATACACACTAAAATACACTAGTCCAATGTATTAATTATAATAAAAATTGATTTGAAATTCGATTTCTCAAAACTGGGAAAAACCCAATTTCTGTTAACAGTGCACAGTGTACTCAAAAATAGGTAATTCGATTTACACATACTAAAACAAGCTAAGGCTCGCAACCATGGGTTGGTAACTAAGGCCCCACACATACACTAGTGTCCTAGGTCACTGACACGACACCACGACACAGTTTCACGTGTCCAAACACTCAAAACAAACACTCGGGTAAGCTCTGATACGCGCACACAATAACAGTGTCGTGCACGCGTTCCAGGAGCTCGTGGACACACCACGAGACACGACACGTCTCGTGGTCGTACATACGTGTAGTCCACACATAGGGATACACGTTCCACACCCTGACACGTGTCCACGACACGCGTGGACATAGAACGAACCCCGTATCAGTCGTGAAAATACGACTGATACACGCGAGTTCAGACCGCGTCGTGCACGCGGTTGCACGCGTCGTGCTCGCGACACAGGACACGACGTACCACGTGCTCGTATCCACGTGTACGCCACGAATAGGGCTTCATGCCCGCGTCACTACGAGACACCCTAGTGTCATGTCCATGCGACACGACACGCTCAAAGTCGTGCCCGCACGCGTGTGCGCTGACAGCGCGTGTCCAGTGCGAGTGAGTTTTCTCACTCGATACGACACGAAGCGACACGAGACTTTGGGGGCATGTTCGCAGACATTGCCCCCTTGTCTGTGTCAAGTTACACGTGTCCAAGTGGCCTGAGCTGTGCGCACGAAGTGTCGGGTAGCAGGGCATGCACGATGGGCTCGTACGGTCGGTTCGTGTCCAATTTGGACACGGACACAGCACTAAAACGTGCTCAGTCCACGTGTTCTGTGATCAGCAAGTCTAGGGCTACAAGTTTGTGTAATTTGTTTTACAAAAACACAAAAACAAGTCCATTGTGGCATTTCACCAAACAAGGGTTTTAGGCTTAGGATACGTGTCCGATACGGACACCAAACCACTTCTAAATCCCACCAAACTTTACCCACAGTAGTGTTAGTCCTACATGAATGCATTTATGAAGGAGAAACAGGAATTTAACTAAGTTTGAGGGAAAATACCTATTGGTGCAATTCCAATGAAAACCAATGAAAAAGGGGGGTGTGTTCTTCCACTTGATGATGTCCAATGCTTCCAAATACTTGATTGCTAGTTCCCCTTAGTACCCTAGATGTTGTAGGGTCCCAATGCAAGAGATTAGAGTGAATTTGGATCAAAATAGCTCAAGTTATGAAGGGTTGAAGGAATGGGAATTTTTGGGGAATAAAATTCATGTAATTTATTCATGAATGAATACAAAGGATTATATAGGAGTGTGTACCAGCTAGGGGGGTACTCCTTGGCCGGCCATGGCATGGGGAGGGGGTGTCCTTGCCCTTCCTTCATGGCTAAGGCTTGGACTTTGGTGAAAAGGGTGAGATATTTGGAGGGTTTTAAGGAAAATATCAATAAAGGTAAATAAGATATTTATCTAACTTTAACCCTTAACCAAAAATCCTTCCTAAAGCTTCTAGGTTAGTGGCTAACCCCTAGATTAGGGTAGGATAGACTAGGGACTAATCATGAGACTTACCAAGAATTAAATAATATAAAAAATCACATAATCTCAAATAAAGACTAGTAAATTACCAAAATACCCTTTTGGCCAAAAACCACTAATTTGATGTTCTAAGCCTATGGCTAAGCTCACATGGTCATGGCAACTTCTAGGTTAGAGAAAACTAGGGTTTACACTAAGTTATACTAACAAAATCATAAAGTCATAAGTCATGACTTAGCATGACTTAGGAAATGGTTCTAAGCACACTAGAAATCACCATAAATCATATCATGCCCTAAACACACTTAATAATTAATAAAATAATAATTTTTCAAAAATCCCTAATTTCAGAAAATAGGGTGTTACAAGTCTACCCTCCTAACAATAATTTCGTCCTCGAAATTTAAAGACGAAACTGAAACTAAAATGAGAAGGATAGAAATCATACCTCAAGGTACAAATAGATAAGGGTATCGCTCGCGCATCTCATCCTCCCGTTCCCAGGTGGACTCTCCTGGAGAATGATGCCTCCATGCGATACGAACCAATGGTATCGTCTGGTTCCTCAATGCCTTCTCCCGTCGATCCAGAATCTCAACAGGCTGCTCTGGATAACGAAGAGTAGGACCCACCTCGATCTCGGAATGATCAAGTACATGGCTAGGATATGCCACATACCGTCTCAACTGCGACACGTGAAATACGTTGTGGACTCCAACCAATGCTGGTGGTAAGTCTAGCCTGTAAGACACGTCACCGACTCTCCCGCTGATAACAAAAGGGCCGATGAAATGCGGGCTAAGCTTCCCACCTCCACCAAAACGTATCATGCCACGTGTCGGAGATATCCTCAAGAATATCTGGTCTCCGACCTAATCACAAATAAGGTCTCAATTTAATTATGATAAACAAACATGATTAACAAAACACAACAAGACAACCTAATTCTAATCCTATCTCTAAACTGTACCTCAAACTCCAAAGGTCTGCGGTGGCTGTCGGCCCAATGCCGATGCCTGTCCTGCGCCATGCGAAGCCGATCTCTGATAAGCTTCACTTTCTCTGCTGCATCTACAACCATCTCAGGCCCCAATAAAACTCGCTCCCCAACATCGTCCCAAGACAAGGGTGTACGACATCTACGCTCGTACAGTGCCTCAAAAGGGGACATCTCGATGCTGGCCTGAAAGCTGTTGTTATATGCAAACTCTACTAAGTGCAGGTGACTCTCCCAAGATCCTCCAAAGTCCAGGACACAAGTCCGCAATATGTCCTCCAGAGTCTGAATGGTCCGTTCTGACTGTCCGTCTGTCTGCGGGTGGTATACGGTACTAAACTTGAGCTGAGTGCCCAAGCTAATATGCAAGCTCCTCCAGAAATGTGAAGTGAAACGGCTGTCCCGGTCCGATACAATGCTCACTGGAATCCCATGAAGCCTGACTATCTGCCTCATATACATCTCTGATAGCTTCTCGGTAGACAAACCCACTTTGAATGGCAAAAAGTGGGCCGATTTGGTCAACCTGTCGACGATGACCCAAATCGCATCCTTCCCTCCTGGAGTACGCGGCAATCCCGAAATAAAGTCCATCGTGATGTGCTCCTACTTCCACTCCGGAATGGGCAATGGCTACAACAGTCCTCCTGGCCTCTGCCTCTCTGCCTTGACCTGCTGGCAGATCAAACACCTGGCTACGAAGTGTGCTACCTCACGCTTCATCCCACTCCACCATACATGCTCTCTCAGATCCCTATACATCTTATTGGCTCCCGGATGTATCGAGTACTGAGAACGGTGGGCCTCCTGCATAACCTGCTCCCGAAAGTCTCCACTGGGCACACACAGTCTGGAACCGTGCCTCAATGCGCCATCCCCTGCAAGAGTGAACTCATCGTCCGCAAATCCATGTCTGACCTGCTCCCTGATGCATCGTAGAGAAACGTCATCGAACTGAGCCGACTTGATCCTATCAATCAAGTCCGACTGAATCTGGAGGCCCAACATCTGCATCTGCACTCCCGGCACAATCACCTCGATCCCAAGGCTCTCCAAGTCCGCTAACAAGTGATAATCCATCGTCAAGCACATAGCTGTCGAATATCTGCTCAACGCATCAGCAACTACGTTGGCCTTCCCTGGGTGATACTGCAGAAGAATATCAAAGTCCTTCATCAGCTCCAGCCACCTGCGCTACCTCATGTTCAGCTCCTTCTGCGTAAACACGTATTTCAAGCTCTTGTGGTCTGTAAATATCTCCACACGCTCTCCATACAAATAGTGTTTCCACAGCTTCAGAGCAAAGATAACTGCCGCCAACTCTAAATCATGGGTAGGGTAGTTCTTTTTATGGGGCCGTAACTGCCTGGAAGCATAGGCAATCACCTTACCATGCTGCTGCAAGACACAACCCAAACCCTTCCCCGAGGTGTCACTGTAGATAGTGAACCCGCCTGATCCTGATGGCAATGTCAGAATCGGGGCTGTCGTCAACCGCTTCTTCAACTCATCGAAAGCGGCCTGACACTCCTCTGACCAGAAAAACTCTGCGTCCTTCCGGGTAAGCCTAGACAACGGCTCTGCAACCCGGGAGAAATCCTAGACGAACCTCCTGTAGTAGCCTGCCAATCCCAGAAAGCTTCTGATCTCTGCTACTGACGTCGGTGCTGCCCAAGCCTCAACTGCTGATATCTTCCTCGGGTCGACTGAGATCCCATCTCCAGTTACTACATGACCCAGGAAGTCAACTCTATCAAGGAAGAACTCGCACTTCGAGAGCTTGCCGTAAAGCTGCTCCTGTCTGAGAGTCTCCAGGACCACTCTCAAGTGCTCCTCGTGCTCCTCCTCGGTCTTCGAGTACACCAGGATGTCGTCGATGAACACCACCACGAACTTATCTAAGTACTGGTGGAACACCTTGTTCATCAAGTTCATGAACACCGTCGGAGCATTCGTCAACCCAAACGGCATCACCATAAACTCGAACTGGCCGTACCGCATCCTGGATGCCATCTTCGGGATGTCCTCCCTCTTCACCTTTACCTAATGGTAGCCTGACCTCAGATCAATCTTTGAGAATACTCGAGCTCCGCTCAACTGATCGAAGAGATCATCGATCCGCGGCAGTGGATATCTGTTCTTGATCGTCAGACTGTTGAGTGCCCTGTAGTCGATACACATACGTACCGACCCATCCTTCTTCGGTACAAAGAGTACCGGTGCACCCCAAGGTGAAGAGCTAGAGCGGATGAAGCCTTTATCCTGCAACTCATCCACCTGCTTCTTCAATTCTACCAGCTCGCTGTTGTTCACCCGATAGACATGCTGAGAATGGGTTCCGCACCTGGAACCAAGTCTATCGAGAACTCAACGTCTCTGTCTGGTGGAAGCCCAGGCAATTCCTCTGGAAACACGTCTATGAACTCAGCAATCAAAGGATGTGGAGCTGGCTGCTCCTCGACTGAAGCTCCACAGAAAACTTCGCAAGTCTGCTCTGCCTGCCGTCGGGAATATACAAACTCTGGCTCTCCTGGCGCTCTGAACAGAACTCTACCCCCGCGGCAATCTATGCTGGCATGGTGCATGCTCAACCAATCCATACCGAGTACAATATCGTAGTTCGGTAGTGGCATTACGAGCAAGCACACATCCAACTCTCGGCCTCCCAAAACTACTCTCCGTCCCTTGCAAATATCACGAACGAGGATAATGCCACCCCCGGTCGTAATTTTGCAAGTCCTAGGCAACGATTCAGATATAACATGATGTCGAATCGCAAAAGATACTGATACAAAGCTATGGGAAGCCCCAGAATCGAACAATGCATAAGCTGGAATAGAGTCGAGAAGAATAGAACCTGCTATCAGCTCTCCAGTAACCTCGGCATCCTCTGCTACCATGGCATAGGCTCGTCCCTGCTGACCACCCCTGGCCTGATGCTGGATGAACCTCTGCTGCTGAGTCGGCAAAGGTCCCTTCTGCTGCCCTGCCGGAGCCTTGGCTCCGCCTCCCTGAACTGGTCGTCCCGAAGACATGGGACACTCCCTCAGCTGGTGGTCTCCAGAACCACATAGTAGACACCTGCCAAGCCTCTTTCTGTAGTCATTCCATCCATGACCCTGCTTCTTGCAGAAAGAGCAACTGACGACCTGCTGCCTGGGTGCCTGCTGCTGGTGCCTCGGCTGCTGTACCTGCTGGAATGGCCTCTGCTGCTGGAATGGCCTCTGCTGCTGGTGCTGATAATGAGGCCTCTTGGCCTGTCCTCCACTGCTGCCAGCTTCCTGGGTGTCGCGGCCCCTCTTGAGCTTCAGCTCAAGATCATCCTCGGCCGCCATCGCTCCTGCTAGGATATCCTCAAAGGTGGCACTCCTGTCACTCTTGGTCAAGGACTTGACCTCCTTGACCAAGCCCTTCCTGAACCTCCTCGCCTTCGCTGTCTCGCTAAGGCCCTCCACGAATCTGCTCAACCGGCAAAACTCACCGGAATACTCCTCTACAGTCTGGTTCTCCTGAACCAGGTTCTCGAACTGGGTCTCCAAAGCACCGACTGCCTGATCCGGGAAAAACTTCCCCTTGAAGAGCTCCTTGAAAGCTCTCCATGTCTGCCCTGGAGTGCCTACTCTCGGGTCCGTCTGATACCAGGTACGGGCAAGATCCCGTATCTGGCTGGCTGCTGCCTCGATCTGGAGTCCGGCTGGTATCTCCGCCAATCGAAAGATCTCCTCAATGTGCTCAATCCAGTCATCCGCATAAAGAATCCCCTCTGTCCCCAAGAAGTCCCTGGGGTTCATCTTCTTGAAGTCCTGTATGCCCGAAATCCTCTGCTGTCGCGGCTGTCCTGATCCTCCCTGTGGCTGGACTGCCAACCTCTCCATCGTCACTCTAGCCAGCTGATGGACCTCATCAATGCCTCTGGTAAATGCCGTCGTCTGACGCTGCTGCTGGGTCTGCTGCGACTCTAGGAACTGCTGGAAATATGTAAACATCTGTGCAGCATCCACAAATCCAGATGGCATCTGCTGCTGGTACTCCTGCTGGTACTGCTGGTGCTGCTGGTGCTGCTGGAACTGAGGCTGACGAAACTGCAGGGGAGGCATGTCTGGGGTAGCTGGGACGGTCCCCCGAATAAGTAGAGGTGCACCCCCAAATGTGGCAGAAGCTCCCACATGAGCTGGAGTAAGGGGAGCTGCAGTCCCCGGGTCCTGGTGAGCTGGACGAGAGGTGGCAGACCTCTCAGTGGTGTCACCTGGACCGAGACGCTGCGATCGTGTCTCCACCATCCTGAAGACAGATCAACAAGAAAATCAATACGGAGAAGAAACGATATAGTCAAAGGAGACAGTTTATTTTCAAAAGAAAGACAATATCAGCAAGAATTTAGATAGAGGGATTAGATAAGAGTTTTTCCTAATGTGATTGAGTACCTCAACTACATCCTATTTCCTACTGCAGGCTGTGGCGATACTCTAGTTCGAATATCACCACATAAACTGGACCTGCATGGGCCACCACTAAAAACGTGTCACGACCCGCACCCTAGAGTAAGGGTACGAGAAGTGGGTACGTCCAGCCTACGCCGCAGTGTCGGCGGTAGAACGCTGTCCTAGGTCAATCATCTAACAATATAAGGTACCTGTACAGTTTATACTCTCCGAGTGGAGGTAACATCACAACATATAGTCTCAATCACATCTAAGGTAGAAGAATGAAAGACAGAAGATAGATAGTAACTCAAAGAGAACCATAGCATAGATGAAATAAGTCTAAGTGTCTAGGATACATAACATCCAGAATGTCAACTCATAATACAATAAGTCTAAGAGTCTATACATCTCCACATCTCAAAATACAACTCAGAATGTGAGACAAAATGTAAATATAGAAAAGACTGCCTAGACTAAACTGGTCTAGACTACTGGAACAACATCCTCAGCTGCAGGTGGATCCTGCTGAGGGTCTTCAATACAAGTGTCATCTAGTCCTGCTCCATAATAAGTAGTCACCCATGCCTCGTCCTCATCCTCTGTAATATTTTCAACAGGTCCAATCAGGACAGGAACGAGCACAATACATCTCACGCAGTTCATATCAGGCTAGGAAATACGATACAGGCAATAGAGTAAGATACATGAACTGCTGAAAGGAAATATACGCTGTAAAAGAGATAGCTGTAATAAAATATCTACTGTATATAGAGAACTGTAAGTGACTAGTGATGTAGAGCACAAGATAGGCATGTGAATGGCTAGAATTTATACACAATTACACTACTGAGTTTGCACATGATTACACTACTTTGGAATTATTCACATGTCCACTTCTACTCCCCCGTTTCCCCAATCAATACACAAGGATCTATACAAGTTACGTTATTATACATGATATCACATGGGGCCCATGAAAGGGTGCACATGATAGTATACATGAGGGCTCAGTAAACATGAGAGTACATGATCACATGAGTGCACATGAATGATGGAAGCATAGGAGTACATGATGATAGTGAAACACACATAACATGAAGTACCCGATGCTCCCGAGAGGGATAACATCTCATGTAAAGATCCATATAGTACCAATCCGTGTTACCAATGTGACAGCAACAAGTAAAGTAATCTAGAGCGAGAAGTAAAGCCTGAACAAGTATGAAACGGTCAGAGAATGTACTCGCCTGCTGTATGAATGACTGTAGAGAATATGCTGTCTGAGGAGAGGTGTCTGGCTCCTGATCAAAGCAACACAAGTCACAATGTGTTCTAAATAGTAAAATGAAGTCTACTATGCAAACTACATGATTCTAGGTTAAATTGGTCAAAAGTCAACTCTTGGTCAACTCTAAAGTCAAACTAGTCAAAGTTAGGTCAACACTAGTCAACTAGTTAGGGTTTTAGTCAAACTAGTCAAACTAGTTGTTTTAGGTCATTCCTAGTCATTTCTAGGTTAACTAGGTCAACTTTGACCTAAGGTTGACTTTGGTCAACCCTTAGTCAACAAGGGTCAACAAGTAGGGTTTTGGGCCATTAGGGTTAGCCCCAAGCCATAGGCTAATGATCTTGGCCATAGGCCATTGTCATAGGTTTTCATATAAACCTATACTAGAAATCATATATATATATATAGATATATATATCTATCTACTACCCATATACCCATATATGAATACTATATACAATACAAACCCACATACATATATATATATATATATATATATATATATATATATAATATCACTATATGAAAACTAATACAAATATATATATATATATCAATATGTATATATATATATACCTATATATATATATATAAACTCATATATATACTATATATATAGAGAGAGACATAGAGAGAGACAAAGGGTGAGAGACATAGTGAGAGAACTGTGAAAGAGAGGGAGAGGTCTGGACAGGGGGAAGGGGAAATGGTTCCCAGAAATTCTGGAACCAATCCAGACCCAACACACACACACACAGAGTACATACATACATACCTATGTACACATGTACACAACTACACACATACACCACCATTTCTCCCCAAAATTGACCCACACTCACATATACATATATACTACGTATATACACACTAAAATACACTAGTCCAATGTACTAATTATAATAAAAATCGATTTGAAATTCGATTTCTCAAAACTGGGAAAAACCCAATTTCTGTTAACAGTGCACAGTGTACTCAAAAATAGGTAATTCGATTTACACATACTAAAACAAGCTAAGGCTCGCAACCATGGGTTGGTAACTAAGGCCCCACATATACACTAGTGTCCTAGGTCACTGACACGATACCACGACACAGTTTTACGTGTCCAAACACTCAAAACAAACACTCGGGTAAGCTCTGATACGCGCACACAATAACAGTGTCGTGCACGCGTTCCAGGAGCTCGTGGACACACCACGAGACATGACACGTCTCGTGGTCGTGCATACGTGTAGTCCACACATAGGGCTATACGTTCCACACCCTGACACGTGTCCACGACACGCGTGGACACAGAACGAACCCCGTATCAGTCGTGAAAATACGACTGATACACGCGAGTTCAGACCGCATCGTGCACGCGGTTGCACGCGTCGTGCTCGCGACACAGGACACGACGCACCATATGTTCGTGTCCACGTGTACGCCACGAATAGGGCTTCATGCCCGTGTCACTACGAGACACCCTAGTGTCGTGTTCACGCGACACGACACGCTCAAAGTCGTGCCCGCGCGCGTGTGCGCTGACAGCGCGTGTCCAGTGCGAGTGAGTTTTCTCACTCGACACGACACGAAGCGACACGAGACTTTGGGGGCATGTTCGCAGACATTGTCCCCTTGTCTGTGTCAAGTTACACGTGTCCAAGTGGCCTGAGCTGTGCGCACGAAGTGTCGGGTAGCAGGGCATGCACGATGGGCTCGTACGGTCGGTTCGTGTCCAATTTGGACACGGACACAGCACTAAAACGTGCTCAGTCCACGTGTTCTGTGATCAGCAAGTCTAGGGCTACAAGTTTGTGTAATTTGTTTTACAAAAACAAAAAAACAAGTCCATTGTGGCATTTCACCAAACAAGGGTTTTAGGCTTAGGATACGTGTCCGATACGGACACCAAACCACTTCTAAATCCCACCAAACTTTACCCACAGTAGTGTTAGTCCTACATGAATGCATTTATGAAGGAGAAACAGGAATTTAACTAAGTTTGAGGGAAAATACCTATTGGTGCAATTCCAATGAAAACCAATGAAAAAGGGGGGTGTGTTCTTCCACTTGATGATGTCCACTGCTTCCAAATCCTTGATTGCTAGTTCCCCTTAGTACCCTAGATGTTGTAGGGTCCTAATGCAAGAGACTAGAGTGAATTTGGATCAAAATAGCTCAAGTTATGAAGGGTTGAAGGAATGGGAATTTTTGGGGAATAAAATTCATGTAATTTATTCATGAATGAATACAAAGGATTATATAGGAGTGTGTACCAGCTAGGGGGGTACCCCTTGGCCGGCCATGGCATGGGGAGGGGGTGTCCTTGCCCTTCCTTCATGGCTAAGGCTTGGACTTTGGTGAAAAGGGTGAGATATTTGGAGGGTTTTAAGGAAAATATCAATAAAGGTAAATAAGATATTTATCTAACTTTAACCCTTAACCAAAAATCCTTCCTAAAGCTTCTAGGTTAGTAGCTAACCCCTAGATTAGGGTAGGATAGACTAGGGACTAATCATGAGACTTACCAAGAATTAAATAATATAAAAAATCACATAATCTCAAATAAAGACTAGTAAATTACCAAAATACCCTTTTGGCCAAAAACCACTAATTTGATGTTCTAAGCCTATGGCAAAGCTCACATGGTCATGGCAACTTCTAGGTTAGAGAAAACTAGGGTTTACACTAAGTTATACTAACAAAATCATAAAGTCATAAGTCATGACTTAGCATGACTTAGGAAATGGTTCTAAGCACACTAGAAATCACCATAAATCATATCATGCCCTAAACACACTTAATAATTAATAAAATAATAATTTTTCAAAAATCCCTAATTTCAGAAAATAGGGTGTTGCAACAGCAGACCCTTCACTGCCATCTGCATATCCACTGGATTCATAGCCCTACAGTTGTCAAACCCTACACATTGGATGTCCATACACTTTTCAGTCCCTTGTAGGTTGGGCTAATTCAGCCCTGTTCCATCGTTAAGGGTGTACAGGAAGCAGAGGGGTGCTAGATACTCTATGAAATAAACTGCATGCTCATATGTACTCTGCAAAGACAGGTCAGTTATTTGAATAAAACACCTGGGTATTGGCATGAAGATAGCCATCAGTAGGGGATGCAGTTGAGAAATGTATACTTGATACTTGAAGTAACATGAGAGATTTTCCTAAGATACATAACTCTTGTATCAGATTCATCCTAGTAAGAAGGACTCATATGGCAGGAAATGACAGTGGATAACCAAAGGGGGGAAAAATCTGACATCGAATGGACTTGATGTGGATTTTATCCTTCAGGCAAATGCCTAATACATTGATCTTGGATTTAACTATGAACCAAGACAACTGACCATGACCCTCATAGGGACCATAGGAAACCCTGTTGGAGTGGCCCCTGGGTACCAACCATTGGTACCAGTTGGTACTGAGTTTAGAGTTTTCCTTGATATTCCTCAAACCAGCAAGGCCTATGTGTGGAGTAGAGTCCGATGGTGACTACTCAGGGACAAACCTAGGTGACTGTAACGAAGTGTGAGACATCAGGTCGCTAAGACCTGGGTAACTAGAGTGAAGACACATGCCTATACCTAGGTCCAGAGCAAGTAGAGGGTGCCTGGAATTAATATTGGTCTGTACTACAAGAAGACCTGTGGGTATCAGCTATGTACACAGGTTGGAGAAATCGAAGTTAGTATGGGTAAACTGTTATCCAGGGTTAGCCTGGACAACTTGATGTCTAGGTGGGCTCCCTTACATTTTGACATACCCAAATCAATTGGTATGGACACAAGAGTATTAGACAAGCACTAAGGGTTAGAGCAGAAGCCAATTCATGAAACAAGAGTACCAAACCAAGCCAGACTTGTTACACAAACTTGAGTCCATAATGTCATTTTCAGGTTCTACTGCAAGTCCCTGTTGAGAATAGGGTATCAAACACACAAAGTGTCAAGCCATGGGATTCCAAACCTCACATCCTGAAACCCAATGAGCACCAGGGCTACCAAATGGTACATCCAAGTTGCCAAGTCCTATCTACACCAGGGAAAGGGTGGAGATACCTTTATGTCTAGTTAATGTAGTTTTGGTTAAGTGGATGATTCTGACATGTGTTCTGCCTTTGTACCTGTGACTTGGAATATGTAATTGTGGTAACAGCCTTAGTCCTGTACTACTGCAAATCGTATTACTGTCATCAACCATAGGCTGAAATAGGACTAGGAAAGGAACTAGCCTACTGTAACTTTGAACACAAGGGTATTACAAATGTCCTGTAACTAGAACAGGGAATAACAGTAGGATATGTAGTTCATCTTAGGTTTTTGCACAAAGAACATTCCCTGTACTCGAGTGGCATTATACTTCATGTCCTGCATCATGGTTCTTTTAACTCTCCTGCCCATCATAATATCATTTCACTGCATTACACTTAACCTTATTATTTAGGATGTCCTGCATTCAGACCCAGCAGGTATCATATACATCCTCCCTTGTGCACACATGTTACTCCCTTGCTAAATGCCCTTGCCAGCTTTAGGTGGCATTGCAGTAACAGATATGCAATGGTACTGGTCCCATTTAGAAACCCATATCTGATTTATCAAAGGGCACAACTAAGCACTATTTTTGCCTCTACTGTTGAGAATTCACATTTATCTTTGTTTAGACTATATGACCAGAGGTAGTAGTTAGAAATACTAAGCCACTAGGACCTTGTATAATTCGAACCCTATACCAAACTGGTACAAGACACAACCCAAGTTGATTGGCCTAGAAGCTTAACCATCTCAATAGATAGGTCTAATTGTACCTAAAATTGTGTTTTGATTACATTGAACCATCTAAACAAGTTACTTGGACACCGATTCGGATTTGTTCCGTGTAACAGCTCAGGACCTAAGGCAAGTATACCTTGCCTTTCTACACAGCTTTATTTATATGCACTGTCTCTTTATTATTATCCAGCTTTTTTATATTTTGCTATGTATCTTTTCATATCCTGTTCATATACTTGTATCATTGTTATGTAGACCGTGTTCACAATTAGCCTTGTATCTTATTGGACGTATCCATTGAGCCTTGATTGAGTCGTGTCGTGAGTCGTGAATCGAACTGCCTTTTTCTTCGTGTCTTGAACCTTGAAGCTAACCTGCGAGTCCACGATAGGGACGAGGGTTAGTAGTTATTGGTCCACACCTGCGAGTCCATGATAGGGACGAGGGTGATGCTAGCCTGCTAGTCCACATTAGGGACGAGGGTTAGTATTAGATGCTGGCCTGCGAGTCCACACTAGGGACGAGGGTGATGCTAACCTGCGAGTCCACACTAGGGACGAGGGTTAGTAGTATAGGGTTTACGCCTGCGAGTCCACACTAGGGACGAGGGTGATGCTAGCCTGCGAGTCCACATTAGGGACGAGGGTTAGTAGTAGATGCTAGCCTGCGAGTCCACACTAGGGACGAGGGTTAGTAGTATAGGGTTTACGCCTATGAGTCCATACTAGGGACGAGGGTGATGCTAACCTGCGAGTCCACACTAGGGGCGAGGGTTAGTAGTTCAAACCTGCGAGTCCATACTAGGGGCGAGGGTTAGTAGTTCAAACCTGCGAGTCCACACTAGGGACGAGGATTTGAGTATTCGTTTCGGTCATCCGTTGACATCTTGACATGAGTCCTCTAGTCCTTGTTCAGCAGTTCATTTTCGTGTAGACAGTGTATAGTTTCGCGCTTTATTCATTGCTCAGTTTTACTTGTTTATTTTGTATTTTTCTCCATGCATAATAAACTGTTAGAAAGGCTCATTTTTATGTATCTTGCAAGTCCTCTGAGGACCTAATGATCTTTTCAGGTTAGCCGAGTTTGAGCCAGGAGCAGTCGAGTGGATTTGAGTTAGCATCAGAGCGCAGTGCTTGCAGTTGAGGTGGTCTAGTTTAGCAGTTTTTATCCAGTTGGTTCACTTCTTGTATTTCTCTATTTTTCCGTCTACTGGTAGTGGATTTGTGTCCACCGGACGTGACATTAATTTTGGATACATTCAGTTTATATTCATTATTGCTTAGTTTCATGGGTATTCATTGATCTTGTTTGTGTCTTGATTATTCTGTGGATGAGATATAGTTTTTTCGTGATTCTAGATTACCGTGACTTGTATTTAGACAGCGTACTACCGCCGACACTGCGGCGTAGGCTGGGCTTGGACACTTTTCGTATCCGAAAAGCGGGTGCGGGTCGTGATAAGTTTTTTTTGGTGGCCCATGCAGGTCTACGTTAATCACTTCGGTTACATCACTGTACCGTCGTGAGCCTGCGAATAGGATTAGACACTTAGGATCTCATCCACATGTCTTGACTCCTTTTTAATCTCTAGTCCTTGATTTCATTGAATCCTTGATTTGCATCCTGTTTGAAATCTCTTCAACGGCTAAAGTGTTTGTTCTTGTCACAGTTAAGATGGACTCTCAAGACAGGAACAATGCTGCACTGAATACCCCACCGGCTACAGGAGGCTCTTTCACGTACATGACTCCACCGACACAAGAAGGCCAGCTCACTCATATGGGCAATCAACCGCAACTCTCGAGATTTCGTAGAGGCGATATTCTACCACCTCCTCAGTTTCCTTCGCAGACTCCACTACCGGCACCCGGTCTGCCACCAGCATCTGTTCCACCACCAGCAACAGCCCCGCATCCAGCACGTGTTCTCCACTCAGTACCAGCCATGCACCCCGCATCAGTGATGTATCCAGCTGTTCCCATGCACCCACCGCCGGCGATGTATACAGCCTCGACGATGTATCCAGCACATGTTCTGCCTCCGCCACCAGTACTGGACAATGTCACACTCCTCGGGATCATCCAGCAGCAGGCCAACATGTTTTGCGACACGTTGAGAGAGGTTCTTCAGATTCGAGATGCTCCGCGACAGCGTCCGGGGAATCCCAAGCACTTCATGGACTTTAGGCCCATGCCGTTCCATGGGACAAAGGGGATCGTCTACGCTGATGAATGACTGGAGAACGTGGAGAGGTATCTGAAGATGGCCCGAGTTCCAGAAGATTTGAAGATTGAGTCAGTCAGCGGACAACTTTTTGACATCGCGCGAATGTGGTATCAAGGCGAACCCCGATTTTCTGCTCCAGACGTGACTTGGGAGGAGTTCAAGCGACTGTTCAAGAGGAAATTCTATCCATACGTAGCACGAGAGGCGTTGGTGAGTCAGTTCGAGCACTTAGAGCAGGGCAACCACACCATCGACGAGTACACATCGGAGTTTTCTCGCCTCAGCCGCTTCGCGAAGAACTTGGTCAGCACCCCTGAAGACAAGGCACGACGATTCAGGAAGGGACTGTCTCACAAGATTCGTCTAGCCATCGCCACCAGTCGAACCACCACTTACGAGGAGATTCTAGAAGTCGCCCAAGCTGTAGAAGAAGAACTGAGTCACAAGCCGAAGAGGAATCAAGACGCACTCGAAGGAGGCAGCGACCAAATAGCACAAGCCAAACGTCCCAACATTTCAGGGAAGACACCAGTGCAGCAGCATCAGCAGCAACCACAAGCAGCCCCACGCCAAGTCCAAGACATTTCCATCTGCCAACATTGCTCGAAGAAAGGCCACAATCAAGAAAATTGTCGCAGCAGATTAGGATTGTGTTGGACTTGTGGATCCAACCAACACTTGTCTCGCAATTGTCCGAAGAAGAACGCAAGTGCCCCACCACTACCAACCGCAGGAGGAGGGCGAGCCTTTGTCATGAACGCGGAAGACGCGACGACACCACACGGAGCAAATGGCGGAAATTTTCAGTAGATTATAGTAGTAGCATTATTGAAGAGTATTATATTTGGTTTTGACTTGCAAGGATTCACATTAAATTCTATAGCAGACTGTTAAATTATTCTTTCTAGTAGACCGCGACTCCTTAAAAATTTCGAGGACAAAATTTGTTTAAGGGGGGTAGAGTTGTCAATCCCTTGACCAATTATTTTTTTTTTCTCTCTCTTGAATTTATTAAATGAAACATATTCTTATTTGTCTCATATAGTTGTTATGTGTAAATTTTGTTGTTTTGCAATATATTCCAAAGGAAGGACCAACTGGATAATACAAGAGATTTCAGGGACTATAGTGTGAATGTCCCTAACTCAAGTTCCTTTATAGCCGAGCCTCTTATTTCAAATTTTCATTTGAGATTTAGATAACTCCCAAACCTCATATCTGAGTTTGAATTGAATTCAAATTATTTCATCAGGTTAAACCCATAGTCCTAATTCAAATCGAGTATATGGATTTAAATCCCCAGCACATTGGATATGAGCGGGATGAAATCAAATCTTTTTGAATTCCTTTTGTTTTTCCCTTAAGCTATCCAATCACCTGTGTATATATATGGCAATTCTTCTACTTTCCCTCTGAGGAACCCTAGGCAGACCTCTCGAACATCATCTCAGGAGCAGTATAAGAAGGGAGGATTGAATAACCATCCCATCTTTACAGCTGCAAGTTTAGGTATTCCCAAACCCCTCTTGAACAATCTAGTTATTGCCTGTGTTCGATTTAATGCCTAAAAGACTTTAGATTTCGATATATGGTAAAGAACTAGGAGAGGACAGGAGTTTTGGCTCTTTTTGGGTTTATTGTTTGTTCAACCAAACGTCCTAGATCTAATAAACTTTATCACCAGCTGCTAGCCTATCCCCTGCATTGCACAGCAGACCCTTCACTGCCATCTGCATATCCACTGGATTCATAGCCCTGCAGTTATCAAACCCTACACATTGGATGTCCATACACTTTTCAGTCCCTTGTAGGTTGGGCTAATTCAGCCCTGTTCCATGGTTAAGGGTGTACAGGAAGCAGAGGGATGCTAGATACTCTATGAAATAAACTGCATGCTCATATGTACTCTGCAAAGACAGGTCAGTTATTTGAATAAAACACCTGGGTGTTGGCATGAAGATAGCCATCAGTAGGGGATGCAGTTGAGAAATGTATACTTGATACTTGAAGTAACATAAGAGATTTTCCTAAGATACATAACTCTTGTATCAGATTCATCCTAGTAAGAAGGACTCATATGGCAGAAAATGACTGTGGATAACCAAGGGGGGAAAAATCTGACATCGAATGGACTTGATGTGGATTTTATCCTTCAGGCAAATGCCTAATACATTGATCTTGGATTTAACTATGAACCAAGACAACTGACCATGACCCTCATAGGGACCATAGGAAACCCTGTTGGAGTGGCCCCTGGGTACCAACCATTAGTACCAGTTGGTACTGAGTTTAGAGTTTTCCTTGATATTCCTCAAACCAGCAAGGCCTATGTGTGGAGTAGAGTCAGATGGTGACTACTCAGGGACAAACCTAGGTGACTGTAACGAAGTGTGAGACATCAGGTCTCTAAGACCTGGGTAACTAGAGTGAAGACACATGCCTATACCTGGGTCCAGAGCAAGTAGAGGGTGCCTGGAATCAATATTGGTCTGTACTACAAGAAGACCTTTGGGTATCAGCTATGTACACAGGTTGGAGAAATCGAAGTTAGTATGGGTAAACTGTTATCCAGGGTTAGCCTGGACAACTTGATGTCTAGGTGGGCTCCCTTACATTTTGACATACCCAAATCAATTGGTATGGACACAAGAGTATTAGACAAGCACTAAGGGTTAGAGCAGAAGCCAATTCATGAAACAAGAGTACCAAACCAAGCTAGACTTGTTACACAAACCTGAGTCCATAATGTCATTTTCAGGTTCTACTGCAAGTCCCTGTTGAGAATAGGGTGTCAAACACACAAAGTGTCAAGCCATGGGATTCCAAACCTCACATCCTGAAACCCAATGAGCACCAGGGCTACCAAATGGTACATCCAAGTTGCCAAGTCCTATCTACACCAGGGAAAGGGTGGAGATACCTTTATGTCCAGTTAATGTAGTTTTGGTTAAGTGGATGATTCTGACATGTGTTCTGCCTTTGTACCTGTGACTTGGAATATGTAATTGTGGTAACAGCCTTAGTCCTGTACTACTGCAAATCGTATCACTGTCATCAACCATAGGCTGAAATAGGACTAGGAAAGGAACTAGCCTACTGTAACTTTGAACACAAGGGTATTACAAATGTCCTGTAACTAGAACAGGGAATAACAGTAGGATATGTAGTTCATCTTAGGTTTTTGCACAAAGAACATTCCCTGTACTCGAGTGGCATTATACTTCATGTCCTGCATCATGGTTCTTTTAACTCTCCTGTCCATCCTAATGTCATTTCACTGCATTACACTTAACCTTATTATTTAGGATGTCCTGCATTCAGACCCAGCAGGTATCATATACATCCTCCCTTGTGCACACATCTTACTCCCTTGCTAAATGCCCTTGCCAGCTTTAGGTGGCATTGCAGTAACAGATATGCAATGGTACTGGTCCCATTTAGAAACCTACATCTGATTTATCAAAGGGCACAACTAAGCACTATTTTTGCCTCTACTGTTGAGAATTCACATTTATCTTTGTTTAGACTATATGACCAGAGGTAGTAGTTAGAAATACCAAGCCACTAGGACCTTGTATAATTCGAACCCTATACCAAACTGGTACAAGACACAACCCAAGTTGATTGGCCTAGAAGCTTAACCATCTCAATAGATAGGTCTAATTGTACCTAAAATTGTGTTTTGATTACATTGAACCATCTAAACAGGTTACTTGGACACCGATTCGGATTTGTTCCGTGCAACAGCTCAGGACCTAAGGCAAGTATACCTTGTCTTTCTACACAGCTTTATTTACATGCACTGTCTCTTTATTATTATCCAGTTTTCTTATATTTTGCCATGTATCTTTTCATATCCTGTTTATATACTTGTATCATTGTTATGTAGACTGTGTTCACAGTTAGCCTTTTATCTTATTGGACGTATCCATTGAGCCTTGATTGAGTCGTGTCGTGAGTCGTGAACCGAACTGCCTTTTCCTCCGTGTCTTGAACCTTGAATCTAACCTGCGAGTCCACGATAGGGACGAGGGTTAGTAGTTATTGGTCCACACCTGCGAGTCCACGATAGAAACGAGGGTGATGCTAGCCTACGAGTCCACATTAGGAACGAGGGTTAGTAGTAGATGCTGGCCTGCGAGTCCACACTAGGGACGAGGGTGATGCTAACCTGTGAGTCCACACTAGGGACGAGGGTTAGTAGTGTAGGGTTTACGCCTGCGAGTCCATATTAGGGACGAGGGTGATGCTAGCCTGCGAGTCCACATTAGGGACGAGGGTTAGTAGTAGATGCTAGCCTGCGAGTCCACACTAGGGACGAGGGTTAGTAGTATAGGGTTTACGCCTACGAGTCCACACTAGGGACGAGGGTGATGCTAACCTGCGAGTCCACACTAGGGGCGAGGGTTAGTAGTTCAAACCTGCGAGTCCACACTAGGCACGAGGGTTTGAGTATTCGTTTCGGTCATCCGTTGACATCTTGACATGAGTCCTCTGGTCCTTGTTCAGCAGTTCATTTTCGTATAGACAGTGTATAGTTTCGTGCTTTAATCATTGCTCAGTTTTACTTGTTTACTTTATATTTTTCTCCATACATAATAAACTGTTAGAAAGGCTCGTTTTTATGTATCTTGCTAGTCCTCTTAGGACCTGATGATCTCTTTAGGTTCCGAGTTTGAGCCAGGAGCAGTCGAGTGGATTTGAGTTAGCATCAGAGCGCAGTGCTTGCAGTTGAGGTGGTCTAGTTTAGCAGTTTTTATCCAGTTGGTTTACTTCTTGTATTTCTCTATTTTTCCGTCTACTGGTAGTGGATTTGTGTCCACCGGACGTGACATTGATTTTGGATACATTCAGTTTATATTCATTATTGCTTAGTTTCATGGGTATTCATTGATCTTGTTTGTGTCTTGATTATTCTGTGGATGAGATATAGTTTTTCCGTGATTCTAGATTGCCGTGACTTGTATTTAGACAACGTACTACCGCCGACACTGCGGCGTAGGCTGGGCTTGGACATGCTTCGTATCCGAAAAGCGGGTGCGGGTCGTGACAAATACTGAGAGCACAACTACTCCTAAAATTTGTCAACATATCCGGTCAGGATGGAACGAGTACATATATCTCATAACAGATCTCAAGATAGAATAAAAGCCATAAGACTGTAAATAGAGCATATACAATGAAATCATGGAGTGTACATATATGTATCATGGCATGGTAAGCTGTAGAGCTAGAGCTAGAACAGGAAAGTAGAACTGATCATGGTATGTACACAAATCAGGATAAGTCATCTATCCAATATGTGTGAGTAGTAGTTTCAGCTTGTGACGGGCTTGGGAACCTGTAAAGAACTAGCCTGGCTAGTCATAAGTGCGGTATATGACTAACACTATTCAAGAATGCAAGATGGATTTGATTACAGGCATACGCTACTACTCCCCCACCCCCAACTGGTAGAATGGATCCAAACAGGACACGTCACTGCACGGGATTCTATGAGAAGGGAGCAAGTCTTCTCTAGAATCAGTAACCATATATTGTACAAGAGCTACAAGGGAGCTTACACAATACATCCCAAGCTAACAAGGAGCAACATCTCTCGTCGAGATCCAGGAATACCAATCCGTGAGAACCATGTGTCAGAAATGAGCATATCTACACTAAGTATATAAATCATAACAGTTATCATAAATTAGGAAAAAGTTATCAGAGAATGTACTCGCCTGCGATCTGGTGGAATATGTCAACTGAGTCCTAGAACGGTGCCTCGAGGACCTATAGATAACAAGACGTATCAATACTATGTTTAGGAAGTAAAGTCAAATCAAATTAAATCCTATTATGTCATTCTAGGTCAAGATCAGTCTAGTTAGGTCAACCTTGGTCATAGGAGAACATTGGAAGTCAATCCATATCAAACTAGGTCGAAAGTTGACTTACAGTTGACTTTTGGTCAACGGGTCAACTCTAGTCACCTCTAGGTCAACCCTAGGTCAAGACTAGGTCTAGGCGACTATTCCTAACCATTACCAACCCTTACAACCCATATCCGAGTCCATCTTGAACTCCGAAACCCATATCTTGGCCGTAGGCCAATATCTTAATTTATCCTTTCACTACATTCGACTCACTCACAAACCCTCTCTAATTTGATTTCCTACATTCCCTTCTCCTTCTCCTTCTCCTTATTCTCCGTCTTATTCTTCTTCTTATTCTTCTTCTCCTTATTCTCCTTCTTATTCTTCTTCTTATTCTCCGTCTCCATCTCCTTATTCTCCGTCTTCTTCTTCTTCTTATTCTTCTTCTCCTTATTCTCCTTCTCCTTCTCCTTATTCTCCGTCTTATTCTTCTCCTTATTCTCCGTCTTCTTCTCATTATTCTCCGTCTCCTTCTTCTTCTTATTCTCCGTCTTCTTCTCCTTATTCTCTGTCTCCTTCTTCTTATTCTCCGTCTCCTTCTTCTTCTTATTCTCCGTCTTCTTCTCCTTATTCTCCGTCTCCTTCTTCTTCTTATTCTCCGTCTTCTTCTCCTTATTCTCCGTCTCCTGCTTCTTCTTATTCTCCGTCTTATTCTTTTTCTTATTCTCCGTCTTCTTCTCCTTATTTTTCGTCTCCTTCTTCTTCTTATTCTCCGTCTTCTTCTCCTTATTCTCCGTCTCCTTCTTCTTATTCTTCGTCTCCTTCTTCTTTTTATTCTCCGTCTTCTTCTCCTTATTCTCCGTCTCCTTCTTCTTCTTATTCTCCGTCTTCTTCTCCTTATTCTCCGTCTCCTTCTTCTTCTTATTCTCCGTCTTCTTCTCCTTATACTGCTGCTCCTACTGCTATTCCTGCTAACTGTTGCTGCTGCCAGTGTTATGGCTAATGCTGCTGCTGCTGCTATGGCTAATGCTGCTGCTGCTACTGCAGTAGCTGCTGCTGCTACTGCAGTAGCTGTTGCTGCTACTTCTTATTCTCTTCATTCCCTCCCTCTATATATATATATATATATATGTATTGTGTGTGTGTGTAGAGGAGAGTGGTGGTGGTGGTGTCATGAGAGAGTGTGTGTTTTAGTTGTGTGTTTGAGAGTCTATATATATATATAGATAGATAGCTAGATGTGTGTTTGAGAGTCTATATATATATATAGATAGATAGCTAGATGTTTAGATATATATATATATATATATATATATATATATATATATATATATATATATTCCTCTCTAAAAAGGAAAACCCCTAATAAATCCTTAAACTAGGTTTTTAGGAAAACCTATAAAAGCTATGGTCATAATGTGGAGAATGATCTCCTCTACATTTATTGTGAAGGAATAAATGCAAGAGACGAAATTAATGGGGGTTAATGAGCATACCTAGAATTGGTTTCCTTGAGGAAGAAGAAGCTTCAAAAGAAAAGAGTGAAATGAAGAGAGAGAGATATATTAATTTGTGTGTGTGTAGATATTTAAAAGGGAGGAGAGAGAGAAAGTGAGATAGAGATGGGGGGTGCTGCTCGTACAGGAGGGGGGGTTATGTGTGCTGTAAAGAGAGAGGGGTGTGGTGTGAGTGATGAGAGAGAGAGAGAGAGACAATATTATATATATATATATTTTATATATATATATATATATATATATATATATATATATATATATATATATATATATATATATATATATATATATTTTATATATATATATGTGCATATATATATATATGCACATATATATATATATATATATATATAAAAATATATATATGTGCATATATATATATATATATATATATATATATATATATATATATATATATATATATATATATATATATATATATGCACATATATATATATATATGTGCATATATATATATATATATATATATATATATATATATATATATATATATATATATATATATATATATATATATATATATATGTGCATATATATATATATATATATATATATATATATATATAAAAAAAATATATATATATATATATATATATATATATATATATATATATATATATATATATATATATATATATATATATATACAAGGAGAGAGAATTAGATATTTATACATAAAGAGGGATATTTAGAGTAGAGCAAAAATATTAGTAGGAGGGTATGGGCAGTCATGATGGAGGGTAACATGGAGCTGGGGTTGGGTTCAGTGGAGCCGGGTTGGGCCAAAATGGACTAGGTGCAATAAATAAATTAATAATAGGTATTTATGATCATGGGTAAATAAGTAGCATGTGGGGGCTCAAAAAAATGGGACACAAGTGTCATGCGGGTAGTAGGCTCAATGTGGGCCATGTCCATATTTGGGGTCGACTAGGTTGGATCGATGTCGGGTCCCGAAATTAAATTGGAAGTCAGGTCACAAATTACGGTGGATAATTAATTGGCCTAAATTGACCCAAAAGTTGTGCGAAGAAAATGAAGCACAAGATGGTGTGTCTGAGTGGGACACGAAGGTCATAGGTGAAGAGCGTCTCGAGTAAATCAGGCATGACAAGTTGGTTCTAAGAAAATGACTGGTCTGGTGCTCCTAAATTAAAAGTCACGGTAACGTGCATATGATGATAAAAAAAAGAGTGGGAAATCAATTAATAATTAAATGGTCTAAATTGACCCGAACTTGTGCGAAGCAAAAAGAGTACAAGGGAACAAGTTCGAGTGGGACACGAAATATCAATGTGAAGATAATCTCGTCTACTACAAACTCCAAGAAGGAAGTTTCCAGAGACTGGCATCCCTGATGCTCTAGAATTCCAAGTCACGGTAAAGAGCATTTAATGATCAAAATTAATTAAATCAAAATTAATTATCGAGAATAAATTATTTGGAAAAATTTGAAAATAAATCCCGAAAATTCATGGGGCTTACATAACGTATAAGCTGTCAAGACATGGGATTACTACTACAATCCAACAGTCATTCCTAGGTCAAGCAATCATATGTATCTCAATCACAGACAAATATGCAAAGTACAAGAAGTATGATCATCAGACATAAAATAGTAAAGCATCCCAAACTATATATACATGGATGATCATGAAGCTAGTAATACAAAGTAAAGAACTAGAAAGAGTAATAGTCATACATGATAAGCTCTAGCTATAGTCTAGAATATGCAAATCATGTTTAGGCCCATAGGCTAAATGTCAAGATCCAAAACACGAGCTAAACATGTGCTCGGAGACTAAACGCTACAAAAGAATAATGTACATAACTAGTAAAAAAATAAATTAGAAAACTCACTAAGGTACTCTGGTGCTCCGAGTAGTTACTGTCGAGTAGATGATACGGAAGATCCTCTGGGCTCCTCTATCAAATCTGGCCAAACAAAACCAGTGGGGTCAGACCCCCAATAGCAAGTACCACAAAGGAAGCCAAACTATGAACTAAAACCAGCAATAACTATCATAGCAATGGATAGAGACATAAATAAGTAAAAATGGATCGAGACTCATGCACTACCAATGCACTTATCCCGAGAATAGAAAAGACAATAAGCAAAGCAACCTGGAGCATAGGGTAAATAACATGTGACATAATGTAAACTGTAGATTTGTAAGGTAAACGGAAATATGTGAACATGTGAAATAAACTGAGCATATAGAGAATGTGAGATATCTGAACATGTGAGCATGTGAGATAACTGGACATGTGAGCATAGGAGACAATTGGAAAATGTGATCATATAAGGTAACCGGGCTATGTAAACATGTAGGGTAACTGGGACATGTGGGCATGTTAGAACTACATAGAACGACAATGATAAGATAACTTAGGAACTATTTCGGAACCCAAGTTATAACCCATAAATCAGACAAGGACCGGGATTGTAACCATTCTCCTGAACAGAACTTCGTCTCTAATCATTGCACAGCCTAAGGATCATGTATAACGTGTGAGTACTGAATAGGACGACAAATGACAAGATGACTAAGAAACCATTTCGGAACCCAAGTTACAACCCGTAAACCAAACAAGGACCGGGGTTGTAACCCTTCTTCTGAACATAACTTGGTCTCTAATCATTTATCGACAAAAGTAAAGCATAACAATAATATACTGAAATAAACATACGGATATTGCCTAGACAAAACTAGACTGGACTGGACTTCATCCATCATTCACGGCCAAGTAATGAGTACGGCTTAATACTTTAACTAACCAGGGTTATCACAAGCCTGGTTACTAACAAGATGCACTCTTGAGAAATCCAATCCAGTTACCTGCCCTGCAGACTATCCGACTTATCCAGGCCAAAAAGAAAAGTAAAGGTGGATACATCGCCTAGGAGACAAACGTATCCAAGATATAATAGTGGGTACATCGCCCAGGATATAAATGTACTCTATAGACATATAATGGTGGGTACATCGCCCAGGAAACGAATGTACTCTGCAACACTTGACGGTACGCTGGAAGTGTGCTCATCATAACAGATAGACCCGAAGCCATCCAGGTTGGGGCCGGGACAAAGGGCTTGCAGGTAATCGGGAAATTCTCCCCTCCCAATGATTTAGATAATCAAGCTAGTTGTTTAGTCCTTAATATTTTCTTGTTAGAATTTTGGGTGTGGCGTTCCGTAGAATCCATCCTAGATATGCAAGACTGGACAATACAAGAAAGTGCACTATAACAAGCCACAACAAAAAAATATAATAAGCTGGAAGCTAGGAGTGCTCTACGACGAGCCACTATAGAGAAAATAGGGAGTGCACCATGACAGGCCACTATCATGTAAGCAAAGAAAGACATGTACAAGAGTGCACCACGACAGGTCACTATCTAGTAAGCAAAGAAGACATGTAACATGAGTGCGCCACAACGGGCCACTATCTAGTAAGCAAAGAAGACATGTAGCTTGAGTGCGCCACGACGGACCACTATCTTGATTAAGTAAAGAAAAGACATAAATCATGAGTGCACCCCGACGGACCACTATCTAAGAATAAGCAAACATGACAATAAGGATCGCATGTAGAAATAATTAGATAAAAGACATATCATAGCATGTAAGAAAGGAATAAATAAAAGTAACTACTTGACATAATAATAATTGAACTGTGCTACTGTTAAGAATATAAGGGAGTGAAATTATTCTCTAACTGTACAAAATCATCTAATCATGTTACGAAATTCATTTTTGTTTAAGAAACATCAAATATTGCCAAGTACAGAAAACATGTCAAAAGATCAACTATGATTGAAATCATCAGTCACATATGAACTCCAATTAAGGTGAAACGAGAAAATTCTTGAACCCAAGACAAAGAGCTACAACTTTCATCTTTTGAGTTTTATAAGATTTTATCTACAAAATAGCTTAAACGGACAACAACAGTCATTTAGACTGATTTGCGCACGGACAAAAGGCGAATGGTGCAAGGTGCAAGACGTGCGAGATACAAGGTGCACGGACCAAGGTGCAAGGTACACGAACCAAAAGGTGTAGGAGGTACGAGGTGCGCGGACCAAAAGGTACGCGAGGTGCAAGGTGTGCGGACCAAAAGGTGCGCGAGATGCAAGGTGTACGAACCAAAAGGTGCGCGAGGTGCAAGGTGCGCAGACCAAAAGGTATGCGAGGTGCGTACGAGGTGCGCAAGATGCAAGGTGTGCGGACCAAAAGGTGTGCGAGGTGCAAGGTGCGCGGACCAAGAGGTGCGCGAGGTGCAAGGTGTGCGGACCAAAAGGTGTGCGAGGTGCAAGGTACGCAGACCAAAAGGTGTGCGAGGTACAAGGTGTGCGGAACAAAAGGTGCGCGAGGTGCGCGAGGTGTCATCCCTACCAGCAGGCTTTTGGCCATGGAGTTTTAGAAACTTCTAATGTCCATAACTCGGGCTAGAGGACTCAAAATTGGGCAAAATAAAGGTCTAAACTATAAAATTGAATTCTCTACAACATGGAACAAGTAATTTTCAAAAATAATAAAGTTTAAGAGATCAAAATCAAGAAAAATCGAAAAAAACTATAAACTTAGATCTATAAAAATGTAACCATCAAAATCGAAAACTCCAAGTTCTAAAGAGGCTTAGAATCAAGCAAGAAAGGTAATGGAACAAACAGAATGGCAAAATAATAATGTTCAAGATTTGGCAAGATGCACTTGCCTAAGGTTGGGGGAGGAGTAAATGAAGAAGAAGATGAAGAAATAAATGAAGTAATGAAGAGAGATAGAAGTTGGTTTTTATACAAAATCCTTCTCATCTAAAACCAACCCAAACCAAGCTATGGCAAGTTGAACCAAACCAAAATAAACCAAGTCAAGATTAAACCAAGTCAAGGCTAAGAAAGACAAGTCAAAACATGGGTCACCTGACAAATGTCAGAATTCCGTACACGTACACTGAAAATACGTATAACAGAAGATGGGAGTGACAGGCATGCCGTTAGTATACACTAGTATACTGGCGGTATGCCGATCAAGGAGAAAATCTATAAGTTAAATTTTTTAAAAATATTCCGAAAATTAAGAAAATACGAAATACATTACAAAAATACGTATCCGTATATAAATATCGATACTGTGAGACGAGTCTCACAACTCTCCCATCCTTAGAAAAATTATGTCATCGGAATTTCCTAAAGCTAGTCGAGCATGATAACCAAAACAAAAACTCAAAAAAATACAACTATCTCAATAAAACAAATCATGGCATATAAGTAAATGAAGACAACAGTAATATAAATAAATACGTAAGCAATAAATGAAGGCAGTAGTAATATAAATAAATGCGTAAGCAATAAATGAAGGCAATAGTAATATAAATAAATACGTAAGCAATAACACAAGGACAAGCAAAAAGGGCTGGAGGTATATGAATAAATATGTCTCCTGAGTCAGTTGAGTAGGGACCCGCTCTCGCTGGCCTACGCTGACTCCCAAAATAGATAGGGGTCAAGTCTCAAAGTAAGTCGGTACCAATGACTTAGTCTAAGACATGATTCTACCTAGGACGTATCTTCGTAGTCGAGACACGTGATAAATATCATGTATCTTGAGCTACGAAGACAGAAGAGTAGGATGAGAAACCCGCCTTCACTCACTGAATAAATCAAACCGACCATTGTACTCCATATATAGATAGAATACAAGGTCGCCGACAAGAACCCAAGATATACTACTACTATCTGGCCTGCTACTGAAAAACAAATCCCAAGGGAATAACTGAAAGAAGACCATAAAGATGGTACCTGAGACTCCCAAGGTACTACCCTTATGTCGATACTAGAGCTGCCCCTGAGACCGCGCATACAACTGTGTCCTGTGCTGCCTGACCCTCTGAGCTTACGATAGCGGAGGATACTGTGCCAATGGCTGAACATTTAGTATTGGCCCTAAATGCTCGTCCACTGCTGGAGGTGATGACTGATGCGACTGAAAGGACTGAGGTGATACATCTGGTATAGCTAGTCGTCCTCAGAATGTCGGACAGGGGGCAAGTGTTAACTGAATGGTCCTCCGCTCCACAGCGGAAGCATCGCCTATTGGCCGCCCGACAAACTGATCTGAGATGCCCTATCTTGCCACAATAGGTACATGCTTCTTGTTTTGCCTGATACTATTGGTCTCTCTGCCTCTGAGCCTGGGCCTATATATACTGCTGAGATCCCTCCTGCTGGAATGCATGGGACTGAGTCGATAAAGGCCTATGAGCTCGTCTCTGCTGAACTGGTATTGGTACCCCGAACTGGGTAACTGTAGGTTGGAAGGATGAAGATCCAGCTGAACTCCTCCGAGGACAAATCCCTATCATGTGGTCTGGTGATCCGCATGACAAACATAGAAAGTTGGCCGTTCGACAAGTAAAATGAGTGTACCCTCCCCTTCCACAGAAGGAAATACGACTGGTAACTTCTGGTGCTAGTATGGATGTTGGTATGCTGGTACTGGTGAGGGATGTCGAGGTAAAAAGCCTGACATAGGTGCATGGTACCTCTTACGACCCTCAGTTCTGGATGTAGTCCTCCTGGCTATATGCCCGTGCTCTCGTACAGCCTCTACGGTAGGTCGAGCTCGATATGCTGACTGACTAGATGATTGATACTGTCTGGCTCCAATCTGTACTCCTTCTGGCTGCAGGTCCTCGGCTTGAAATACCTCTGGCATTCCTTGCCTACTATGCTCTATCAACATCTGAATACTCTGTAAAACCCCTAAATTTCTACTATTTTTTATCATTATTAAATTTGGTACCGATTTAAATTTTGTATTGTACGTCGCGTAGTCGTATTGTACGTCGTGCACGATGTTTTATTTTTCGTAATTGCTCGACGAGTGCGAATATGTGCGAGCGTACATATTATTAGAAAAACATTTTTCTTATTTTTATAGTTTCAAAATAATATATGTAATATTTAATTTAGCTATCAAAATTTCCTAAATTTATGATTTTATTTAGGAAAAGCCTTTTATTTAGTATAAATAATATTATTCGTGCATACATATATTTCATAAATATTTTGCTAGTTTATTTTAAATAAAAATGTAATTTTTGAGATTTATTAATGTTAATAATTTATTATTCAAAAAGATATTTAAAAATATTTATTATTTTCGAAATTATTATTATTGGTATTTTGAAAAATATATTTGGAAGTTATTGTGGCCATTTAAATCTTGATTTAATTTTTTGGATTTATTTAAATAGTTAAGTAAATGAAATTTGATTTATCCTATTCGATTTTAAACTAAAATTTAATTTGATTTAAATTAGATTTGCATTTAGATTTGGATTTATTTTAAATTAAATTATGAATTATCTAAATTGGGTTTAAATGAATCCTAATTTTTATTCAATTGGGAATTCCCACATCCTATAAATAGGCAGGTACTCCTCCAACTTTTCATCATTCTCTACAAATTCTACCATCTACAAACGTGTCGTGCATCGTGTCCGTGTTCCACTATCCATATTCTTATTCCTTTTTTTTATAATTACATTATTTTCGTGTCGGACACAATCCCCGATACGACACCCGCCGGCACATCGACAAAAACCCTATTTAGCCAATACCAACATCCAACAAACCACCATCGCAGTTTCACGCTACCATGATGTGTCCGTGTCCAGAATTCCCATCTTCGTGTCAACCGCATGTCCGGCCCCGGGTGTCCGTGTACATCCACTTCCTTCATTAAAAATACAATACAATTATTAATCCTAATCCCTGTTCAGCTGGCGCTCTCTGACCCCTGCGACCACCAGTGTTGCCGGAGTTCACAAACAGCTACCTCAATCATAACCGCCATCTCCCCGACGACTACCAGTTCCGCGAACACCTGACCCCGCCTCTACCTGACCATCGCCAACTCCGGAAACCACAGCCACCGCTGCCACCACTACTCCACAACCATCATTGACATCCCGCCTCCGCGTGTCAGCATAAGCTTCCCGTGTCCGGCCAACTGTCGTGACCGACCGCCCCCAAACTAGAAAGAAAAGAAGGAAAATAAACCCAAACCTCCACCGTTCGCCAGCCCCGGCAAACCGCAACTCCTCTTCGTTTAGACCCCCACTGACCGCCGTGGGGTTCCTTTCGTACTCGATCGAGCATCGCCCCGCCTTACGCGACGCTGCCACTGCAGCAAGACAACGGCCGCGTCCCCGCGAGACGAGATCCGCACCCCTCGTCCATCCCGACTTCAGCGTCGCTGCAAGCCGTCCCTCCGGCTGTCAAGCGTTCCTCCGCGGTGGATCTGGCTGAACAACTGCGGAGGGCCGACGACCACCTCTATGCTGGAACAACCAAGCGCCAACACATGTCCTCCTTCCCTCCGCCTCTTTCCGCACGCGCCCACCGCACGAACCCCTCTCCGCTCCTCCGCGAGCGGCGCGCGCAACCCTCTCCGCCAGCGCCGCCACAAACACCGCCCGCCGCGCCTCTCTCTCCCCCGACCGGCCCCTTTCTCGCGCTCTCTCCTCCCGCTCTTCCCGACGAACTTCTGACCACTCCCGCTCTTCCCGACGAACTTCCGACCACTCCCGCTCCCGTCCTCCGCAGTCCCAGCGCCGCACCGCCGTTCTCCTCTGCCCTCATTTCCGATCACTCTCTCCCCTTTTTTCCCCTTTTCTTTTCCTCTCTCTCTCTCCTCCTTTACTGGTTTTGATTTCTGTTGATTATTTTTTTTGGTTTCATTGGTGGTTGAGTTATTATTATTATTATTATTATTATTATTAATCTTATTATTATTATTATTATTCTTATAAATTATTATAATTTACTTATTATTATTAGTATTAGTATTAGTATTTTACTACCAATTATTTATTCATTTATTTTATTATATTATTCTGTTTATTTTAAGTAGAAAGATAATAAATATTTTGACAAATGAAAAGTTAGTTTTTACAAACATTTGCATATTTTTACTTAAAATATAGTCTAAAAATATTTTTTATTATTTTTAATTTATTTTCTAGACATATAGCGTACTAATAAAAATATATTTTCAAATAACTATCCAAAGTATTTTACTAACAAAATATAGTTCTTATCTAAAAACCTACGTCGACAACCTTAGAGTTTTTGCCTAAAATGACTTTTTGACTTTTCGAACATTTATTTAAGAGCATATTTTGACTAACAATATTTTAGTGTTATAAAAGATTTCCTAAAAATCATATATATATTATTTATCTAAATTTCTTTCGACTATCCCTCCGTCTGCAACTACGCCCATTATTCCTATCCTCCTGCCAATTCTGTCTTTCCACCTATCGACCCTAACCAATTCGACCATTCTGGACCCAATGGAATCGTCCGTACCGACATCAGAGGTCATCTTGCATAGTTGTTGCACCGAAGTCGCAATTTGTGCCATCTTGATCATCGCAGCACACCAGGCGTACTACCAGGCAAGACACCTTGCCATTTGCTGTTTAATTATTTTAGCTCATATTTCATGCATGTTCATTATTTTTTTTTATGCAAAATAAACTGTGATACATGGCATAACCTGTTAGAATTTACTGTTCAGTTTCTTGCTATCTATTATTTTCTTACACATTAAACTTAGAGTTAAGGGACCACCTTTTGTGTGTTGCATTCATAGGCCTTGACACGTTTATACCACGTTGTTGTGTGTCACATATAGGACTCGGACATGCGTGATTGGCTGGCCACCAGTACGTACAAGCCGTGCGATAGGAATAACCGCTAATAGAAATTGTATGCTAGTTTGACTTAGCGGTTATAGTGGTTTTGTGTTGTGGATACAACACAGTAGGCATTGGGCGGGGAGGACAATTCCTTAGCGTATGGGCTTCGATGCACTTCCCTTGTGACCCGGACTCTCCGCTGGAGATACAGGATTGATGACCCATGATTACTGACGGCCACTGACGATTCTGCGGAACGTCATGCTCTTACTGATGGGGCCTCTGGTGCCCAAGAGGGGATTGCCGATCCTATTCAACCAGGGTCCATGCGTAGGAAGGATTGTTCTTAACTACATTTCACTTAGAACGGTTAGGCACCTTTATCCGTTAGGTACGAGTACTTTTGGTTTGGGTACTTGTATCTGACCGTGGCTTGGAACAATAACTTGTCGCGAATTAGTTCGTCACATCTTGTCCTTGTTTGGTTGTAGGTGTGACTTACTACTTCGATGAGAAGGTATTGAACCTTGTTGGGGTCCGAATACCATATTAGATTCTTAGCATGGAAAGATACGTCACCGTGAATTAGTTTACCATCTCCTGTCCTTGTTTGGTTGGGGGGAATGGTACGCTCGTTCAGTAGGTGCGTATTGGACCATGTTATAAATTCAATTAACTTATTTATTTGAGCAGTATTTATTCAGTTTATATGGCATGATATTATGTGTCTTGTTACGTCCCTCTGAGGACCTGGTTATCTCTCCAGGTGTGTGCTACTGTCTTTCGCAGGTGTTCTAGCTCTAGCCGTGATCATTGCTTCTTCTACGAGGATGATTGCATTTGGATCGTCTTCGCTTCGCTCATTTCATTTTTATGTATTTTTTTTTATTTTGTTGGTAGTGGATTTGTCTCCGCCCAACATATTGTATCAAGACGATTCATTCTCATTATATGATATCTTTTATTCATTTATTCTGTGTGGATGAGATAGTTATGGTTTTACTACATTTTACAGCTTATGTATTCATACGAGGTTTCCATATATTGGAGTGTACTTCGTATAAATACAGCTGGCATGTCTACGTTCCTAGTCCTACGTATTTTGGGACTGGGCGTTACATACTCTGCTGGAGAGCGAGATCTCGTTGTTATTGTGACTCCAGCATATCCTTCATGATCCCTATGAATGCATGCACATCGGGATGATATGATACTACCTCTGCTCGGACTGTTGACTGTAATGATGATACATGATGCCCTGACTCTGGCGATGCCTCGTCTGGATGATGATCTATCACTAATACTGATTGATGAGACTCTGGCTGAACTGGAAATACTGACTGCATAGGCACAGCTGGCAGATCGAGATGGACGGACATCTCTGTCCTCGGGTCGACTCTCGACTCTGCTCCTGATTGCTGAGACTGATCCTCCAAAACTAGCCTAACAGAAGATTGCTGACCTGCCATCGGCAGAACCCAAACAAGATGATCGGAAGGATTAAGAACAGTGCCCCTGAAAGTTAAAGGACACAAGGGTCAAATCGAGAGAACGGGAAGGATCAACGATCAAGGCAAATATCAGGTCAAAGGATCAGAGATATAAAATAATACAAAGGATATCAATAAAGGAGAATTGTGACTGAGATATCTAAATATCAGTCACCCCACAGACCTGCCTGGGCCACCACTAAAACCTATGTCACGCCCCAAACCAGAATTTTGGTAAGTAGGGACGGACCAGGCCAGCTACATAATACCAAAGTACTCCAGTACTCTGAAATAATGTATAAGCTGTTAAGACATGGGGTTACTACTACAAGCCAACAGTCAATCCTAGGTCAAGCAATCCTAGGTATCTCAATCACAGACAAATATGCAAAGTACAATAAGTATGATCATCAGACATAAAATAGTAAAGCATCCCAAACTATATATACATGGATGATCATGAAGCTAGTAATACAAAGTGAAGAACTAGAAAGAGTAATAGTCATACATGATAAGCTCTAGCTATAGTCTAGAATATGCAAATCATGTTTAGGCCCGTAGGCTAAATGTCAAAATCCAAAACACGAGCTAAACACGTGCTCGGAGGCTAAATACCACAAAAGAATAATGTACATAACTAGTGGGAGAATAAAATAGAAAACCTACTAAGGTAATCTGGTGCTCCGGGTAGTCACCGTTGAGTAGATGATACGAAAGATCCTTTGGGCTCCTCTATCAGATCTGGCCAAACAAAACCAGTGGGGTCAGACCTCCAATAGCAAGTACCACAAAGGAAGCCAAACTATGAACTAAAACTAGCAATAACTATCATAGCAATAGATAGATACATAAATAAGTAAAAATGGATCGAGACTCGTGCACTACCAATGCACTTATCCCGAGAATAGAAAAGACAATAAGTAAAGCAACTTGGAGCATAGGGTAAATAACATGTGACATAATGTAAACTATGGTTATGTAAGGTAAACAGAAACATGTAAACTTGTGAAATAAACTGAGCATGTAGAGAATGTGAGATATCTGAACATATGAACATGTGAGATAACTGGACATGTGAGTATGGGAGACAACTGGGACATGTGATGTCACGCCCCAGTACCAGAATACTGAGACGGACTAGGCCAGCTACACCGTATGAGGTATATAAACGTCATACGGCGATCGTGGCTGTCAAGAGACTAGGGGGTGCATGCTACAATCAGATCTCCTATGGTCCTACAGAGCATCTATGTCTCAATCAATCAAAACAAGGAGCAGTAAATAATGACCATATAAGACAAAACAGTAAGGCGTCCCCGACGCTTCATCAAAATGATTCATGAGTCTAGCTATACAAAATGATGAGCTAGTTCCGAGAGTCAATAGTACATAACTATAGTCAGCTGCAGTCTGATTTAATTATAATTATGTAAAAGGAAACTAGTGTCCAGAACTGCCGGCTAAACAGGTGCCGGTGGCTAAACGCCAAGTACAAAATAGAAGATATCATAGTGGTGAAGAAGAAACCCACTCATGGTCCCTGGCGCCCATCCTCCTGGTGTGCACCATTGTTCGGGTAGAAAGCTGGATCCTCTGGAGCTGCTACGAGATCTGGCCAAACAAAACCAGCGGGGTCAGGCCCCGAATAACAAGTACCACAAGGGAGCACAAAAGAGTGAGATAAACCCAATGAGTAAAATAAGGCCTGATTCACGAGTTATAGGCTTATACCATATCATCGAGACAATACGACACCCTTACAACCAAACAAGGACAAACAGTGCCAATACCGTACCGAGATAAGATATGTCCTATAACCATGGGCAGGTAAAAGGGCTTCTGATCGCGACTTCGGTCCATAGCCTATCGCAGCACAATAGCCCAACCCAACAACCAAACAAGGATATGGGTTGGACCATGCACCACGATAGTCCATGTTCCTCAGTTGCTAACAAAAGATAACATATCACAAACAAGTCAGCTTACAAGCGGCCAATCAAATTCTACGGCTTTCTACGATTTGCCTGGATTATCCCAGTAATAAAATATAGGAATCCTCAGATCGTGTCAACCCAGCAGGGCTAGCCAAACCATTATATACACGCAAGCACGAAATACACCGGTCCCTCGAAAGGCCACCGCGCTAGAACAAGCAGTAACGGTTCCAGCTCTCCTATAGGAAGAGCTAGCTCGGCATTCACAAATCAGATACTGCACTCCACTAGTGCGGATGACTATACAGTATCTGAGGCGGCCAAACCGACGCGCCAGGATGGGACCCCGGGCGGCTAGTATGGCACGATCTCGAGATTATGTTCCCTCCCAATGCTTCTACCGATTTAAGTTGCTAGATTAACCCTATCTTGATATTGGAATTGCATGTCGTGGTCACATGGTCATTCTCCTGTATGTCGTACCATAGTACGTGTACCCTAAGTATGAATCCATATCGGCTCAAGGAGTCCCAAATCTAGATCCATGCTTAGTGTAATGCTTCAAACAACAATCATTATACCACAACACTATTGCTGACCAATTACCATGACTGTGTTGGAAGGTACACATGTATTGACATACAACACGAATGATCACTTAGCACGTAGAGTCACACCTCAGTGCACTCATTAAATAGCACCGCAGTGCATACTACTATTGTATCTCAATACACACTTAGGAAAGGTACCAACACATATAAAGGTAATCAGGTCAGGAATATGGTCAAGTCAGGAAGTCATACGGACCTTTCGTGGCATAAAAGTCACACATGAAATCCGGTTAAGGTGAAACATGAAGATCCTTGGAGCCAACACAAGGATCTACCACTTTCATGTTGGAAGTTGGAAGAAATTCTAGCCATAATGCAATCATAGGACACAAAATATACAAAAACGGCCAAAATAGGCCATATGCGGCCAAGGGTGGACGGGCTCATGCGGCTCAGAAAAGCTGGACCATACGGCTCAGGACGAACGGGTGCATGCGGCTGGAGATTAAAGGTTCATGCGGCAGAAAGGATGCGCGCTCATGCGGCTGGGAATGGACGGGCGCATATGCGGCTGCGGGAGACCAACGCCATGCGGCCAAGCGATGTGCGCATATGCGGCTGCGAGGAAGCAACCCCATGCGGCTGAAAAAAATAACTTCATGCGGCCAGGAGGGGGAAACAGGGGTATACGGCTCAGCAGAGCGGGTTATATGCGGCTGAGAGCATGCGGGCTTATGCGGCTGGGAATGCGGGTGTTCATGCGGTAAGGAGTTCAAGGACAGCTTATGCGGCTGAAACTGCTTATGCGGCTGAAAATTGCTCATGCGGCTAAAAACTGCTTATGCGGCTGAAAACTACTCATGCGGCCGACTGAAAAGTAAAGCTCTCATGCGGCTGGAAAAGTCAAGCCTCATGCGGCTGGAAAGTGAAACTCTCATGCAGCTGGAAAGTAAAATCTCATGCGGCCAGACAGCGATAAGCCATACGGCCAGGGGAAAACTTGCCACATGAAGGTTCATGCGGTCAAGCACTGTTCTTCTTCTCCACTTTCCGAGAAAAAAAACTATGGAAAGTCATGGCTTCAAAGCTTCATAACTCCTTCATCCAAGGTCAGAATCCAGACTTCCATAGGTCAAAATGGGGCAGAAAAAATTCTCTACAACATAAAACCATCAAAACTTGAGAATAACAAGGTTAGGTAGATCAAAACCAAGGAAAACCGAAAATGACATAAACTTAGATCTACAAGAATTTATCCATCAAAACCGAAAATACTAAGTACTAAAATTGTAGAGGATGATGAGAAGAACAATATAGACAAATCATATCAAAAAAAAAATCAAGAAATAAAAATTTGCAAGAATCTCTCTATTTGGTGCAAGATGTACTTGCCTAAACGTTGGGAGGAAAAGAAATGAAAAGAGTAAATGAATGAGGAAAGAGAGTGAGGAAGAGAATATATATAGGGGTTGGGTTGACTCAAAGAAAACCCTAATCTCAAGCATGCTCCTAACCATGTGCTACATGATACAACAAATTAAATTAATTAAATAAAATTCTAACCACAACACGGTTCCGAAATCCTATCATCGAAATAGTGAACCACGTCTACAACCAAACAAGGACAAGGGAAAGCACACTAATCCGCAATGAGATACTGTCATATGCCATGGCCAGTTACAAATACATGATACATACATTCAAGATACAGGTGATAGATACCATATACAGGAAAAATAAAAAATTTACGTATTCCGGGAATGGGGAGTGACATGTGAGCATGTAAGATAACCGGGCTATGTGAACATGTAGGGTAACGGAGACATATGGGCATGTTAGAACTACATAGAACAACAATGATAAGATAACTTAGGAACTATTTCGAAACCCAAGTTACAACCTGTAAACCAGACAAGGACCGGGGTTGTAACCCTTCTCCTGAACAAAACTTCGTCTCTAATCATTGTACAGCCTAATGATCATGTATAGTGTGTGAGTACTGAATAGGACGATAAATGACAAGATGACTAAGAAACCATTCCGGAACCTAAGTTACAACCCGTAAACCAAATAAGGACCGGGGTTGTAACCCTTCTCCTGAACAGAACTTGGTCTCTAATCATTTATCGACAAAAGTAAAGCATAACAATAATATACTGAAATAAACATACGGACACTGTCTAGACAAAACTAGATTGGACTGGACTCCATCCATCAATCACGACCAAGCATTGAGTACGGCTTGATACTTTAACTAACTAGGGTTATCACAAGCCTAGTTATTAACAAGATGCACTCTTGAGAAATCTAATACAGTTACTTGTCCTGCAGACTACCCGACTTATCCAGGCCAAAAAGAAAAGTAAAGATGGATACATCGCCCAGGAGACAAACATATCCAAGATATAATAGTGGGTACATCGTCCAGGATATAAATATACTCTATAGACATATAATGGTGGGTACATCGCCCAGGAAACGAATGTACTCTGCAACACTCGACGGTGTGCTGAAAGTGTGCTCATCGTGACAGATAGCCCCAAATCCATCCAGGTTGGGGCCGGGACAAAGGGCTTGCAGGTAAGCGAGAAATTCTCCCCTCCCAATGATCTAGATAATCAAGCTAGTTGTTTAGTCCTTAACATTTTCTTGTTGGAATTCTGGGTGTGGTATTCCGTAGAATCCATCCTAGATATGCAAGACCGGACAATACAAGAAAGTGCACTTTAACAAGCCACAACAAGAAAATATAATAAGCTGGAAGCTATGAGTGCGCTACGACGAACCACTATAGAGAAAATAGGGAGTGCACCATAACAGGCCACTATCATGTAAGCAAGGAAAGACATGTACAAGAGTGCACCACGACAGGTTACTATCTAGTAAGCAAAGAAGACACATAACATGAGTGCGCCACAACGGGCCATTATCTAGTAAGCAAAGAAGACATATAGCATGAGTGCGCCACGACGGACCACTATCTAGATTAAGCAAAGAAAAGACATAAATCATGAGTATACCCCGACGGGCCACTATCTAAGAATAAGCAAACATGACAATAAGGATCGCATGTAGAAAGAATTAGATAAAAGACATATCATAGCATGGGAGAAGGAATAAATAAAAGTAACTACTTGACATAAAACAATAATTGAATTTGTGCTAGTGTTAAGAATGTAAGGGAGTACAATTATTCTCTAACTGTACAAAATTATCTAATCATGTTAAGAAATTCATTTTTGTTTAAGAAACATCAAATATTGCCAAGTACAAAAAATATGCCAAAAGATCAACTATGATTGAAATCATCAGTCACATATGAACTCCAATTAAGGTGAAACGTGAAAATTCTTGAAGCAAGACAAAGATCTACAACTTTCATGTTTTGAGTTTTACAAGATTCTATCTACAGAAGAGCTTAAACAGACAACAACAGTCATTTAGAGTGATTCGTGCATGGGCAAAAGGTGCATGGCGCAAGGTGCAAGGCATACGAACGGACCAAAAGATGCGCGAGGTGCAAGGTACGTGAACCAAAAGGTGCGTAAGGTACAAGGTGCACGGACCAAAAGGTGCGCCAGGTACAAGGTGTACGAGGTATAAGGTGTGCGGACCAAAAGGTGCGCAAGGTCCAAGGTGCGCGGACCAAAAGGTGCACGAGGTGCAAGGTGTACTGACCAAAAGGTATGCGAGGTGCGTATGAGGTACGCGAGATGCAAGGTGTGCGGACCAAAAGGTGCACAAGATACAAGGTGTGTGGACCAAAAGGTATACGAGGTGCAAGGTGGGCGAGGTACAAGGTGCGCAGACCAAAAGGTGTACGAGGTGCAAGGTACGCGAACCAAAAGGCGTGCGAGGTACAAGGTTTGTGGACCAAAAGGTGCGTGAGGTGTCATCCCTACCAGCAAGTTTTTGGCCATGGAGTTTTAGAAACTTCCAATGTCCATAACTTAGGCTAGAGGACTCGAAATTGGGCAAAATAAATGTCTAAACTATGAAATTGAATTCTCTACAATATGGAACAAGTAGTTTTCAAAAATAACAAAGTTTAAGAGATCAAAAGAAAAAAAACCAAAAAAATTATAAACTTAGATCTACAAAAATGTAACCATCAAAATCGAAAAACTCCAAGTTCTAAAGAGGCTTAGAATCAAGCAAGGAAGATAATGGAACAAACAGAATGGCAAAATAATAATGTTCAAAATTTGGCAAGATGTACTTGCCAAAGGTTGGGGGAGGAGTAAATGAAGAAGAAGATGAAGAAATAAATAAAGTAATGAAGATAGAGAGAGAGAGAGAGAAAGAGAGAGAAGTTGATTTTTATACAAAACCCTTCTCATCTAAAACCAACCCAAACCAAGCCATGCCAAGTTGAACCAAACCAAAATAAACCAAGTTAAGGCTAAGAAAGATAAGTCAAAACATGGGTCACCTGACAAATGTCAGAATTCCGTAAACGTATACTGAAAATACGTACAACAGAAAATGAGAGTGATAGACATGTCGTCGTTATACACTAGTATACTGGCGGTATGCTGATCAAGGAGAAAATCTATAAGTTAGAAAATTTTAAAACATTCTGAAAACCAAAAAAATATGAAATACAATACAAAAATACGTATCCGTATATAAATACAGATACTGTGAGGCGAGTCTCACAGAGATGCGCATAGCAGATGACCACTAAAAATTTATAAAGAAAATATGAACCACAATCCTACTATAAAGAACCAAACACATATAAAACAAATAGTATATTATTGTAAATTTTCAGAAAAATTTGTACAAGTCAATGAAGAGTAAACCCCTGAATTCAAGTCAAGTTCACTAGAAAAAATAGGAAGAGATTAAAGTCACTAGTAAAGTACAAAAATCCTTTAAGAAACTAGCATTTATAACTCTTGAAAGTTAACAACAAATTTGCTAGAGATAGAGCATAGCTCTAGAAAGTGGAATAGCTTGCTGGATGGTCAGAACCTCCATTGCTCAAAGCGAGATTTGACCTTCTCTATCGATTTGCTTCCAGAAACCAGCAAGTTCGGAAAAACTTTTCGAACGCACTTTGTCACCTCCCTTCTAGGTCTTGCATAGAAGTGCTACTGTACTCTTTGACTAGCATCTAGCACTGACAAAAAAAAATCCTCTAGAGATGAAACTATCCTCTTCTCTCTTTTAACTCCCTTAGAATTATGTTTGTATTGTAAGAGCACAATATGCTGGAACAACTACTTAAATAGGGATGCAATTTCCTAAAAGTGGTAATTGTGCAGTAAAGACGTGTACGGAAGATCAGGGACCAGGAGTAACTCCATATTAAGTTGAATAGTTACCAACAGTAACTTTCTATAATAAGACATTTACAAAACTGAACAGTCCCAGCTGCAGCAAAATTACGATGTTGAGATAGAGCAGCAGTTTTGCGGTGTTACCTAAGTAATTGTGGGGAACCGCAACACAGAAGTCCTACTTTACTGTGTCATCTCAATGTCCGATGCATACGTACAAATGCAAAGTGCGTTATTAAAGTGTCACTTTGCATATTTTGTCCATGTTCGAGTCTCTTGTAGAAATGGTGGATTCTTTTTTCAATCTCTTAGAAAGCATGCCAATAAAAACCTACTTAGTCTCTAATATATATAGGACTAAGAAATCCTAACTTAATCCATAAGCTAGCCAACATATATGAACCATTGAGTTTCAATCCAAGATGGCCCAAATCATGTTGATACGTCCCAAATTTTGTTCGAACTTGTGTACCAATCTAGCCAACTTGGATAAATTATTCAGTAAGCTAGGATCACCATGAACCTTTATTCTCCTCAAGTTGATGAATGAGTGTATACAATGGTAGCCTTGATTCTCCTTCTCATCCTCAAATTTCAAGACCATTAAGTAAAGGTGAACCAAGGCTCCTGAATAATTTCTCACTATACTGACTGAGCAGTAAATATGTGCACACTTTGCTCAAAAAATTCGACGGCATACCCAACAAACAAGATCGGATCTACCATCAGTGCAAAACTTTGCGCAGGATGGCTGCAGGACTTGTAGGATGTTTTTTAGAAATTTAGGCCATGTTTGGTTCACGGAATCATGGCATTAGAAAATGAAAGTAATTCATTTTCTATGTTTGGATGCCAAAGAAAATGTGTGAAAAATGAAATTGATTCCCAACAGAAAAAAAAAATTGGAAGAAAAGTGGTTCCCCTACCCACCTAGGGATTCACTTTCTCACTCTAGGGATTCACTTTTTCTTCCAATTTTCTTAGCCTTTCTAAACACCGAAAAGGAAAATGTATGAGAATTATAATTTTTCAAAGGAAATAAAATGAACAAGGAATTGATTTCCTTCCCTTTCCTTTCCGTGAACCAAACGAGGCCTTAAAGGATGAAAACTGACAAGTTTTGTGTTTCGGTTGCACTTGTGTATATGATAATTTATTTATTTTTCAGAACGACCGATGTAAAAGTTTGAAATTTTCATACTAATTAAAACTTATTTTCAAATTTTGTGTTTCCAAATTAAAACTTATTTTCAAGTATGTATTTATCTAAATATTTTGGGCTAATAAAATAGAGTTTTCAAGTATTATAAATGTTTTTCTAAAATAGTATAAGTATCTATTTTTATACAAATTTTCTTCGATTATCATCATTGATCGTGACTAATCGTAATCCCCATCTCTTACAAAATTTGTATTTCTTTATGTCGACCCTAGCTAATTAGACTGTTGTAGACTCAATGGAACAGTATGTCCCATCATCGGAGACCATCTTGTGACGTTGTAACACCTAAGTCAATTATGTACCATTATGATCATCACACCACACTAGGCACCACACCAGGCAAGTATACCTTGCCTTTCTTTACAGTTTTTTTACATGCTTATATTCCTTTTTCCTTCGTTACATATCATTGTCCAGTTTTCTTTGGTTGATTGTTGATATGTGTTTTCTCATATTATGCATACTAGTTTAGTTGTCTCGTTCATATATCATCATTGTTTATGGGTTGACATTATAGTTCATATTGGATTTGTTCTCACCTGTACCTTGTCTGAATTGTATTGTATCACAGGGAGTGGGAAGGACGAGTACGTATTATTTGAACTGCTATTCCTATTTTTGGTTTTCTCAACCTGAGAGTCCATACTAGGGGCGAGGGTTGATTGTTTGAGCTAACCTGAGAGTCCATGCAGGAGCCAGGGTTGGTTGTTGTTCAAACCTGAGAGTCCACACAGGGGCGAGGGTTTGATTATTCGTTTGACTTCCATGTGTTCACATATGAACTTGGCATTTGTTACCTGTTTTCTTTCCAGCAGTTCATACATAAGTAGTTGTTCTTATATGCATGTATAGTTATTGCTTAGTCATTTTTGTTTCTTTCCTAGTTATTCTCTATGCATGTTATTATTGTCATAATAGGGATGTTTTTATGTATTTTGCTACGTCCCTCTGAGGATCTGGTGATCTCTCCAGGTGTGTGGTATTTTTTTGACTTTCTGCAGTAGTTCCGCCAGATCGTGATCTTCTTCTTCCTAACGAATATGATATGCTCTTGGATCACACTTGCTACATGTCTTCCTATTTTGCTATTTTTTTTTTCTTTCTACTTTCATGTTGGTAGTGGATTTGTCTCCATCAAGCAACTTGTACAATGACAATGCATATTTGATTTATAATTTTTTATTCTTTTATTGTGTGGATGAGATTTAGTGTGCCATAATTATACTGCATTTACAGCTTACATATATTTATACGGCTGTCATGTTTACGTACCAGTCCTACGTATTTTAGGACTAGGACGTGACATACAAAAACATGTAATACCTCAGTCCCAAAATAAGTAGGACTAGGAGTCATACATGTCAGTCGTATAATAAATATACGTAAGCTATAAATGTAGTATAATCATGGCTAATTAATTTTATCCACAAATAGGAAAATAAAGATATTATAAATCAAATATGTATTGTCATTATATAAGTTGTTGGATGGAGACAGATCCACTACCAAGTATTTAACTAGAAGGAATGGAATAGCAAAATAAAGAATACAAGCAGCGAGCATGATCCAAGAGCATATCATCTTCGATAGAAAGGAGGGGATCACGATCCTGACGAGAACTCCTGTGAAAAGTCAAGAAAACACACATACACCTAGAGAGATCACCAGGTCCTCAGAGGACGTAGCAAGATACATAAAAACATGCATATCTAACACTAATAACATGCATAAAGAATAACCAGAAAAACAAAAATAACTAAGCAACAACTATACATATTAAATACTGTAAAGTATGGAAAGCTAGAGAAATTGTTCTATCTGAAATAAATAGTAGTTATTGTAACCCCTCTTTCCGGAATTTTTGATAATATATTTTTATTTATTTATTTGGATTAAATGGTGACTTTTAGATTTTTATAAATAATTACTTAGTTAATTATTACAGTAAATGACTTTAGCCATGGCGGAGTTTTGGAGTGCAAGGTGACTAGAAATCGTGGCACGGATAGTGCAATGGCGTGCTTTGACTAGAGTATTAGCCATGGTAGGAAGGCCGAGCCATAGTGATGTCCTAACTAGGAAAACCAGACCAAGTTGCGACTTAACCCTTACCGAAGATATAATTATTTATTAATTATATTATTGAGTTTAGGGAACCCAATTATACCATTTTAGCCCGGACTGGACCCGAACTGAGCCCAAGCCCATGTAGTCATGCGGGACGTCCAATGACATTCCTGTTGACGTATTTTGGTAGGATTGTGTTGTATTCCGTTTTAATGACCTGAAGAATATTTCTAAGTATTCATACTTAAATATTATGAATATTCTTATTAGTTGGTATTCAAGGACATTGGTATAAAATGGGTTCTTGTATATTCTGGGGATTATTGGACTGTACACAATGGTATATACACCACTGTTGAGTTATTGAATTTCGTTATTATTTTTATTATCAATATTATTGAGGTTATTATTATTATTATTAATATTTTATTGGTTATATTATTATTGTTAAATAAATATTATATATATATATATAGATTATATATTATTATATTTTATATATAAATATATGTTTGATGAAGTATATACGTATGAGTATATATATATATATATATATATATATATATATATATATATATATATATATATATATATATATATATATATATTAAACTATACATACATAATATATATATATATATATATATATATATATATATATATATATATATATATTAAACTATACATACATAATATATATATATATATATATATATATATATATATATATATATATATATATATATATATATATATATATATATATATATATATATATATATATATATATATATATATATATTTTAACTAAAACCACCCGCTCAGCTGAGCACCCCCAAACTAGCGTGTAAACCCACAGACCCGAGCTTAAGTCCCATACAACCCGAGAGTCCCCTGCGCTCGGCAACATATATATAGAAACAGAGAGTTGCGAGGGATCGAGAGGAGAGAAAAACATCAAAACCCTAACCTAAACCCTCCCTGAAACCTGGGTGGTGCCCCACGACCGTGCGCCGCCGCGTGAAGTCGTCGGACGGCGGCCAAGGCCGTGCGCGCGTGCACAGGCGCGGGAGGGTAGCAGTGAAGTGCAGTCGCAGCAACCCAAGTTCGCGGTAAGAGTTCTCTCTTGATACTCCACCGTTTTACGATTTGTAAACTGTTCTGTAAAGCCACATATCCCTCTAGGAGTCCCATCAAGTAGAATCGAGAGTCTAAGAAGTATCGAGGCAGAAATCGAAATGAAACTTCGACAAAAACCTGCCCAAAAACAGGGCAAATATCAGCCCAAACACCCAAGTTGGAAGGAAAATTCCTACCAATCCATTGACCTATTCGAAAATCTACTTGAACACAGTTATAGACAACATATAGGAATTTACGACCCTTTTTATGGATTTAGAAATCATCGACTACGTGTCGAGAAATCAAATCCCGAAGTTTGTCGAAAACCTGTTTTAAAATTATGAAAAACCCCTCGATACGACGTGCGTTCCGCCAATTCGGGCAACGTGGTCGCGAATCGAAAGCATCTAAAGGTGCGTAACAGCTTCGGGACGTGTGTGCTTTGACGGAATTCAAATTGGTCGCGTGTGCGCGACGAATTTGATGCGTATCCGTCAAAATTTACCGTATCGGTCCCTGTACAAACTTTTCAATTACTTTGTGCACGTTTGCCAGATTGAGACAAAACTTATGCCAGCATGACCGTATCATTTTTTTGGTCCTATATGCCAAGTTTGGTCCGATTCTGAGACAGTTGATTAGATCGTCGTTTTGCGGGCCCCACGGTCCGACTCAACGGGCGATTTTGTGCACGGCCCGTCGAAATCCAAAATTGGACATACCATTGGATTCGTATCGTCAAAACGAATTCATAGATATGTAGTTTTATGACTTTAGAGACCATTAACTTTGGCACGCTTTTTGGTGCAAAGTGGGTCCAACGGCGGACACCGTTTTGGCCCAAAATTACCGTTTTACCTCTGTATTCAGAATTAGACTTAAGGACAGACAATCCTAGCTAATTTGACTATTCTGAGAACAATGGTAATGTCTATTTCAGCATCTGGAGACTGTTGTACGAGTTTTGACTATTGTGGCACATTGAGTGGTTCAGATTGTCGGTTTCACCAGCAGAGGACCAAAGGCGAGTACAGTTTATTGTTTGTTTTCAGTATTAATCTTTACTATACATCAGTGTTTAGTCGATAGATATGTGATTTCAATTTTTATGTTGATTTATTTCTTTGTGGTGTCGGAGAAGTGAAGTACCAACGATGTGTGATCTGACCTTAGACCGTGTAGACCATGTTTATTATTGCATTTATTTCTTGTAGACCATATAACTTTAGACCGTGTAGATCATGTTTATTATTGCATTTATTTTTTGTAGACCGTGTAACTGTAGACCGTGTAACTTTAGACCGTGTAGACCGTGTCGCATAATTGTCCCGAGACCGATCACATATCAAAGGTACTTCAGTCGGTCAGTTGGTGAGTATTTTTATTGTATTTTATTTTCTGTTCTTAGTATTCAGTTTTATTCTGTATTTCTTTATTTTATTTATGAATCATATGTCTAAAGGCTAACCTCTGTGATATAGTCATTTTCATATATTGGAACTGCATTCAGTGAATTGTACTCGTTCCATTCCTGACTGGAAACCAATATTTTTCAGGTTAGCCGTAGATTTACTTAGCATGGAAGATACGGGGGTACTTGCAGACAAAAGCCTAGGGACCAGCTAAATAGTTTTGTTGTAGTCATTCAATTATTTGTACAAGTTTATATTTTTCTGCAAATATAAAACTTGTGATCATTGTAAGTTAAATTAATTTTGTGAATGAGCATTACTTGTGATTTGAGCATTGTGGCTATACATCGTTCTACCGTCGACACTGCGGCGTAGGCTGGCTTGGACACGTCTCGTATCCGAAAAAAAACGGGTGCGGGTCGTGACAGTTATATTGATGCATATAGTAGTCTTGAAGAGTATGCTCTTGCAATTATCGAGACAAATCCAGGTAGTAGATGTTATCAAGACTACAGAAAATAATAGTTTTTAAAAAATATTGTTTCAAGGCATGCATTGATGGATTTTTAAGAGGTTGTTTACCTGTGATTAGTATTGATGCTACATTTCTTTTCTCTAGATATCGAGATATTTTATTTATTGCTTATGCTCGTGATCCTAACTATCAGTTATATTCAATTGCTTATGCCATTACTGAAAGTGAAAACATGGATTCTTGGAATTAGTTTTTAAACAGTTTAAAGACCTCTTTTGAAGGTTTTTCTAATGCATGGAACACAATTTCTTTTATATCAGATAAACAGAAAGGATTGATAAATGTCATGCATGCTATTTTTGTAGAATCGCCTTATTTTTTTGTATTCAACATTTTAAACAAAATTTAAAATCAGTATGTAGATTGCCTATTTTTCAACGTAGATTAGACTATCTTGTAAGATGTTATAATGAAATAGATGCGAACATTTGCTTTGAAATGTTAAAAATAATGATGTTTACAATTGGCTCATTAGAGTAAATGATAAAACTCGTGTTTTATCACACTGGATAACAATTTATTCTCTTTGTCCTAGATTAGATATTAATACGTCGAACCTTGTTGAATGCTTCAATAACTGGATTAAAAATCTACGCGATAAACCAATAACAACACTACTTGATAGTATTCGAGCCAAAATTATAACACTTTAGGACAAGAACCGGCAAAAAGCTGAAAATCTTGAAACAAATTATTGTCCGAAAATGTTAAAAACTATGGTCCGAATCACCAAAGAAAAACACCAGCTGCAAATATTGAGTATAGTTAGTTATTTATTTGAAATATTAGATTGTAAAACAAATAGAACATATGTTGTTCGCTTAGATAAAAATTATTGTTCATGTTTAAAGTGATGTTATACTTGTCTTCCATGCATACATGCATGTTACGCGTGTAATTCTAAAAAAATTAGCATTGAGAGTTTTTATCCATGTATTTTATTCTAAACAAGCGTTAAGAAGCGTATATGAGCTGCACTTGGAGCCAATTACAGTCCCTTACAACCTTCAAAGTACATTGGTGATAGGCCATATTGGAGTACCAGATTTACGACGCAAGACGAAAAGACCAAATAAGAACCGTATCCTAGCAAATGATCAATCTTCAAGAGATCTTCGATGTAGTAACTGCAATGGTTTAGGGGACAATAGAATGAGATGTACAAACCAACCAAGAGAATGAAGGCATTGTCCTTACTTTTTAGAAAGTTTCATTTTCTAAAAAAAATTGTAATTTTATTTGAATGAAAGAAAGTTGTGAAAAGTTGTAATTTTAAAATGGTACATAAATTTCAACGATCTCCCATGTCTAATTGCCAATAGTCTGGACATTCAGTTCACCCGTAATAGGTAATCCTAAAAAAATTTGCCACATATGTTAGAATAATATAGGCATTTCTCCAAATGGGAGTTGAAAGGTATTTCTTTCGAGCCACCAACGCTCAACTAAACTGAAGATCAAATCTCTATCGTGTTGGAGAAAGTGTACTTGGTCAATATACTGAAAGTCAAATACTCTGATCAATGCCACTTGCTCGGAACTCAACTTCTACCCTAGGCCGCTCTCATAACGCCATGAGGCATGCTCTCGTAATCGTTCACCAGCATTATAGTAGTATAACTATATATGAAATACATAGACAATGTTATTACTAGATATGTAAAAAATATTAATTATATTGACTTACACAAATAAATTTTAATACACCTGTCCAAAAAATTCCAAACTAGATATATGCGATACACGCTTCTGGATTATCAAATTAGTAGTAGGTCCTCCGGGGGGTACGTTTATCATTTTGACTAACCATCTGTATAATAATGATTGTCAAAACGAGTATTTTTAGGATCAATATTACGATTTAGATTTAACTAGTATTATGGCTAGATTTAACCAAAATGAACTAAAAAAAAATAGTTAAATGTGCTCTTCTAATATTTGTAGGCTGCACTAGAAGTTTTCCCTTCTTCAACCTCTTACTTGTTTTTGAGCCGAGTCTCTACTTCTCTTCCGGACTACTTATTTTCTTTCTTTGTGACGAGTCTCTACTTCTCTCTCGGACTACTTCTTTTCTTTCTGTTTTGTATGTCTATTTCTTTCTGTGGTGTCGTGTTTCTTTCTCTGGAGTTGTGTTGTGTAAAGTTTCTCCACCCTCTCCTCTTATAATACATTTGGAAGAGAACCAACTTAATTGCCAACCTGTCACCCTCGAAATCCGTGTTACATATTTTTGTATACGTGTACATATTTCGGGTCCGTATTTTATTAGTCATGGTTAGCTAGTCATGATTTTATTTTTAGCATGTTGCATTGGCAAGGTTATTTTGACATTTCATTGGTTATGGCTTAGCATGGTTCGGTTTAGCTTAGTTTGGTTTGCTTTTGGGTTCATCATGAACCAAAAGAAAATCCCTACCTACTACCACCATCATCATTTAAAACCCAACCCCCTTTCTCTCTCATCTTTAATTTTCATTTATTTTTTCATCTTCTTCCTCTTAACTTCTCCACCTACCAAGAGAAGCTTAGGCAAGTGCAACTTGCTTCATGGAGAAACTCCATTATTGTTGTTCTATTGTCTTCCTCGCGAGATTCTAAGATACTTTAGAACTTGGCATTTTTTATTTTGATGGATATTTTCTTGTAGATCTAAGTTTATATTATTTTTGGTTTTTTTGGGTTTTGATCTATTAAACTTCATTATTTTCATATTTTGATTGTTCCATGTTGTAGAGAATTCAATTTTATCCAAAGTAGACCTTTAAAAAGTTAGATTTTGACTTGTTTTGGGAAAGTTATGGCCAAAAGCATTTTTGGCCATTTCTATGTTCATCTGTGCTGATTCTGGCAGGGACGATGCATAGTGCTGCATAGTGTCCAGCCGCATAAGAGAGTGCTACATAGTGCCGCATAGTGTCGTATAGTGTCCAGCCGTATAAGAGAGTGCTGCATAGTGCCCAGCCGCATAAGAGAGTGTTGTATAGTGCCGCATAGTGTCCAGCCGTATATGAGCATAGTACCCAGTCGCATAAGAGAGTGCTGTATAGTGCCGCATAGTGTCCAGCCGCATATGAGCATAGTGTCCAGCCGCATAAGAGAGTGCTGTATAGTATCCAGCCACATAAGAGAGTACTGTATAGTGCCGTATAGTGCCCAGCCGCATAAGAGAGTGCTGCATAGTGCCGCATAGTATCCAGCCGCATATGAGCATAGTGTCCAGCCGCATAAGAGAGTGCTGCATAGTGTCGCATAGTGTCCAGCCGCATAAGAGAGTGCTGCATAGTGCCGCATAGTGTCCAGCCGTATAAGAGAGTGCTGTATAGTACCGCATAGTGCCCAGCCGCATAAGAGAGTGCTGCATGGTGCCTATTTTGGCTGTTTTTGGCTATTTTATGCCCTATTTGGCCAATTTGTGGTCAGAATTTCTCCCAACTCTCAACATGAAAGTGGTAGATCTTTTTCTTGGCTTCAAGAGCTTGTTATTAGCTATTTTATGCAAATTTTTTTATTTATTATAATGTAAGGATAGAATATGATAGTGGCCCGTCGTGGCGCACTCTTGACAAATAAACATGACACGTATTCTGGAACGCCGTTGTGACGGCTATCTCGACATGATAGTAATCCTCCTCTTGATACCGTGGACGATTGTGCTTGTACAAATAAATCAGTCTTGTCTTGCATCATGTCTAGGACAGGGACCCCTGAATACCACGGTCAGGGGTACCTACTGAATTCAACTAAGGCTAATAAATAGAATAATTCAGTAGTCATGAAGAGATTTCCCAGCTACAGGCAATCCTGTTATCTGGGCGCTCAAGTGGACTTGTAGCCTACCGACGAGTAGGGCACATTTCCGGCACACAGTCATGTGTTGCATTCTTCATAAACGGACATTCGACCTGGATAACCGGATGGTCTGCAGGACTTGTGGCTGTTGGGATAATCTCATTGCATCTTGCTAGTGACTAGGCTTGTGATAACCCTAGTTAGTTAAAAGTATCAAGCCATACTCTTGATTGGCCATGACTGATTGGATGGAGTTTATTCCAGCTTAGTATTATCCTGATCCTGTGCAAGATTGTGACATAACATAATTATTGATGCTTGTCTTAACAATAACGATCGGGGGTCCAGTTCTGTTTAGGCAAAGGGTTACAACCTCGGTCCTTGTTTGGTTTAAGGATTGTAACCTGGCTCCCGGAGCAGTTCTGTGTCCTCTCTTCGTTTATTGTCTTATTTCAACCCCATGCCATGTTCGTCATGTTTTACCTTACCTTAATACCATGATTATTTATACTGGCCTTAGCAATAAAGATCAGGGGTCCAGTTCTGTTCAGGCAAAGGGTTACAACCCCGGTCCTTGTTTGGTTTAAGGGTTGTAACCTGGCTCCCGGAGCAGTTCTGTGTCCTCTCTTCGTTTATTGTCTTCACTGTACCAATAGTATTTGAGACGAATTTCTATTCAGGCGAAGGGTTACAACCCCGGTCCTTGTTTGGTTTAAGGGTTGTGACCTGGCTACTTGAATGGTTTCTCGTACTCAGTTTACTGTTGTTATCTCTATTATTATCAGTTTTTTATTTATTTATTATCTTTAATATTCTATTATGATATGCTGGTTTTAGTTCCTAAGTGAAGCCTCCTTTGTGGTACTTGCTCTTTCTGGGGTCTGACCCAGCTGGTTTTGTGTGGCCAGATATCGGAGCAGCACCAGAGGATCCACCTGTCTTCCAGCCAGATGGTAAATACCAGGCGTAACCCTGGCAACGAGTGGGTTTCTTTTGTCCTCCCACTTTATTGTAAAATTATTCTTTTGAGGCGTTTAGCCGGCAAGCACGTGTTAGCTCGTATTGTACCTTTATTTACTGTCTGCCTACGGGCTGTAACATGATTGACAGATCCTAGTATTGATCATGTATGACTAAAACTCTTTCTAGTCCTGACATTTTATACGACTAGCTTCATGATCATCCAATATGTAATGTATGGGACGCCTTGCTATTATATATTTGGTGCTCTGACATCTTGTAACTATTATTGCTTGCTTGAGATTGAGACAATAGGCTTGTTCATGACCATAGGAGACTGTTGGCTTGTAGTTAAACTCTCATGTATCTAGACAGTCGTGACCGTATAGCGAGGTGGATTGCACTTCAATATACGTAGCTGGCTATGTACGCCCCCACTCTCCAGTATTCTGGTTCTGGGGCGTTACATGGTTTTAGTGGTGGCCCATACAGTTCTTGTAAATCAAGATATGTGAGAGTTTACCGAATAGATGTCTCAATCAGTACTCGCCCTTGATCTCTGCTCGTATCTTCTGAATCCCTGTAATCTTGACCTAATCACATGCTTGCATCTTTGATCTATCTTGGTCCTTCCTTATTATTCCCTATGTCGTCTTCTTCAGCGGCATTGTTCCTGGACCTGCCGATCAGCAAGGCGGAGCACCTCCCGCGGACCAGCAGCAACCTGGAGATCAAGTCCAGCATTCAGGAGTAGCCTCCAGAGTCATGCCTACTGGAGGAGAGCCACCAGTTCAGCCCGTCCAGCCTGCAGAGCCTGATGATGGCACTTTGGTGGGTCTCATCAGGTCACTATTAGCCTTCCAGGATCGTCGAGGAGATGCCTTGCACCAGACGGTGGCAGACGCTTTAACCAGAGGAGGTCATCAGGGTAATAGTGCGGCCAACAGCTTCAAGCGCTTGAACCCTCCCTTCTTCGACGGCAGTGAAGATGCGATCACTGCAGATGCTTGGCTTCAGGATACAGAGGTGATTCTAGAAGCAGCCAGGACTCCAGAGAACGAGAAGGTGGTCGTGGTGCGCCTGCAGTTATTGGATCTTGCCCGCAGCGGGTGGACGGCACAGGCCGTTGGATTAGTATCCCCTATTGCCTGGGTAGTATTCAGGGAAAGATTCCAGACCAAGTACTTCGATGCTGTAGCTCAGTACGATCTACAGACGAGGTTCACCAATCTGAAACAGATGGGCAGGATGGTCGATGGATATGCGGCCGAGTTCTCCAGGCTTAGTCGGTTTGCTCCCACCTTGGTGGCGACCGAGTTCGATAGAGCCCAGCGGTTCCAGCAGGGGCTCCACCTAGAGATTTTATTGGCGGTGGAGCAGTTTGAGCATCAGACTTTTGATGCAGTATTGAGAGCAGCCCGGAGGCATGAGTATACCTCCCAGAGGATCGTGGATAGGACCGGAGGTCGGAAGCGATCTCACGGCCGGATGAATCAGTCATCAGCACCAGTCCCAGCAGCCAGAGCTTTGACCATTAGAGCTCCGAGGCGGGCGGCCTCAGTGACGTCGGTTCAGCATTCCACCCCGACGCACCCTCAGCAACAAAAGCAGAAGCAGTCTTCCGCAGTGGGATGTTCATACTGCGAAAAGCCAGGGCATGTGGTATCAGAGTGTCGTAGAGCACAGGGTTTGTGCTTGGTTTGTGGTGCCCTGGACCACAGGGTTGGGAACTGTCCGAACAGGGGGAGTTCATCGGCCTTCTCTAGTCCTTCAGTTAGAGGACCAGCACCAGTCCAGCAGCAGTAGCAGCTGCAGTACCCGTTCCCGAGGCCATTGTCGACGCAGGCTCAGGCATTCCAGCAGCAGAGACCGCAGCAATATGCCCAAGCCCAAGCCCTGATCCAGAGCAGGCAGAGGAATTTTCAGCAGAGGGGACCCGCACCCAGAGGACATGGTCAAGTGCTGGCCTTGACTGTGGGAGAAGAAGGATTAGGCATGTCAATGGTAGCTTATTGGTCGGATATTGGCATTACCATATCCGAACCATTAACTATCGGATATATCCGATATCCGATCGGATAGAAGTTTTGGCTACCGTATCCGTTACCGATAATTTTAACGGATATCGGATAATATTCGAACCAACAAGATTACTAAAAAAATTTAAAAAGGAAAGAAAAAAATTAAAACCAGCAGATTTTGTTAGATATATGTGCAGATTTTCACATTGAAATATCATAAGCAGCAGATTTTCATGCACACATTGAATACATTTGCACCAAAAAATTCTCCACACAAGCATATATAATTAATAGTCCCATGCATACATTGAATATATTTTAAATTTATTAAATAATTTAAATATTATTGGTTCGGATATTATTGGTCCGGATATGACACTTACCGTATCCGTATCCGATATCCGATAAATATCCGATATGATATCCGAATCCGTATCCATATCCGAAATTTCGGATATTTTCGGTTCGAATACGGATCAGATACGGATTTTCGGTCTACCATTGACAGGCCTAAGAAGGATTAGCACCAGGAAAGGTAGTGGCAGGTACTATTCTCGTCAACACCTTTTCAGCTTCAGTATTATTTGACTCTGGTGCATCGCATTCATTTATGTCTGCACGATTCGCGACACGGGTAGGACTGGAGCCCGAGTCATTATCAGTAAGGCTCAATATACTTACTGGTAACGGACTTGTGGGAGTAGATAGAGTATTTTCCTCGTGTCGGATCGTAGTTAGCGGTAGAGAGTTCCCCGCTAGATTGATAGAGTTCCTGATGGCCGATTATGATATGGTCTTATGGATGGATTGGTTGAGGGACCAGTATGCTAGGATAGACTGCCACATTGGCAGGGGTTATTTTTAGCATTCCAGGCGAGCCAGAGTTTTCCTTCTCCCGAGGCGAAGTTGAACCTTCTCCTCCAGTATTGCGGATGGCAGTAGCAGCAGTACAGTTGCCTCGGATAGTCGAGAAGTTCCCAGATATTTTCCCAGAAGAGCTTCCAGGAATGCCGCCAGAGCGGAAGATCGAGTTTACCATCGACTTGATCCCCGGGACAGCCCCAGTGTCAGAAAGAGTCTACAGGATGGCACCGTCAAAGCTAGAGATATTGTACAAGATGATTGAAGAACTCAGAACCAAGAGATTCATTCGTGCTAGTGGATCGCCTTGGGGAGCCCCGATACTTCTTGTGAAAAAGAAGGATGGTACGTCCAGATTATGTGTAGATTATCGTACCTTGAACTCAATGACAATCAAGAACAGATACCCTCTCCCGAGGATAGATGACTTGTTTGATCAACTCAAGGGGGCAGCAGTATTCTCGAAGATCGACTTGCGGTCAGGATACCATCAGATCAGAGTCAGAGAGCAGGACATCCCGAAGATAGCTTTTAGATCGAGATATGGGCATTGGGAGTTCCTTGTGATGCCATTTGGAGCAACCAATGTGCCGGCAGTATTCATGGACCTCATGAATCGTATCTTTATGCCTTATTTGGATCAGTTCGTGATCGTGTTCCTAGACGACATCCTAGTCTACAGCAAGAGTGAGGCGGAGCATGAGCAGCATCTCCGTGTGGTTCTTTAGATTCTCAGAGAGCACCAATTGTATGCCAAGTTTAGTAAATGCGAGTTCTGGCTCGATCGTATTTCGTACTTGGGTCATATCATCACCAGAGGAGGAGTAGAAAGTAGATCCCCAGAAGGTCGTGGCTATAGAGTCGTGGCCGGTACCTAGCACAGTGGCAGAAATTTACAGTTTTCTTGGCTTGGCCGGCTACTACCGACGATTTGCTTCAGACTTTGCTCGAATTTCAGCGCCATTAATCCAGTTGACCCGCAAGGATGTACAGTTTGCTTGGACAGCAGAGTGCCAGGATTCTTTTGAGAGGTTGAAGCGAGGCTTGATGACGGCTCCTATTCTCACGCTTCCAGATGGAATCGGAGGATTCTCAGTGTATTATGATGCTTCGGGCAGAGGTTTAGGATGTGTTCTGATGCAGCATGGAAAGGTAATAGCTTATGCGTCACGACAACTTCGTGATCATGAGAGAAATTACCCAACCCATGACTTGGAGCTGGCAGCAGTAGTGTTTGTACTTAAGCTTTGGAAGCACTACTTGTATGGAGATAGGGTGGAGATTTTCACCGACCACAAGAGTCTGAAGTATGTGTTCACCCAGAAGGATCTCAACATGCGTCAGAGGAGATGGTTAGAGCTACTTGTGGATTATGACATCAACTTGCAGTATCATCCTGGAAAGGCCAACGTTGTTGCAGATGCATTGAGCAGGAGAGCTGGAGTTTATTTTCTCACAGCGCAGTCGGAGTTATTAGCCGATCTTCAGAAGATGGGTATAGAAGTTGTCCTCCCTTCCAGTGTGGCATTGATGGCCAGCATGCAAGTTCAGTCCACTATAGTTGAGAGGAACCGGATGGCGCAATCAGCAGATTCCAAGCTTCAGCGACTCAGAGCAGAGTGTGAGGTAGGACGAAGACCAGAGTTATGCATTCATGAAGATGGTACACTTCGACATGGTAAGCGTCTTTGTGTACCCAGTGGAGATATCAGACAGGAGATCATGGCAGAGGCCCACAGTTCGCAGTATTCTATTCATCCCGGTGGCACAAAGATGTACCGTGATATCCGCCAGCACTTTTGGTGGAATGGCATGAAGAGGGAGATAGCCCGGTTTGTCTCTCGTTGTTTAGTCTGCCAACAAATTAAGGCTGAACATCAGAGACCAGCTGGACTACTTCAACCATTGCCAATTCCAGAATGGAAATGGGAGCATATAACCATAGATTTTGTGACTGGATTGCCTAGATCCCCGGCAGGCAGAGACGCTATTTGGGTTGTCATAGACAGGCTCACGAAGGTGGCTCACTTTCTTCCGTTCAGAGTTGGTCAGTCGACGGCTCAGCTAGCGGAGATGTATCTCCGACAGATTGTCAGATTGCACGGTGTACCAGTCAGTATCACCTCGGACAGAGATTCGAGATTCACGTCGCACTTTTGGCGTAGCCTACAAGAGAGTTTGGGGACTCGCCTCCAGTTCAGCTCAGCATATCACCCGCAGACAGATGGTCAGTCGGAACGTACGATCCAGACTCTTGAGGATATGTTGAGATCTTGCACACTCGACTTCGGTGGTTCGTGGGATGATCACCTGCACCTGGTAGAGTTCTCGTACAATAACAGTTTCCAAGCTAGTATCCAGATGGCACCGTTCGAGGCACTGTATGGTAGGAAGTGTCGATCCCCGCTAGCATGGGACAATGTCGGAGAGAGGCATATGCTCGGTCCAGAAATGATTGCTCAGACCGTTGAGATGGTCAGGAGAGTCAGAGATCATCTTCGAGTTGCCCATGATCGCTAGCGTCATTGGGCCGATTCTTATCGGCGTCCTCTTGAGTTTTCTGTTGGCGACCATGTATTCCTGAGGATTTTGCCTAACCGTGGCGTCTTTCGTTTCGGCATGAGGAGAAAGCTTAGTCCTAGGTATATAGGGCCATTTGACATTCTGGAGCGAGTAGGAGATGTATCCTATCGTCTCGCTCTTCCACCATCGCTACATGAGGTGTATGACGTATTCCATGTATCCCAACTGCGACGGTATATCTCGGACCCGAGCCACATCCTGGATCATTCAGAATTGGTTGTTGGTACCAACCTTTCGTATGAGGAGAGGCCCGTGTCTATATTGGACCGAAGAGAGAAGACACTCAAGAACAAGACTATCAAGTTAGTCCGAGTTGCTTGGGGTCATCACTCTTTGGGTGAGTCAACGTGGGAGCGTGAAGATGATATCCGATCGCGATATCCCGTCCTGTTTGACTTGTGAGGTATAATATCTTTCTTATGCCTTACACTTCGAACCCTTGCTTGCATATTTGATTGCTTGATTGATTGCTTAGCTGTAGATTGCATCTGATAGTGTAACTTGTCCCGACACCTATAGCCTCTTTAATTAGATTTCGAGGACGGAATTCTTCTAAGGTGGGTAGAGTTGTCACCCCCGAAATCCGTGTTACATATTTTCGTATACGTGTACATATTTCGGGTCCATATTTTTATTAGTCATGGTTAGCTAGTCATGATTTTCTTTTTAGCATGTTGCATTGGCATGGTTATTTTGGCATTTCATTGGTTATGTCTTAGCTTGGTTTGGTTTAGCTTGGTTTGGTTTGCTTTTGGGTTCATCATGAACCAAAAGAAAACCTCTATCTACTACCACCATTATCATTTAAAACCCAACCCATTTCTCTCTCATCTTTACTCTTCATTTATTTCTTCATCTTCTTCCTCTTAACTTCTCCACCTACCAAGAGAAGCTTAGGCAAGTGCAACTTCCTTCATGGAGAAACTCCATTATTGTTGTTCTATTGTCTTCTTCGCGAGATTCTAAGATACTTTAGAACTTGACATTTTTTATTTTGATAGATATTTTTTTGTAGATCTAAGTTTATATTATTTTTGGTTTTTTTGGGTTTTGATCTATTAATCTTCATTATTTTCATGTTTTGATTGTTTCATGTTGTAGAAAATTCGATTTTATCCAAAATAGACCTTTGAAAAGTTAGATTTTGACTTATTTTGGAAAAGTTATGGCTAAAAGCATTTTTGGCCATTTCTATGTTCATCTGTGCTGATTTTGGCAGGGACGATGCATAGTGCCACATAGTGTCCAGCCGCATAAGAGAGTGCTGCATAGTGCCGCATAGTGTCCAGCCGCATAAGAGAGTGCTGCATAGTACCGCATAGTACCCAACCGCATAAGAGAGTACTGCATAGTGTCGTATAGTGTCCAGCCGCATATGAGCATAGTGTCCAGCCGCATAAGAGAGTGCTGCATAGTATCGCATAGTGTCCAGCCGTATATAAGCATAGTGTCCCAACCGCATAAGAGAGTGTTGTATAGTGCCGCATAGTGTTCAGCCGCATAAGAGAGTGCTGCATAGTGCCCAGCCGCATAAGAGAGTGCTGCATAGTGCTGCATAGTGTCCAGCCGCATATAAGCATAGTGTCCAGCCGCATAAGAGAGTGCTGCATAGTGTCGTATAGTGTCCAGCCGCATATAAGCATAGTGTCCAGCCGCATAAGAGAGTGCCGCATAGTGTCGCATAGTGTCCAGCCGCATAAGAGAGTGCTGCATAGTGCCGCATAGTGCCCAGCCGCATAAGAGAGTGCTGTATAGTGCTGCATAGTGTCCAGCCGCATATGAGCATAGTGTCCAGCCGCATAAGAGAGTTCTGCATAGTGCCGCATAGTGTCCAGCCGCATAAGAGAGTGCTGCATAGTGTCGCATAGTGCCCAGCCGTATAAGAGAGTGCTACATAGTGCTGCATAGTGCCCAACCGCATAAGAGAGTGCTGCATAGTGCCACATAGTGCCCAGCCGCATAAGAGAGTGCTGCTAGTGCCACATAGTGCCTATTTTGGTTATTTGGCTATTTTATGTCCTATTTGGCCAATTTGTGGCCAGAATTTCTCCCAACTCCTAACATGAAAGTGGTAGATCTTTTTCTTGGCTTCAAGAGCATGTTATTAGCTATTTTATGCAAGTTTTTATTTATTATAATGTAAGGATAGAACATGATAGTGGCCCGTCGTGACGCACTTTTGACAAGTAAACATGACATGTAATCTGGAAACCGTTGCGACGGCTATCTCGACATGCTAGTAATCATCCTCTTGATACCGTGGACGATTGTGCTTGTACAAATAAACCAGTCTTGTCTTGCATCATGTCTAGGACAGGGACCTCTGAATACCACGATCAGGGGTACCTACTGAATTCAACTAAGGCTAATAACTAGAATAATCCAGTAGCCATGAAGAGATTTCCAGCTACATATAATCCCGTTATCTGGGTGCTCAAGTAGACTTGTAACCTACCGACGAGTAGGGCACATTTTCGGCACACAGTCACGTGTTGTATTTTCATAAACGGACATTCGACCTGAATAACCGGATGGTCTGCAGGGCTTGTGGCTGTTGGGATAATCTCATTGCATCTTGCTAGTAACTAGACTTGTGATAACCCTAGTTAGTTAAAAGTATCAAGCCGTACTCTTGATTGGCCGTGATTGAATGGATGGAGTTTATTCCAGCTTAGTCTTATCCTGATCCTGTGCAAGATTGTGACATGACATGATTATTGATGTTTACCTTAACAATAACGATCGAAGGTCTAGTTCTGTTCAGGCAAAGGTTACAACCTCGGTCCTTATTTGGTTTAAGGGTTGTAACCTGGCTCCCGGAGCAGTTATGTGTCCTCTCTTCGTTTATTGTCTTATTTCAACCCCATGCCATGTTCGTCATGTTTTACCTTACCTTAATACCATGATTATTTATACTGGCCTTAGCAATAAAGATCAGGAGTCCAGTTCTGTTCAGGCGAAGGGTTACAATCCCGGTCCTTGTTTGGTTTAAGGGTTGTAACCTGGCTCCCGGAGCAGTTCTGTGTCATCTTTCGTTTATTGTCTTCACTGTACCAATAGTATTTAAGACAGATTTCTATTCAGATAAAGGGTTACAATCCCGGTCCTTATTTGGTTTAAGGGTTGTGACCTGGCTACTTGAATGGTTTCTCGTACTCAGTTTAATGTTGTTATCTCTATTATTATCAGTTCTTTATTTATTTATTATCTTTAATATTCTATTGTGGTATGCTGGTTTTAGTTCCTAAGTGAAGCCTCCATTGTGGCACTTGCTCTTTCTGGGGTCTGACCCAGCTAGTTTTGTGTGGCCAGATATTGGAGCAGCACCAGAGGATCCACCTATCTTTAGCCAGATGGTAACCACCAGGCGTAACCCTGGCAACGAGTGGATTTCTTTTGTCCTTCCACTTTATTGTAAAATTATTCTTTTGAGGCGTTTAGCCGGCGAGCACGTGTTAGCTCGTATTGCACCTTTATTTACTGTCTGCTTACGGGCTGTAACATGATTGACAGATCCTATGGTTGATCATGTATGACTGAAACTCTTGCTAGTTCTGACATTTTATACGACTAGCTTCATGATCATCCAATATGTAATGTATGGGACGTCTTGCTATTATATATTTGGTGCTCTGACATCTTGTAACTATTATTGCTTGCTTGAGATTGAGACAATAGGCTTGTTCATGACCATAGGAGACTGTTGGCTTGTAGTTAAACCCTCATGTATCTAGACAGCCATGACCGTATAGCGAGGTGGGTTGCACTTAATATACGTAGCTGGCTATGTACGCCCCCACTCTCCAGTATTCTGGTTCTGGGGTGTTACACATCCCCTATGCCATTCATCATTCATAATTAATGGTCAACCTCCCATCCATAATTCATTGCTCTCCTATTGATTCCTAATAACTCATATTGCGTCCATCTTCCTCTCACATAACTCTACACCAGCCCTGCCACTCTCTCTCCTCCCAATGCCAACAGAACATAACTCACCTCTGCTTCCCTCCATTAACTCACCTCTGCTTCCCTCCCTCCATTAAGGGGCTGTTTGGTTCGTTGAAACTAGAGTGAAAGTGTGAAAAAAAATGTTACCCCTGAACTGGAGAGAGTTCAGGTGTTTGGCTGAGAATTGAAACTCTCCTTGATTTTTACGATTTGACGTTGGTGCAGTTAATGTCTCCCTCATTCTTCTCTATTTTCACATCTATACATTTTTGGTTGAAACTCATATGAAGTCCTTGAGGAAGAGAGTGTCACGACCCGCACCCGCTTTTCGGATACGAAGCGTATCCAAGCCCAGCTACGCATCGAACGGACTCCAGCCCGACTCGAGTACGTATAAGCGTCATGATCATGGTATATATCTAGTCTAAACTATATCTCAATCCACATGAGTCATATAAATAAAGAATGAACAAGTATGTGCGTGGTCTGCAGCCCACTAGCATGCATGTCCGATAAGACTCTAAAGAAAAATAACAAGAGTCTAAACTGAATCAAGAAACAGGATATCTCATGATAATGAAGAAAAGCACGAGAGGATAATAAACACAATAACAATACCTGAATCCCGCAAGTGTATCATCACGTCTGCCATCCAGAGCTGCTAACTAACTCCACGCAATAACTAACCTGAAGAGATCATCAGGTCCTCAGGGGACATAGCAAGATACAAAAAACATGCCTATCTAGCAGTTTATCATACAATAAAGAAAATACAGGAAATAAACGAGAAAGACCAATCCGTACGAAAATATGACTATACACGACTGGAAGAACCACTACGCCTAAGCGAACTGCTGGAGAAGAACAAGAGAACACGATATCGATGTCAATGGACAACCACTCGAATACTCAAACCCTCGCCCCTAGCGTGGACTCGCAGACTAGCATCACCCTCGTCCCTAGTGTGGACTCGCAGGTGTGAACCATATACTACTAACCCTCATCCCTGGTGTGGACTCGCAGGCTAGCATCACCCTCGTCCCTGGTGTGGACTCGCAGGTGTGAACCATATAACTAACCCTCGTCCTGGTGTGGACTCGCAGGCTAGCTTACTAACTCTCGCCCCTGGTGTGGGCTCGCAAGTTAGCTTAACTACTAACCCTCGCCCCTAATGTGGGCTCGCAGATTAGCTTACTAACTCTCGCCCTGGTGTGGGCTCGCAAGTTAGCTTAACTACTAACCTCGCCCCTAATGTGGGCTCGCAGGTTAGCTTCAAGATTTCAAGACCAGGAGGTAAAGCAGTTCCGATATGACTTATTCAATCCTATGACACGATGCGACTCAGTCCAAGTACAAGTGATGACACGACACGACCCAATCACGATACACGAGAAAACCAATCCAAAATGAACTACGAAATTAACAAGAACTATATATACAAATATCCAATATGAACTACACAGATAACTATAAACAAGGCCTATATATATCTAGCAAGCACAATGTACAAATCACATATAAATAATCAACTAATAAAACTGTAATAATATAAAATACATGTAAATAAACTGTAGAGGAAGGCAAGGTATCTTGCCTGGAGGTTGCACGGAGAACCAACAATGTATCGCCAATCAACAAGTCAGAAAATCCAAGTCATCACAACTGTCTCCGAAAGATGAAATAAACATTACCAATGTTCTCAGAATAGTCAAATTAGCTAGGATTGCCTGTCCTTAAGTCCAATTCTGGATACAGGGGCAAAACGGTAATTTTGGACAAAAACGGTATCCACCGTTGG